>CM060381.1:168854047-170054047 GCA_030545235.1 Helianthus tuberosus
CGCCAGTTGGTGAATGGCCGCAGTACACTTTTGTAACGTGGTGAACCCTTCATAACCGCGAGCATCGGGTCATTGCGTGAAAAACGGGTCTAGCCCCGCCAAATCATCAGCAATCCGTGTGAATAACCGACGACTCATTCGGAATCTGCGTCTGAATATCTCGGCATTGTAAAGGGGTGCATCCGAAAAATAATCGTTCACCAATTTCTCGTGCGCTCCTGTCGTAAAAAATATATAAATACGAGGAAATAAGGATAATAAAATTTATTAATGATAAACCTTTGCGGTCTCTGTTAACTCGTATTCGTGTGGTAATAACGCTTTCAGACGAGACGTCTTCCTCTTCGTCTTCGTCTTCCTCCTCGATAAGAATCTCAGCCGCCCGTAGCACAACGTTCGCGATAAACATCTCCTCTTCCTCATCCGAAGACAAGGACCACCAAGAATTAGATGGCATTGTGGATGAAAATGTAATTTTTTTATATAAAAGTGGAGAGAAAATGGTATAAAAATGAGAGGGTTGTGGGTTGAAATTGGGGAAAAATGGTGAAAATGGGAGTGTTTTTATAGAAAAATATATATATATATATATATATTTTTTGAAAAATAGCCGTTCACCAACGTTCCATTTTTGAAATTTGTGCATGTTTGCTTCGTCTCATCCGGCGCATGGGGGCCGTTTGGGCCGAGCCGGGGCTAAGGGGGGCGGTGTGGGGGACCGGCGTCGGTCCAAGCCGGGGCTAGCCGGCCCCCATACCCTTTAGTCTTATAGTGTTGGTCTAAAGGATTTATGTGAGGGGTAAAATTGTCAAGGTTCACTTTCATTAATGTTGGTCTAAAGGATTTATGTGATAGGGGTAAAATTGTCAAAGTTCAATTTCAATAAAACAATAAAAAAAGACAAACCGGAGAAAGCGGGATATGATGAAGGCGTATCTGATTTTTTTTTCCACACGAATAAAAATATATATTTCTTATTTTTGTTATTTGATTACAGGTAACAAAACATATGGATTTTTATATCTATTTACTAGGTTAGAACCCCGTGTAATACACGGGTTGAATAAATGTAATTTTATATACTAAATAATAAAAAGAAATATCTTTAAAAACTCGTTTATTACACGGGTTGAATAAATTTAATTTTATATACCAAATAATAAAACAATATATCTTTAAAAATCTTGTTTATTACATGGGTTGAATAAATGTAATTTTATATATTAAATAATGAAAAATTATATCTTTAAGGTTGAGCACATGTAATTTTATATAATAAATAATGAAAAAAGTTACATTTTTAAGAACCTCATGTATTGTATGGGTTGAGCACATGTAATTTTATAAACCAATCAATACAAATTAAATAATTAAAAAAGTTACATTTTTAAGAATCTCATGTATTGTATGAGTTGAGCACATGTAATTTTATATACAAATCAATAAAAAGTTATATCTTTATAAACCTTGTGTATTGTAAAACATTTGGACTAAACTGACAAAATAACCCAAACCACACGGACTAAAATGACATTTAACTCTTTATAGTATATTAATTTATATTTAGTGTACCTCTTTTGTTAATTTCAAGAGGGTTATTGGATTTTTTCACCGCAAACTATCGGCTATTGGCCGTTGCCACAGCCAACTATTACTTTGACGTCCGTCACCCCTAACTTAACACTTAGTGTGTTCTGTCACCACGTCGTTAACTGATCACTCACTTTTGATCCTGTTACTATACTTTTAGGGGTGTCATAAGGATCTTAGGAAAGTTTTAGTGATCTTAGGACACTCTCAAAAGTATAGTAATAAGATCAAAAGTTAGTGATCAGTTAACGGCGTGGTGACAAAACACACTAAGTGTCAAGTTAGGGGTGGCAGGCATTAAAGTGATAGTTGGGGGTGGCAACAGCCAATAGCCAATAGTTAGAGGTGATAAAATCCAATAACCCATTTCAAGATAAATAATTTTGAAATCTAATAAATATTTCAAAATACTATATTATCTCCTATAGGAATTGTTTAAATTATATTAAATTTTATTTTATAATTATCTTTTAATTAATATTAATCAAAATTATGTAGAAGATAGAGATGAGAAAACTAAAAAATAGATGGCTCCAATGAATGACATGTGTCCCTACATTAGTTTCTTTTATTATATAGTATAGATTTTCATTCTATGTGTAAATCGTACTTAGTATTTTTTTTTAAAATTTTTGATATATTTTAAAATTACTAAATTACTTATGACGTCATCTAATTCATAAATCTGGTTCAACCAAAAGTTTATAGAGTATTAGTTTCACACCGTCAACTTTGAGTCACTAAGGGGGTGTTTGGCCTAGCTTTTATTTTTTTGGTTTATGCTTATATTTTAAAGTAACTTATGCTTATTTTATTTCATTTGATAAGCTATTTTTAAGTGTTTGGATTAGCTTATATTCTATAAGTTGATAATTAATAATTAATCTCAAGTTGTTTCTTAAGTTAATTTGTATTATGGGAAGGGGTATAATATCATTGTGTGTAATGAATAAAAAACTATCTTCTTCAAAGAAGCTTATTCAAATAAGCTAAAAAAGCATGTTCCCATAAGCTTCTTAAAATTAGCTTATATAAGCTAATAAGCATAAGCTTAAAAAGCTAAACCAAACACTCATTAGTGCTTATTTTGTAAAAATAAGCTAAAAAAGCTATAAGCTTAGATACAAAAGCTAGGCCAAACACCCCCTAAATTACTGTTTCAAAATTGTTTTTCGGAGTTATCACATGTGAGCCCGCTTTCTAGAGACTTTATAAAGTATCAGTCTGACACTGTCGAATTTGAGTTACTTGGTGTTATAACTTTTGACCCCATGCCTCCATAACGCGAGGGTTCACCGCTAGTTACTTTTTATATACCGACTTAGGTACCGGTTTATGATCAACCCGGTTTTTACCCGGCCCAATCTGATTTGAATAGATTCGATTATATTCCAACTAACTGGTTTATAACTTGAACCGATTTATATACAACTCAATTTTGACCAACTCAGCTTGGTTTATAACCCGAACCGGTTTGGCAAAACAAGCCCGATTTGTCCACCCTTTTTTTTTTTGAACGGCTAAATCTTACCCCCTTTTAAATTCAAACCCTTTTTGCCTCTTATGAGGCTCGAACCCAGCCCTTTGCTGGAGACAAACAAACCCTTTACCACCACACCACTAGGGGTGGGGCCGATTTGTCCACCCTAACTCCCTAAGTAAAGTGCACACATGATGTATTACCACCTGATCATTACCAAAGAATGAAAAGAAAGTAGAAAGACGCGGAGAGAGAATGAAATTTCCCGAAAGGCCCACACGTAATTACCAGGGTGAGCTGGTTTTGCACTGTCCATATAAAAAAAGACTCAAAACATGCATGAATTGAAGCACCATCTCACACGCAAATACATTTCAAAAAAGTGTGTAATGGTTTTTGACTTGACTTTAAAACTAGAGGCCATGATAAAACAAAATATATCCCATTTTTTATAATTTTTTTTGAACGGCAAGTAACGACGTGTCAACCACTATGACATCGGGCGCTGTGGTCAAGGTCAACTAGGTCGATTACTTGACCGCCGCCAGCCCCCAAAGGCATGACAGTGGAATTATCGGTAAAACATCGCCTCTCATCCAATATGAACCGGCGCCACTCATATTCACCCTTCACCTGGATGCCGTAGAAAATAATGGAGAAAGTGGGAATCGAACTTAGGTCACAATAAACACCAAGTACCACTCCACCACTATCTCATTGGCATTTGTTATACTATTTATTATTTGTTATTTGAAATTTTAAACATGAAATGGTCAAACACAATTTGTTAAAAGTGGATTAAAATTGTTTTTTTAACTTGTTACCATCTTCCAAGTTAATCACATAGCTATTTTTGTCATTTTAAATTTTATATAGTTATTAAAGTATTGTTTTCTAAAACAGATGAAAAAAAAAAACTTGTATATAAATATAAATGTTTAGAATATTATATTGTTAAAAATCAGTAAAATAGCTAAAAAATGTATCATTGGTCACACTTATTTACGAATCAAAAAAGTTATACATCACCGTCGAATATAATAATTTTAAATATTTAATTGGTATTTTATACCGTTCCTAAATATTATATACAGAGGTTTCTAAGGTAATTTAATTGGTCTTTTATACCGTTCCTAAATATTATATACAGAGGTTTCTAAGGTAATTTAATTGGTCTTTTATACCGTTCCTAAATATTATATACAGAGGTTTCTCAGGTAATTTTGAAAAGGTGATTTGCATTTGATAATTTTTTTTTAGAGTAAACTGCTAAAATCGTCCCTGAGGTTTGACTCAAAATGCTAGATCAGTCCAAAATCAACTTTTGTTGCTAAAACAGTCACTAAGCCCAAGTTCTGTTGCTCAGTCCAATTAGTTAACTGAAGTTAGTTTTTAACTTTTATTTATTACACAAACAGTCCCTGTAGTTATAATTTACTAGTTTTAACTATGAGTTAATAGCCAAAATGGTCCCTGAGGTTTGCACCACCACCACCGCACCGCCGCCGCCACCACCACCACCACCACACCGCCACCACCACCACCACCGCCACCACAGCACCGCCGCCACCACCACCACCACCACCACAGCATCGCCGCCACCACCGCCACCACCACCGCCGCACCGCCACCACCACCACCATCGCCACAGCACCGCCACCACCACCACCACCATCGCCACAGCACCGCCACCACCACCACCACCACCATCGTCTGGTCACCATCACCATCGCCGCAGTGGGTTGCAGGTTTGACCGGAAAACTCGAAACAGTGGTTGCGGTGGTGGCGGCGGCGGTGCTGTGGTGGCGGTGGTGGTGGCGGTGTGGTGGTGGTGGTGGCGGCGGTGCGGTGGTGGCGGTGGTGGTGGCGGTGTGGTGGTGGTGGTGGTGGCGGTGCGGTGCGGTGCGGTGCGGTGGTGGTGGTGGTGGTGGTGCAAACCTCAGGGACCATTTTGGCTATTAACTCATAGTTAAAACTAGTAAATTATAACTACAGGGACTGTTTGTGTAATAAATAAAAGTTAAAAACTAACTTCAGTTAACTAATTGGACTGATCTAGCAACAGAACTTGGGCTCAGTGACCGTTTTAGCAACAAAAGTTGATTTTGGACTGATCTAGCATTTTGAGTCAAAACTCAGGGACGATTTTAGCAGTTTACTCAATTTTTTTATTATATTTTCTTAAGATACAATATTTTTCAAAATCAATGCATTTTTTTTCTTTATCCTGGGCTATAATAAACCCCAAGTTACTAAACAAATGATGTACATTCCAATTTTCATCGAAGATATACTTTACTTTTTTTTTTTAAGAGTAAATTTGGATTACTGACGGACCAATGAAGTATCATCGTGCCACCAGCAGAACTACCCGATTATATCCATCTAGACTAGGCATAATGTCTATACACCAATACATGAGGAAACCCAATAAATATTGGAAAAACCCTCTTGTGGGAATCGAACTCAAGACCTATTGATCCCAAAGCCTTATCCCACCAGCAGAACCACCCGATCATATCCATCTACACTAGGCATAATGTCTATATACCAATTTAGGAGAAAACCCAATAAATATTGGAAAAACCCCCTTTGTGAGAATCGAACTCAAGACATATTAGTCCCAAAGCCTTATCCCACCACCAAGATGCCATTAGACTAGAAATGTCTAACACTTAAATAAACAACTTGTTCATTGGTTTTTATATATTTTTATATAAATTTTATTGAAAATTGTGTTGTATCTAAAATAATGTACTTGTTGAATATTACGAGAATAAGACATAAAACCAAACACATACAACTAAGTAATATTCTAAATAAAGATTATAAAAAATAAAACTTCATAATCCATTACTTTATAAAAAATAGTAATAATTTACAAATAATAATAATAATAATAATAATAATAATAATAATAATAATATAAAAAATAGTAATAATCCCGCCCCCTAGCCCAACCGGCAATTCCCATGTGGTTTGGGTTGGGCCGGCTTCCACTTCGGAGGTCGCCGGTTTGACTCCCGGGAGGTGCAAACGGGGGGTGGGACGTCCCAATGATGGATCGTATCCTACCGAGGCATGGTGCGGTCTTGAGGGCAACCCGGTTTTACCCAGCTGTTACCCCAGCGAGTCTCTCGTGTGGGGGCAGTATGGTTTCTGGGCGGAAGTCAGCTTGCGCGGCGGCCGGGGCCCAATCGAACATCGCGTCCGAGAGTGTGGGGCTGACGGGGGATTGTCTTCGACATGAACCCGGTGACCAATAGGTCCAGTACATAGAAAGTCACCTTCCAAAAAAAATAATAATAATATAATTATTAAAAAAAGAAGTTCTTTTCTGACCAAAAAGAATGTTTGGACAAAGTAATATTGTAACTCAAAAACATCAAACATCTTGTACAGCACTTACCCAGGGAGTTTGATGCCAAAGTAATATTTATAACTCAAAAACATCAACATCTTGTACAGCACTTAACCAGGGAGTTTGATCATAGAATTTATTATTATTATTTTTCTATGTTCCCACTCTCTTTTTAAAACCCCTTTGGGCCAACTTTCTAATTTCTATACCCTCATCACTCATTTGTTCCCACAATTCACCGCCCCCACCACCAAATCTTCCATTCCACCATCAAACAAACAAACAAACAAACAAATCTTCAATATTATACAATGGATTGCTTCAGATCCCCTACAAGATTCTTGATTTCCACCATTGTTATTGTCTTATATGTCTCATCACTTCAGTTTCAGTACACAGGTTTGCATTTTGTCTGTCTTATTTTTTTTTGTTTCTTTGTTGGATTGTTTGTGTTCTTGAAGGTTTTGATTGTCATTTTGCTTGTATTGTTTCTGGGTATTTTTTTTTTTTGATTGGTTGATGGATTTTTTTTTTGTTACTGTTTTGAATTGTGTAGTTTAGTTGACTGATGGGTGTGAGAGAATAAAGATTCAAAATTTATATTCTTTGGTGAATGGAATGGTGATTAGTTGATCAAATTGGTTTTATGGTTGTGAAAATTGAAAAAGGTTTAATCTTTTTGGGGATTTTTGATTTGGAGGCTCTGTTGATTAATGAGTTTGGGATATTTTAAAGATTTATGAATATGGTGATGAAAATTTAGTGAGGATTAGTGGCTGTTATTTGATTTATGATGAAATGGTTTGATTTTTCTAGGCTTTTTGATAAATTTAGGGTCATGAATTATATAAAGTTATATTGCAGATGAAGCTCAGTAATTGTCAAGTGAATTTTCTGTTATGTTCTATAATCTAGATTGATCATCAGCCCTAATTCTTATGTTTGAATATCTCAAAATCATAGAAAAATAGAACAATTAGCTATCTTTTTCTGAGTAGACTATTGTCATTCAATATTCAAGATTGACTTAATTCAAAAGTAGATTAATGCATATTAATGATGAAGCTATATCTTTCGAAAAATTTCATAGCTTTCTTGATGGAGAATTAATCAAAGTCTTCGTTACTTGCAGAAGCCTACGATGCACTTGACCCGAATGGAAATATCACAATCAAGTGGGACATTATTAGTTGGACTCCAGATGGCTATGTTGTAAGTACCATTAACTCGAGTTTGAACCACTGATACGAAAAAGTTACAAATTGTCTACAGTTATTTTTTGTTCTTTAGGGTGTATGAGCAAAAAAGTTATTTAATTTATGATTTTTGACTACGACTAATAATCAAATTATTTAATTTGTGATTTGTATAGGCTGTTGTTACTATGTTCAACTTCCAACAATACCGACACATTGCGGCTCCAGGGTGGACCCTCGGTTGGACCTGGGCCAAGAAAGAGGTGATATGGAGCATGATGGGCGGTCAAGCCACCGATCAAGGAGACTGTTCACGATACAAAACTTCACCTCCCCATTGCTGCAAGAAAACGCCTTCAATCGTTGACTTACTACCCGGGACTCCTTACAATCAGCAAATAGCAAACTGTTGTAAAGGTGGTGTTATCAACTCGTGGGCCCAAGAGCCCAATAATTACGCGAGCTCGTTCCAGCTTAGCGTTGGTGCAGCCGGAACCAGTAACAAGACGGTTAAACCGCCCAAAAACTTCACGTTGCTTGCACCGGGCCCCGGGTATACATGTGGACCGGCTGTAGTTGGTAAACCATCAAAGTTTTTAAGTTCAGATGGAAGAAGAGTGACTCAAGCTATGAGTGAGTATTCTTTTGTCAAACTTGTAATAGAAAATGTGAAATTACGATTTTACCCCTCATAGATTTCTAATTCTGTATCTTTGTTTGCAGTGACGTGGAATGTTACGTGCACATATTCTCAGTTTCTGGCTCAGAAAACCCCTACTTGTTGTGTATCGCTCTCGTCGTTTTACAACGATACTATTGTGCCATGCCCGACATGCACTTGTGGGTGCCAAAACAATGATACTAACCCTGGAAGTTGTGTGAAGTATGTTTAGATTTTTTTGGTTCTCTTTTTACAATATTTATCATGAGTAAAATGCCATTTTCGTCCATGAGGTTTGGCTACTTTTCCGACTTTCATCCAAAGGTTTGTTTTTCCGCATCTAGATCCAAAAGGTTTGAAATCTTGCCATTTTCATCCAACTCGTTAACTCCATCCATCTTAAACTTTAAGTCAGGGTTATTTTTGTCTTTTTAGATATTTTTTGTGATGATTAAAGGGTTTGGGTGGGGAGAAAGTCAATAGAGGTGGATCATTATTTCTTTAACAAAAAATTGTCTAAAAAGACAGAAATGCCCCTCATTTAATGGAGAATTAATGGATGGAGTTAACGAGTTGGATGAAAATGACAAAATTTCAAACCTTTTGAATCCGGATGCGGAAAACTAAACCTTTGGACGAAAGTCGCAAAAATGACCAAACCTCTGGGACGAAAATGGCATTTTACTCTTTATCATGTTATCTAATTTTTATTGACGAATACTGACTGTTTTGCAGCCCAAACTCACCGCATCTAGCTTCGGTTGTTAACGCTCCTGGTAAGAACAGCTTAACACCGCTGGTTCAGTGCACGAGACACATGTGTCCGATTCGTGTTCACTGGCACGTGAAGCTTAACTACAAGGATTACTGGCGGGTGAAAGTCACGATTACAAACTTTAATTACAGGATGAACTACTCACAATGGAATCTAGTCGTCCAACACCCTAACTTCGATAACCTTACACAAATTTTCAGCTTTAACTACAAACCGTTGACTCCTTACTCTACTATAAGTAAGTAATCGTTTTCTTAATGATTAATTAGTGCTTCAAGTTTAAAACTTAAACACAACTTATGGTGATTTCTAACTTATTTTTATACAGATGACACTGCTATGCTATGGGGCGTTAAATTTTATAACGATTTTCTTAACCAAGCTGGACCGATGGGGAATGTTCAATCAGAATTACTCTTCCGAAAAGATAAATCGACTTTTACTTTTGATAAGGGCTGGGCTTTCCCGCGTAGAGTTTATTTTAACGGCGATAATTGTGTTATGCCACCACCAGACGCGTACCCGCATCTCCCGAACGCTAGTTCTCGGGGCAAATGGTCGTTGTTTGTTTTCTTCATGACATGTTTGACTTTCATCATTCTCTTTGAGTAACTGGTCGAGGTGCGTTTTCGTCTTGCACGTTTTGTATAGTGCTTGCTTGGTTAGAGATGTTTAAACTTCTATTAGAAAGTAACAGTTTTTTCGTTCTTTGCTTGTAATATAATACTCAAATTTTGGACTTCTTTTGGCAACAATATACAAAATTTGTGTAGTACAACAGTCTCATAAAATACATACAATCCCTTGTGTACCTCGTTTCAACTTTCAACGTTATGTCACGAGTTTCGTTCTTTTAGTATCAAAACGCGTACCACTAACAAAGTGTGAGAATAATGGTGATTAAAAGAATAAGAACATAACCAACGAAACCAGTAATGTTAACGGGCCAGCAAGGGTTTTACGGGCAGCGTTTGGTAGGAATGGGTATGATTCCGGTGGAGGAAGCATGCATTCTTCACCGTTGAAGTAGACTTTCCGAGGAAACGCCCAACCTTGCTTGAAAGTGAACGTATTTTGGTCTTTTTGTAGTAGCACCTCCGACTGTACATTTCCGGTTGGCCCTGCTTCCATTAAAAGATCGTTGAAGAACTTCATCCCATAAAACATGCCGGTATCATCTGCACAATCAAAATAACGAAGACTTACTTTATCGTCTAGATTTCCGTCTTACTTTTATCACTACCACTATTGATAACAAAATTTGTTAAGTTGATGTACACATGGTATGACATATGTAGCATATGCTAATGTGGCATTGAGAATAAAAAAGCTGATTCATTGCCACATTAGCATGTATATACAAAAGTAGTGCCACAACTGTTGATTGGATTATACATGCTATATTACATGTGTATTTATGTGATCATGTGGCACTATGGAAAAGACTGAGCCATTTCATCGCCACAGGAGCACACTCATAGACAAGTGACGCCGCATGCTTGTTTGGTGTACTTTAGTCAACTACTTGTAAAATTTTCTGATTAGATCAGCATCTGGCATTACAGATGCATCTTGGGGCTAAAGTCGCATTGATATTGATAATAGCCAATATATGCCACATCACCACATAGATACACAATTATTAGGCATTACTTACTTATAGACCCGTAGGGAACGAGGGGCTTGTAGTTAAAGCTAAAAACTTGAGTAACGTTGTTGAGATTAGGATGTTGAACCACAAGCGTCCACTGTGTGTAGTTCATCCTATAATTGAAGTTCGTTACTGCGACCTTTGCTCGCCAGTAGTCTTTGTAGTTTTGCTTTACGTGCCAGTGAACCCTAATAGGACACATATGGCGAGTACATTGAAGCAATGGTGAATTGTCTTTTTTCGGCGTATTTACTCCAACAACACTTAGAAGCTTGGAGTCACTCCTACGAACACAATCCAAACCATTAGATTTTAAATTTATATAGAAAGTAAAAACCCCAACTTATGTTGAGAATTTGTAATCTTACTTGACACATTTGTTCTTATTTTCACAACCACACGCGCACGTAGGACAAGCTGTGATCGTTTCATTGTAGAATGATGAGAAAGAAACGCAACAACTTGGGTGTTTTGAAGCCAAAAACCGTGAATACGTGCATGTCACATTCCATGTCACTGCATGTACACAAGCCCGTCATTAGTCATTTACCTCGAGTCAGAGTCAAAGTCAAACTATACGGTATTTAAAACAAGGAACTCTTACTTAACGCCTGAGTTTTTCTTCGGCGATCAGGAGTAAGAAAAGTAGTTGGAGGAACAACCCTTGCAGGTCCACATGTATACCCTGGTCCAGGACCTAGAAGAGTGAAATTCTTCGGTAGTTTGACCGTCTTGTTTGACGTTCCAGCCATCCCAACGCTGACCTGAAATGCCGAGACCGCAGCCGATGGATCTTGACCCCATGCCGCCACAACGCCGCCTTTGCAACAGTTGGAGAACTGTTGATTGTACGGAACACCGGGTAGCAAGTCCACAACCGTAGGGGTTTTCTTACAACAGTGTGGCACATTGGCTTTAAACTTTGAACAGTCTCCTTGTTCGGTGGTCTGCGCCCCAACCATTGACCATATCACTTCTTTCTTAGCCCATGTCCATCCAAGGGTCCACCCTGGCGCTTGGATGTGACGATACATCTGGAAATTGTTCATCGTTACCGATGCCTATCAACAAACATCAAGAAAACATTATGAATCATCTCATAAAAACATCAAGAATCACTAAAAATGGTAAAAATGACAACTTTTGACTTTTCGTACCACATAACCATCCGCGGTCCAAGACATTATATCCCATCTGATCGTTATATTTCCGGTTGGATCTAGAGGATCAAAAGCCGCTGCAAAACAATCATATCGTTATATAAAGTCACATTCTTGTACACCTACGCATTTAAAAACATGCAATACCCGAAAATGAACATAGCGCAAGAAATATCCAAGCAGCGATGGCGATCCTCATAGCAACGTTTCGTGTTTCTTGTAACTAACTCGTTAGGAGTTGTAGGTGTTATAGAGCTTCAAGATGGATCACCTACTGGTTGTTAGATTTTGAACATATATATATATATATATATATACACACACACATGACACATTGTGTGATTTATAAATTTGTCTGGTGGTATTTCTGTTTCTTGAAGCAAAGACTTTCTGTGATGGGTGAATCAAAGAAAAGTGGGAAAAAAAAGTCAGGAGTATTACCCCAACAGCCACATGTGTGTTAAGAATGTGACAGTTAACCTGACTTGATCTCACTTAGACCATCACATTACTATGACTAGTCATTTTTTGTGTTACAAGCTTGATTGGGGACGTTTGGGCATGTGAAAAACCGGTGTCGGTTTCGGGTTTTTGTTGAAAATTTATGGAGTATAATGGTCATTTAAGATGAAAATGACATGGTAACCTTATGATAATGTGATTATGAAGGTATAGATTTGAGTAATCAAATGGAATTCTTTTGGGTTCTCAAAAGTTCTTGAAATGTGATTATTCTAGGTATCTCTAGCTAACTAAATAATTAAACTAATTTATTAAACATTACAAGGCCATATTAACAAAAATGGTTAAATATGACTTGATTATTAGGTGAAAATGCTATGTGATATGTCATCTTATTTTTTTTCTTTAATTATTTTTTTGCGCTCAAGAAGGTTGGCTGAGGTTGGGTACTAATAGGGCTGTAAACGAAACGAATATTTAGTGAACAATTTATGAATCATTTGGCAGGAAGTTCGTTTGTGTTCGTTCGTTTAATAAATGAACGAACACGAACGAGAAATTCCGTTCGATAAGTTAAACGAACGAACATGAACAGAGGCAGCGTTCGTTCATTTATGTTTGTGAACGTTCGATAAATATGTTTGCTCATTTATGTTCATTTGTGTTCGTTCATTTAAAGGTTTTATATGTTGTATTTTTGTTTTATTGTTTTAGTTTTTAAAATTTGAAACGCTAGTTATACTATGTACTTCCCCAACATCCCTAATTTGACTATTCTAATTTTATTATGTGTTAAACCTTGACAAACTTCTTAATTTTGTTTTAATCATGTTTATGATAGTAATGTCAACAGTGTTCGAATAATTACGTTAAGTGCTTATTTATATCTGGTTAATATATTCTTCATAATCCTTATGATGAAAAATACAAATTTTATACTAAAATGAATACATGTTCGTATGTATTCATTAGTGTTCATAAACGTTGTTTGTATTTGGTTAATTCTTCATATTCATTTGCGTTCCAGCAAAAATTGTATTTGCCTAAAACCCATTCCACCTTAGTTCGTATTTAGGTGTAAGCAATTTTGTTCAAAAAAATGTATTTAGAAATCTTAACGGGGATTTTTTAACAAACTAACACCCCTCGATACCTAAGGGTATGTTCGAAACCCGAAGCGTAATTACCTAACATACACCCAATGAGTATTAGGTCAGGTATTGAACACGATTTACAATCTATGGGACTAAGATGATTAGTATCTGTCATAAACTCATCCCATTGTCCGAAGGGTAATTACCTTACATAAACCCAATAAGTATTAGGTCGGATAATGAACACGATTACAATCAAATATGGGACTAAGATGATTAGTATCCATCATAAACCCATCCCATTGTCACCCCTTCTAGCGAAATTAGGATTTAATATTCTTCTTGTGATGCCTTTAAAATTCTTCAATATAACAATACACTTTAGATCTAAGCTAATAAAATAAACTCTAGTCTAGTGGTACTAAGAGCATTCATATTTAATCATTTATCCTCATTCCTATAATTACACTAAAAATCATTATTTTTACTCTCTCATTTTGAATTAAATAATATTTTTTTATATTTTTATCATTACTTTTTATCTCTTCTTCACTCACAACCGTTTTAAAAAATATCAAGTTTATACGGGTGAACAGTATTTCCCGTACATTTACATATAAACAGTAACATTTTCTCGTCCCCTCACTCATAATCATTCCTTATAACATAAGTAACTCACTCGTAAATATATAAGGGATCCATTGTGAATGCTCTAATGTATGTAAAGTGGTTTTTTTTTTTTTTTTTTTTTTTTTTTTTTTTTTTTTTTTTTTATATATCGAATGCTCTAATGTATGTAAAGTAGTGTTTTTTTAATCATGAGGTTTAGTATTTGAGTCTCATTGTGGATAGTGGACTCTGATGTAAAATTAGAAGTAAGATTAGAGGATGTGTTTAAAACACATTTTTTACAGATTAACAATATAAATCCATATTATATTATAGGAAAAGTGAATATGGTGGTGTTAGAGGTGTAAGCTTACACAACAAACCTATCAAAACTACGTAGTTTTGATTGAATATCCCTAAAAATAAAATTAAAACTTTAATTTCTCTACTTATGGTTCACATCCCTAAGACTACGGGGTGTAGGGCGAGGGTTGGGGCGGTGAAGGGGGTTTAAAGTTGGCTACACCACCCCGGCTTGTCGTCGCCCGCTTAGCGTTTCGAGTTGCGTTGCGATTGCGATGTGATAGCGTTTAGTATACACATGCGATGTATTAAGCGATAAATGCGTTTAAATAGCAAGCGTTGTAAACTGCGTTAAATACGATAACTGCGTTTTGAATAAGCGTTGTGAATGAGTATGTAAAACATAGTTCAAAATATCGTTTAAAATCATCAACCCATGGCGATAATCGAAATCTCGGGAGTACAAGGTAATTAAGCAATAAATGACATACCTAAGTAAGAACCCGGATAGTCGGGTTGTTACAGGTTCAAAGTAGCCGTTGGGGGTAGCCGCTAGGCCAAACCAAATTTAACAACAAAAAAAAAAAACAAATTACATTTTATACCTATAAATACCCAACCCCAAACCATATTCTCCCAATCTTCTTCACCCACACCCACACCAAAAAAAAAAGAAAAAAAAAACGAAGGTAAACATGGTGCATTGGACCGAAGAGAAAGAAATCGCACTTGTTATATCGATTGTAGATGCCCAACGTACTGTACAACGCGGTCAAACCGTGTATTGGGGTCGAGTGTTTCAACAATACCAACAACACATCAGCAACACGCGTTACAACTTAAACGTGTGTCAACACAAATAGCGTGAGCTCAAACTGAAATTGGATCGCTTTAAAGCTTGCTTCGATCGTGTCCCTGCGGGCGACATGGCCCACGATGATCGACTCGAAATCGTAAAAATCGAGTACACGCACGATGGGAATACGGATTTTAAGTGGGTTGTACACTTTAATATTTATCGTATTCTGTAGTTTTTTTTTTTTTTAGGATTTAATAAGTAGTTTTTTTATGATTTAATAAGTAGGTTTTTTTATTTTAATTTTTTAGGGTTGTTTTTATGTAATTTTTTTAAATTAATGTAATATACTTTTAATATAAATTGTGGGTTTTTATATAAATTGTCAACTTAATATAAATTGTGGTTTTTTATATAAATTGTCAACTTTAAAAAAAAAAAAATGAATGACACGTGACACTCCAACGCCGGTTTGGCCACGCCTTTCCACACTCCACTTTTTTGAGTGTGGACTGATGGAGCCTATATCTGCCACGTGTCAGGCAATGCCCCCAGCCTTTCATGTCCCATAGTCTAAGACCGTGGGGTATGGTGGGGCTTGGGGGCATGAGTTGACATGTGGAATTGGACCCCCCCCCCCCCCCCACACACACACACCGGTGAGTGACGTGTCCGTGGGGTATGGCGAGGCGTGGCAGTTTATTAAAAAAAATTAAAAAAATTACATACAACATTAAATAAAAAACCTAAAATTCAAACATTCAAACACCCGCTATGGCATGGGGGGAGGGGGGGTGACCGCTTGGCTTGGCCAAACGGTTGGAATTTAAAAATTCAAACACCCGCTATGACATAGCGGTGGACAGCGAATAGGAAGCCGCCACATCGGATCTCAAGCCCGCCCCACGCCCGGCCTTAAACCCAAGCCCCAAGGGCCACGCCCCAATCCAAGCCCACCCGGGGTGGTGGCTTGGGCATTTTCCCCCAACCCACGCCTAGGGGTGCAAACGAGCCGAGCCTAAAAACAAGCTCGTTTAGTAAACGAGCCCGAGCTTCACTTATCGAGCTCGAGTCGGCTCGCGAGCCTACTCGAGCTTTTTGTTTATATATTTTTTATTAATATATTAAACATATATTTATATAATAATAATAATTACTACCATTTATATAGATATAAAAAATAACTAAATTATATGTATAATAATAATTAAAATTAATATAAATTAATTAATAAATACTAAATGTGTCGAGCTCAAGCTTGAAAAAGTAACTTCGAGCCGAGCTCGAGCTTTCATATGTTAAACGAGCTCGAGCTCGAGCCTAGTCGAGCTCGGGCTCGGCTCGTTTGCACCCCTACACGCCCCAACCCAAGCCCCATACCCCATAGTCTAAATAAGTGAAACAAAGGAATACGTAATTCACACCTGGAAATCGCCAATACCTCCTCCATAATCTGTCAGATTCAACTCGCCATACAATCTCTACGTTCAATCATTCGATCAGGTATTCAGTTAATCGATCTCCATATATTTATCTAAAATAATTTAGAATGGATTTAGTGCTGGTGATTTAGTTCTAAATAAAAGTATCCTGGCTTTGTTAAAATCACCTCATACCTTCCTTAAAATTAATTTACTGCTTTTGGTAATTGTTCGACTAAAACTACCTTAAACATCATAATTCGTATAACCACTGGGAAGATATGCATGTATTAAATGTACCATGAACAATATAACCACCACAAGTGGCCTAGTGGTGGAGTGACTTGGGTTCTCTAATGGAGACCTAAGTTCAATTCCCATTAGTGCCACTTTGGTGGCCACGGACACCCGCTTTAAGCCGGACCGAGGACACTCGAGGTCTCGGGTTTGAAACATGTTTCTTACCCCTCTTTGATGGCTATGGGTATTTGCCGCCAGGGATCCTTGTCGGGTGGTGAACTGGGAAGGGAGATCCCTTCCGCGGTCAGGGGTACCGTGCAACTACCCTTATTTTATTTTGTTAGTATAATTAATTTATTTTAGGTATATTTGTTTTTCACTTATAACTTTTAAGGTATATTTTTCATATAATTATGAGTATGTTATTGTGATGTGCCTATATTTATCTAAGTCGTGATATAATTTTTTTCGAAACCTGGTTATGAATAGTAATGTACAAACAATCTAAGCACAAACACATATGTTATCAAAACTACCTCGGTTTTTTAAATATACATTAACGTCGTTTACTTCTTTCGTGATTTTAATAACATAATATAATCAGTGGCAGACCCAGTAATTTTTTCATGGGGGTGCGGAGCATTTTTAAATTTTTTTGGCCCCTAGGTATATAAGTAAAAAAATCGGTTCGTATCGGGTAGGGTCGGGTAGGGTCATGTAAAACAAACGAACATCAAACTAAATTTATATAATCATCAAAAACATGTCAAACCTTGTTACAAATATAATTAAAATGTTGACGCCCTACGGGTTTTCATTTTTTGAAATCTATCCAAAACATCATCTAAAACTAATTTCTTAAGCAATTATTTCTCTATATAACATAAGTTCTATCGTTCTATAACATAATGTTTCAATTTTAATTTTAATTTTCAACTATTCAAGCCCTAGAAATCATAACGTAAGTTGTAATCACCCTAAAAATATATAAACAACATAATCACCCTAAAAATATATAAACAATATAATCACCCTAAAAATCATCTAAACAACCATAAGCAACGTCAAAACACACAAAATTTCAAACCTATTTAACAACTTTATTACCTTTTTTTCTTCTATAATATCAACCAAAATCATCAAAATAACAAAGAAACTTACCCGTGTTCGAATTCCGGTTAGATTTGGTGTCAAACGACGGTGGTATGGTGGCTGATTACGGTGGTCGCCGGCTGCTAGACTGTTGTTCGTTGGCAGTGCAGGGACGCAAGAGAGAGAGAGCGGGAGAGAATTTCTAAAGGTTTTGGGCTTTAATTATTTTATTATAGTTTGAAATATTGTTGGGTTTGGTTAATGGACTAAGACTTAGTGGACTAGCTAGTTAGTTAGGAATTATAAGTGGGTAAATGTATGGATATTTGAGTTTAGTTAGTTAGGTATTAAAAGTTATATAATTTAGGTAGTATTTTTTTTTTAAATAAGAGTTTACTAAAAAAATTAAATTATAAATTGATAACACTTTTTACCTAAGGGGTGCGGACGAAAAATTATATATATATATTAAACCCATTAAGTCTAACCGTTTTTGAAATCGATCCTGGCCGTTTAAACTTGCTGAGATTAAATCCTGTCCGTTTAAACTAGCATAAATAACCGCTACCAGCGGCGGTTCAAGGCAGTTTTTATCAATTTTTAGTGGGTGGTTAGTTCCACATTTTCCTTCCCATGATCTCAACAACTGCTTATCGATTTTAGTGGGTAGTTAGTCCCTCATTTTCCTGCCCATAATCTCAACAACTGCTCCTACAAATAAGGGTAATGTTGTCGATACACTGTGGTTTTTATTCAGTTTTCATTCAGTTTTTAATTACCCTAAATAAATGGCCCATGTTCTCCACCTTCCTAATTTTTAGCAAATCGGCAGTTATATCTATGTTTATATATATTCAATCCGGACCATAAAAAACTACAGCTAATTAAACCCATAAATTGCGGCTGTTTCTCAAGTCCACCTTTCTTATTTCTTTTTTTTCCTTTCAGGTTGCATCCATGGGGTCCTTCCATCTTTGCTCTCCTCTTCCTCCTTCCATCGTTTGCCCGATAATGTGTAAACCTACATATGAATCGGCTGAGGTAAGTACAATTTTTATAGTCAATTGTAGATTACATTTTTTTTTATTCCTATGATAGTATTGTTAATATTTGTCCTGTTCTCAGATAATATTTTTGTAAAAAACAGGAAACTGCCCATTAGTAATATAACGAGGAGACTTACTGAATCATTTCGCATTTTTCTTTTCTGAAAACAGCAAGCATGAACCAGTCACCACCAAAGCCTTCAGTTATGAATGATGAACAACATGCTGGAAACTGTGGCATGCAAATGAAGCAGGTTAACATAGTTATTTCAATTGGCCTTTGTTTTTTGGTAAATACTAAATTTATGTAAACTGCAGAAGCTTCAAAACAGTGCTGAAATAATCAACAGCGACCAATTCAGATCAGACAAGGTACTTTGTAATCCATTTTAATCTGCAATTAATACTTACCTTACTTTCTAATTCATATTTCTTTGTGTAGTCACCAGTTGTAGTCGAAAAGGTACTAAATGATGTAACTTCTAACCTGCAAGTCAAGGTTAAATCTATTATTTTACATTAGTTATTTGTAGTTTAATGTTAACATATGTTATTTTTTGCGAAATGGTATACATAATACTTTATTTTGTTTTTAAATAGCATAAGTAAAAAACATTTATACAAGTTTATTAATTTGTTACATTCAAGGTGGATCCAACGATGAAGACCATAGTTTATGATTATGTCAAGGTAGCTTCTTGAATCAATGCACATAACTAGATTTAAAACCCTAATTACAAAATAATTGTTAGATTTCATGTCAGATGATGCAGATGAAATGAAGATGCATGTGAATGATGTACCAAAGGTAAAGTTGATTAAATTTAAGATGCATATGAATGATGGCTCAAAGCTAAATTTTCATGTCATGTGAAACAGAACATGTCTAAGGGTCAAATTTTTTAAGGTTACAGGAAGTCAGGAAGATGACATGAACGGCATTTGAATCCCTACAAATGCGAACGAAAACGGGCAACAGTGATGAGGTTTTTTTTTCAACAGCCGAAATTACAGCATATTGGTCCGACATAGGACTCAACTCGACCACAGTCGTTAAAGCTCGTGACTTGTGGGCGGTAAGACTATCAAAAAATATTTTATTAATTTGAATTAATTTTTTTGTCATTCTAGCATGCACTTGCAGTTAGAGGTGTACAAATAGGTTTTTTTTACCAACCGAACCGGTTTTTCAAGTGGTTCAAACCAGTTCAGGTTTAAAACCGGTTTCTGAGGATCAAACCCGAAACCTGTTAAACCGGTTCGGTCCAGGTTATAAACCGGTCTGAGACAAAAAACCGGTTTAGATCGTTTTTTAACTGGTTCGGATTATAATACAAACTGGTATCCAAACCCTCGGGCCGAATCAGGTTGAAACAGGTTTTTTTTTTTTTTTCAAACGGGGTCGTTCTAACTTTTGCCTTATTTTAAGTAACCAACTTTTTTAGGAAAGAAAAAATCATCAGTTTCAACAATCTGATACAAGGTAACAAACTTTCTAAAGCTTGGATTTAAGGTAATATGATCTGGTGACTAACGATTTTGATGGAGGGGTAATTTGTTCATAACAAAAAGTGATTTTACGCAATAAATGTGAAAAAAGGTATCATTTATTGCGTAAAATCACTTTTTGTTATGGACAAATTGCCTTTCCATCAAAATTATCAGTTACCGAATCATATTACCTTAAATCCAAGCTTCAGAAAGTTTGTTACCTTGTATCAGATTGTTGAAACTAATGATTTTTTCTTTCCTAAAAAAGTTGGTTACTTCAAATAAGGTAAAAGTTAGACCAAAACTGCCACGAGGGAAATTGAATCAGACTCATAAAATATAATGGAAGTACTCGACAAGTAGAATGGACTAGATACAAACAACTCTTAATTTTAACCGCTATTAAAGGCAGTTCTGAGCGGTTACTTGCAGCAAGCATGTTTTTCTGTCCATGTTCCTACATAACTGAACTCGAACAGCACCATCCCACGTTCTGAGCAGTTTTTCTGTCCATGTTTTTGGTAGTTCAGCACCTAAAAAAAACTGCTCAGTTCCTAAAAAAATGGGTAGTGGTGGTACCTGCTGCAGTTGTGTTCTTCTATACAATGAGAACTTGAGAAGCAGTCTTCATCGTTCACTCATTTTTTGTCTGAAATAATCACAGCATGGATCGCTCACCACCAAAGCCATCCGTTATGCACGAAGACCAGTCTGCTAGACACTGTAACATGCAAATGAAGCAGGTTAACAAATTTATTTCCATTGGCTATTGTTTTTTTTTAATACTAAATTTTAGTAAACTGCAGAAGCTTCGAAATGGTGCTGAAATAATCAACAGCAACCAGTTCTTTCCTACTTTACTTTCCTACTTTACTTCTTCATCTGATTCGAAGGTATCATTGCAGATTTAATCTTGACTGATTAAATTAAGTGGTTTGGGTTTTTTTTGTTTTTTTTTCCTGTACGAAGAGTTGTTCTTTTTTTCTTCTAAGCTGGTTTTTTTATTTGATGTTCATACTTCTTTAAAAGATAACATTTCCTTTTTTTTTCTGTACAAAGAGTTTCTTCACAATTATGAGTGCATGTTTGTTTGATGTTACATTTATCACTGGCAATTTGTATATCTCAGGAAGTATATGCTTGGATTTAAACGATTGGGCTTGAAAAGTATGGAGTGTATTCAAAACATAATACTTACATAAACTTTGGATACATCCTTCCTCTGATTTAAAAAAACCGTTACAGCCATTAGAGCGCATCATAACCATGTTGGATTATCCTTACAACTTCTGGGTTAACCACAAGTCTAGAACGAAAAAGAAATGTTTAAATATATAAGCAAAAGCATTCATGTTATAACATAAAACCAAAAGAATAGATGATAATTACCTTCTTATTAGAACTCTTTAAGAAACTCATCATGTTCGAAAAGGTCGTTTTTCTTCTTCAATAAGTGATTTTGGTTCCTCCATTAAGAAATATAACAAACGTCAAAATAAACACATATGCAAAATAATTAAAATATAGCCACAATTAAAATACGCACTCTAATAAAAAAGTCCATTGAAGTTGTACTAGCCCACTCCCTTTAAAAGCTCAACTTCAGTCCATCACATATTTTTCACACCACTAGCCCAATCCCTTATCAATAGCACATTAATAAAATGAAACTTAAAATATATACACAAGTGTACATGTGTATAAAATACAATCTTTTAATTCAAATTTTAAAATACTATGCACATATCATGAACCATAAGACATGTAGTTCCAAATCTACCACAGATGCAAATATCATGAACCACCATTAACATGTAGTCTAGCAAGAACAATTAAGCTAGAATCATAAAAAAATTAACAAAACTTAACTCATGATTGTTCTTATAACAAAAACAAGATAGACCCCAACATAAACCAAATGTACTATAAAAATATAGTTCATAAGACATACTGATCCCTAAATCACTTTTGAGCATATTTAATGGCAATTAAAAAGGTTAACTTTATACGGATATTGCCTACTTCAATCATCTTAATTCTTAAACCTATAACTTGATCAATACATTTCCAGTACTCCTCCTCAAACACACTAACAAAATAATTAGCTACAAAACTAAAAAACGAACAATTTAAAGCAAACCTTTGATCTCAAATTCACCTAAGTACTAACAAATTAAACACATGCAAGATTAATTAACAGATGTACAACCCTAATTACCTCAAATCTCACCAAATTGAAACCCTAATAAGCCCAAACGACGCAAAAACCCAAACTTAAACGACCAAATTAAGGAGATCTATGAAAATCCTCAAGCTAGATCAGAAAAAACAAAATAAATTATACAAAAACAAGATCAGATATATACGTACCTTTAGCTGTAACTACAAATCGCGTGTAAAATTCATCGTTTAGTGTTTATACGAAGCTCATCAAATTTTGGTAATACGCGTTACAAAAAAATGAGTATCAGGGATATTTATTTAGCCAGTAGCTTCCATTGGCACTTAGGTTACAACTGTTGAGTTCATGGGCTCCATTGGACGCCAAGCTATCAATTTTGTTTCTGTCTGCACAAATGAGTATTAAGTAAGCAGATTTTAGATTTTAATAGAAAGCAAAGTAGATAACTTAGAATATCCAAAAATGTTTTGAAACTTAAGAGTAACATTATATTAATATATTAATGAAACAAAGATATTAACAATAGATCTAGCCTGAGAACCTTCAAAACCACCACAATCGGTATTGCTGAAGTCGTGGAACCGGGTTATCTGCAGCCTTGCCGGAATATCGCGGGGCTCCACCCGCCGCAACCACCCTAAATGAACCACCACCCACCTTCTCGCCGCCATTAAAGTTCACCACAACAACCAGTACCGTTGGTTGGTTGAAGGGATCACCGGAG
The DNA here is from genome assembly GCA_030545235.1 of Helianthus tuberosus. Classification (NCBI taxonomy): domain Eukaryota; kingdom Viridiplantae; phylum Streptophyta; class Magnoliopsida; order Asterales; family Asteraceae; genus Helianthus; species Helianthus tuberosus. The sequence goes on from CM060381.1 coordinate 168,877,383, forward strand.
ATGGTGCATCCCCGTTATTGGCCAGGGGAGCCGCCGGCAAGGTGGTCGGCCCTTCATCTCTTTCACGTCCTCTTCAACCAGCCATTTCTCTTTCCTTCGGCTCTCTCTGTCTCTCGATCTCGATATATGCAGGTTATGTGTGTTTCTTTTAGGTGGAGGCTAGGGTTTACAATGTGATAGAATAAAGAGGTGAAGAAGATAAATGTTTAAATACCTAGGGTTTGGGTTGGGTTAGATGGTTAACCATTATATCAACAGATGCGGTTTTAGAACCGCATCTTTTGGTTCTTTATTTTTATAAAAACTCTCATAAGATGCGGTTACATAATAACTCATTTTAAGGTCACTAAATAGGGCTTATGTATTGTCTACCGTTTACCTTTGCATTAAAATGACACAATTTCATGTTTTGTCACTCTATCACTTTTATTTTATATTGTTGTTTGGTTGTACACTGTTCACGTTCGTTTTCCTTTTATAAATTAAAAATGGTGCTTTTGTTTATAATGTTGTTTAGACTTGTGTCCACTTAATGTGGGTGTTTGGGATTGCTTATTTTGAGCTCCTTGTGTTTTGAGAATGAGTTTTAGTGGTTTGAAAAGAAGAAAAGGAAAAGTTAGATAGTTGTAACTTTTTCAAATAGGAGATGGAAAAGAGGAAAAGGAGAAGCAAACCTATACGAGTGTTGTACTGGTACCGTGACGAATTAAACCGATTTCGTCCGAACAATATCGGTATAGGTATAATCGAAACTGCTACCGGTATTCGTTTTTACGTTTTCGATCGATGTAAAACACGCGTAGATATTTGACTTTATTTTCTAAGCTTTATCTTTCGGGTGTTATTGCGAGTGTCGATGCCCTTATGATCCAAACCGATAACGACTGAATTCCCGCCGCGTAGCGCAGGGGATTCCACTAGTTATTACCAAAATGTATCCTATCAGGACGATCAAGATAAACACAAATACTTCATATTATTATATTAGGGGAGAGTTCATTGGAGAACACTAAAAAAGTGAAGAACATTTTAAAAAATTCAACTTAACATGTTAAAAATTATTTTTTCTAAAAAAATTTCAACGCTTTTCCTTATAAATACATGTAGAAACATTTTTAATAAAAAAATAAAAAATATAAAAAAATGTTTAAAAAACAATTTAAAAAAATATATCTTATAAAATTAACTTAACATGGTAAAAAACAATTTTTTAAAAAATTTTCAGCGTTTTTCCTTGTAAAAATGAGTAGAAACTATTCCAATAAAAATCATTTTTGTAAAAAAAAATTAAGCCTTTTTTTAACTGTTTTTATTTTTTTTATTTTTAGTTTTTGATTTTTTTTATTAAAATTGCTTCTACAAATGAACCTCACACCATTATATTATTATCATAACAAGATTAACAAATTATGATTGTATATTTATATTATTAATTAATTAATATAAGGTATAAAGTGATATATTATTCTAATTTTTGTTGCATAATTTCAATTTTTTAGAGAGAATGAAAATAACAAAACTACCCTCCAAATCCCTTTAAAAATAACAAGCCGCCAAATCCCTTAACAAGGCACGTAAAGTGTTACGTATCAGTTTGTGATCGATAAAAGAGAAGAAAGAAACACAGAGAAGAAGAGGAAAATTCCCAAATCATCGATACTTTCATTACTGATCATCTTGTCATTTAAGTACATTCAATACAATGACTAATTACACTTACAACCCTCTCATTATGATATTATTACAATTACCCCCTCTACTATTTACTACCTAACATTACTCCCCCCTCAAAAGATTTTTGTCCCCAAAAATCAGAATAAGGAGAACAATTATACGCAACTGTCACACAAATAGAAAAGAAAAAAGAAAAAAAAACTAATCAAAAGTATCAAAACAAAATTGTGAAACTCCTTGTGCAACATCATCTGCATGAGAATAAGCAAACAAGGCAACTAGGTGCATCTCACAAGTGTAAAGTCTGATGAATCTTCTAGAGATGCCTTTGATTTGAGCTGCTAGCTGGTCAGATGTAAGTTGATTACCATATAAATTCTCCATCATTAGAACGTGTCTTTTTTTTTATTGAACTAACATGATGGCAGTTCATATTCTTGGAACTGGAAATACTAATTGCGATGCCAATAGTATCTCTCCATAATATCCCTATTGATAATGAGCGACACCATATTGATGCTTTTCTTGACTTATTAACAGCGCACCACCAATTAACATGATCACATGAACTTTTTACTAACAATAAGCCAAAGGCATAAAGTTTCTGAGGTAAAGCAGCCTCAAATTCTGCACTAACACAACTCCTTGCTTTCTGGTAATTAAGTCGTTTGAACCTGCTTGTTCCCATCAAAACTTTACTGTTCTCATTCATGAGCATTTCAGCAATGCTTTCATCTTCTTGGAAGTCACCATATTCAAAAGGAACAGTTTCATATGTAATCTTTTCATTGAATACAACACCTGAACGAATAATCCTTGTATAACATGAGAGAGGCACTTAAATGAATGAGCGAAACCAAATTGATGACAGGAACCAACTCGCTCCGAACAAAAAACCCATCTTTAACGTAGATTTCCAACCCGGTTTCCATTCAAATGTATCTACCCTCACGAACTCAAATTTATTTATTTCACTTCTAATGCTTTTACACATCGATACTTTCAGGTCTGAACCCAACTGTAATCCAACGTCCCAGACCCTGTTTTTGTCTATTAATAGTTCAACAATTTTCAACTCCAAAATCTCGCTACCTTTATATTTCAGATTACAAGCCCAGCCGGTGTCTATCCACTTCAATTGTTTTCTGTAATGAAACAATCCAACACCAATTCCTGTAGGAACAGAAACTTGTGATGATTCAGAGTTTCTTGACCCTTTAGATTGCTTCCCACAATGAAAAGATCCAGCACCCTCATACAAAATAAACTCATATACTGACATAGACTCACCAGTTATGTAGTGACTATTTTGGGGAGAATAGAGTAATTGTAAACCCACACAAGCATTCATTTCACCAACTGTGTTATCACCCTCAACTGATTCTACTACATTACCCTTTTCACCAATTTGAACCTGATTATTTTTATAATCTTTTTCATTTCCTTGAAAATCCTTTATTGAAATATTACCCATGTCTTCATTTATCACTTGATCACTATCAATTGATTCTTGAATCACATTCCCAACCCCTTTGGAGATTTCACCGTACAACTTATCTTCACTACACTCATCTTGAATGGAATCATCTTCAATTTTTTTATACACATAATCAATCACTTCATCTACAATCGTTTCTTGAACACGATTAGCACAAGTCTCTTGAATATTTCCATTCCGAAAAAACCCATTATCTTTCATTAATTCCTCAAGAGTGATGTTAATATCAAACTCCAAATCTTTGTTATAAAAAGAAGAATTAGGATCAAATGGAGAAAAAGAATCTTGCAAGCCATTAGAATCAATTTTTAAAGCCAATGAAATCACATCTTTCACCTTAGTGCAGCTATATTGATGCCATCTAGCAAAGATTTTCCTAATTTCCGGTTCTAAACCACACATGAATAGGTATATAGCATAGAATTCAGAAATTTCTTCACGAATTCTAACCTGATCGAATAAGATTTGAAAGGAATCACAGTAATCTTTGACGGTACCTTCCTGATTATATGCCATTAACTGCTCCATTGTATTTTGTTTGTTGATTTCTCAGATGGACAACTTTGAATCACAGTAATCTTTAATGGTTCTTGAATCTTGTTGTTGCGTTGCCCTAATTCCCAAACATGAACCACTTGTTGAACAACTTGATCGTTGAATCAATTGCTGCTTGTTGAAATCTGCTATGATTGTTAAATTTCGTTGCCCTAATTTGATGGTGAAACCTCTGTTGATCGCTACTGCTGTAGATCTTGATTGTTGTTGTTGCCGCCCAAATTTTGCCACCTTCTTGTTTGATTTGTTATTGTCTAACCCACAGTTGAGAGGATTGAGAGCTCTGATACCATTGTTACGTATCAGTTTGTGATCGATAAAAGAGAAGAAAGAAACACAGAGAAGAAGAGGAAAATTCCCAAATCATCGATACTTTCATTACTGATCATCTTGTCATTTAAGTACATTCAATACAATGACTAATTACACTTACAACCCTCTCATTATGATATTATTACAATTACCCCCTCTACTATTTACTACCTAACATAAAGCTCATAACTCATAATGAGATGTATAAAAAGCCATAACGCGTATAAAAACGTTGACCATGGTCAATGGTCCCTTCATGACGTTATCCCGCAAACAAATCAATTGGCTGAAGCACCTGGTTTTCGTTTTCCACAACATGTATTTTTCTAAAACAAAGTTACATAATATTTTATTTTCATCGTTCAACTTAGTATAAAAATATGATTAGTAATGGTTAGTTGACGCTATTAAGAATATGTAAAAAAAACATTTGAATTCATTATTTTCATAACTAGGGAAATACAATTTCCAACACGAACCGAAACATAACATAAATCCGATATAAAAATAAAGAGATCATGGGTTATTATATGTTAACTCGTTTAATCAAATGAGTTGAGATCGTGTTTGCCCACTTAACCCTATTCATTAAACAGGCTGACTGGTCTGGCGTCAACCCGTTTAAAATTTAATTTAAAATATATAGTTTACATGGTGTAACCCTTTTAACCTATTTATTAATATTACATTTGTTAAAATGATAAAAAGTTAAAACTTAAGTTTGTATAAAAATTAAAAAAATAACAAAACAACAAAATTTATCTAAATACATGGCTGTGTTCATAATTTCACCACAAACCAAATCTGTTGGCTTGACTATTCAACTTCATATACGTAGTCAAACCCAGTGACCATCTCTTCAAGTCTCCGTATAAATACGTTCCTATGCATTCTTCATTCTCACATTTCCAAATCAATTGCGACTCAAATCAATCTTTTCTACCGAGATTTCTGATATTTTTAGAGTTAAAAAAGTAGCGAAAACTCTTTAAAAATGCCGCAGTGGATGCGACCAGAGGTAAACATGATCGTATAAGTATTTATATACGTGCAAAATTTTAGGATCATATGTTATTAATTAATAACGTTGTTATATGTTGTGTTTTGAATACGTAGAACCAGTTGTTATACTATTCGATGTGATCTTTTCATTATAACGTGCATGTTTAAAGGCATAATAATTTGAACGATGCAGGTTTATCCTCTTATGGCTGCGATGACATTTGTGACGAGCATGTGTGTTTTCCAGCTTACTAGAAATGTTTTCATGAACCCTGATGTCAGGTATTATGATTTTCGCTCATTAGTGTCTGGTATGTAGTTTTCGTATAGAATTTTTTAGGTATATACGTTTTCAACACCAGGTCGAAAATCTCAAGTTTCGCCACTGTAGACGTTGTGGCTCATTTTATATGTTTTTTTCTTTTGGTTTAAAAATTTCTGGATTTATCGGTCTGTAATGTTACAGGGTGAATAAGGCGCATCGTACCATGGGAGTGCTTGAAAACCACGACGAAGGTCAAAAATATGCTGAACATGGCCTTCGGAGATTTTTACGTACACGACCACCAGAAGTCATGCCGACTGTCAACTCCTTCTTCTCCGACACCAAATAAACATCGCTATAACCTCATAGAAGGACACGCATTTGTGAATTGATTTCGTTACATTATTGTTACTAGTGTATTGATTGGTCTAATAAGGTGAATTATGAGATTTTTCCTTTTACAAGTATGTGATGGTTTTGTAATATATAAACTCGATAAATTAATATACTTATATTAATAAGTCGTTAAATTTTAATTTTACAGAAGAACTGACACGTCCGATGTAGAAATTGATAACCTCTTCATAAAATTAATAAAGTATATAGACCAGTTGAGATGCATTATTACATATATATATATATATATATATATATAGGGTAAGGTTCATGCGAGAACCACCCTTATTACGAGAACCGCGAGAACCAATGTGAACACAAAATAAAATCTAAAAAAAAATCAAAAAAGCACTCAAAATTTTTTTTTAATAAAAATCGCTATATTTCGTTACCATAAAAAAAAAAAAAAAAAAAAAACTTTTTTTTTTCGAGTAACAGTTATCCATGCACATGTGCATATGTATCATTACTTCAACAAATTCAGTAATACGTTATCAGGAATAGACAATTGTACTCTAATTTACAATACCATTAGTAATACACTACTTTTTACATTACCAATATTCAAAATGCACATATGCATAATTAGGTATAACCATGATATAACGTGTTTTGTTACAAAAAGTTTGTGATTTTGAATGGAGAAGTAGGCTCATATACATGTTTTTTGGTTAGTTATATCTAGTGGTTGATGGTTTGGTTATAGTTGTCAATTTTTTATGTAATATGTTGATTGGATGGTATAAATGGTGTTTACATACATGTATTAAAGTGAAAATATTGTTAATGGTATTGTATTATGGATGGTAGGAGGTAATGGTATTATATTATGGATGGTAGGAGGTAATGGTAGTGTATTATGGATGGTATGATAGATGAAAAAGGAAAGTGTATTCAAAGTGGCGTACCAAAACACCTTATTTAATGTTGATACATATAAATGCACATGTGCATTTCTAATATTGGTAATGTAAAAATTAGTGTATTACATATGGTAGTGTAAATAAAGTGCAATTGTCTAATATGTGTAATGAATTACGGAATTTGTCAAAGAAATGATAAAAATACACATGTGCATGCTTGTGTATTATGGATGGAATGATAGATGAAAGAGAAAGTAGTGTACCAAAACACCTTATTTCCTGTTAATACATATAAATGCACATGTGCATTTCTAACATTGTTAACGTAAAAAGTAGTGTATTACACGTGGTAGTGTAAATGAAAGTGCAATTGACTATTATTAGTAATGAATTACGGAATTTGACAAAGAAACGATACATATGCACATGTGCATGGATAACTGTTACTCGAAATTTTTTTTTTTTTGAATTTTTTTTTTTTGAATTTTTTTTTTAATTTTTTTTATTAACAAAATATTGCGATTTTTAAAAAAAAAATATTAAAAAAAAAAAAAAAATTTGGGTGTTTTTTAGATTTTTTTAGGAATTACTGTTTGTGTTCACACTGGTTCTCGCGGTTCTCGCAATAAGGGGTGGTTCCTAACGGATCTTTGTCATATATATATATATAGGGTAAGGTTCATGCGAGAACCACCCTTATTGCGAGAACCGCGAGAACCAATGTGAACACAAAATAAAATCTAAAAAAAATCAAAAAAGCACTCAAATTTTTTTTTTTATTTTTTTTAATATTTTTTAATAAAAAATCGCTATATTTCGTTACCATAAAAAAAAAAAAAAAAAAACTTCTTTTTTCGAGTAACAGTTATCCATGCACATGTGCATATGTATCATTACTTCAACAAATTCGGTAATACGTTATCAAGAATAGACAATTGCACTTTAATTTACAATACCATTAGTAATACACTACTTTTTACATTACCAATATTCAAAATGCACATGTGCATAATTAGGTATAACCATAATATAACGTGTTTTGGTACAAAAAGTTTGTGATTTTGAATGGAAAAGTAGGCCCATATACATGTTTTTTGGTTAGTTATATCTAGTGGTTGATGGTTTGGTTATAGTTGTCAATTTTTTATGTAATATGTTGATTGGATGGTATAAATGGTGTTTACATACATGTAATAAAGTGAAAATATTGTTAATGGTATTGTATTATGGATGGTAAGAGGTAATGGTATTGTATTATGGATGGTAGGAGGTAATGGTAGTGTATTATGGATGGTATAATAGATGAAAGAGAAAGTGTATTCAAAGTGGTGTACCAAAACACCTTATTTCATGTTGATACATATAAATGCACATGTGCATTTATAATATTGGTAATGTAAAAAGTAGTGTATTACATATGGTAGTGTAAATGAAAGTGCAATTGTCTAATATATGTAATGAATTACGGAATTTGTCAAAGAAATGACAAAAATGCACATGTGCATGCTTGTGTATTATGGATGGAATGATAGATGAAAGAGAAAGCAGTGTACCAAAACACCTTATTTCTTGTTGATACATATAGATGCACATGTGCATTTCTAACATTGTTAACGTAAAAAGTAGTGTATTACACGTGGTAGTGTAAATGAAAGTGCAATTGACTATTATTTGTAATGAATTACTGAATTTGACAAAGAAACGATACATATGCACATGTGCATGGATAACTGTTACTCGAAATTTTTTTTTTTTTTTTTTTTGAAATTTTTTTTATTTTTTTATTAACAAAATATAGCGATTTTTTCAAAAAAAATAGTAAAAAAATAAAAAAAAATTTTTTGGGTGTTTTTTAGATTTTTTTAGGAATTACTGTTTGTGTTCACACTGGTTCTCGCGGTTCTCGCAATAAAGGGTGGTTCCTAACGGATCTTTGTCCTATATATATATATATATATAATTGAAGAAATTGTTAGCTACATTGATAACTCTATTAACATGTAGGCGACTCACAAAGATAATCATATTCATCCATGTGGAATGTGATATCATCTTTATAAACTCATACATATTTTACATGAATAATCTAAATTAATATTGTTGTAATTTTCATGACTTTTGTACTTATTTAATTAAATTCATTTTTAGGTAACACGCTTATTTATAATTAAAATTAAATTAGATTTAATAATAAATAGAATTAATTTTTGTTAAGTCATATGGGTTTAATATTTGTGTTATGTGTATATTTACTAAAAGTCTATAATTAATTGAAAAGTTTGATTTGAAACAATCTATGAAATCTAACTACGATTAATGTATAAATACAAAATTGCGGTAAGATGTAACTTCAACCGCGTTAACACACCATAAGATTCGACTACAATTGACTTCTCAAACAACTTTGCAAGTATCTAAAGGGTTGGAAATGTAATCACTTGTTATTTTCTCTTTAAAGGCAAGTGCAAAAAAAAAAAAAAAAAAAAAAAAATTACACTCAAATCACATTAAAAACCAACCTCGCAACGCAAAGAATCAATTCTAGTTATTAAGTTTATATAAGAGCATTCACAATGGATCTCATATAATTCACGAGATTTTTAAAGACATAACGTTTTATTATTTGGCATATAAAATTACATTTATTCAACATACACAAGTTTCTTAAACATATAACTTTTTTTTTTATTATTTAGTACGTAAAATTACATATATTCAATTTGTGTAATACACATAGTTTTTAAAGATATAATTTCTTTTATTATTTGGTATATAAATTACTTTTACTCAATTCGTACAATATACAGGGTTCTTAAAAATATTTTTTTTTATTATTTAATATATAAAATTATATTTATTCAATCCTAGTAATAAACCAAGTTTTTAAAGATATATTGTTTTATTATTTAGTATATAAAGTTATATTTATTCAATCCGTGTAATACACGAGTTCTAAGGGTGAGAGAGGTGGTTACCTTGTGGGGAGTGGTAAACTCTCACCAAGGCCAATCAAAGCATGTCATGTCAACTTTACTCTCCAATACTAGGGGTGTAAACAAGCCTAGAAGCTGGAGAGCTACTCGTTATCGGCTTGGTTAAAAGCTCGAATGAACCGAGCTTTAACGAGCCTGAGCTCAAGCCTGAATTAGAACTTGTTTAGTTATCGAGCCCGAGATCGAGCCTGAAATACAAAGCTCGTTTAGGCTCGCGAGCCTAAACGAGCCCAAACAAAAATTTAATTATTTTCTATATATTATAACTATAATGATGATAACATTGGCGAGTCAAACTCGAGCCCAGTCGAGCTCGGGCTCGACCCGGCTCGTTTACACCTCTATCCACAACCACATTTTACACTCAATCACAAGGGGTAGTTCATCCAAATAATTTTTCTTAAAAAAAAAAAAGAAAAAGCAAAAACTATGATTGGTGGTTAAAAGAGAGTGTGACCCACCATTAACCTCCTCTCTCTTCTCTTCCCTCAAGCGGTAACTAGTCATCGTGTTTTATGGTTTACCGTGTGGAATGGGGGGTCGGCGGTGGTGTTACCGCGCGGTGACTCCACTCACCAACCCACTCCACTCATGAAAAATGTAATTTACCCTTAAAAACCCTCAACTTTGATTTATATATAAAGTAGTAACAAAATTTACTTAAAGTTTATAAACAATTATAAAAACTTACTAGTAGCCCGTTCTTCACATTTTTTAACTCAATACGAAAATATATATAAATATTTTGGATAGTAAACTTGGTAAGGGCAGAGGATTTTTAGGCAAAGTAATTGAAATGACAGACCTATATAATTTTAAATTTTTCAAAAGAAAAACTGAAAATATTACACTTTTAACTAAAACATTCGGTGAAGAATTACATCCCCCGTCCTTTAAAAGCTACGTCCCCTAGTTGGTGTAATATGGTGGGAGTCATTATACCTTGTCTTTTGTACCTTTTGTTTTTAGTTTTTTGCTAATCCCCTTATAATGAATTTGCATTTGCCGTAAAAAAAAAATTAGATTTTAAATAATTGGAAAAAAAACTAGTAATTCAAATGCATAACAAAAATGATATATGTATCTTAGATTGATAAGGTGTCAATCATGTCGGGTTGCTCAACCTAAAAACAAATACATTATCATATAGTTATTCGTGTCATAACACACTTAAAATCATATAACTCGAATAAGACTCATTTATCTACATGGGTTAAAGACTGAAAGGTTAGTAATAGACTAATAGTGTTGTAGATATATTAATCCATTTGGTGGGATGTAATAAACGGGTTAAACGAATCAACTTAAACACGACTCATTTAAATAAACATGTCTATTCGAACTCGGTCCATTTAAAAAAATAGGTCCACCCAAACTCAGTTTGTTTATAGAATCAGGTCAACCCAAACATTGTTCGTGTCATGTTCGGGTATTTACTATTTTCATGTACAACATATATTATTATCTTTTCTGTTGTCATATAACTATTTTAGATTTGAGTAACACCGTATATTTCTATATTTTGACACCAATAAAAAATCATTGTGAAAAAGAAAAGGATGAATCAACCGATCTTATACTGACCCGACCCGACCCTCAGAATTCAAAAAAATCAAGTTGATATAAATCCTAAAGGAAACATAAAACCCGTAAAGAAAACTTCCCTAGATCCTCAACTTAGGGCAAGTACAACACAAACACAAGGCAATCCAACAAAACCGGAAGATACATTCTACTTTGAACAAATCCAAACCGTTACAACCTCGGACTCCACTTCTGTTCCATATCACGTGACCTTAACTTCTTATATAACACACTCTCTCACTAACTAACTTACTCAACTAACCTTTGTTTCCCCTTTTTCTTACCAACCATGGCTGCTTCAACATTCCCTTTGAAAGATGAACTCGATATCGTCATACCCACGATTCGAAACCTCGATTTTCTTGAAATGTGGAGACCTTTTTTCCAACCGTATCATCTCATCATTGTTCAAGATGGTGATCCGTCTAAGGTGGTTAAGGTTCCTGATGGGTTTGATTACGAGCTTTATAATCGTAACGATATTAATAAGATCTTGGGGCCGAAAGCTTCGTGTATCTCATTTAAGGATTCGGCTTGTCGATGCTTTGGTTACATGGTGTCCAAGAAGAAGTACATCTTCACCATTGATGATGATTGCTTTGTGAGTTGTTTCTTTCTTTCTTTTTTTTTTTTTTTATTTCCTCTACATATAATTAAATCACTGTCTAGGGGTCTTTATGGTTGGTTTGAAATCGTCTTAAACCGATCATTGGTTTGGCTTTATGGTCGGTTTTCGAAACAATTTTGATCAGTCGTCTTTTCTTTTAAAAATTCGGCTAATCAGTTTAAGAATTTGTTTTAGTTTACAATGGTCACAACCTGTCACTAGGTTTGACTCAAAGTTTGACCTAAAACTATCAAAACCGGACCATAGGCACTCCTATCACTATCAATCCATATCTTGACAAAAAACTTGAATTAACGATTTAGCTCGGTTTAGTGTGTTGAAATGGTTTTGATTTTGACAATGTTAATAGGTTGCAAAAGACCCTACCGGAAAGGACATAGATGCTCTTCGACAACACATCAACAACCTTCTCCACCCTTCAACTCCCTATTTCTTCAACACCCTTTACGACCCATTCTCCGACGGTGCAGATTTCGTCCGTGGCTACCCTTTCAGCCTCCGAGAGGGTGTCCCAACTGCAGTGTCCCACGGTCTTTGGCTCAACATCCCAGACTATGACGCACCAACACAACTCGTTAAACCTCGAGAGAGGAACACAAGGTACATCGTGGTATCACTATATAAACGAGTTCAACGAATTGGTTTTAAAATATAGTTTGGGCTCTTTTTCAGGTATGTTGATGCAGTCATGACGATTCCAAAGGGCATTTTGTTCCCCATGTGTGGAATGAACTTGGCCTTTGACCGAACCCTCATAGGTCCGGCTATGTACTTCGGGCTCATGGGTGACGGTCAGCCCATTGGCCGCTACGACGACATGTGGGCCGGCTGGTGTGTGAAGGTGATATGTGACCATTTGGGGTTCGGGATCAAGACGGGCTTGCCATACATTTGGCACAGCAAGGCAAGCAACCCGTTCGTAAACCTCAAAAAAGAATACAAAGGCATATTTTGGCAAGAAGAGATGATACCCTTCTTCCAAGACGCCATTCTCCCAAAAGAGTGCACCACGGTTCAGTCATGCTACAAAGAATTAGCGAAACAAGTTAAGGATAAGCTCGGGAAGATTGATCCGTACTTTGTTAAGCTCGCAGACGCCATGGTTACATGGATTGATGCGTGGGACGAGCTCAACCCACCGGCTAAGGCAGCTAATGGCAAGTGAAGAGAATAAAAAAAAGATAATTCATGTTCGTTTTCTTTTTGCGAACCCTTTGATCATCAAACCGGGCCGAGTTGTATCCGGCATGATTGCACGTTTGTACTGAACTCGTAACATTAGTGTTTGTAATATTATAAAGTTCTTGAATTGCGAATGAAGACGGTGGGGTTTCAATCGATAAGAATGAAAACAAAACTGAAACTAGAACACAGCTTATTCGTCATCGAAAAACAAACAAAACTTCGAGGTTGTTAAGAGATGGAAGCCGGATCTTCTGTCTTTTGACGCTTCACTTGGGGCTCTTCGGTTTCTTGTTCGTTACCGTTAAGAACCTCTTTGACCGCCTCTGCACCCAACAAAGAGACGTGTTTGCTGGTTATGGTGCGACCCGCCCTAAGTTTCGGGCCCCAATGTCTTTCAGGGTTTAGAAGGAAACGTGCGACCTTCTTGGCTTGAGCTTTGCTAAGAGATGCAACTGCTCGTGCAAAATTAGCCTGTTGGACGCATCAAAAATAAAACAAAAAATATTAAAACAATGATAAAAGAGACAGGTTCAATAAACGTATAAAGATAATAACGAGGTGCAAGAAACCTGAAGAAAGGGTTCTTTGGCAAGGATTACACTTCCCGATTGATCAGGCGATTGCTCCTTCACGGGATGGTTTTTAACCTTGATAAAAAAAATTAATTTCAAGGTACCAGAAAATGTATTCTTGAACTTCTTGAATAATGATGATTATAAATTTATAACCGAACGGCTAAAATAAAGCGTGCTCACCCAACAACGCATGATATCCCATATGACATCCATAGGAGCATCGGTTTTTAAACCTAAAGGGTTTACGTGAGTCCCAGAGATACGGTATCCGGCATTGATCACAGCAGATCTGAATATTACAGCTGACGGGGATGTGCATTTAAGGGTCCCGCCTAGATTGTGCAAACTCACGAACAGAGGAACATCAGGCAGTTCCTGAAAGTTCGAAATTCAAGTGATAATGTAATCAGAAAAAAGACAATGCAAAACATGTCAACTTTTATTAAAAAAACTGAATGAAAGGCTGCAACGCTACCTCGGAAATTGTTGTCAGGACAGCACTAATCCGATTAAAGGCGGGATATCGATGCTTCGTAGCTTTCACATCCGCTAAAATTGATGCCACCCAATCTTGATCATGAATGGGATCAGACCAAATAGGTCCTCCCATGTTATATTTCTTCCCGCAATCACTGCACTCTTGTGGGACCACCGGCCCGAACCCAGGAAGATATCTTACACTAGTATTCTTCAAAAAAGAAAAACGATATTAACAAATATTTAAAATAAATAAAGATTGTCAAAAATGCTAATTTCTTCTATGTACAAATACAAAAACTGAAAAAAGAATAAAAGATGTATACTTTAGAAACGGTCCTTCCAATTGGCTGGAGATGAAAGGAATCACAGCCAACGCATTGATATACGTATGAGAGCTTAAGAGGCGTATTCTTCATTGCACTTGCTGACCTGGATTTATTTCATAACTTGGTAAAAATGCTAAAATTGCCATGATATACTAATAATTGGCTAATTGCACAAAGGATACTTACGTGTATACTCGAACAAAGACACGTACATAAAAGTCCATCTGAACAGATAACACAGGGACAATGTATCGCTTGTACCGATTTGCATGAGACTGCACTCAAAGATGGTAAAAGTTTTTAGAAATCTAACTACAACTATCCAAAGATTAAAAATATATATACCTATTTAATAGTTTTGTTATTTCATTGTTAAACCTTGTATTCTATGCACAGTTAATATGATATATCGGTGATATAACATCGATATATCGGTTTATTGGTCCCCATGTAAGATATTGGTGTCAAATATTGGTCAGAGTATCAGTACCAATATTATCGATGATATTGACCAATATATCATCGATTTTCCCAATATCGGCTTCTTAGTTCTACCATTCATCTTTCTTCTTATTGCTGCTATTAGTATTTTAAGTCTTAATTGTTAATTTTTAGTGTTTTAAGACTCAATCAGTTCCTACTTGCTACAATTGTTAGTGTTTTGCAAGTTGTAAAAGGTTAATTTGTTAATGGTAGGAGAGTATACTGAATTGTTAGTGTTAAATTGCTATATATATAAATTATGCATGATATTGAAGTTACCGATATCCCACCGCGATAACCGATATCTCAAATATCGATCCTTGACCGATATCCGACTGTTTATCGCATTCATTGCTAAGCTTGTATTAGACTCATTTATAACAAACAAATTTGAATTATGAATTAAACAAATCCACTTTCTGGAGAAATACCTCAATGCATGCAAGGACGATCCGCAAAGCCATTTCATGACAGTATTTTCCTCTCAAAGGGTATGAACCATATCTGGTTCATGATTAAGCATTATACGAAAGCATTAACGATTTTTCAACAATTGGGTATTGTATAATACCACCTATGTAAATTCATCATTCTTCAAAAAGTAAATAAGAAAAAGAAAGAATCTTACTTTGAATAGCAGACTTCGCCATTGCTTCCACATAAAACTGCCATATCTGTTGCAGTGCACATTAGCATCCCGCCATCTGCAATTGATTGAACCGCGGAGTCCAAAAACACGGAGGGTGAACCGTAGGGATCAAGATCAACCTAAAAATTGACAAACAATGGTTATAAATAATTATAAATGGATTTATATGCTGATTTTTGATGGATAAACATATATACATACCACATCAAATTCCTTAGGATGAGTAAGCATATAGACTCGAGCATCAGCCAGATTAGATTCCACCTTCGCACCCGCGACTGCACCATTAAACTTTATGTTTCTCCTGCAAGCTTCAACAGATGCTGCTCAAAAACAATAATAAAGATCAAAATCAAGTACTTTCAACCAAGATATGCACTATCACACAATAACATGACCCGCTACGATAACATGTTTATATACAACAAAAATGTTTCCATACATATAGTATAGATGAAAAATAACCATGACCCACCTTTATCGTTGTCCAGTGCCACAACTTGTGCAATCTCTTCCACTTCTCTTGCATATCTAAGAGCTCTTAGTCCCGAAGCTGACAGAGCCTATAAATCCAAATATCAAAGTAAGCAAGTCCGACCTCTATCATAACAAAGCCGTTGCATGTGAAAAAAAAAGTTAAAAAAGAGTGAAGTACACGGCTGGTCCCTGTGGTTTACCAAAATTTTGGATTTAGTCCTTAGCTTTCCAAAAGTACATGGATGGTCCCTGTGTTTTGCACTTTGTAGCGCATTTAGTCCCTGTGGTTTGCACTTGGTACGAATTTAGTCCCCAGCCAACAAATCTAAATATTTTAGTATGTCCAAGTTAGGGACTAAATGCGCTACAAAGTACAAATTACAGGGACTAAATGCGTTACAAAGTGCAAACCACAGGGACCATCCGTGTATTTTTGGAAAGCCAGGGACCTAATCAAAATTTTGATAAACCACAGGGACCAATCGTGTACTTCACTATCTAAAAAATAAGAAAAATGGGGACCTCAAGAACTCTTGGTGGCTTCAGTTGTCCTTGGCCTTTTCCCTCTACTGGTTTCTCGGGTTCCACGCCATTGCTACATGGTTCACCCTCGGGTGTCTCCTTTGAAGTTTCACATTCACCATTGGAGGTGCCATTAGAAGCATGGTTTTCTTTTTTCGATGCTTTGTTCATTCTTTTAGATAACAATGCTTCATGTTCTTCTTTCCGTTTTGAAATGAATGTCCTCAGTACAGCAATTGACATATCTCTGTTGTTAACCTGGTATTCATATAATTTTGATGTCACAACTGTTTTAACCATGTTTTGAGAAGAAATTGCAGCTAAAAAATATCTTTTTTACTTGCTAGGAAACTTAAACTTCCTAAATGTTAATTAATGTTGGCATAAAACTAACTTTACAAAATTCTAATGATCTTATTGAGCTTTACAAATAACACAAATTCGAAGATGTAAGTTGGTAAAAAATAAAGGAGCATTCATCACAACTGAAATTCCAAAGATACACTTCATATCTAATGAATGTTGCAACTTTTGACTTTGTATATAGTTTAAGTCAAACATTTGACTACTTGTCAAATAACTAAAAATATCCTTAGTAAATGCAAACAGCTGTTGTATCTGGTACACTCAAATCCAGGCCATCAGTAATAGTCAAATCGAAAATCTTGATCTAAGAGCATACCAACATGTAATGTACTACAAATTCATGGAACATTCAAAGAAGAAAATACTGTGATTTGTATGAGGTGGACAAAGTAGAATATATGTTAGAAAAACTTCCTCAATCTTAAGTCATCAAGTTAAGAGTAAACTGCGAAGGAACGTATGTATAACTTAATATCAGTTTCATTGTATAGGTGATGATGATTTTGTTCCTATTTAGTCGGCCGCAAGGAATTGAAAAGGGAACGAAATGGAATGCACGAGCTAAAAGAATCAACAAAGTAACAGAATCATTGGAATGGACCATTACATTCCACTAAACAAAACAAACAGTTCCTTTTCCATTCCTATAGAATGAACCAATCCTAGTTCTTCCCTAATTCCAGCATACTAAACACCGACTGCCACTCACCGCATACGACACTCCGTCTCTACGCAACCTTTTAAAAGCAACTAAAAGGGAACACACGATTAAGCGAAACAAAATCATCTGCAGAGAGCAGTTTGCATGTAAATTATAGTTCCAACATACTAAAAATAGTGACTATCACAAACTTGTCTCAATAAACTCACCCCGTAAAACACTTACGACTCTTCACAATCTTGCGAAAGCGCCTAAAAGAGAACACAAGATTAAATGGAGCAAAAACAACTGCAATGAGCCCAATGAGGCATCCTATACAATATACTAGCATATGGAAAACCAACAAACAGACTTATATCAACCAAATTAACAAACTTTAACTATAAACAACCACAACAAACCACACCCACAACATATTTCCAACAATCCACATCCCCAACAGCACAAACATGTAACAAACAGGTGAAAGATTGACCTGAGCTTTATTATAGAAGACTTCATTCCTCTTGTGCATCAAAATCTCAGCTTCACCCTCTTTAATAATGGTGTAATCATTGAGATCAAAAGGCGGCGGCTTCTTATTAATCTGCTGCATCTCTTCTTCCCCTGTTTTTGTCTCCTCAACGCTCCCCATTTATGGGATTCTTGCTGTACTTTGATGTGAGTTAAATGGTAGTAGCGGCGGCGGGAGAGAGAGAGAAAGAGGGGAAGGTGGTGGTTGTACGGCGCCGGTGGTGTTGAAATCTGTAAGATTCTATCGGGTTTTGCGGAAGAAGCCGAAAGTATTCAAGTTTAGGAGTTTATAAAGTTGCAACTTGCAAACTCAAAAACCCTATTTTCAATTGTATATCACTAGTTATTCTGCATTGGTCAACTTATTAAATAAAATAGAAAGTTTAATTTGGCTAGTATAGTAAGCGTAGGAAACAATAGAATTAGGACATATGGTAACATTTAAAATAAAGAAAAAAGGTATTTTAGTCAATCCAACCATTTCTTCTTCCTTTTCAAAACCCAGTAACTTCAAAACCCACAATTTTCAAAACCCACCATCTTCAACCATTTCTTCACTTTCTATCTCAATAATCACTACATTATAGTGCGATTTTCATCACAAATCAATGATTCAAACACCCGATCAACGTGTTCTTCAGCTTTTTTGAAGAAAACCCAGTTTAATTTCATAAAAAAATCTCGTTTTTTCGGGTGATTTTGGAGATAATCACTCGATTCGAGAGCTGATAAGTGTTTCAATCATTCAAACTTCGTCAATTGTTGAAGAAATCATTTCGATTCATGTAAGAAATTCTTTAATTTCATTTTTACGATCTGGGTTTTTGATTTAGTCATTGCATTTTACGATCTTGGCGGGGGTCCGGGGGCAGCGCCCCTGGTAGCGGGGTCCCAGGGGCGGGGGTCCCAGGGGCGGGGGTCCCAGGGGCGGCAGCCCCTGGCTCAAAATAAACTTCCTATCCTACACTTCCTAACCAAAATAAACTTCTTATTTGATCTTTTCCCTAATTAAACAATACTATAAACATAATATAAAAATAATAAGTTGACCAATTCGGAACATACATATCAAACGTGGTCACTTGTATAAATTCAGAATTTATATATAAAACTCGGAAACCTATATAATTAAACTCGGACTTCTTATCCAAACTTGGACCATGATATATTTGTTTAAAAACTCGGACAACCTTGACCTACATAAGTTCAGACTTTTTGAAATAAACTCGGAACATATACTATTAATAAACTCGGACCCCTTGTCTTCCTTATAAACTCGGAACCCACATAAAAACTCGGACATCATGTTAAGTTCGGAACAAATAAACTGATCATTATATACCTTATAAAACTCAGAGTTAACCAAAATCGGATTTTTAATTATCAATTCCAATATCTCGGACTTTGTGACTTCACAAAGTCGGACCAATTACAACGCACAGTAACACGGAAACAAGCCAAAATCACAGTAGTTTCTCTTTCTCAATGTAACAGTTATAGTTCCACGATCAAACCCTAATCTCAACAATGCTATGCAGCAAATCAACATATTAACAGTTCTAATATCTCAACAACATCTCTAGCATCTGAAAAAATAATTACACATTCATTCATTCAGGCATGATAAACTAACCACATATCAATTGTTTGGATATCTAGGGTTTTGCATGGAAACAAAAGAATAGAGTTATCAACATATAACACAAAACACTTACCTTAGGTTCAATGTAGTGTTGTTCTTGATGGCTTGAAAGGTCAGAGATTAGATGATTGTGCGTGTGAGGTTTGTGTCGCCCAAAATGATTAGAGAACTAACTGCCGTATAGTGAGATTATGGGGAGTGTTTAGGGTTTGTAGTATTTTATTATAATTTCAATATTAACCATAAGCACCCTTAACTGTATAACTTTCACACAAAAGCACATAACATCTTGCAGTTTGCAGTTAAAGCGTATAATTCCCATATCTGTCATGCAACGTATAAGTTTCGTATAAACCGTCCGTTTATATTAATTATTCGTGTTAGGCACCAACGTTCAAGAATTAACTTGTGTGTGTGTTCCAGTAATTCCCCGAATTACCAATGTAGGCTCATTTAACTAACCCTAGTTAAATGTAGTGCTATGATTGTATGTCTAAACTAACTGTGGTTAGGTTAAAGTATTAACCTGAAATTGTAGGTTGTCACATCATCCCCATGTTCAAAGAAATTTCGTCCTGAAATTTGATAAGCAGTCACAGAAGAGTGAAGGGATAAGTTAAGATGACTGTGGGTTTTCCTCGGGTACCACACAATAACATAAGCATCATTAAGTATGGGCCATACATATTTTGTTGTAGCTTGTTTTACATGCCTATCGAAAAATGTTCCTTGCGGAGATAAACTATGACGTTATCACCAACTTCTAAGGTTAAGACCGCCTGTGTTTCTCTGCAGCTGCCTTGTACTTGTCGTTTGACCCTTCCATCTTCTGTTTGACTACTTCAGTGGCTTGTATGTCTTCAGTGAGGTTCTTGGCTGTCATATCCACCTTTCTTGGAATGTCGACCAATTCCACCACGTGTTGGAGTGAATTGACGTGTTATATAAATATTAATTGATTTTAGTTTCACGATTCCAAGCCTTAGATTTGGAACACAATAAGATCCGAGCACTCACTACGATACACGAGAGCAAGTGCAACCATCGTTAGTGTAGTATAATGAAGGTAAAATTCTGAGATCGTGTAAAAATACATGAGTTTTTATTACCAATATTTAGTCAATGTCTAATCAAATCCGTTGTCTGAATAGTTGTTTGCTCATGGTGAATCGTCATCTAAAATAACTAGCCATATATCTTATCAAAAACCCAACAAAACTTCCCGTTTAATTTTATAGTGTATAAGCTCAAAAATCGTCACATACTTTTTTTTTCGAAAGATCAATTTCATTCACAAAACACCACCTAGCCAACAGGCCTAGGCAGCAAAGACCGACAACAACAAATTACAAGAAATCAAATTTACACCATTCCGACCACGAAATATATTGAAATTTAGATCTATTTTTAAACCAAAGAAAATCGTAAGCTTTAATACTATTTTTGATGTCTTCTAGTTTCCAATCCTTGTTTGAGAACACCTTCTCGCATCTCGGCTTCCAAATGTACCAACAACTAAGGATAATAATCCCGTGCAACACCTTCCTTTTGATCTCACCCGCTCCAATGTGATTGTAATATTCCCATAAGTCTATAACCAAAAAAGCAAAAACATTAGGAATTTTACACCACGAAATCACCCAGCACCAAATCTGAGCAGCCACCATGCAGCCGATGAATAAATGATCAGAGTTTTCCATCGGACAATCACAAAAAATGCGGTCCGCTGAATCAACATTGATGTTCCTGCGTTTTAGCGCCTCTACCATTGGAATCCTGTCCATTTCCGCCCTCCAGGCAAAAAGGTTGCACTTTTTTTGGCAACCATTTACACCACTCCATAACATATAGCGAGCTCGAGCCCCTAGATTCGTTTAAAATCTGTTTTACAGCTTTAACCGAGAAATCGCACGAGCCAGCTCCTTGCCACTTCCATAAATCCTTCCTGTCTGATATGTCCCCACCATTTAAATATCCCAAAAGCCTGCTCCAATCAGCTCGTTCGCTAGCTGAAAAAGCCTCCCTTTTCCACCTCCATTTCTAGATAACTTGCTGCCCATTTTTTACCATTCAATCAGCCACAAAGCACATCTTATCTTCTTCCAATCTGAATAAGTTTGGCATGATATCTTTAAAAAGGAAGGTTACTAATCCAAGAATCCACCCAAATTCTTATCTTTTACCGTTACCCACACTACCTCTTATATAATTTTGCATTTTTAACTCTCCTAAAACCGTCTTGCTCTCAACTTGGGCAATATTTATCCACACGCCAGAATAGAACTGTTACAAGGTAACAAATTCCAGCTTTTCTTGTTCAAGTGAACAACATCAATAGTCCGTTTCCAAAGACTTTTGTCTTCGTTGTTGTACCTCCACGCCCATTTGAGGAGGAAGGCTTGGTTTATGTCCTTGAGCTTTTGTAAACCAACCCCACCTTTATCTCTAGGATTAGCCACCCGGTCCCATGCCACCCAGTTAACCTTGTTACCACTTTGGTGACCTCCTTATAAAAAATTCTTAAATATATTCTAAGCCTTTCATCACCTCCATCGGGGCTTTATATAAGGAGAAATAATAAGTCGGTAAACTTTCCAAAACCGACTTAACAAGGGTCTCCCTTCCTCCTGTGGACAAAGAACAAGCTTTCCATTTCGATAGACGATTTTCAACAATGTCATAGATGGATCTCCAATTGGATATCCGATTCATGTTAGCACCCACCAAAAGGCCTAAATAAATGAAGGGAAGTTTCCCGGTTTGGCAACCAAGAATCGCAGCCATGCTGCCCACTTCCGAATCCTCCACACCAATGCCATATAAACTCGACTTCATCATATTAGTTTTAAACCCCGAACAAACATGAAAACATCTAAGCAAACGGGCCACATTTTTAATATTAAAAAGAGAGAATTCAGCTACAAAAATGGCGTCGTCCGCATAAAGGAGATGAGATAATACGGGACCGTTATTAGGCAAGCGAATACCATCGAAAGCACCCAAGGAACAAGCTTTCTTCATCATGGTAGCAAAGAGCCTCCATGACAACAAGAAACAAGAAGGGAGATAAAGGATCACCTTGTCTCATCCCTTTGAAGCATTGGAAGTCAAAAGTAGACATCCTGTTAACTAGGACCGACGATCTAGCTGATTCTAAAACCCCAAAGACCCACTTGATCCATCTAGGAGGGAAGCCCATTTGAACCAAAATATCACCCACAAACTTCCAATGAACGTTGTCATAAGCCTTAGCAAAGTCGATTTTTAGGATAAAAGCTTGTTTCTTAGACTTTTTAATCCATGAAATTAGCTCATTTACTATCAAAGGCCCGTCGAGGATATTCCTATCTTTTAAGAAAGCCGATTGAGTATCCGAGATAACCAAACCTAAAACTTTTTTAAGGCGGTTTGCAAGAATTTTTGAGATAACCTTGCTTATCACCCCAACTAAGTTTATGAGACGGCAGTCTCCCAGATGAGTTAGATCATTCTTTTTAGCTATTAAAGCTATGAAGGATGTACCAACTCCCCGATTATTGCTACCATGCTCATAAAAGAATTCCATCAGCCTGCCAAAATCCCCTTCAAAAATCCTCTAGAATCGTTTAATAATATTGAAGTTGAAACCATCCGGGCCCGGGGCCCGGTCGTCATCACACAAAAATACGGCATCTTTGATCTCCTTCACCGAGAATCTATCTTCCAACATAAAGGCATCCGAATCGGAAATAGACTTCAATCCTGAGCAAGTAAAACTTGGCCGATTTTGCATTTCCTCCTTGAAATGGCTTCTGAAAAAACTAAACACCTCCTTTTTGACAAACGAGGGTTTAGTGATCCATGAGCCATCAACCTGTAGCACCATTTTTCGCTTTCCTTTTTTTTAATATATGCATGAAAAAAGCTGAATTTTCATCACCAGACCAATTCACCCTAGATTTTGCCTAATATCTTTAAGTTTATTTGCTTCCAAATCCAGAATTTCTTTAGTACATTAAGCACGAACCCATTCTTCTTCTTCATTTAGACCATAGTTTTCCACTTTTTTGTCCAAGAATTCAAGATCCTTCCTTAAAGACTCCTCCCTCTCACCCTCTTTAACCCGGATTTCTTCTCTCCAATTTTTAAGAGCCTTACGGATGTGTTTGAATTTCTCCATATCGTCACATACTTGCCTAGTCATCACTTTATTTATTTTAATAACTAATAATTTACTACATACAATACAATATACTTTCTGATGGTGTCTAATATCTTGTGTACCTAAAACACAAGGAGATAGTTTGCGAACTTTTCAACAACAATCATTAATATCTCTCACATCCACGTACACACACATTTCAATCCGTATTTTTGTTCTTAAAAAAGAAACAGACCAAATTCATTCCCCCTTTGACGTAAACAACATCAGATCATATAATTATATAATATAATACTAATACCCATTCTACATCAGGAAAGCTTTTGATTAGTATATAGTTTTTGTGTTACACATCACTGTCCAAATTGGCATATCATCACTTAAACAAATGAACTATACCATTAATTAGTGCCTCAATATATATAGTCATATAATTGAGAACGAACCATGCATGTACCATAACACGTGTCCGCTTAGTGACTAATCGTCTTTTACATATTTTAACATTCCACCACCTGAAATAGTAAACCAGAACCTTCTTCTACGCGGACAAACAAAGATCAACATATGTTATGAAGGGATTGGACACATGTCGTTTTCTAGGAGAGAAAAACAACCACTATGTATATGTTTTTAATGTTTTAGTAATAACTAATAAGACAGTGCTCTTTTTTAGATTAATATGTGTTGTCATTGAAAATATGACTTCATCTAGTCTAAGTAGTCATCATATAAGGATTGTTTTGTCGTTCTACACTTGGGGAGACATGATTTGAGAGATACTATAATTAATTAAAAAAGTTTAAGATCCCGTATCAGATTTGTAATTGTCATACTAAAGATTTTGAGGTCACTATCTCTTAAAGGGGGTCTGAATCTACTGATATATGTTGGAGGATATATATATAAAGGGGGTGTTTCAAGTTAAAAGAGCAAGTTGTCTTGTGTGAACCGGAGACGATAAGTGGAAGAAAGAGTAGAAATGGAAGGCATGATGGGGTGGAGAGTGATGGAGGAAGGTTGGAGGAAGGGACCTTGGACACCCATGGAGGATAAGTTGCTTATGGAATATGTTGCATTGCATGGGGAGGGAAGATGGAGCTCGGTAGCTGGTTGCTCAGGTATGATTACGGAAGTGGCCCATGTAGGATTTCATACGAGAGTGTACACATGCGTATATCCTCTCTTTGAACTGTTCAAATAGCTCGTAGCTTGTAACTCGTTTGAAAATAGCCCAAGATTACCTTGGATATAAACGAGTTGAGCCTAGCTTGTTTATTTATATTTTGAGCTCATTAGCTCAAGCCAATTTGCTCGTTTGGCTCATTCGGATCAAGTAGACCTTTTAAGAAGCCTAACTTTTATAGGAAAAAAATTACATGTTTTTTTGTTATATCCAAAATAAAAAGGCTTACCCCTATTTTTGTTGTATTTATCCGTACGTACACATGGAATACGATTTTCATTGTTATATCCATCGATATCCGTGAGAAAAACAAAATTTTCAAAATTTCAAAACCAGATGAGCTGGCATAACACAAATTCCAGCTCGTTAACAATAAACGAGTTGGGCCGAGCTGAATCATTTAACTTCGAGCCTACTTAGCTGGCTCCCTTAAGTAGTCCTATATATCTGCATAGATCTGAGCTTGCATCCATTGTCTATTATCACAAAGAACTTGGCCAGTTGGTTTGGTTTAGAGCCTTAATCTTGATTTTGTCATTGGTTGCTAGGATTAAAGAGGAATGCGAAGAGTTGTAGGTTACGATGGGTGAACTACTTAAGGCCAGGCCTTAAGAAAAGCCAATTATCGCCTCAAGAGGAAGGGATCATTATCGAACTTCATGCTATATGGGGAAACAGGTAACTCATCTCTCCACAGTCCACTGGCTCTACTACCTACCTAACTTAGATTTACTCATTTTGTGATATCTAAACCATATATATATATATTTTCATACAGATGGTCCACAATAGCTAGATACTTACCAGGAAGAACAGACAATGAAATAAAGAACTACTGGCGAGCCCATTTCAAGAAGAAAGGAAAGCCGTTGCAGAACGAAAACAAGCAAAAATATGAAGCTCAGTTTAACTACAACCAAGACCTACAAGTTCAAGGAACAATGAACTATTCCACATCATCATGTGAATCAGAAGTGCATCCAACACCAGCCACAATGCAAGAAACCACTGCTGGCACAGGCTCGGTGGCTACCGACTGGCAGCATCAGCAAAACCCGTGTATGATGGCTCAAGATGTTGCAAGGTGGTGGGAAATCATATCAGAAGATGGCTTATGGGATGACTTCATGTGGAATCTGGATAATGATTATCCAAACCAAGCTGTGAGGGAACAATCATTTGGTCCCTGTTTTTGACTCGTAGCACACAAATTTCAGAATTTTAGATTCTCTCTCTATATATTTATGAATGATTCTGATCATAGATAACATTTTATGATCGTTGTCTAGGAAGTAGGTTCATTTTTATTAAAAATAATAACACAATAATTAACAACGATACTCTCGTTATTCGTGGGAAATTCTATAGTACAATACCAGTTACAAAACTAAACAAAAAGAATGTATATGTTAAAATATATAGAACAGTTATATTTTCTTTTCAATTCAATTCTCTAAGAGCATTCTCATCCAAACCACCAAAATCTGTGTGGGGGGTTTTTTAAAATATAAGAAGTATAAAAAG
Organism: Helianthus tuberosus; assembly: GCA_030545235.1. Taxonomy (NCBI): domain Eukaryota; kingdom Viridiplantae; phylum Streptophyta; class Magnoliopsida; order Asterales; family Asteraceae; genus Helianthus; species Helianthus tuberosus. The sequence continues at coordinate 168,903,883 of CM060381.1, forward strand.
TGGTTGTGAGTGGAGGAGAGAGAAAATGTTACTGTTCATCTGTATATTTGGGGGGACGCTGTTCACCCCCTATACTTTCTTAATATATATTGAAAGTGGTTGTGAGTGGAGGAGAGAGAAAATGTAATATATATTGAAAAGGAGAGAGAAAAAGTATTTGTTTTTAGTGGAAATATATTGATATAGGAGTTGTTTTTTAATGGAATGTATGTATATTTTTAGTGGATTGGATGTGAATGCTCTAATATCCTTTCCTTTTTTTTGTCTTATTTTTGTGAGGTTCTTGGGCTGATCGTTGGGCTCGGCTGGTCTGCTTTTAGGCTCGTTTCTAGGGTTCGCCCCCCTTTATATTTCCCCCGCTTCTTTCCTTCTCGATCATCCCCAAAAAAACCAAAAGGTGCAGCGATCTTGGTGCTCTCTAGAACATTTCTCAAGCCTGTTGTTGTTCGTCCTGTTCGAGTTCATCATATCTTGCTGTTGCTGTTCATCTTGATGTGCAGATTCTTTCAGTTGAAAGATCTGCTCAAACCTTGCTGATTGTAATCGGTGTTTTCACCGTATATGATTTGTGTCCTTGCTTAAAGTATTGTACTCTTGTTTTGTTTATACAAGATTTATTGTTGTTCACATGGTATCAGAGCCTGGTTCGGCTCTCTGATACTTGTTCTTCCCCACTGCTGCTACTATTGTTCGATCAGAGCCTTTCGGATCTAGGGTTGTGGATTAAGGTATAAGGAATCTTGGCGGTACCTGTGAATCCACCGATTCTTGACCACCTGCTTGAAGGTTATCTCTGATTGAAGGCTGGAACCCTAATTCAAGGGTTTGGGGACAGTTGTGGTTGCTGTTTTTGGATCGGTTTCTGGCTTGTGACTGGATAAACGTGCTTCTGAAAGGGCTCTCGTCGGTCTCTGTTACAGAGCAAACCAACAGAGTTTGTCTCTGGTCTTCTTTGCTTGAAATCAGACTTGTAACCCTAAGTGAAGGTTGCAAGTGTGATTAACAGGAGTTAAACGCACCCACTGTGAGATTGTTCTATCTCTAACTTTTATTTTCTGTTTCCTGCATCACTGAGTCAGTGTGTCTAGGCATCCCCTGTTTACCGGACTAGTCGGGTCGGCACTTGATCGAGTCTTATTTGCTTATCTGTTGCATTTGTTTGGTTTGTGTGTCAAAGCTCCCTGAATATTGTCTGCGGAGGCACCTTTGAGTGATGAACCTCTGATCGGACCTCTATTCAGGCTTCGCTGTCCTCTATGTTTTTTATTTGCTCTGTCTGTTCTTGCCTTGCCTTTGTTTTTTGGGTAATTATTTTTAGTTTGTGTTATCAATATGTCTGGTGATGATGACTCTCTTATAACATCTCCTAGTGCTACCTTGGTTAGCAAAATAGATGCTGGTGATCCGCTGTTTCTCCACCCTAGTGACTCTGCCAATTTATCTATAGTCAGTGTAAAACTCAAAGGGTCGGAAAACTATAGGATTTGGTCCAATGCCATGTACCTTTCTTTACAAGTAAAAAACAAGATAGGGTTTGTTGATGGTTCTTGCCTTAGGTCTAAAACTGATGAGGTTTTGGGTAGGCAATGGGATAGGTGCAACTCTATTGTGCTTACTTGGATTCTTAACTCAGTATCTGAGGAATACAAGATCAACCAAGTACTACTCTTAGGAGATCTTCTAGAAATATCATATTCCCTTCCAAACTAGATGATTTTGTGGTAGATGGGAATGTTAAATATGGTCTAGAAAGGGTCCTAAATTATGTTAACTTATCACCTGAAGGGATGTGTTTTGATGCTATCCTTAACAAAAGATGTGAACCAAAAAACTATTTTGAAGCTAAAACTGATAGTAATTGGGTTGATGCTATGAACTTAGAGATAGAAGCATTACATAAAAATAACACATGGGAAATTGTTGACTTACCTCCTAATAGAAAAGCTATTTGATGTAAGTGGGTATATAAAATAAAGTACAAATCTAATGGTGAAATAGAAAGATATAAAGCTAGACTTGTCGCTAAAGGTTTTAGCCAAAAAGAAGGCATTGACTTCTTTGACACCTTCTCACCAGTCGTAAAAATGGTCACTATTAGATGTGTTTTGTCCATAGCTGTCCACTTTGACTGGGAAATATTCCAACTTGATATTAATAATGCTTTCCTTTATGGTGAGCTCAATGAAGAAGTTTATATGTGTTTGCCCAATGGTTATGATCAATCTAATGGGACTAAAGTTTGTAAATTTAAAAAGTCCCTTTATGGCTTAAAACAAGCGCCTAGGATGTGGAACGAAAAACTCGTTTCTGTTCTCCTTAGTCTAGGTTTTGAACAAAGTAAGTGTGATCATTCCATGTTTACTATGACAATAGAATCTAGTTTTATTATTCTTCTTGTCTATGTAGATGATATTATTATAACTGGTAATTGTCCTAAACAGGTTAATGAAATTAAATTGTTACTAAAGTCCAAATTTTCAATAAAGGACTTGGGAAAACTACAATATTTTTTGGCTCTTGAAGTTGTTAAAAATATTGCTGGCATATGCCTAACTCAAAGAAAATATTGCTTGGACTTACTTGCTGAATTTGATATGACTGGTTGTAAACCAGTTAATTACCCCATGGAACCCAATCATGTTTTAAACCATTTGTGTGAAAAAGATAATCAACCTTTAACAAACATAATTGTTTATCAAAAAATGGTTGGAAAATTAATTTACCTTTCTCACACTACACCAGATATTGCATACCCTATACATTTTCTCAGTCAGTTTATGCATTCTCCCACTCAAGCTCATTTTAAAATTGCGATAAGGCTGTTAAGATATCTAAAGGGTGCCCCTGGCAATGGAATAATTTTGCAAAAGGGGACTCTTTGGGAATGAAGGCCTTCTCTGACTCAGATTGGGCTAAATGCTTGGGGACTCGAAGGTCTATTACTGGGTTCTGTGTTTTCTTAGGAAATAATTTAGTTTCATGGAAAAGTAAAAAGCAGTCCACCGTTTCTCGATCCTCTGCCGAAGCAGAGTATCGTTCGATGTCTGCTGCGACATGTGAAGTTATGTGGATTTCCAATTTATTAAAGGAATTGAAAGTTGATGTCAATCAGCCTGTTCAATTATTTTGTGATAACACGGCTGCTATATCCATAGCAGCCAACCCCGTGTTTCATGAACGCACAAAACATTTCGAAATAGACCTTTATTTTTTAAGAGAAAAAATCTCTAAAGGTGATGTGCGTTAGGTGTATATGTAGGTTTAAGTATATTTTAAGCCCTTTTACACTTTCTTTAGCCAAGTTTTAAATTTATAAAACACGATATTTACTAACACTAAACACACATATGGGCAAGTGCACCCATCGTGAGCGTAGTATAGTGTTGGTAAGATACCGAGGTCGTCCAAGGACACAAGAGCTTTTAGTACCGGTTTATCCTCAACGTCTAATCAAATCAAAAAGTTTAGAAAAATGTTTTAAACTAAGAAAAATAAAAACTAACTAAAATGCTGAAAATAAAAATAAAATAAAAACAGATAGACAAGATGAATCACTTGGTTCCGACGCGTATTTAGTGTAACCTTTGATTATTTCCGCACTTTTTCACTTATTTAAGAGATTATCTTAGTTATTGTAGTAGACCCTTCTTTTGAAGGTGACGTTACCCTCAACCCAGTAGTTTGAGTCAACAAGGATACAAACCTAAAGGGTCGGATTATTGAAAGATAATTAATTAAGTTATTAATGCAAATTATGGTAGGCCCCTCTTTTGAAGGTGACGTTACCCTCGGCTAAGTAGTCTGAGTCAGCAGGGATACAGTCCTAAGTAGCCGGGTTATAGTATTAATAGTAGTTTAACTTATGAGGGGATCAAAGAGTTTGGACCCTCGCCATCCAATACTGTTAAGTATTGAAGGAGGTCCTACTAAATTTGACCCAGGTCCCTTGCAGGATCTCTAAACGCTGAACTACGGCAAGACTCTTACCAAACCGTTCCCTTAACCCCCGACCAGGTAGCCAACATACCTCCATATAGACCGTGGAGATATGAATGGTGAAAATCTTTTATTTTATATAGACAGTAAAATAATGCCAAGACAGCACGGACAAACGATAAGGAAGAATCACCTTCGACATAAGAAACTAGTTATTAAAGTCATTAATACATAACCAATTAAAAAGTGCGAAAAGATTAAAATAAAAAGTATTACACTAGACACTTTGTCTTCACCAAGTGATGTAAGAGACTTAGGCAAACATGGCCCTGATTGTCAAGAACTCTTACGATCAATCTTGGATCCCGAGACGACTCACACACTCTATGATGGACATTGGATGATGGTGGTGGATGATGGTGTTATGGTGGTGGTGGGTGGTGGGTGAAGTGTGAGAGAGGTGGTGTGCCAAGGGATGGTTTGAGCTTGAGCCAAGCACTCCTATTTATAGGCTGAACAGAAGCTCGGGCACGGCCCCGTGTCCAGTGGGCACGGCCCCGTGTCCACATCCTTCTCTTTCTTCATTTATTGCAGCTTGTCTTATTAGTTGACCACGCCCCCGTGTCCGCTGAGCAGGACCCCGTGTGCAGAAGCATATCTGTACTATGAAGATTTGCCTAGATTCTGCGAATCTTATAGTTGACCACGGCCCCGTGCCCGCTGAGCACGGCCCCGTGGTGGGCAATGGAAGCTTCTACCACTTTGTCTTTTCTGCTGACACTTGGGCACGCCCCCGTGCTGGCTGAGCACTGGGCGTGTTCAGTCATCTGGCTTCTTGTTTTGCTTGGGAAGATGCTGTCGTGGGGTCGGGCATGTCACGTTTGCTCCTTTTCTTGTATTTATGTTAGATTTTGCTGTCTTTTTGTTTCTTTTGTTAATTTGAGCTCATTTAATCCTAAAAATACAAAAGGAAGACAAAAGCACACTTTTTCCAACATTAGTACTAAAAAAGGGTTAGTTTTATGCCACAATTGATGTAATTTATATGTTGCATTTTGCACACATCAAATACCCCCACACTTGAATCTTTGCTTGTCCTCAAGCAAAACTCTTTATAATGTGGCTTTACACTCCCAAATGGAATGGGTAGAAGAGAAAGTTTTTTTGGGCTTGTCATAGAGTGTCGGGATTTCCAAGATTCTTTATTTAGTTTTATTTTTATTTATTTATAATCCTATTCGTCATGATTTATTTAAAACTTTTCATAAGATAAATTACTTATTAGGGCATAACATGCCTCTTTAAAATTCTATTTATATACAAGTTCACATACCTCACGGGGATCACTCAACACTTGGCCGAAAATGTATTTTTGTGGATCACTCGAGAGCGGCATGGAACTTACTCCTACCATAAGCTTGCCAAGCAATCAATCCTCCTCCTTTTTAACTATATACCTTTGTAAATATCAAGAGGACTTTTTGGGTGAAGGGTTAGGCTTGGGTTAAAGGTAGGTGGTTGGGTTAGTGGTTAGTGGTTAGTAGAAAAAGGGCGTAAAGCGTAACAAGCGTCGGTTTTCGTTATGACTTTTTAATTTTTTGCAACTTTTATTTTGATGAAGCTTTTATTCAAACAAAGTTATTTTTGATAAACTTGTTTGTTCATTTTATTTTGCTTCATCATCAACATTTTTTTTTGAAAAGTCATACGAAAAAACCCCGAGCTAGTTACTAAAAGAAAGGGTTAAAAATGAAAAAGGTTTTGGTGGGTAAAAGGGTGTTTGGTTTGGGTTATGAAATGAAAAGGTTTAGGCTCAAAGGGGCTAATTAGGGGGATTTTGGGTAGGTGGTAAAAAAAAAAGAAAAAAAATGGTGTAGAAATAAAAAGGGTTAGTCCTAATGCCTCCATCATTTACTTACTCGGGTTTAAGTTGGTAAGGACCGGGAATGTATCGTCGTGGCAAGTTCTAGAGTCGTAAGAACCAATCGGCTATTCACACAAGAAACGAAAAATGAGCATTTAATTTAAAGATATATATTTGTATGCTCAATAAAGGCTCAAAACTCACTTTTGTGGGAATGGGTTTTTATGTGATCAAGTATATATAATCAAATTTTAATTAAGCTTGTCATGCCTTTTCATAACTTTCTTATCTTGGTTCTTTTTATCACGACGCCATCGGATGTAAATTTGTAAAAATATAACCTTTTGTTTTAGAATTTGAAATTCCCAAGTTAAACATAGACAAGTAAAAAAAATTGAAAATTTTTGAAAATTTTTTTGGGGTGATTAGCGGTTCCAATAGAGTTTTGTGTAAGGCTTGTATTTAGGACTTGCAAGATTCAAGGTTTTAGCATCCCCCCCCCCACTTAAATTACACATTCTCCTCAATGTGTTCCAAAAATAAGTTTTTAGGTTGATTGAATGTGTAAAAAGGTGTGAAAAAGCAAAAATTTTGTGTTACTGGGCGCTGAACACGGCCCCGTGTTGTCCGGGCATGGCCCCGTGTTCAAGTGCTAGTAACAAAATTGAATCAAGAGAAACAGAAGCCTGGACACGGGGGCGTGTTGGGTGAGCATGGCCCGTGTCCAGTTTACCTGAACTGGGTATTTCTGCAGACTGTGCAGCACGGGGCCGTGTTGGGCGGACACGGCCCGTGCCGAACTTACTGTAAACGAAGAAATTTTGTCGGATGGTCCTGTTTTCTTGCATGGGGTGCTGGTTCAAGCTTCCCTTGTTTCCTTTGCCATCTCAAGTGTGTTTTATTCCTGAAAATTAAAACTAACTAGAAAACATAAAAATTAATCTAAACTAAACTAAGGATAGTTCTGCGGAATGCCTCCGTGGTGCGCCACGTTTATAAGGGTCCTTGGTTAGACCCAAATCCTGGTCATATGTTACCCAAGTAGGATGTTTTGCATCCCATGCTACACCGTCGGAGAGCGTCATCCAAGCTTGAGTCTATGACCTTCATGTAGTTGACCGGGTCTTCGTCCTCTACTCTTTTTCCGCATTCAAACTTCACTTCCTTGTCCCCAAACTTCAATGTTAGTGTTCCGTCATTCATATCCACCACTGCTTGGGCGGTGGCTAGAAATGGCCTCCCGAGGATGAGAGGGACATCGGTGTCTTCCTCCATGTCTAGGATGACAAAATCGGTCGGGAAAACGAAATTGTCAACTTTGACCAATAGATTTTTAGCGACACCTTGTGGAAATTTGACGGATCTGTCGGCTAGTTGTATGCTCATCTTTGTAGGGCTCGTTGTTCCTAGGCCGAGTCGGTTGAACATCGATGTGGGCATGAGGTTAATGCTAGCCCCAAGATCGGCTAATGCATTACGAATGGGGGAATCCCCGATCGAGCAAGGAATCGTGAAGCTTCCGGGATCAATTTTCTTTTGTCGGAGTTTGTTGAGTACTAAGGCGGAGCATTCTTCGCCTAAGTTAACTAATTGCAATGATTCAATCTTCCTTTTGTGAGTGAGGAAGTCCCTCATAAATTTTGCATATTTAGGCATTTGGGTTAGGAGCTCAATAAAAGGAATATTAACATGCAATTGTTTTAGTAAATTTTCGAACTTTGCGAATTGCTCATCGGTCTTTTGACGAATTAACCGACCGGGGTACGGAACTGGAGGAGCCTTAGTGGGCTCTTGAGTTGGTGGAGAAGCCGTTTCTGGTTGGGGACCGGGTGGAGTCGTGGTTTGGCTGGATTGGCCCTTCTCCGCTGGAGGTAATGGAGCCTCCTCAGCACCTACGGTTCGGTTTCTTAATGTGATGAGATGTACTTGGGCCTTTGGGTTGGTTTCGGTATTGCTTGATAACGTGCCTTGTGGTCTCTCGGAGAAATTTTGAGCTACTTGATTTAATTGTTTTCAATGTTTTGAATGCTAGCTTGTTGATTTCTAAAATTCGATTCCAATTGTTGAAATCGATCCGAGTTTTTCTTTTCGGTGTCGGAGATGAGGCGAGATACAGTATCTTCAAGCCTTTCTCTTCCACCTTGTTGTTGAGAAAAATTTTGTGGTTGTTGAAAGTTAGTTCGTTGGTTTTGTTGGTTACTACTATTGCCGGGATCTCTCCAACCAAGGTTAGGGTGGTTACGCCATCCTTGGTTGTAGTTACCCGTTGGTGGACCCGACGACCTAGGTCTATTATCAATGTAGTTTACCGTTTCCGTTTGATCATCTACTTCTTTCATACAACTCCAATTTTCATGTGGTCCACCACACCCTTCACAAGCCATAACCGAGGCCGTTTTTGCCATTTCTAATTTTTTTATTTTTGAAGAAAGGGCCTCGATTTGGGCTTGTAAAGAAGTGCTTTCATCAACCTTATGGGCGCCCGAGGCAATAGATTTATTGCCTCGGGGAGTGTGCCACTGAAAATTGGTTTGCGCAATTTCCTCAATTTGATTATATATTTCATTTGGGCGACGATTACCTAGAAGTCCCCTGGAGCTAGAATCAAGTGTTTGTCTTGTGTGTGGCAACAACCCATTGTAGAAAGTGGATACTTGTTGCCATACCGCTAGACCGTGATGAGGACACTTTCTTAGTAGCTCCTTGAACCTTTCCCAAGTTTCATATAAGGATTCCCCATCCTCTTGTGAGTATGTATTAATTTCAATCATTAATTTAGCCGTTTTAGCAGGAGGGAAATACTTATATAGAAACTTTTGGGCTAGTTCATCCCAGGTGTTTACCGAGCCAACTGGGAGGGTGTTAAGCCAAGCCTTAGCTCGGTCTTTAAGCGAAAATGGAAACATTCGAATGCGGATGGCGTCATTTGATGCTCCATTGATCCGAAAGGTATCACATATTTCTAAGAAATTAGTAATATGTAGATGGGGATCCTCGTCCGCAAGCGCATGGAAGGTTGCGGAGTTTTGAAGCATTTGTATCAAATGTGGTCGAAGTTCGAAGTTATTGGCTTCGACATTCGGTGCATTGATAGCGGCGCCGAGATTACCTACGGTGGGCCGTAGGTAATCCATGAGGGTACGTTGGTCCGCCATTGGAAGTGGGTCCCCCGAAACTTTCTCTTGATTTTTAGCCTTAAGTTTTTTTCTGAGAAAGCGTTCGGGTTCTTCTAGAGGTTCTTTTATGTCTCTACTAGAACTGGAGCTCATGCACTACGTAGGAAGTTCAAATGTGGCGCCTGGGTTCCAAATCCTGCAATAAAAACAGAAAAGAATGTTGGTCAGGAGGTTCACCACGGTCCCGTGCTCAGTGAACATGGCCCGTGGTTGGAGGTACAGCGATTGTTTTCCGGATCCCTGTTACTGGGAGTTGGACACGGCCCCGTGTTGCACCGACACGGCCCCGTGCTCAGCTCTCTGTAACTCGGAAAATAAAAACTGCCAGTGATAGTGCTGGGCACGGCCCGTGTCCGACCTGGCACGGCCCGTGCTGAGCTCTGCAGAATCTGAAAAACTAAGAAAAATCCTAAAAAAATTGAAAAATAAGAAAAACGATTAGGCCGCTGATTCCTAACTTTCTTAAAATCCTTTTGTCCCCGGCAACGGCGCCAAAAACTTGATGTGCGTTAGGTGTATATGTAGGTTTAAGTATATTTTAAGCCCTTTTACACTTTCTTTAGCCAAGTTTTAAATTTATAAACCACCAAATTTACTAACACTAAACACACATATGGGCAAGTGCACCCATCGTGAGCGTAGTATAGTGTTGGTAAGATACCGAGGTCGTCCAAGGACACAAGAGCTTTTAGTACTGGTTTATCCTCAACGTCTAATCAAATCAAAAAGTTTAGAAAAAGTTTTAAACTATGAAAAATAAAAACTAACTAAAATGCTGAAAATAAAAATAAAATAAAAACAGATAGACAAGATGAATCACTTGGGTCCGATGCGTATTTAGTGTAACCTTTGATTATTTCCGCACTTTTGCAATTATTTAAGAGATTATCTTAGTTATTGTAGTAGGCCCCTCTTTTGAAGGTGACGTTACCCTCAACCCAGTAGTTTGATTCAGCAAGGATACAATCCTAAAGGGTCGGATTATTGAAAGATAATTAATTAAGTTATTAATGCAAATTCTGGTAGGCCCCTCTTTTGAAGGTGACGTTACCCTCGGCTAAGTAGTCTGAGTCAGCAGGGATACAATCCTAAGTAGCCGGGTTATAGTATTAATAGTAGTTTAACTTATGAGGGGATCAAAGAGTTTGGACCCCCGCCATCCAATACCGTTAAGTATTGAAGGAGGTCCTACTAAATTTGACCCAGGTCTCTTGCAGGATCTCTAAACGCTGAACAACGGCAAGACTCTTACCAAACCGTTCCCTTAACCCCCGCCCAGGTAGCCAACATACCTCCATATAGACCGTGGAGATATGAATGGTGAAAATCTTTTATTTTATATAGACAGTAAAATAATGTCAAGACACCACGGACAAACGATAAGGAAGAATCACCTTCAACATAAGAAACTAGTTATTAAAGTCAATAATACATAACCAATTAAAAAGTGCGAAAAGATTAAAAATAAAAAAGTATTACACTAGACACTTTGTCTTCACCAAGTGATGTAAGAGACTTAGGCAAACATGGCCTTCATTGTCAAGAACTCTTTATGGCGGTGGAGGGTGGTGGGAGAAGTGTGAGAGAGGTGGTGTGCCAAGGGATGGTTTGAGCTTGAGCCAAGCACTCCTATTTATAGGCTGAACAGAAGCTCGGGCACGACCCCGTGTCCACATCCTTCTCTTTCTTCATTTATTGCAGCTTGTCTTATTAGTTGACCACGCCCCCGTGTCCGCTGAGCACGACCCCGTGTGCAGAAGCATATCTGTACTATGAAGATTTGCCTAGATTCTGCGAATCTTATAGTTGACCACGGCCCCGTGCCCGCTGAGCACGGCCCCGTGGTGGGCAATGGAAGCTTCTACCACTTTGTATTTTCTGCTGACACTTGGGCACGCTCCCGTGCTGGCTGAGCACGGGGCGTGTTCAGTCATCTGTCTTCTTGTTTTGCTTGGGAAGATGCTGTCGTGGGGTCGGGCATGTCACGTTTGCTCCTTTTCTTGTATTTATGTTAGATTTTGCTGTCTTTTTGCTTCTTTTGTTAATTTGAGCTCATTTAATCCTAAAAATACAAAAGGAAGACAAAAGCACACTTTTTCCAACATTAGTACTAAAAAAGGGTTAGTTTTATGCCACAATTGATGTAATTTATATGTTGCATTTTGCACACATCAAAAGGCATCATTCAAATGGTGGGAATCAAAACAGAGGATCAAGCTGCTGATATTCTCACAAAAGGCTTATCTACAGGTCCGCATGAAAAGGTTTGTCCTCTCCTTAACATGTTTGACTGTTTCAAGTATTGAATTGAGAGGGGGTGTTAAAATATATAGAACACTTATATTTTATTTTAAATTCAATTCTCTAATATTCTCTAATATCCTTTCCTTTTTTTGTCTTATTTTTGTGAGGTTCTTGGGCTGATCGTTGGGCTCGGCTGATCTGCTTTTGGGCTTGTTTCTAGGGTTCGCCCCCTTATATTTCCTTCGCTTCTCTCCTTCTCGATCATCCCAAAAAAACCAAAAGGTGCAGCGATCTTGGTGCTCTCTAGAACATTTCTCAAGCTTGTTGTTGTTCGTCCTGTTCGAGTTCATTATATCTTGCTGCTGCTGTTCATCTTGATGTGCAGATTCTTTCAGTTGAAAGATTTGCTCAAACCTTGCTGATTGTAATCGGTGTTTTGACCGTATTTGATTTGTGTCCTTGCTTAAAGTATTGTACTCTTGTTTTGTTTATACAAGATTTATTGTTGTTCACAATATAAAATACAATTTATATACCAAACTTGATTCATCGTGTCTTCTATGGGTACTTCAACAAACAAGCATCCTGGTAGTATCCTCGATTTTAAAATACGTCATGTTGAGTCTTCAACCTTGCCACTTGACTACTACAAAGAACATACCAAAGGTGTTGAAGGTTTTTTTTGTTGTTGTTGAGGATCGTGTTTGACACAGGGCCCTTAAAATAGATTTTGCACCTCTTTTTAAAACCAACGCGTCTGTTTCCATGATACAATAGCGGAAGCAGTAGTTGTACTACCGGAGATGGCTCTTGCGGTCGAGATAGCATCGGGTATAATTTGTTGTTCATAAAAGTAGGAAAATGTGAAGTTGTGTTGTAAGACAATTTTGATAGTGTTCCTCTCTAAATTTTCCATGGAGCAAGGATGGTTTATTGTATGTATTTCTCCTCCTAGTTAGAATGACCCACCATGTCATTCTTATAATCACACCAATGAAGAACTCATTAAAACAAATTTAATTTGTCATAAACAAGATAATTAATTTTGTAATTAAAACCGAGTTTAATCTCTTCATAAATGGATTTTTGTGGTTGGTCAAAAATTGTCATTTTCATTCATCACAAGAGTTAAACGAGTTGACACAGTTAGACATTAATTCATTAGTATGTAGTCTGGTTTGACTAGTCGAGCGCGCACACAGGCGCGCCTTAGCCAAACATGTGCCACGCTTCTACGGAGACACGCCTCCTTGTGCCACGTGCCATTTGGACTAGTGCCTCCACACGCCAATTGGAAGTCGCTACGAATACTAGGACGCCACCTGGCCATGCACCTTCCAAACCCCCCACCCTCTGCACCATTTGCCATAGCCTATGACACAAGCCATACCCCCAAGGACCTCGCGCCTGATGACTGTCGTAAGGGTCATGCGAAAACCTAAATAAACTATATAGATAACATAAGTATGGTATCGTATCCACGGGGAATTTGTGGTCAATGTAAAGATTTTAACTAGAAACTAAAATTACCTAATTTGGGGGTTTGATTAATTGATTTCAAAAATAAGAAAACTAATTAAGAAAGTTATGATCAAGATAAGAAGAAGTAATCTCCACCCGGAATCCCAATTATCCGTTTTAACACAAACACTTGTTTACTGATTCAAAACACCACATAGACATGGCCTTGGAATTAATGACTATGATTAATTATTAGGGATAGTTTTTAAGACTCACCATACAACCTAATAACCCGTTTAGTTATACCAATTACCCACCAATCTATTAACCCGCTAACGATACAAGTATATCGCCAATACGCTTAATAAACAACAACTAATTCAAATATAATCAACGTTGCACAAAATCAAAACAAGTGGTCAAGATTTACCAGTTAACAAGACTTAGAAACAAAGTATTGTATCAAAACAAGAAATTGTTCATCCGAGCAGAAGTCACCAAGTGTTTAGCCGCGAATGAAAGTCATCACAGCTTTAGTTGTCATCGAGTGTTGATCAGACATGAAAGAAAAACTTGAAAGATGGAAGAATAGTGCCAAAATCACCCTTTGATTCTTATGGGACGGCTGGAAGAAGATTGGATGACCTAAAAGACGATTTGAGCCTTTTTATAAGTTTCCCGTAATTGACCTCTCCCGAGAGTCGCGTGAGGGTACATGTCTTCCTCTGCGTGTCGCCTGGACTAACCAAGTGGACTTTTCCGCTACCAGCCCCGTGTTGACCCGTCAAACCCGTTTTTCAGCTCGTTTTCTCTTATTTACCCTTTTTAACACCTATTAAGCCAAAAACACCAACACACGATACGTATATAAACAAATACGAATTAACATGTTTTACACACTAAAAATCAATGCAAACTAGTACAAAATATAACGTGTTTTGACCCAACATCAGCGCCATATGCCGTATATCTAACCACACCCACATGGAAAAAAATACAAAGTTAACTCTCAAGCGGCGTTACGAAGTGTAAAGTGCGTCATCAAAGCACCACATTGCACCCAACACCCACGCCACGCGTGTGAGAGTTAGGGTTTTAGGGTGCCCACTAGTGATTGCCTTAAGGTAAACAATATACAAGGAATGCTCATTCTTATAAACCAGTTTAAGTTTTGCCATTCAACCTATGTGGGACTAGTTGACCAAGCTCAATCCATTTTTCTAATCTTTGGTTGTTCTAACCATACAACTTCAAGCCTTTATATCTCATTCATCTTAGCTCCATTTTGGACATAGTTTGGTCCATTATGATTCTCTCACAACAGAGAACACAAACCCACGAATAATTATTTATACAACTCATATATAAACACTATTAATGGTGTCTAAAATATTTAGTGAAAAAACAATTTTCCCTTAAATTTCCAACAATCACCCACATGAATGGAGATCGATTAAAACAAAGAAAATTCCTCAATGAAACCTCGACTGTTGAGTATTGCAGGATAGGTAGGAGTTCCCTTTGAACCTTCCTTTCGGAAGCATACTTAGTCTACTAGGGTTTATAGACGTGATGTCCTTAAACACCCCCCCCCATTTGTGTAAACGCCAATACGCTTCACCCAATACTCTCCTTAGTTGGGCCATCCCCTCACTGTCTTGTCCAATAATGGTCCTGGAACACTTTCTTGGTTTTGCAAGTGCTCTAGGATTTGTGCCTCCCCACAAATCCATACGAAGCAGCCACACTTCTCTCTAACATAGGAGATTTATCCTCAAATCATTAAAAGCACTAGGATTAACATGATTCACACAAATCATTAACCATATATTATGCATAGTGTCACACCCTCAAAATCCACATGCGGAGTTTTACAGCGAAGCGTGCGACTGACCAGGATCAAGCCACTAATCCTGTTGAATTCTTATTAAAATTCATCACAATCAACACGTTTAGTGATTAGGTTTTAAAAGTCTAAAACACGATTCAAATCAACAAAGGAAGAAAAAATGTAAATATCAAGACAATAGTTAAATCACATTGTTTAATAAAAATTAACATCAATATTTTATTGCAGCCACGACACTCCAGATACTGCAAGCTCCCATGCTGCACCTAACAACCTGTAAAGCATGCAGTAGCGTGTCAACATAAAGTTGGTGGGTTCACAGTTTTAGTTAAGCGTAGAGCGTAAGCGTAAGTTCACATGTAAAAGCGTTATAAGTATGACTCGGGTACCTAACCCTCATCACATGACTAAACTATACAGATACCGAAAACTGACGTAGTAAGTTTTTGTGCCCTCCATCAATGTCTATCTGCATTGATGCAATAGGAAAGGTCAATAGTTCACGCCCGGCTCCCAGCAAGGTGTGAGGTTTGTCAAACCTAATAGCGCTATCAACTAACACCCCGTCTGCCAACCCGACACGCTAATCAGTATAATGTGTAGGGACTTTTAGGATTGAGTTTTTCATTTAGTCCAAGTGTACTACTCCACCTCCAGTGGATAGTATGTTTCAGTGGTTCCAACAAGGAACACGCGTGTAGCCTCAAACCAGGGGTACCGTATGTGTTTCCCAAACTAGGGAAATAAGTGTGTTGTCCCAAACTAGGGATGCATGCTTTTAGTAAAGAGTTATGAACTCCCATTAGTTTTGCTCGGTAAGACTTAAATGCATTATAAGTTGATGTGGTCAACCATGACCTATTATGACACCCTAGGGTTATTAGTGTGTTTATTCAAAGTTCATAAGTTCTACACTCATCTAGCACACATAGCACGCGAACAAGTTGTCACAAGATATTTTACCGTGTGGTTTTCATGAACATGTTCATAAAATAACCTACGACATGTCATATATCATTTACACAATCACTAACCAAGTGCGGGCACTTAAACTCTTATAAATTTATCAATTATGCATAGCAAATTCACTGAAATTAGACTGTTTTAGGAACTCGTTTATTACGATGTTGCAAAAATTATAGTCTTTTTATGGCACGTACCCCTCTGTGAGGTTATCCTTGTTTTAAATTTTTGAGGCTCAACTCTTTACCGAAAAATTTAGAAAATTCTTCTACTATGCGATGGCCAGATCCGTCACTTTCTGACTGCAGCTTACGGAATTTTTTTTTTAAAAATCCTCGATTGCCCGTTTGACCCGATTCCACTTGGAGATTCGTACCGAAACCTATGGATACCTACTGTATAAATTTCATGACTAAAATCCAAGTATTCACTGAGATATGATGTAAAACTCAACACACAAAATCTGCAGAAAAATGCAGCTTTGACCACTGAAACGAAATAATTCGTTTAAAATATCAGAGGATGTCCAAAAATTGTGAATCCAGTGCCATTTGAAGTGTATTTCAAAATAATACATTTTGGACTCAAGAAAATCTAGTTTTTGTTAAGTTATGACCCGGTTATAGCCGATTAAATTCGGTTGTAACTATTGGACAACTTCCCGTTTTCGTTACCTGATCCCGCAAACAATTTTCTATCAAACTCACGATACATAAACATCAATCATAGCAGGTTATACATAGTTTATATGAGATTTAACATGCTCAAACATCAAGAATATGAACCCTACTTCATATACATATGCCTATACAAACGTATTCGATAAACTATGCATCATTTCTTGATTCTCATAAACCCTAGACTCCACATTATCACCGTAACACCACAAAACCATTAATTAAACATAATCACAGCTGAGATAAGTCAATATAAAGTGTACATGATCATTACATACTATCACCAATCAACAAGTTTCAATCCGCGACAAGAAACCTAGTTACTAATCAAACACTTATACTACCAATTCCACATTAAACACAATTTCTAGCAAGTCCTAGATCATAAGCATTCCAATAATATCACGGATCAATCAAAATGTAAAAACACAGCCATGTATTAAAAGAATTTCAAATGAAAGCAATAACAACCACTAACCGAGAGAGAGAGAGAGAGAGAGAGAGAGAGAGATGTGAGAGAGATAGAGCGAGCGAGAGAGAGACCACCGAGAGATGAGAGGGTCGCGACCGGGGGGTCGTTGTTGCCGTTGATCTCCCCAAGAGGGAGTTAGGGTTTACTTATTTTTTTTAAACACACACCATACGCACACATACATGCATACATGAAACACAACGGGGTTGGGCTTGTGTGATTTGGGCTTGGGGAGGTTGTTTGGGCCGAGAATAAAGAAGGTGGTGGTTGGGTTTGTGTGGGCCGCAAGGGGATGTTCGGGTTGGGCTAGCATGACCACAAATAAACAAGTATGGGGTGCGGTGTGTTCGGGTTTTAATTCGAGCAGCGAGTTTCGAGTTTCAAGTAAAAGAAAGAAACAACTAAATTATATTAGCATAGACAGTCATTTAGGAGGGCTATGTCACTTACAAGCCCATAATCATGTTTAACATATAACAAATAAAAGTGACGTGTAACAGAGCATGAAACGTAATGACACGTAATTTAAGATCACGAAATTAGACGAAGCTAACCTCGAAAGTACTAGTTGTCACATCATCCCCAAGTTGAAAGAAATTTCGTCCTGAAATTTGGTAAGCAGTCACTGAAGAAGCTAGTGTGGTTGGGCGTTTCCGCGGGGTGCCACATTATCCCCAAGTTGATTTAGAATTTCGTCCTGAAATTTAGTAGTAGCTTCAGCACTGGATGCATTATTCTTGAACAACTGAGGATACTTGCGCATCATCTGATCCTCTCATTTCCAAATGAACTCTTGGCCATGCTTTGAGTTCCAATGATTTCCTACGCTTATCAGGGTAGCTTTTCGGGCGGTTGCGAGCTGCCTCCATTCGGTTTCTGATTTGAACAATCTTCTCCGAAGTTTCAAGCATGAGTTCAGGGCCAATGATCTGACTGTCTCCAACTTCAGCCCAACAAAGAGGTGATCGGCATTTCTGTCCGTACAATGCTTTGAACGGTGCGACCTAAATACTGGTGTGGTAACTACTGTTATAAGAGAATTCCACCAGAGGTAGGTGTCTTTCCCAACCGTTACAGAAATCAATGACACATGCTCGCAACATATCTTCTAGTGTTTGAATGGTGCGCTCTGTTTGACCATCGGTTTGAGGATGGTAAGCGGCGCTCATGTCCAAGCGTGTGCCCAGAGATTTATGCATAAACTGCCATAGATGCGATGCGAAACGAGGGTCACGATTGGAGATAACAGAGATTGGTACTCCATGCCGAAAGACTACTTCCTTCATGTAGATGTTGGCAAGTTTGTCATACTTGTCCGTTTCTTTGATTGCTAGGAAGTGAGCTGACTTGGTTAGATGGTCCACAATCACCCAAATGGTGTCGTTCCCGCTCTGAGTCCTGGGTAAACCGGTAATGAGATCCATGGAAATTTGTTCCCATTTCCACATTGGTGGCTCTGCTTGTTGCAGTAACCCTGATGGCTTTTGGTATTCTATCTTGACCGTAGCACAGGTCAAGCACTTGCTCATGTAGGTGGCTATGTTAGCTTTCATATTCCGCCACCAGTATAGGGTATTCAGGTCGTGATACATCTTATCAGAGCCTGGATTAATAGAGTAGCGAGATTTGTGAACTTCATCCCTAACGAGATCCCTTAAATTTCCGTGTAGTGGAACCCATATTCACTCCACGAAATAGCGAACAACGTTCAATTTGGTTTCAAGTTGCTTTTACATGCCCCGCATGGACTCAGCTTGAAGGTTTCCCTCCTTCAATGCTTCGGTTTGTGCGGCACGGATCTGATAAGGGAGGTAAGAATGAATGGTGAGTTGTAATGCTCGAACTTGCTTGGGTCTGGTTTCTTTCCGACTGAGGGTATTGGCTACCACACTAGTCTTACCCGGATGATACTTGATCGCACAGTCATAGTCATTCAAGAGTTCAACCCAACGACGCTGCCGCATGTTGAGCTCCTTTTGGTCGAGAATATGCTAAAGACTTTTGTGGTCGGTGTATATTGTACACTTAGTACCATATAAGTAGTGTCTCCAGTTTTGGAGGGCAAAAACTATGGCTCCCAATTCCAAATCGTGGGTAGTGTAGTTCTTTTCATGAACCTTGAGTTGACGAGATGCGTAGGCAATTACTTTCTCGCGTTGCATCAGAACACAACCGAGACCTTGATAGATGTGTCACAATACATGACAAAATCATCGGTATCTTCTGGTAGGGATAAGATAGGTGCACTTCATAGTTCTTGTTTTAACAACTGGATAGCAGACTCCTGGGTATCACCCCACTTATAAGTGGTACCCTTCTGTGTTAGAGACGTCCGCGTCTCGGACTCTCATCTGATGATAGCTTGATCTTAGATCGGTT
The DNA here is from genome assembly GCA_030545235.1 of Helianthus tuberosus. Lineage (NCBI taxonomy): Eukaryota > Viridiplantae > Streptophyta > Magnoliopsida > Asterales > Asteraceae > Helianthus > Helianthus tuberosus. The sequence continues at coordinate 168,922,904 of CM060381.1, forward strand.
TTAGAATAAAACTAAATCCTTGTAGTTGATATTTACGACAACTCGTACTTTTGACCCAAATGATCGGAAAGGGTTACATATCTTAAAATATTGATTATTATTATAGTTTAAATGATAAATAACTTATGACAAGCGAAACACGTTTAACTCTGGTTTTTATCACGTTATTACTTATTGTGTGTGTGTGTGTGTGTATATACACTAGTCGGCTACCCGCGCGATGCGGCGGCAGTGGCGATTTGCAATAGGATACTCGTTTACCGTTAGTTTATCAATCGTTTCGTGATATATTGTATAGTACTTAAGTTAGTTTTCTTATTCCTGATAAGTTGGTTTATCAATCGGGACCTCCGGATTTGATTTAAAATACATGGTTTCATCAGCTTTAAGAACAAAAATTGAATGCTTCCCTGCCCATTCATTGTTCCTCCTAGTTCATGTATTATGCATCTCATTCACAACCCTACAAGAACATAATACCCATTACAAAAATACAAAATAAAAAGAAAGATGAAAACACCCATTAATGAGAAAGTTAGAGACAGAGACGAAGGGATTCAGAGAGTCAACAAAATGTAAACATTTCTTGAATAAGTGAGAAAAAATCTCTCATCGGTTAAGGTCTATCACTATGCCATGCTCTTCCGAGACACTCATAAGTCCTTGGGCCTGGTCTAGGCATCTTAAAACCTCACAAAGATTCAAAGAAGAGAGCTTATAAAAAACCCTGTAAACAAGTTCTGGACTTCGATTTTGAAATTAGGTTTTTTCACATGCTGGGTTATCTTTGAAGGAGAACATTGAGTAACAGGGATACAAAAATTGAAGAATAAATGAGTAATGAAAGGAGAAAGAAGAGAGGTTTTATTAATACCCCCAATAGCCAGACACCACAACCCTCAGCCATTAGTGCGTTTTCTTTCTACCCAAAGGCCAAAGCGAGAGCAATCAGCAATGGGCGCAGAGCACCGTGGAACAGATTAGGGTTTCCCATCTTGCTTTCTCTCCACACACGTGTATTAGGGTAGTTTGAAATTTGAAAATTAGAAGTTGTGTGAAGGGAGGGGGGAGGACTTTACAGGTATTAGGATAGCTTGAAATTTGAAAATTAGAGGGAGAAACAAAGTGCATCAAACATGGGAACCCTTGTTTTTAAGAGATTTGGGTAAATGACTATTTTGTCCTTCGAATATGCATATTATATATAGTATAGATTTTTAGCTCTAGTTATTTACATATTTATTTGAGTAAATGTTATTTTTGTCCTTATGTTTGGCCACTTTTGTGACTTTCGTCAAAAGGTTTGTTTTTTCATATCTGGATCCCAAAGGTTTGAAATCTTGTCATTTTGTAACTTCATCCATTTTTTGCGCTTAAGCACGCTTTTTTAAACCAATATTTTGACCCATCCAGTTCCCGAAAAGCTGAGACCGAAAATCATGATGTTCATGAAATGCTTTGACCATATGTGATACAACTTCCCCACCAGCTGAGACCAAAAAACCTATAGTTTTTTTAGCTATACTACTTGCACCAGAAGTGGTAGAAGTACACTGAAACAAAATATAGAGGTACCACAAAAGTCATTATGTAATATAGCAATCATATTCAACAAAAAAGCTTGAATAAAATGGTTAAACAGGTGGCTTAGTAAATGATTATACTAATTGATGTTGAGTTATTAAAAGAATAAAGAGTAAAATGTCCGGATAGTCCCTGTGGTTTTGTAAAGTAACACCTATAGTCCCCAACTTTTGGAAATTACACTGGTGTTCCCTGTGGTTTGACAGTTTGTTACTCAGATAGTCCATGAAGTGGATGGGGGTTAGTTTTCTATGTTAAGTCCATCTGAAATTACTTATTTACCCTTGCTTTTATTAAAATATAAAAAAAATTACTCACACATGTATATAAACACTCACTCTGACTCTCTCTCTCTCTCTCTTAAGATAAGCCCCACCACCACCTTACCATCACCATCACCATCACCAGCACCACCACTGCCACCACCCTCACACCACCATCCAACCCCACCTGCCACCACCATCCAACCCACACCGTGTGCGGCGTCTCCACCGTCAGCTTCTCGCACAAATGCGAGCCGATAAAACCTCCGGTGCCGATCATGCATATTGCCATCGGAGTTATCGAGTTTCCGTCCGGATCTACTCTCGCCGTTGCCATTTCTCTTCACGTTTATCTAAAATTGTAAGTTTAGTGTCCGTTATTGTATCTTCAGCGACTAGATCAAGTATTCCGATCAGATATTTCGGTGACGACGGTGGGAGTTTGAGGCGGTGGAAGGTATTTAACGGTTCACAGTTCACACATTTAAGTGTGTAAAGTAGATGCTTTTGAGATTTGATTGGCTATGGTCACGAGTACGGTTGTACGTTTGCACTAGTGATCTAACGATGTGGAGATGGTGATGTTACCGATGACCCTGTTCCGATTTGGCAGTGGTGGGCCGATCTCGATTTTAGGTTCATGAGTTTTCTAAACACAATTTCAATTTCAATCACTAGATTTTTGAAAAATGTTTTGACATCTGTTACTCATCAAGAACCAATGGAAGATATTGTTCTCTACCCTTTTCTATTGTTAGTTTTCATGTCCAGATTCATATGTGATTCAATTTTATGTAATGGAATCAATTGGATTTTATATTCTTTGCGTTTGCTGGAACAATTTTAGGGCATGTTTGGCTAAGCTTTTTGAAACAACTTATTGACTTATTGGCTTTTTGAAAAGTCATAAGCTCCAAAATGATGTTTGGCAATGAGGTTGTATATGAGGGGAAAAGTGACTTTTCCAAAAAGTCACTCCATACTAACTTTTCAAAAAGCCAATAAGTCAATAAGTTGTTTTCAAAAAGCTTAGCCAAACATGCCCTTAATGTCTGATTGCCTGGTTATTAAATGAATCCATTAGTTTTAGTGTTTTAATTTAATACTTAGGGCATGTTGGTCATTTTAGATAGATTTAACGGAGAAAACTAACGTAAATCCACTACAGGGACTATCCAAATAACAAATTGTCAAAGCACAGGGAGCACCGGTGTAATTTCCAAAAGTTGGGGATTATAAGTATTATTTAACAAAACCACGCGTACTATCCATGCATTTAACTCAAGAATAAACCTTTTAAGCACCTTTTAGAATACTAAATGAATAAGGCAACTATACAGTAGCATTCAGATACACTTAAACACCCCAAAATTAAAACCCTAAAACATTGGTTACCTAGTTCCGATTCAAAGCAAAACAAATCAAAAACCCAAATTAGTGGTTGGATTACAGATCCGGTGGTGTGGGTGGAGGTGGAGGCGGAGGCGGAGGCACATGTAGTGTTCTTGAGAGAGAGAATGGTGGGTTTCTAAAATCAATCGATGGAGATGGGGGTTTTGAGTGGTGGAGAACGGTGAGTTAGAGAATGAAGGTTCTGTGGTGGTTAAAGGTTAAGAATTGTCACACCCCGATATTTCCACGTATTACCGGTGGGTCTGGTGGGGAGTATTGTGACGTAATTGATATCATCATGGTCAATCATCATAGTTTAATGCACAACGGAAGTCTAAAAGTAAAAATATTACAAACCGATTCGAAGGTAACATAAAATATTACACAACGGTTGTAAAGTGGATCCACAGGCGGACCTAAAATAAAAGAAATATTGTTCAACAGATTTAAAGTGATAAAAGCTTGCAAGACTCTTTATTTAATCACTAAGGAGTTCCAGCCCATTACGCTTAGTACCTGCACTTAACCTTTTAAAAATACGTCAGTTTACACTAGTAAATACAATTAACTGACTCTTTTGAAAAGCGTTTATAAAAATTGATTTAAACGCACAAGGCATAAACATTCTTTATTAACTTGGGACAATTATTTAAAAATAATCTTGTATGCAGTTTTACATGTTTGTCGTCCATTTTAGACCCGGTTAGAAGAGCCGCTTAATATTAATAGACACACCACTTGGTATAATACCCACAAGAAGTTACCTTACAAGTGGGGTACCTTTTTACATACGCAACCGTCAGGTGTATGCCTACACCCCGTGCTTAAGTCATGGCCATTTCTAATGAATGAGCCAAGGATATCCAGGACATGGTTCTTAACCCCCAAAGGCATTGCATCAAACAAGACAGATTAAAATGGGTTATGTAAATGTATTAATCACAATCCGATTTAAATAACTACATACCCGACCAAGCGGTAGTATTATAATACCGTATCCCAAGCCCGTATAACGGAAAATAAGTCAAAAGTATTTACCTGAGCTAAATATAAATTTAATCCCAGCCATATATCAAATCAGCAAGTACATATAGCTTTTACTAGGCTCCTAATCTAGAATGAATGTTTTAATAACCTATTAGATTTCTAATGGGTCTTATTTAAGTCTTAACTTAGACCGGTTAGTTTTAATGAAAGGTTTACGGTTCAAAACGCAAGATTAAGCGAAGACCGGATTAGAATGTAATTTAGACCCGACAAGTTTGAAGACTTGTATAATATGGGTAAACTAAACACATTCTGGATTTTGAAGTAAAAATGATAAGGTTTGACCCGTTTCGAATAATTTATGCAAACTAGCTACATAAACTGTACCGAACGCGTATAATGCATAACGGGTAACCAAAAGAGTCATGAACAGGTTCCTCAAGTTAATATGCCTTAAATATGTTGTGATATCAGTAGGGTACCTTCCATTATGCCCAAAACGAATTTAAAACCAATTTATGCCCCGTAGGGGTATTTTGGTCATTTTAATGTTTATAAAAGAGGTTAAATAGTAATCTGAGTTTTTGATCTAAAATAATCAGTAAAATATTTATTTTATCAAGTTATATCAGTAAGATATCTCACATATGTGAAATTTATCATTTATGGCCAAACTATGCACCGTATGGGCATTTTGGTCATTTCACATATGCTTTAAGGGTTAAATTTGGAAATCTGAGTTCAAAACTTTTACTTACTGTTAAAGTATAAAAATTTATTCATAACATCAGTAGGTAACAAACCTTAGGTGCCTAATATGGTTTTAAACCATACTATGCGCCTAAATCGCATAAAAGTCGGTATTTGACGATATTCGAGTTGAATAAGGAAATCTGAGATTTTGACCAACCTTTATAGTTTAAAATAACTTATTTATTATATAAAATCAGTAGAAAAAGGTTTGATATGTAAAGGATGTGTAAAACTCATTTTATTAGCGAAAAGGGCATTATCGTCAATCACCGAGCCTATGCGAGAACTCTATGTTATGATCAGTTTAAAATTTAATAAAAATTTCAAAAAATCCCTAAATATTATATTACATCAGTGGGTAAAAGGTTTGGTGTCAAAATTTGGATTTAAATAGGATTTATATCAAAAATGTCGTTTAATTAATAAAAAGGCTTTCATTTACGATATCGAGCATAACTATCATTTTAGACCGTAAACTGATGTCAATCTTTTAGGACAAACTTAAATATCAGTAATAAAAGTTTTTGTCCACTCACATTTTCAAAAATCTCATTTTAATGTCAAAAGGGCATTATGGTCAACATTTAAGCATTTAACGGAAGCATGCAAATGACTCGGATTATTAAGGAATCATGTAGCATAACCTCAGAGGGTTTTACTAACATATAATATGGTCCTAAAGGAACCTTAAGGAATTTCTAAAACTATCTAAATCGGGTCAGAACTGAAAGTCAAAGCAAAAGTCTACTTTTGCGACTTTCGATTACGAACCGAGCCTAAACTCAGAATTATCGGGTTGAACATGCCTAAACATGTTCTTATATTATTTACCAAGTTATTTTAATGTTAAAAAATGATCCATGACCTCTGCATTATCAGTTATGAATTTATTTGTAAAATAGCTTATGTTGACTTTTTATTAATAAGTTTGACCAGACAATTGACAAAGTTAGAGTGATAATCAGTAGGTGCCCTTTTAAGGGTTTATTACCTACATAATTACCAACTCATAGCCACTTTCAATTCGAGAAATGGATTGACCATTTGTGATTAATCACTAAGTCAAAGTTTAATTACGATGGCTTTGACTTTTGGTCATTAAACTAATGAAACTTGAACTTAGGGGGCTAAGAATGCTTACAATAACTCTTAGCACGAAATATGAACTGAGGAAAGCTTCCTAGAGCTCCAATAAACTTCAGAGAGTGAGTTTTGAATGAAAGTTTGCAAGTGTGAAATGATCAAGTGAAGAACAAGGCCTTATATAGCAACTTTGATGCATCAAGATCAAACCACATGTCCCTATATTGATCCCAGATGTTACCAGGTGTCCCTAGTGCATGAAAAACTGTTGGCTCAGGCCCTGGTATCGAATTCAGGCTTGCAAAGGCGGTGGAACAGGTTGAACTTGCACCTTTCCTTTTCTTTCTATATCTGACACTTCTACGCGGCCCGCGTAAACTCCAGAGAAGGGTTACGCGGCCCGCGAGGATCCCCTAAACTGGAAAAAATCTTTCAAACTTTGCAATTTTGGTCCCTGGTCCATTGTTAAGTTAAATGACTTCCATTTATTGCACTTTTGACCCCCAAAGTTAACTATTAAGGACCTTGGGTCAGAAACTAACTCCGTTAAGTTCCCGGTTAGTTGTACGATCACCCGAAAAGTCTTGTTTTCATCGAAACTCCACAAAATTAATATCCAACATTCTTGAGAGCGAAATATTTAATTATTAAAATGTTTTTGGGTTCATTAAAGGTCACTCAGAGGTAACGTTTAACATGTTGACACTTTTAACCCCTATGCTTCGTAAAATTCTCAATTTAAGCACAAACGGCTTCCAATGTCTGATTATTTTATTCATCAAGGAATATGAACATCTTATGAGGTCATTCAGAGGCACTAGTTTGGCATGATGACACGTTTGATTCTTTTACTTGCATATTTACATTGTTTGACAATTTTAGTCCCTCGGAAACAATTCATTGCACGTTTAAGTCCATGACACGTGTCTTTATTATATTGGTCGTGATTTTACGAGGTGTTACATCCTCACCTCTTTAAAAGAAATCTCGACCTGAGATTTACTGAAATAAATGAGGGTACTTCTGTTTCATTGTGGATTCAACCTCCCACGTATATTATGGGCCTCTTCGGGCATCCCATTTTACCTTCACAATCGGTACATGTTTCTTTCAAAGCTTCTTAACCTGTCGATCCTCGATCGACAAAGGTTTTTCAACAAATTTCAAACTTTCATCTATCTGCACGTCCTTATGTGACATTGCTAGCGACTCATCGGCTAGACATTTCTTTAAGTTGCAGATGTGGAATACGTTATGAATTCCACTAAGCTCTTCTAGCAAATTTAACTTGTAGGCTACAGTTTCGACACATTCGATGATCTCGAATGGTCCTATGTACCTTGGGCTAAGCTTGCCCTTTTTGCCAAAGCGCATTACCCCTTTCCAGGGTGACACCTTAAGTCACACTTTATCACCTACCTCGAATTTCAGAGGTTTACGCCTTTTATTCGCGTAGCTTTTCTGCCGATCCCTGGCAGCTTTGAGACGATCACGGATTTGAACAATCTTATCCGTCGTCTCCAGGACTATATCAGGTCCTGACAGTTGGACATCTCCAACTTCCGCCCAACAAACTGGCGTTCTGCATTTCCTTCCGTACAATGCCTCAAAAGGCGCGGCTTGGATACTCGAATGATAGCTATTGTTATACGAAAATTCAATCAGTGAAAGATGGTCATCCCAACTCCCTCCTAAATCAATAACACAAGCTCGTAAATTATCCTCGAGCGTTTGAATTGTACGCTCGCTTTGCCCATCCGTCTGAGGATGATAAGTAGTGCTGAAGTTTAGACGAGTGCTTAGGGATTGCTGAAAGCTTTTCCAAAAGTGAGACGTGTATCTTGTATCCCTATCGGAGATAATAGATACTGGCACTCCATGGAGAGATACTATCTCATCCACGTACAGCTGAGCTAACTTATCGAAGCTGTGGGTTTCTTTAATAGGCAAAAAGTGGGCTGACTTGGTCAATCTATCAACTATAACCCGAATAGTATCATTCCCACGTTTAGTCTTTGGTAACTTAGTAATAAAATCCATAGTTACCATTTCCCATTTCCAAGTGGGAAGTTCAGGCTGTTGCAGCAAGCCTGACGGTTTCTGATGCTCTGCTTTAACTTGCGTGCATGTTAGACGTTTAGCCACATAAGTGGCTATAGACTTCTTTAAGCCTATCCACCAATAATTTGCCTTTAAATCCTGGTACATTTTATCACTGCCAGGATGAACTGAATATTTGGAGCTATGAGCTTCTTGAAGAATCACATCTCGAAGTCCTCCATAAATTGGAACCCATATTCGTCCATTTAATCTTAGGATTCCATCCTTGCCGTATGACAATTGATCGGCAGTCACTCCTAACTTCTCATTCGGATAATTAGCTTATAATATAGCTTCCTTTTGAGCAGCTAACAATCTTTCATTCAAGCTATTCTTCAATTCAATGCTCTTGGCATTGATTCTAATAGGCTTAACCCTTTCCTTCCGCCTCAAAGCATCAGCGACTACATTCGCTTTTCCTGGATGATATCGGATTTCACAATCATAATCATTCAGTGTCTCCATCCATCGGCGCTGCCTCATATTAAGGTCTTTCTGATTAAACAAATGTTGAAGGCTCTTGTGATCAGAGTAGATCACACACTTAGTTCCATAAAGATAATTCCTCCAAAGCTTCAGTGAAAATACAACGGCACCCAACTCCAGATCGTGGGTGGTGTAATTCTTCTCATGCATCTTTAATTGTCGTGAAGCATATGCAATAACTTTTCCCTTCTGTATAAGCACACATCCCATGCCTGTGTGCGATGCGTCGCAATAAACCACAAACTCTTCAATTCCTTTTGGCAATGTCAACACAGGAGCATTGCTTAATTTCTGCTTAAGAATATCGAAGGATTCTTGCTGCTTGGAACCGCAGTCAAACTTGACATTCTTGCGGGTTAACGATGTTAGAGGTGCGGCAATCCTTGAAAAGTTTTCAATGAAGCGTCTATAGTATCCTTCTAAACCTAAGAAGCTGCGTATCTCTGTAGGAGTCTTTGGCTCTTGCCAATTCATAACCGCTTCAACCTTAGCGGGATCCACTTGAATACCACGCTCACTCACTACATGTCCAAGAAACTGGACTTCACGAAGCCAAAACTCATATTTAGAAAACTTGGCGTAGAGCTTCTCTTGCTGCAGGAGTTTAAGGATACACCGGAGATGCTTTCCATGATCAGCTTGATTCTTCTAGTAAATAAGAATGTCATCAATAAAGACATTGATAACCTTGTCTAAGTATGGCTTACAAACGTGATTCATGAGATCCATGAATGTTGCTGGTTCATTAGTGAGCCCAAAAGGCATCACCAAGAACTCATAGTGACCATATCGAGTTCTGAATGCAGTCTTATGCACATCTTCATCTCTGACTTTAGTTGATGGTAACCTGACCTTAAATCAATCTTGGAGAAATAACTTGCCCCTTGTAGTTGATCGAAAAGATCGTCGATCCTTGGTAATGGATACATGTTCTTGATTGTTACTTTATTCAGCTCGCGATAATCGATGCATAGACGCATCGAGCCATCCTTCTTTTTTACAAACAGAATTGGTGCTCCCCAAGGGGACGAGCTAGGTCGAATAAAACCCTTTCCCAACAAATCATCCACCTGAGTCCTTAACTCTTTCATCTTAGTGGGTGCCAACCGATAAGGTGCTCTTACAATTGGTGCAGCACCAGGAATGATATCGATTCTGAACTCCACTTGCCTATCTGGGGGTAAACCAGGTAGTTCTTCATGGAATACTTCTGGGTACTCAGAAATAACAGGAATGTCTTCAATCTTGGGCTTTGGTTCTGTTGGTGCACCTAGTGTCTGTTAACTTTGTCTTAATCGAATCTTATGTCTAGATAGGATAAACAAGTGCACAACAGAGTTGAAATTAGAGTTAGATTGCATTTTAGTGTGTAATTTTGCTTGAGAGTGACATGGACATGTTCAATCGAAATCAACACATGTGATTTCGCTTGAACAGAGCTGTAACACCCTCAAGTGAAATCATGTAGCCTATATATAGATGTTGTGCTAGCTCATTTGAAGCGGGATTACTAGTATGTGTTTGAGAGCCGAGGTGCTGTAGAATTGTAATCAGATCTGTAAAAGCTCAGGAAATCATCAATAGATAAAGATTAAAAGGAAACAAGTTGTTTGACATCATTTACATTGATTCCGCCCTTGCAAATGATGATGACCTACTCATACTGACTGTTTAGGGTCACCGGTCGATCCAACAAGTGGTATCAGAGCTCAGGACGAGGAGCTCATACCAATTCAGCTTGATTTTACTGGATTCTCACTCTTCTACTCATTCTTTTCTGATTTAGACATAATTCAACGGTTGAAATGGCCTGAATTTGACATATATTAAGCGAAACATAGTGTTAACTAATCCTTGAAAGATTTGGACCTAAAATCAGCTTAAAACTTGATCAAATACTTGATTTCGCTTGAAAATTTGTTCGTAAATGCTGATGTCATCGTGATCCCGCTTGAACTTACAGCTGATTTTGCTTGAAAATAGCTCATTTTGTCTGATTTTGCTTGAAAATCAGATTACGCTTGAAAATTCAAGCGAAATAAGAGATTTCGCTTCAAGTAACTTGATTTCGCTTGAACTTGATTTGCTATTTCGCTTGAAAAGCTATCTTGCTTAAAGCTGATTTCGCTTGAACAGATTCCGCTTGAATCTGTATTTTTCAAAACCAAGAATTTTCTAAGTGTTTGTTGATCATTTCAGGTACGTGAAAGATGGATGAGTTCAGGAATCCATTTTATGATGTGTTTGCTTTTACTGGTGGTTCAGGAGATGACACTTCAAATAACACGAATGAAACTTCACCAGCACCGAGTGCAAAGAAAATTCTCAATGATGATATGAGCGTAGATAGTGCATACGGAACATATAACAAGCCACCCAAGTTAATGGTGATTGAAGATTACAACCAGTGGGCTACAAGATTCGAAGAATGGCTTAAGGCATTTGCTTATCAGAGTTGGAGAAGTCTGAAAAATGGTTATGATTTGGGGAGAGACGACTATGAAAATTTGGAAGATAATCAAATTGAAAAATACGTTGCTGAACAAAAGTGTATTGCTCTGCTTCACCAATCTGTCCGAGATGACATTATCACACTGATCGAGTACAAAGATTCGAGAGACCTTTGGGAAAAATTAAAAATAAAATGTATTGGCAGTGCTGAAATAGTGAAAAACAAAAAGAAATTGTTACGAAAAGAGTTTGATTTGTTTGGTTGTTTAAAGAACGAATCTGTTTCCAAGATGATCGAGAGATTTGGGCATCTGAAGATGGAGCTTGCTAGACATGAGATCATTTACACTCAAGAAGAGCTGGTAGACAAATTGTTTGATGCACTACCGAATGAGCAAGACTGGCAGTATTTTGCAATGATGCTGAAGAATACGATAAAGCCGGCTGATTTGAAGGTTGATCTGCTTATAGAAAGACTGGAAAGCCATGAATTGGAGATAAAAAAATTCAATAAAGTCAATAACACATCCTATCAGCAGAATGTAGAGTTGTACTATAGAGGAAATCTACCAAAGACTGGTTCTCCAAGAACAGCATTTTCTGCAGAAAGTTCAAATACTGTGAATCAAGAAACTCCTCACAGTGGTTTTTATAGAGGATCTTCTTCAACAACTTCAAGCCAATCTGCATCAAAGAATCTGTTCCAATGCAACATTGCTGTTGATCTGAAGAATGGTCAGAATTTCAGTGAAGAATCTGCTAAACAACAGATGGTGTTCTTAGCATCTGTGTTAGAGTCGTACGAAAGTTTCGTTGCAGGAAAGATCGGAAACACCAACCTAACAAAGGAAGATTATGATCAAATCGATCCTGAGGAGATGGAACTGATCGATATAAGGTGGTGTATGGCTAGTGCAGTGAGAAGAGCACAGCGTTTTATGGAGATTACTGGAAGACAGTCTATTGGTGGACCTTCTACCAAGTTAGGCTTTGACAAGTCAAAAGTGACATGCTTCAAATGTAAACAGAAAGGTCACTTTAAACGTGAGTGCAAAAATGCTTACACTGATGATATTGCAAATCCTTTTCAAGAGGATTATTGAAGTGTGCTAAACAGACTATTAAAAACAAACTAAATTAGACTCTCTATTCTAGACACTATAAAGCTTTAATTCTAGACTCGACCTAAAACCACACAATCGGCAAGTGTACCGATCAATGTAGTATAACCTAGGAAGTCCGGATATCGAACCACGAGACTCTATAAATCACGTAAACTAGACTCTGACTAGACACGGACAGACACGACTAGAACTTGTTTATTTGTTTGGGGGGGGGGGTTACGGAAACTAAGGAAATCTATATTAAACTACTAAGTAGACTAAAGCTAGACTAAAAACGAATAAAGACTGTGGACTTTTCTTATATGAGAACGAGACCACCTAGACAAGAAACCTGGATTGTTTTTAAGAGATTACCGATTAAGTTAAATGCATGAGTTATGGAACCGGGATGTTAAAATACTAAACCTATTAAGAACCAACGAGGCCCATCGATCCTTCTCAAGGAGAAACCTGTGGAGCTACCTAGGCCATTAATCCTACCGGTTATTAGACGCCTTCCCAGTTGTCTAATTATTGTGTAAGTACCCTAATGTTGACATATTCTTTCCCAATCCTAGATCTAGGGTAGTTTGAAGTAATTAATTTGACTTGATAGACTAATAAAACCGACAGGTAAACCAAGACATAACCTTTCCCAAGGCCTATCTAAAGCAATTCGCCGGGTAAGACCTACCAATAGCCCCCCACTTCCCAGGCATTAGGACTAGTAGAACACTAAGACTTAGCAAATTATTACCAGTTACTTCTAGGGGTTATTGGCCAATTCTCCCTAAAGAGTGAAGGTTTTCTAACGTGATATAGACACTCACCGAAACCCAAAACCCTAATATGACTCTACGTCGTGATATAGACCGTCACTAAGAATCATATGAAGCAAGTAATAACAATAAACCAATTCAAAGTATGCACACACATCAAATCATTAAATCAAACCTCTTACTAAACACAATCACCCATAACAATCATGCAATTAACAAAACCGGTAAAAACTTTATATTAATCCATTCATCAAGTCTAGGTGGTTTATAAATTTAGCCAAGCATGTTAAAACGTGAAAATAATTCAAAGAAGTTCAACAAAGAATTCATGATAACAAGTTTCGTAAGAAAAATCAAGAATAAAGAACTAGAAAACCCGATTAGATCTTCAAGTCTTCTTCCCCGAACTCGTATCGATGATTCCTAGGCTTCAAAATCTCCGAAAGTGCTCCAAGAATGCTCAACAATTGCCCCAAGAAGTCCCAAATTCGAATTAGGGTTTTTCTCCAAGTTAAAATTGTATTTATATGACTTTCCATAACAAAAATCGCCAACTACAGGCTTCTGGCTAGGCGCCACCCACTGAAGGAATGGGTGGTGGGGTGCCACCTTGTTTTTCAGCTCATGTACTACCTTCAGTCTCTCGCCGGGTGCCACAGACTTGCTTAATGGGTGATGGGGTGCCAGAGAGTGATTTTTCAGCTCTTTAACTCTATTTCAACTCCTCGACCTTTCCAACATGCTCCAAGACTTGAATTTTCAATATTTTAACTCGTTTTACTCGGTTTTCCGCATATTTAAGCGTCAAGACCTGCGAAACACGATTTGATCAATAGCATGCACATTCTAACGAAAAACAGAACTAAATGTAACGAAAACTATACAAACTGTACACGAATAAAAGATGTATTTTGCAATACATCAATTATTACAAGAGAGCGATCTATCATCAGAATAAATCAGAACCTCCCAGGATGAAGCAGATAGAGGAGGCACCCAAAGAGAGATCCAAGGCACTTGCAGTTTTCCATGATGATGAAGGTTATGATTGGAGTGATGTTTTGCCGGAGGAAGATAAAGTTGGTTATGCTTTCACAGCAGCAAAGATTGTTCCGTTTAAAGATAAAAGATCTGAGAAAGTGAAGTATGTGAACAGGAGGGAAACAACTCATTTCATGAAAAGCAAAATCTATCGTATATACAAAGAAGCTAAACAGGCAAAAAGATGGGATCCTGATAGAGAATGTGATCTTGATCCTAATGGGAATATAGCTGTGGATCCAGATACTGTTGATATCGAAGTTCTCACCAAACAAATTGCTGATGAAGAAGAAGCCAGACAAAGAGAATGGTGGGGAGGAGGAGAAGCCGTTGAGAAAGAAAAAGAGAAAGAGACAGCAAAAGAACTGGAGCCAAAGAAGATCGATGATGGAATTATTGATACATCACAGGATTTCACTGCTGAAAACCTGACAAAGATGGCTGACAAAGTTCTAGCTACAAAAGAACTAGAGGTAGTTTCTGGTTCTGGAACTGAGTCCAAAGATAAGGTCAGTACAAATGATACACATGTGTCAGGTAAGAATGATAAATCTGAGAACAACTGCAAAAATTGCATGAAAGAGTGTAAAGTTTGTAGTACAGTTGCTTACCTTAGCGGTAAGAAGGTTGAAGAACTGACTGATAAAGTCAGAAGTGTTGAAGATCAAATCTTGAACCGTGATAAACTGTTGAAAGCTTCGAACGACAAATTAAAAGAATTAACTGAGAAAATCGAAAACGATAAAATTGACGTAGAAAGAATTAAGAAAGAAAATGAAAAATTGATTCTTGAAAATCGTCAAATCTCAGAAAATTTTGAGGAGCTTAAACGAACGGTTAAAGATTGTGATGAAAGAAATGGTAAGACAGACAAAGAAAATCTTCAACTGACCGGTGTTCTTAGAGTGAAAGAAGAGTTAATCAATCAGCAACTGGATGAAATTGCTAAGTTGAAGCTTCAATTTCAAGAAGCCAAAATTGAAAATGAACGCATCTAGATGAAATTGAAAAGTTACAACTCTGCAAGCTTTGTTTTACAACAAATTGTTCCCAAACCCATCGGGAAAAAAAACAAAGCAGGCGAAGATGTATATGCTGATGGAACTGGGGTTGGGTTTCATCAGGTTCCTCCGCCAGTTTTAAAGAATTATTCAAAGATAAAGTCCGGGTTGGGTAATGATGACGATAAAACAAATAAAATAGAACTTCCAGAGTCAATTGATGTGGCATTTTCTTCATCATCATCTGATGATAGTGTTCAAACTGATATTGTTAAAAGCATGGCTAAAAGTGTTTTGAAGTCTGATAGTGATTCAGCTGATGATGATGAGTGCTTTCTGGACAAATACATTCCGAAACCAAAATCCAAAAACAACTTAAATGAAGAACCTACTCCTGTCATGTACAAGATGTCGGGATCGGATAAGTTGTATTCGGATTCTGAGTTTCCACTAGAGAATGTTAATGTTGCTAAATTGACAAATGTGTTCAAACTGGTTGAGATTGATTTGTCTGAAGTTAAAAGTTTAAATCAGACAAAGAGGCAAATGAATTTTGAAAAAGATAAAGCTTACTACAAGAAGCCTGTTGTTCCACCGCGTTTTTATAACAACAATCGAAACAATTGGTCGGGAGGTTATCAGGGTGATAAGAATTATCAAAGGAAAAATGTTCAAAACAAAAGATTTGTTGAGAAAAAGGTGTTTGTGAACAGTTCGAGTTCACTTTCTGATGAAGAATCTGAGATTTTTTCGAAATCAAACAAAGAGTTCTTTGAGAAGAAGGCCTCACAGCCTTAGTCTGAAGGTACCAGTCGGGTAGTTGATACTCGAACATGCTTCAGATGCAATCAAGTTGGACATATTGCACGAAAGTGTACCAATTTGAAGCCTAAGACTGAAGTTGTGATGAATTCAAGAAAGAAAGATGATGTGAAGGGAAAAACTCCATTGGTTGTTGAGAAAAATGTTTTGAAAAATGCCAACACCAAAGTCAAAACTGAATCTGTTAAGAATGTGGGAACTAAAAATGACAAATTTTACAAACGTGTTGCTTCATCTCAACAAACATGGAAACCAAAATAAGAGAAACAAACTTCAACTCCACAAGAGAAGAAGGATGTTCCTAAAAAGATTCTTCAAAATGAAACAAGAAAAGAAAACATTCCAATTTCTTATGAAAATTTTGTGAAGAAGGATGTTTCATTGGAAAATGAAGTTAAAATTGATATTAAAGAGGTTGTTGATAACAAATTGGAAACGAATTATAAGAATTTTCCACCTCTTAAATCGGTTGTAAAGTGCATTGATGAGATTAAGTTACCTGAGTCTGATGAGGCTTGGGCAGCTTATTTCAGCTAAATCATTTTCTTATTTGGTGCAGGAGCTTCCAAGATCCGTTTCGCGTTGGATTATGGATAGTGGAGTTTCTCGACACATGACGGGGAAAACAGCCCTGTTGTACGATGTTAGAAATTTTAATGGAGGTTATGTGGGTTTCGCAGGAAATCAAGGAGGTAGAATAGTTGGAGAAGGAACGTTATCCAATGGGATTGTAACGTTTGAAAGAGTTAACTACATCGCCGAGCTTGAGAATAATCTTCTGAGCATATCTCAGATCTGTGATAGGATGTATACCACTCACTTCACAGACAAAGAATGTTTGATCTTGAAACCATGTTTTGTTATCCCTGAAGAATGGATTATCATGAGAGCGCCAAGAGTAAATGATCTGTATGTATTGGACATGAGTGTAGCAACTACAACCACGGGTCAGGCTCATTGTTTTATGTCTAGAGCAACAGAGAAAGAATCACAGTTGTGGAACCGAAAGATGGGGCATATACATTTGTGAAAAATTAATCACCTGGTGCACAATGATTTGGTTATTGGTGTTCATGTGAAAGGTTTTCATCTTGAGGGGGAGTGCATTAGCTGCATCAAAGGAAAGCAAAAGAAGAAATCTCATCCGAAAAAGAAAGTCAACTCAGTCTCAAGACCTTTAGAGAGACTTCATATGGATCTGTTTGGTCCAGTGAACGTAAAAAGTATTACTGGAGATCTCTATTGTCTTGTTGTCACAGATGATTACTCAAGATTTTCATGGGTATTATTTCTGAAGTCAAAAGATGAGACGTTTGATTGTTTGATGACGCTTTTCAAAAAGATGGAAAACTTGTACCAGACATGCATTAGAAGATTACGTAGTGACAATGGTACTGAGTTCAAGAATATCAAGATGGAAGAGTATTGTGATGAAAGAGGTATATTGCATGAATTTAGTGCTCCTTACACTCCGCAGCAGAATGGAATAGCTGAAAGAAAGAACAGGACACTAATTGAAACGGCCAGGACGATGCTTGCTGATTCCAAACTACCGGTTAACTTTTGGGCAGAAGCAGTGTCAGTCGCTTCCTATACTCTCAATCGGGTTCTCACTGTCAAGAAATTCAATAAGACGTGTTTCAAGCTGATCAATAACCGCAAGCCGAACCTGAAGTATTTAGAACCGTTTGGGTCTCCCTGCACCGTTCTAGAGCCTTTTGGTAAATTTGGTCCAAAGAGCATTGAAGGAATTTTCGTGGGTTACTCAAGTCCTCAAAAACGAGTCTTTGTTCCAAGCTTGAAGCGGATTATTGAAGCATATAATGTTCAGTGTCAAGGTTACACAATGCCACCGCAGAATCCTGGAGATTCATGGCGTTTTCATTATGACACTTTGTGGGATTCGTTTGACATGGAAGAAGAAAAGGAGGAAGAAGAAGATTTCTTTGATGAGCTGGATATTCTAAGAGAGTATGAGCTATCGCAGGAAAGGTTCCCAACTGAGTATTCAAGGCGACCACAACAAACTTCAAATGATGATGAAGCAGGTCCAAGCAATGCTGGAGAACATGATGATATTCAACAAAATGAAATTGCTCATGATAATCAGACGGTGGAGAATGATAATCAAGAATCTGAGAATAGACCAATATTTGATCATGGCGATTCAGATTCTGAGGGAGAGCAAATCCAGAGTTCAAGTTAAACAGTTCTAGTTGATGAACAAGGTGCAAATCAGAATATCACAAATTTGGAAGGCGAGGTAGATGTTCCAGGCGAGGTGATGCCAAGAACTGTTTCATACCATCCAGAGGAGTTGATTATTGGAGAATTGCAGTCAGGCGTTCGCACTAGACGTCAAATTGACCAAGGCCTTACTTGTTTTTATTCTACAGTAGCACCTTTACAAACTGAGTTTTCACTTAGTTGTTTTATCTCGCAGATTGAACCGAGAACTTACAAAGAGGCGCTAACTGAAGATTCTTGGGTCAATGCAATGCAAGAAGAGTTGAGTCAGTTTGAGAAGTTAGGAGTGTGGAAGTTAGTAGACTTGCCTGATGGTCAGAGGAAGATAAACACCAAGTGGGTGTTCAAGTGCAAGAGGGATGATAGAGGAGTTATTGTTCGTAACAAAGCTCGACTCGTAGTCCAAGGTTTCAGTCAGCAGGATGGTATAGATTTCACTGAAGTATATGCTCCGGTTGCTAGACTAGAAGCGATCAGAATCTTCCTAGCATTTGCATCTTGGAAAAACTTCAAAGTATATCAGCTAGATGTGAAATCGGCGTTTCTCTATGGGAAGGTCAAAGAGGATGTATATGTCGGACAGCCACTGGGCTTCACCGATCCAATCCACAAAGATAAGGTTTACTTACTGGATAAAGCGCTGTATGGTTTACACCAGGCCCCGAGAGCTTGGTACGAGACATTGTCTCAACACCTACTAGCCAACAGCTTCATCCGAGGAAAAGTGGATGCCACTCTCTTCACCAAAGAGGTCGATGGTCATCTTCTGATAGTTCAAATATACATGGACGACATCATATTTGGGTCTACAAATGAAAATCTGTGCAAAGATTTTGAACGAGTTATGAAGCAGAAATTCAAAATGTCATCGATGGGTGAGATGAAATTCTTTTTGGGATTGCAGGTTGATCAACTACCCAAAGGAATTTTCATACATCAAACGAAGTATGTTCATGATATCTTGGAGAAATTTGGGATGTCAGGTTCTACTCCAGCTTCCACCCCATTAGCGACGAATCATGGGATATATCATGATCTTACCGGAGAGAAGGTAGATGAAACGATGTATCGTTCCATGATTGGATCGCTGATGTATTTGACAGCTTCAAGACCCGATATTATGTATCCAACCTGCCTTGCAGCAAGATTTCAATCTAACCCGAGAGCTTCGCATATGGTGATTGTGAAAAGGATATTACGCTACCTGAAAGGAACTCCATCACTGGGGTTGTGGTATCCAAGAGAAGGCGATTTCACGCTCGAAGGGTATTCCGATTCCGACTTTGGATGCTGCAAAGTTAACGCTAAATCAACAACAGCGGGGTGCCAGTTTTTCGGACCAAGATTGGTTACCTGGCAATGCAAAAAGCAGACCTCTATGGCTCTATCCACATGTGAAGCGGAGTATGTATCTGCTAGCAGTTGCTGCTCTCAGATCTTGTGGATCCAGCAACAGATTCGCGACTACGGTTTGCAATTTCTAAACACCCCTATCTTTGTTGATAATGAGGCAGCGATTAACATTACTAAAAATCCAGTTCATCACGCTAAAACCAAACACATTTAGATTCGTCATCACTTCATTCGCGACTGTTTTGAGAAGAAGTTGATACGAATTGAGAAAATCCACACTGACGATCAAAAAGCTGATTTACATACCAAAGCATTTGACAAAACTCGTTTTCAATATTTGCTAAAATTGAATGGTATGAAGCTTTTATCAGTGTTGGAAGAGATTCTTGGCGTTGATGAAGGAGACATTGTAGATGATGATGTTGAGAAGCAATCTGCAATGGTTTGTCATTTTTTTACTTGTTTTGGTATTTAGGGGGAGAGTATAGGGTAACATTTTCAGAAAATACAAAAATAGTAAAAAATATCAAAAATACAAAAACATGAGATATTTTCAAAAGCCAAAAAAAATAGAAAACCAGAAAAGAGTTTGTGTAAAAAGGGAAAATGATAGTACATTGGCTTGACAGTTATGGTATGCTAAAGAAATGGAAAGTTTAAATGCGTTAAACAGTCTCGCTGATGATATGCCGATAGGTTTTTACACATTTAGTAGGTTTGTTCGGGATATAAACCTAAATCTTTACTTACTTATTTCGTGGGGAACACTACTTGGATATATAGGTAACCCCTGAAATCTTGTTTTGTTGGTGCATTCATCTGTCGTCTTCGTCTTATGTAGAGTTTCAGTCTCGTTGCGGATATGAAAGAGGATGATGTCACCATCTTTGATGATGACATCATAATAGTGATGTCATCATTACATCACTACATATGAGACAAAATAAGGTTGCATGTGCATGAGAAACATATGATAGAATAGGTTTCGCTTATGTGTCCTTGACATGATTTTGCTCTTGTGTCAAGTAGTAGTTTCGCTTATATGTCATTGTCTAGGTTCCGCTTATATGGCAAGTGTAAGGTTTCGCTTTTATGTCATGTAAGTATGAGCGAAACCTGCTCATCTATATAAGGGTCATATGAGCGAAATCATGTTCATAGTTGTAGGTGTTGTCTTCCGGTAAGCCACGAAGTGCTGCCGAAGTGCTGTCAGAGTCTGTAATCGTTTCAATGATCAATACAACAACAATTAAAGTGAATCTAGCTGAAATCGCACCAAAGCATTAGTTTCCGCCTCTTGTTTTGGATAGGAATTCTTCTGATCGACTCAAACAGGGCCGAATACGATCCTACAAGTGGTATCAGAGCTCAGGAGGAAGAGTTCTTGCCATTTCAGCTGCATTTCTTCTGATTTTCTACACTTTCTTCAAAATTTGAAATTTTTTTACGGTAAAACCAGCTCAAATTCACACACAGCACTCGGAATCATGTATTAATAAATCCTTGAAAATTTCAAAGCTAAAAACAAACTAGAACTTAGGATTTTCAAGGTATCGCTTTTATGGACTCGTGCATTTGATGATGTCAGCAGCTAGTTTGACCTGATTTCGCTCATCTGATCACCTGGTTTCGCTCATTTGAACACTTAAGGTTTCGCTTATTGTGACACCTAGTATTTTCGCTCATAGTGACATTAGAGATTCCGCTCTAAGTGCTCAAAAGTTTTTTCCACAGGTTACGTAGCGATAATACATTTCACCTTGTATATGTTGTTGTCAGGCCACATAATACATTTGTTGATATCGAGATTGCATGTAAATGTTGATTAATTGAAGTGATTGTCTCGAGATTACACATCACGTGAACAGAATCATTTCAGGTTGCATGTGATAATGAACTATGTTGTCGGTCAGCTTTTAATTGAGGTACAATGGGAATTCAGTGGTCTTAATGATGTCGGCCATTTACATTGATTGAATACATATGTGTTCGTGGGATGTCAGATTGCATGTGATTGCATGTGATAAAGTGCATCGAGTTGGTCCGTTCAAGGTTGCATGTGAGGTTCCTTAAAAAGTTAGTGGGATATTGTGATTGTGTCTGATAGTTTTTGCTTCAGCCCACGTGATCGAGATAAAGAAGCCCAATCATATTCATTGGTTACTTTGGGATTTCTCTCATAAGACATCTTGGAATTTCGCTCATAAGTCACCTTAGGTTTCGCTCCAGTGATCAGTGTGGTTTCGCTTCAGTGTCATCCAGGGTCTCGCTTTTGTGAACAACTCAAGAGTTGATTTCGCTCATAAGGGATTTCACTCCAAGAATCTGATTTTGCCTAAACTTGGAAATTTGTGAACTTTGGACAATTGAAAAATGGAAAACGAATTCTATAACGCATTTGCTAGTCCGATTACAATCACGCAGAATGCTTTACTTGAAAATGAAACCGGGACATCTCAGAAACCGCCTAAACTCATGGATATTGATGATTACAATGGATGGTCCGAACGGTTTGTAAATTGGGTTGAGGCATATCATTTGGATGCGTGGGAACACACTGAGGAACCATATGTAAAACCCACAACAAATGGTGTTCAGCAAACAATTCGAGAAATGAGTACGAAAAATAAAAAGAAATATCGAGATGAGAAATTGATGGTGAGTCTGCTTCAGCAAGCAATAAAAGAAGATATCTCGATACTGCTTCAACATGATGGAACTGCTTACTCAATCTGGACAGAATTGGAAGCAAAATTTGTTGGAAGTGATGATATGCTCAAAAATAAAATGTCTCTCATGAAGAAAGAATTTGATCTGTTTCGTGGTTTGAAATCTGAAAACACCAAGAAAATAATTGATAGATATTGTAACTTGGTGAGAAATATGACAAAACTTGGAATTAAAAAGGATACTGATGAATTGATTGAAAAACTTGCAGATGCGCTACCACATGAAACTTGGGGAATGTTTCTGATGATGCTGAGATCCAACAGAAAAATTACAAAAATATGACACTGGGAGATTTCATCAAACACCTGGAAGCTCAAGAGATGGAGCAAAGGAAGATCGCCAGGATGAAGAACTACGATGGAGAACAAGATATCAGCTTGTATTACAAAGGTGGTGTCAACGAAAAGTCAATTTTTTCTCCAAAAGTCAAAACTGCTTACAGTGTGAAAGATTCTTCTGAAAAGAAATCATCCCAGGGATCAAGCAGCACAAGATTTTCATCATTTGATCCAAACATTTCTGCAACAAAGAATGGAAGAAAACTTCAAGGCAATATTGTATTAAATCTTGAAAGTGATCAGGATTATTCTGAAGAAGTAGCTAAAAACCAAATGTCTTTGTTGGGAATGGTGTTGGAATCCTATAGTAGTTTTGTGGCCGGAAAGATCGGTAATCCAATGCTCACGAAAGAGGATTACGATCAAATCGATGCTGAGGAAATCGAATTGATGGATATTAAATGGTGCATGGCCAGCGTGCTGAGAAGAGCCGAAAAATTTAAACAAATTACAGGCTGAGATGATTTTCGTGAGGCTCATGTTTCAACTTTAGGCTTTGATAAATCTAAAGTTACATGTTTTCGTTGCAGGGAAAAGGGGCATTTCAAGAGGGAGTGCAAAAATCGTGAAGCTACTGGAGCCCAGAATCCTTTTGGAAACAACGATTATCACAAAAAGGCGATTTATCATCAAGTTACACCACCAGTACCGCATCAGGCACAAACTGCTCACGGAAGAGATGTGATTGAAGGGTCAAAAAGAGCATGTATAGTTAATCAGGGCAAGTATGATAATTTTACCTGGGATAAATATCTTCCAACAAACAGCAAAGTGTGTTTGGCAGAACAAGATGATGAAAAGTTGGCTGAAGGTTTCAGTTGGAACGATTTTTGCTCAGATCAAGAACTTATGGCCAAAGATGCTAAAGCTTTCATTGTAAATGCCTACGATTTAAAATGTGCCGAAAAGTGCAGAAAAGTAATGGAAGCTGCTGAAGCAAGACGGAGAAAGCTTGAAGAAGAGGAAGAAGAGGAAGAGAGATTAAAAGCTGAGGCAAAAGCTGAGAAAAAGAGAAGAGCTGAATTTTTACAATCAAACAGAACAGTCAAAGAGGTTCCTAAATTTGAAGTCAAAGTTGATGCAGAACCTGTCAAAGTTCCTGAAAAGTGCATGAACTGTGATTCTTTAATCAAGCAGAACAATGAGTTGTTGCACAATATAAACAGATTGAAAGAATCCTATGATACAATGAACAGAGAAATCAACAAGTATACTGATTCAAACGGTGAACAAGTTGTGGCAATGAATACGCTGAAGAGAGCATACCTGAGACAAGTTGATGATGTCAACTTTCACATAAAGAAATGTGCTGATCTAGAGTTGAAGTTAGCAACACAAAAGATAGAAACTGAGAGAGTCAACAAGCTATTAGAAAGTTACTCATGTTCTACTTTTGTTGTTGACAAGATTTATCCGGTTGTGGAGAATTTGAAGACTTTTGAAGAAGCAAAGACTTCAGAAGAAGAGAAATCTGTGATAGAAGACAAAGATAAAGTGAAGATTTCTGGTAAGAAACCAAGTGTGGTCTACACTAGATGTCCGCCCCCGGTCGATAATGGATATTCACCTCGAAATCCAAATTCCGAAAGAGTCGATAAGGCAATAAACTTACAATGGGAGTCTGGGCCGTTGGATAACTTGCCAGAAAATATTGATGTCACATACACGTCATCCGACACTGATCATGAGTCAAAGTTGATAAAAAGTGTGGTCGATCAGGTGTTAGATAAAGATGACTGTGAGGAGTCAAAACCGGAGTCCAAATCCAAATCAAAATCTGAGTCCGATGCGTCAAAGTCAACAGTCAAAAAGGACAAACGGGTTTATGATAAAGAGTTTTTGATATCAAAATCTAATTTGAATGATGAATCATTCAAAGTGGCATATACTTTGAAAGATTCTGACAAATTATATTCTGATGAGATTTTTCCAATAAGAAGTGTAAGATTTGAAATGATTCAAAAGGTTTTCAAAATTACAGAAATTAATATTTCTGAAATAAAAGATTTAAATCTTATTGGAAAACCTAAACAATACACTTCAAGAGATCAACAAAGAATTAACAAGAAAATGGGTTACAATTGTGGTTATAGTTTTCATAAAAAACCAAACCATAACTGTAATTTCAAAAAGAAAGGATTAGGATTTAATCAACCGAAAAATTATAAAAATGAAAAATTTTCTAAACCAAAAACTGTGTTTGTTTCAAGAAATTCTTTAGATGATGAGAAAGAACAAGCATTCAGAAAGCAGACAAATCTGGAATTCCTTGCCAAGAAGCAAGAAGAGTTGAAGAAAAATACTGTTCCAAAGAAGATAGAAACCAGAACCTGTTTTCAATGCAAGATTGCTGGTCATGTTGCTAGGAATTGTCCGAAAACATTCAAACCAAAACAGGAAGTATCTGGTAAATTGAAAGAGAAAGTTGTGGAGAAAACTGAACTTACAACCAAACCATTTACTGGCTTTGAAAATTCAACCTTTGAGAAGGGAGAATGTTCAAAGAGTGTTTTGAAAGGAAAAGAAAATGTAAAAAATCAAAAATGGGTTGTGAAAGGTTCAGGTAATAATTCTGGTGATGAATCTGATTCCACAAAATCAGAGGAGCCACGTGTTGAGAAAAAGGTTGAAAAATCAGTTCCAACTATGAATGATGAAAATTTTCCACCTCTACGAGCTGATAATTTTAAAAAGAAGGTTGGGAAAGTTGAAATTTCAAATCAATTTTATTCTGACAAGAAAAAATTTGATGTTGATAAGGCTTTCAATGGAACTGTGAAACACATTTTTGGCAAAATGGTCAATGGTAAGGCCAAAGGTGTTAAAGAATTTTACGCTGCCAAAAGAGGAGTTCACAGGTTTGTTGAAAGAAAAGATGAAGAAGAAAATGTTGTTACACCCAAGGAAGGTCAGGCTTGGGTGGATATATTTTTCAAAGAATAAAAACCTGACTTGCCGGAGATCCCAAGTTGGTAATCGTGGATCATGAATCGGCATCATTCTTATGTTGTTTGTTTGAAAATTGAAAATTTTTGAAAATTTTTGCAGGAATTGCCGGAACTCCCAGGTTGGTAAGCGAGGAGTAGGAATCGGCATCTTGAGAATTCAACTAACAGATGATGTTTGGTTGAAAATGTTTGATTGGATTGATCTTACAAGTGGTAAATCAGGGACATTAAGTTGTATCTGATTTCCTACAAGTGGTTAAAAAAACAATGTGATGAACCAAATCCCTAACCTACTAATGGTTTTACAAAATCAACAAAACTAATTTTCCGGAAAAACCATTTTGATTAAAACAAACTTAAGTGTTTTGAGATCATAATGGGAAAATAGTTTGTTGTGAGAGGGAGTTCTGATTGTTTATGCCAAGTGGATAGTGAATTGAGGCAATTCGATATCAGTTGTCACATTTCTGTACAGTTTGTTTTCAAATTTTACTAAAATGTGTTTGCATTTTAGGGGGAGTAAGAAATTTTAGAAAATCCAAAAACATTTGAAAATTTGAAAAAGCCAAAAACATGATAAAATGAAAAATGAGTTTATGTTGCATAAAAGAGGAAATGATAGTACATCAGTGGACTATCAAAACATGCTAAAGAATTGGAAAGTCAAATGTGATAAACGATCTCACTGTGGGTGTGTGAGTAGGTTTTTACACATTTAGTAGATTGTGACGAGATATAAACCTAAATTTCAAACTTGCTTATATCGTGGGGAAACATCTCTCGGATATATGGGTAACCCCTGAAATCTCGTTTGAAAGATTCCTTTTTCTGATATACTAGGTCTTTATACTCAGTGATGTCTGGGGTATTATTCCGGGACTTCTGCTGAACGATAGTTCTGACCTAGTCCTTGGATAATACTTTCCGCTAATGCTTGAAACATAGCATAAACCCTCAGCATGCAGATGAAACAATAAAATTGATAGTCGCTGCTGTTGTAGCTAAAAGATCCTCTAAAGGGGACATACCGAAAAGTCGAAGCTGATATCTCTCTGCGTATACGGAAGTATCGACCTGAGATCCCTCGGCCCTCGCATTACCTAATTTATATACAGATATCATTTGTGTCATAATTACCTGTAAGACTGAATATTGGGATCTGGATACGGGAGTATATTCTGAGGTGGGACACGCGATTGAGTTTAAGTGCTTAAAACATTAATTTCGTATCTCGAAGCAGTTGAACTTTGTGTGAAAATTTAAGTGGATCAGTATACTGACAATCTAAGTGAATCGTTTAAAACTTAAAACGAAATAAAGCTTAACGGTGTTGGTGATTTGTCTCAAAAACTGATATGATCCTCTTGCACGAACTCACAAAAATATTGTTTGTAAATATTTCATTTCTGTATTTTCTTGTTTCTACAAGTAGTGTCAGTTACTTTCTTTCTAAAAATTCAAAAAGATTTTAGTGTGTTTTAGCATAAATTTTGAAAAATTCAAAAAGATTTTCGACGACTGATTTTGGAAAGCTGATTTTCAAAATTCCGAGTGCTAAACATGAAGAACAAATGGTTTGGGTGAAAGTGTTTGAAGCATGTTGAAATGAAATGAGAAAAGTTTTTGCAATAAAAACGTTATTCATGCAAGTGGTAAATTAGATTTGAAAATTTTATCCACAAATGGTTATCAGAAAATTTATTTTTGGGTAGAGTTTTTGCAGGTTGGCCAGGTTTCGATCCAGAGCAGGATGAAAGCCAGGTTATGATTTTGTGAATTCCAGACTACGATCCCAGCAGATTGAGAGGGGGAGTCTGAAGACAATGTTGATAAAGCAGGAAAGCCAGTGTTGATTCTGGATTTGCTGATGCTGATAAAGTTTAAAGATTCAACATGTGAGAGAGAGAAGTTTGTTGATGATAAAGATAGAGAATGAGGATTCTTGCAATGACAAATACTTCAGAGGAAGATCGAAGACTGATAAAGACTGAAGATGCAAAGACTCGACACTTAAGACTCATCAACATCTGAGGGGGAGTCTGTTGGTGAATTCATCTGTCGTCTTCGTCTTAAGTAGAGTTTCAGTCTCGTTGCGGATATGAAAGAGGATGATGTCACCATCTTTGATGATGACATCATAATAGTGATGTCATCATTACATCACTACATATGAGACAAAATAAGGTTGCATGTGCATGAGAAACATATGATAGAATAGGTTTCGCTTATGTGTCCTTGACATGATTTCGCTCTTGTGTCAAGTAGTAGTTTCGCTTATATGTCATTGTCTAGGTTCTGCTTATATGGCAAGTGTAAGGTTTTGCTTTTATGTCATGTAAGTATGAGCGAAACCTGCTCATCTATATAAGGGTCATATGAGCGAAATCATGTTCATAGTTGTAGGTGTTGTCTTCCGGTAAGCCACGAAGTGCTGCCGAAGTGCTGTCAGAGTCTGCAATCGTTTCAGTGATCAATACAACAGCAATTAAAGTGAATCTAGCTGAAATCGCACCAAAGCATTAGTTTCCGCCTCTTGTTTTGGATAGGAATTCTTCTGATCGACTCAAACAGGGCCGAATACGATCCTACATGTTTGAAAGATCCCTCTTTCTGAGATACTAGGTCTTTATACTCAGTGATATCTGGGGTATTATTCTGGGACTTCTTCTGAATGGAAGTTCTGACCTAGTCCCCGAATAATACTTTCTGCATGCTTGAAATATAGCGCTGCCCTCAGCATAAATGATAAGACAATAAAATTGATAATCAATGCTGTTGTAAAAAAGATCCTCTAAAGGGGACACACCTTTAGTCGAACCGTCATCTCTCTGCTGAACGGAAGTTCTGACCTGAGCTCTCACGGTTTTGATCTTAATTTATTCCCTTGCAGATATCATCTGTGGTATACTCACCTGTAAGACTGAATATTGGGATCTGGATATGGGAGTATATTCAAGAGGTGGGACACATGAATGAGTTTAAGTCTCTAAAACACTAAATCCGTATCCTGGACAGATTGAAATGTGTGTGAAAATTTAAGTGGATCAGTATATTGACAATCTAAGTGAATTGTTTAATTCTGAATATGTAATTAAAGCTTAACGGTACTTGTGACTTGTCGAATAGCTGATATGATTCCCTAACACGCTCATCAAAAATATTTTTGTAAATAGTTTACTTTTACTGTATTTTATTTATGTAATTCATTTTTCTAGTTTAGAAGCTTTATAAAATCCAAAAAGATTTTACACTTCTGCTTTATTTCCCGACAAACTAAAGTGGAAAGTTGATCTTCAAATTCGAACTGAAGCAGATGCAGGAAGTTTCTGGACTGGATGATGAGTTTGGAGCTAACCATGATAATTGTGAAAGTTGAAAAGTTAAAGAAAGTTCATTAATTTGAAACTTGTAATTTTTCAGAAAATGTTTGAAAATGATTGAACTACATGTCAGTGTGAATTATCTCATCAGATAAACCAAGGTCATTAAGTTGGACTTGGTAGATTATTTCAGTAATAAGGGTCATTAATTTGGACCTGAATACTTAAGTGGATTACTTAATACTGAAGGTTAAAAGGTAAGTTTGAATTGAAATTGTTATTTTCATATATCTTATATTTAGGTAGAGATTGTGCAGGTAACAGGAGTCCCCATGGCAATGATAAAGTCAAAATTTGAATCAGAATTCGAGCCTTAGCTGATTGAGAGGGGGAGTCTGCGAAAGGGGGAGTCAGAATTCTGGATCAACAATTCAAAGGGGAGAATTGAAGATTAAAGTTTGAAGATAAAGATTGAAGAGAGCTTTTACAATGTCAAGACAATTTGGAAAGAGACAAAGACTAAAGACCCGACGCCGAAGACTTCGTCAACATCCAAGGGGGAGTCTGTTGGTGCACCTAGTGTCTGTTAACTTTGTCTTAATCGAGTCTTATGTCTAGATAGGATTAACAAGTGCACAACAGAGTTGAAATTAGAGTTAGATTGCATGTTAGTGTGTAATTTCGCTTGAGAGTGACATGGACATGTTCAAGCGAAATCAACACATGTGATTTCGCTTGAACAGAGCTGTGACACCCTCAAGCGAAATCATGTAGCCTATATATAGATGTTGTGCTAGCTCATTTGAAGCGGGATTACTAGTGTGTATTTGGGAGCTGAGGTGCTGTCGAATTGTAATCAGATCTGTAAAAGCTCAGGAAATCATCAATAGATAAAGATTAAAAGGAAACAAGCTGTTTGACGTCATTTACATTGATTCCGCCCTTGCAAATGATGATGAACTACTCATACTGATTGTTTAGGGTCACCGGTCGATCCAACAGGTTCATCAATGGTTACCTGTGCCATATAAATGACACAACCTTTCTTCATACACCTTGATGCCTTAAGCATAGACACTTGTTTAGGCAACCCATACTGAGTATCTCCTTGAATTGTCAAAGGCTCACCATAAGGAGTCTTGATAACCACTTGCTTCTTATCACATACAATTTGGGCTTGGTTATGAGATAACCAATCCATGCCTATCACTATGTCGAATCCTGCTAATTTCAATGGAAGCAAGGATAGTGGAAAAGAGTGATTCCTAATGGATATAAAACATCCATCTAATATAGTTGAGGCAGTCTCTATGGTACCATCGGCCAATTCTACTTCATACTTTACGCTTAGAGTCTTAACATGCAGATTTAACAATTTACAAAACTTATTGTCCACAAAAGACTTGTCTGCATCCGAATCAAACAATACTCTAGCATAAACATCATTGATAAGAAAGGTACATGTTATCACGTTGTCGTTTTGAATGGCCTCTTGAGCATTCATCTGAAAGACCCGAGCATTGGTCTTTTTAGCCTCCTCAGGCTTCTTCACATATTTGGGGCAGTTGGTCTTGATGTGACCCTTCTCATTACAGTTGTAACAAGTCGCATCTTTCAACTTCTTGCAATCTAAAGTCTTGTGTTCTTTGGACTTGCAGATCCCACATCCAAAAGTCTTTGATTGTGACCGCAATTTTGATTCCAACTTGTATTTCCCAAAGTGATTCTTATGGCAGGTTTTACATTTGGGTTTCTCACCCGACTATTGGCTATCCTTTCGGAATCCCGAACTCTTCTTATGCTCAGAGTTCCCTTTATGTTTCTTTTCAGATCGACGTGAGTTCTCATCCTCACGTTTCCTTTTCCCCTCTTCAGAACTTTTGAGCGATCTCTGCCTGACCGCATCGAGAGTAAGAGATAGGGGCAGATCAGCCACTGACCAAAAGGTAGTAGGTCTAGATGCTTTCACACTTGCTTTAATCTCTAGAGCTAAACCTCCAATGAAACGAGCTATACGCTTTGGTTTCGGTGTAACCAAGTATGGAACCAATCGAGACAAGGTATTGAAACTCGTAAGATATGCCTGACAATCTAGGTTCTTCATGACCAAGGTCAAGAAGTCAGTCTCAATTTTCTCAACTTCATGTTGAGGACATAAATTTTCCTTTATTAGAGCAACAAACTGATCCCAAGTCAGATTATACAATGGGATCTTCCCTGTAGCTTGGATTTGGGACCTCCACCAAGCTAAAGCTTCTCATTTGAAGGATTGTCAAACAAACTTCACAATGTCCTGCTCTGCACAACCACTAATATCAACTACTGTATCCATCTCATCGAGCCAAGTCAATGAAGTATTGACACGTGTAATAAACCCTAATGAAGTCAAACATTGAATTTAAGGGACTAATTTTTCGAAAAATCAAAAACTTTGATTAAGAAAGGACTGGAAGTGTTAGCATACCTAAAATAAGTCTCTAAATAACTTCTTACGATGTTTATATTCACAAATGTGCCACTTGATGGTTAAGTGTAGACGTTTGCGTAATTAATTAAAGGTTTGCGTAATAAAGGGTTAAAAGCGTCAACATGTCAATTCTAACCTCTGAGTGACCTTTTAACAAACCGAGAGCTTCATGATATTTAATTATACTCTCGGGAATGCCAAATAATGGCCGTCTAAGGTTTTTATGCCTATAAGTAAAGTTACGCGCAACTTTGCAAGTTAGAGGGACTAAAAGTGTCAATATGTTTAATTATACCTCTGAATGACCTTTTAGAGAAGCCGAAGCATCGTAATGTTTAATAATACTTTCAAGGATGCCTAATATGGATTAGATGAGGCTTCAATACTAATAAATGATGAAATGTGCAAGTTTGCGCAATAGAGGGGCCTAAAGCGTCAACTTTTGAATCTACGCCATTCGGTGACCATTTAAGCAAATGGGAGCATAGTAATATTTAATTATATGCTTGGGGATGATTATTATGGGCCATGGAAGGCTTAGATATCATTAAACGGCTTATCGTGCTACTTTGCGCAAGTAAAGGACTAATTGCGTCAAACTGCAAAAGTAGGTCGAATCGTATGGTAACGGACCTTCCGGAATATGTGCATAAGTTAAACAAACCCTATTTATCTTTTATATAACTTAGATATAGGCTTAGAGGTGTTTGGTGCGCAAAAATAAACTTTTATGTTCTACAGGGACTAAAAGTGTTAAAAAGTGCACAAGTTTGCACTTTTGCGCATATCTCGCATTCTGAATATCCCCAGACACCCAAAAATTTATGTAAGCACTAAAATATTTTATTTTAGTGATTTCCTTGTTAAAATTCCATCCGTCGCGTAATTTGGATCGTTTTTCGCGTCCGTTCGTGTTTCGTCGTAATTCGACGCACAACGTGACCGTACGGCCAAACGAACCGACATCCGACATGTTTTTGAACATGTTTCATGTTCCCTATGTTTAAACATCATAGTGGGGCCTTAAAATGAGGTTAACGGGCCTTGAACATGCCTAAAGTGACCATAAAAGCTCACAGGGGCCATTTCTGCCATATATGAAAGTGCTGTTTGCTGCTAAACAGCTGTAAACAGCCTGTTCCAGCAGTTTCTATCAATTGTAAATGTTTTTTTTGGAAACTAGGGGCTGCCCATTGTTTATAAAACCATGGGTAATATGTGTAGGGTTCAGATTCAATCACGGTTTACGAGGAACGATCCTAACGGTCCTCAAAAACCTATAAATACCCTTCCCCACTTCCTTCATAACCCACATTTGATCTTGAATTCTCTAAGTTGGGGACTTTGCTCCTCATACCTGAGAAATTAGGATCAACCCTCCTTGCTTGGACCCTTTGTAAGTCCCCTTTCGCGTTTAGTTTAATTATTTAGCGGTTAAAGCCGAAAAGTCAAGCGTTTCGATAAACGCTTTGACTTTTAAACGGCTAAGCCATGGTTCACAACGAACATGGCTACGTGACCGTAATTAGGTAGGTAATTAACCCTCAAAAGGGCGCCTCCTAATTACCACGTGTACTTTGTTTAATTGTCGGGTCAAATGAAAGTCAAACGGGTTAATTTTAAATAAAATGCATAACTATTATTTAAAAGTCATAAAATCAATTTTACCTCATTAATAACTTGGTAAATATTAGTTGAACATGTCTAAGCATGTTCAACCCGACAATTCTAAGTATAGACTCGGTTCGGAACCGAAAGTCGCAGAAGTTGACTTTTGCTTTGACTTTCAGTTCTGACCCGATTTAGCTTAGTTTATATATGCCTTAGGATTCTTTTAGGACCATATTATAGGTTAGTATAACCCTCCGAGGTTATACAACTTGGTTCCATAGAAATCCTAGTTCATGCGTGTTTCCGTTATATGCCTAAATGTTGACCGTTATGCCCTTTGGACCTTAAAACGATATTTTTGAAAATGTGAGAGGATAGAAACCTTCACTACTGAATTATAAACTTGTCCCTAAAATTTGACATCATTTTGAGGTCTAGATTAGGAGTTATGCTCAATAGCGTAATTAGAAAGTTTTTTTATTAATTTAACGGCTTAATTAGCATAGAGCCTATCTAAACCCCATTTTTGAAACCAAACATTTTACCTACTGATATAAAATAATATTTTGGGATTTTTGAAGATTTTTATTTATTTTTAGGCTGAGCATAACATAGGGTTCTAGCTATAATTCGGTAATTGCCGGTTTTGCCCTTTTGGGCTATAAAATGAGTTTTACAAATCCTTTTGATGCCAAACCTTTTTCTACTGATCTAATATGATAAATAAATTATTTTGAGCCTTCTGGAATAATAAAAACATCAGTTTTCCTTTGAAAACCCGAAAATGGCTCCAAATCGCCTTTTTAAGCGTTCTTAACGCATAATATGTATCAAAACTATTTTTAAACATATAAGGGTTGATGCCTACTAATATATTCAGTAAATTTTTATATTTTAACAGTAAGAAAAAGTTTTAAACTCAGGTTTTCAGTTTTGACCTTTTAAGCCTATGTGAAATTACCAAAATGCCCCTACGGTGCATAGTATGGTTATGATTAAAAAATTTCACATATATATGATACCCTACTGATATAACTTAGTAAATTAAGTATTTTACTAATCAAATCAGACCTGAACCTCGGTTTTATATTTGTTCTCTTTTATAACCTTTTAAATGACTAAAATACCCCTTCGGGGCATAAATTGGTTTTAAATTCGTTTTGGGCACAACGGAAGGTATCTTACTGATATCACAACATGTTTAGGGCATATTAACTTAGGAAACCTATTCATGACTCATTTGGTTACCCGTTACGCACTTCTCGCGTTCGGATCGGCTTATGTGACTAGTTTGCATAAATTAGCCGAAACAAGCCAAACCATATCATTTTCATCTCAAAATCCAGAATGTGTTTAGATTGCCCATAATAAACAAGTATCCAAGCTTGTCGGGTCAAAACCACATTCTAAACCGGTCTTCGCCTTATCATGCGTTTGAACCGTGTCTTCCTTTTGAAAACTAACCGGTCTAAGCCTAAGCTTAAACAAGACCCGTTAGGAATCTAATAGGTAAATAAAAACCTTCGTTCCAGATTAATAGCCCCAGTAGAAGTACTTGTGCTTGCTGATTAGGATATACGGCTGAGTATAAATTGCATTTTAAGCTCAGGTAAATACTCTTAACTTATTTTCCTTATACGGGCTTGGGATACGGTATTATAATAATACCGCTTGGTCGGGTATTGAATGTTTGATCATATTGTGATTAAATTATTGAGGTAACCCGCTTTAATCTGTATTGTTTGAAATAAAAGCCTTTGGGGGTTAATGACCATGTCCCGGATATCCTTGGCATCATTGTATTATAAAATGGCCACGTCTTATGCACGAGGTGTAGGCGTACACCTGACAGTTGCATAAGGGAAACGGTATCTCACTCTCTTGTGGGCCTATACTTGTGGCGTGTCTGTTAATCTTGACTCGGTTTCTACATCGGGCCCTAAATGTATAACGAACATGTAAATCTGTATACAAGATTATTTTTATATAATTGTCCCAAGTTATAAAAGTTTTATGCCATGTGCATTCAAATCAATTTTCTAAAACATTTTCAAAATGAGTCAGTTGAGTTGTATTTACCAGTGTAAACTGACGTATTTTCCCAAAAGTTTAAGTGACAGGTACTATACGTAATTGGCTGAGAGCTCAGGGCGTCAATAGGGAATCTCGCAAGTTCTAGATGCCTAAAGTCTGTTGAACAATGTTACCTTTCTGTTTTAAGATCCGCCTGTGGATCCAACTTACATTCCGTTGTAATAATTGATATTACTTATGAATCGGATTGTAATATAATTATCTTTTGCTTCCGCTGTGCTTTTAAATTGTGTTGTTTGACTATGATGATATCAACTACGTCACGATACTCCCCACCGGGCCCACCGGTGACACGTGGAAAATTAGGGGTGTGACAGGTTGGTATCAGAGCCAACACTGAGTGAATTAAACACTAGCCTTTTGTGTTTAATCTCAGTTACAAAGTTGCACATTCTTGAGTCTAGACAAAGAACTTAGGACTACTCCTGATTCGTTTTTGTCCTTTATTTGTTTCCTTTGTTATTTTTCCGATCAGCCCCTGCATGGGCGAGTCAGTATTGTTAAAAGTCCTGTGTTAGGGCAACCATTTACCTGTTTAAATTTTAAATGGAACGATTAAATTTAAAATAACGTTCCTATTATTGGATCTACCAATATTATAAATTGGCAAAATCCAAAAAGGACAAGACCTAGCCCATGTGTCATTTTAAAGACAGGGCCAATATGACAGTTCCTTAAGTAGATACAGATCCTTATTAACATCCCCATTTAGGGTTGTTCTGCTCTTAATACTAAAAAGAATCTTAAAGTTAAAACCTAGCCTACCTGTCATTTCAGGCATGGACAAGATGGTAAAACTTATTCAAAAGATTCAAATTCTTGTTAACATCTAAAAACATGTTAACACTTTCGACAAACTGTGATCTGATAAAATCACATGAGTCATCTTTAAATTGGGATATTTCAATTTCCCTTATTTATATAACCATACCTGAAGGATGAAGTGCCTACGGGCTATAATTAACGCCCTGTGGGGCAAAAGACAGTTGTAGTCTTTGACACTCTGTCAAGAAAAAGGTAATGAAATATGTTCAAACCAAAATGCCTCGATTCTCCGAAATCATGGCTTATAAATTTAAAAACTGTCTTTATGACTAGGCCTTTTGCGCCACTTTAATATCCTTAATGTTTTATAACTAGGATAAACTATAATGAAAATACTAATTAAATATAACTAACAAATTAACCAATATGGTTTATATTACCATGGTTGATGAATCGTCAAAAATGATGATTCCATAGTAACCTCTAAATAAATCATTGTCAATAAATGTGTAGCAAACAAGCTACATGGCTGGATCAGAGGAGGTCAATAGCTAACCGAAGGAAAACAATGATACTCCAGAATTAATATAACTGGTGCGGAACTGCGGGCATTAATAGGTAATGCTGCTACTCGGGCTCTTGACAGACAATATAATGAATCAAGTGATACCCACTCTAAGACTCTATCTGTGGCTCGTAGTAAGCCCCCTACTAAAACACATGAGTCGAAGGAGGACGATGTTCATCACTCATCAAATCAGAGAAGTGTCCCGTCTAGACAGATTGTGCTTCATCAAGAGGCACCAGTTAAGAGCTGCTCATATAAATATTTTGTCTCCTGCAAGCCTAGGGACTTCACAGGAGAAAAGGGAGCCATCGACTGCATGACATGGCTCGAGGAGATGGACACTGTTGTTGATATTAGCGGATGTGCAGAACAAGACATGGTGAAGTTTGTTTCATAATCTTTTAAGGGAGAAGCTCTAGCTTGGTGGAGGTCGCTAATCCAAGCTACTGGGAAGATCCCACTCTACAATCTAACATGGGATCAGTTTGTTTCTCTCATTAAGGAAAATTATTGTCCTCAACATGAAGTTGAGAAGATTGAAACTGATTTCTTGGCATTAGTCATGAAGGACTTAGACTGCCAGGCATATCTTACAAATTTCAATACTATGTCTCGATTGGTTCCTTACTTGATCACACCGGAACCAAAGCGTATAGCTCGCTTTATGGGGGGCCTAGCCCCAGAAATCAAAGCAAGCGTGAAAGCATCGAGACCTACTACATTCAGGTCAGCGGCAGATTTGTCGCTATCTCTCACACTCGACGTAGTCAGAAACAAGGCTGCAAAAGCTTCTGAAGCAGGGAAGCGTAAAAAGGAGGATGAGGGTTCTCATCACTTCGATAAGAAGAAAAAGGGGAACTTTGATCATAGGAAGAGTTTCGAGTTTAAAAAGGATAATCAGCAGACGGGTGAAAAGACCAGGTGCAAAACATGTAGGAAATTCCACCTGGGGAAATGCAGATTTGAATCTTAGCCTCTTCCTTGTGGAATCTGCAAGTCCAAGGAGCATAAGACCTTGGATTGCAAAAAGTTGAAAGATGCGACCTGTTATGGTTTCAATGAGAAGGGGCACATCAAGACTAACTGCCCTAGGAATCAGAAGAAGTCTGAAGAGGCCAAGAAAACAAACGCATGAGTCTTCCAGATGGACACCAGGAGGCGATATAAAAAGATGACATCGTAAAAGGTACTTTTCCTTATTAATGATGCTTATATGGGAACTATTTGATTCTAGCGCAGAAAAGTCTATTAAGGACAATAAATATTGTAAACTGTTGTATCCGCCTATTAGGATCTTAGGCTTATAGCACGAGGTAGAATGGGCCGACAACATTTAGAGCCTGTTTCAGCAACCTTAGAAGGATACTTTATATCAATTAGGAAGCACTCTTATCTAATATCCTAATGTCTAGCCTTCAAGCTATCCAAAATCATCAATATGATCAGGACAGATGTAACACTGATCCCCTGTCAAAAAGGCGATGGACTAGGTCCAAACCTTAATTGCCATTAATGGTCTTTTATGGCCTAGGCTAAGTATAATTGATATATATACATATCTAAATGTCGTTCATTGAGAATGGTTGTACTATATTAGCCTGAATGGTTTAACGATACCATAGTTAGTATATATTAGGTCATTAGGATGATGAATAGTGGTTGATGGATTGCATCTAATTGTTTTATTTGGTGTTAGGAACCAAATATCAAGTATGACAAACTCGGATAAGATAGCCGTTGATCGTATTATGGATGATGCGACACATGTTAATGATGCTACAATTGTGAACCTTAGAATTTCCAAAGATATTCTTCAAACTATGATAGACGCAGCTGTTGGAAAAGCTGTGAAGAAGGTTGTGAAAAAGTTCAAGGAGCCCCATGTTACTCGCTCCAAATTTTATCTAGGGCCGCATTTCCTTACTCATAAGGAGGATCTTGTTCATGCCTCAGATGCAAAGGATGAGCTAAAAAGGAAACAGAAGGAAGATAACTCCCAGAGTTCTAAGAAAAAGGGTAAACAAAAGCCCAACAAGAAACCTGTATGCAAGACCTGCAAGAAGCGCCATTATGGGAAATGCAGGTACGAATCAAAATCCCAATCGCAGCCCAGGGCTTGTGGGATCTGCAAATCTAGTGAGCATAAAACATTGGAATGCCAGAAGATAGGAGGTGCGACTTGTTACAGCTGTAACGAGAAAGGGCATATCAAATCCAATTGCCCAAAATATGCTAAGAAGCTGGAAGGAGATAAGAAGACTGACGCTGAGGCCTCTCAGATGGATGCAAAAGAGGCCATACAAGATGACAATGTTATAACAGGTACGTCCTCATC
Source organism: Helianthus tuberosus (assembly GCA_030545235.1). Classification (NCBI taxonomy): domain Eukaryota; kingdom Viridiplantae; phylum Streptophyta; class Magnoliopsida; order Asterales; family Asteraceae; genus Helianthus; species Helianthus tuberosus. The sequence continues at coordinate 168,961,525 of CM060381.1, forward strand.
CATGATGTGTATGCAAGGGAATTGTTTGATTCAAGTGTAGATAAGTCATTGTGGAATAAATTTTGTAAGTTATTAAATCTGCCTGTTAGAACCCTAAGCACAAAATATGAAGTAGAATAAACGCTAAGGGTTCTGCTTTGATTCAGATACCAATCAATCCTTCATAGATGGTAAGTATAACAAACTCTTAAAGTCTTCCATGAAAACCCTAGACATTAAGTGTAAGGTAAAACTTACAGACGAAAATCATAGGAACCATTTCTTCTATTCCTGTCAGAAATCTTCAGTCATAAAATTCTAGTACACCCTCTCTCCAGATGAAGTACGTCAGAATATGTAGTTGATATCTTTTGATCTCTAACGATTAAGAATACCAGATGGTATGACAAAAAGCGCCATATGAGGGCTGGTGTATCTTAATACGTTCCATAGATTGCTTCCATGCCTGATCAGTATGGGGGTTTAATGCATGGAACAACAAAGATATTCCAATAATCATATGGTACTAAAGTCAACCAATGGTATTCAAAGAAGATATCCAGAATGGAATTGTCCAAGTAAGTGTATCTGATTAAGAAATCTGTGGACTCGTAACATAAATGTGCCACTTATCTAACTCAGGCACAGATAAATAAACTGGAGCATGAGATTTGGAAAATCTCTGTAATCTCCGTGTGTCTTGATTATCTTCTCCAAGGATTACCCTGTTTACCTCCTTAGAGGCAAGTAGAGTTAAGATTAACCTCCCGCTTAGGGCTGCATTATTGTGAAATCTCCATGATAACTAGTACCATCATTGGAAGAATCGGAACCCTGATTAAGTGAGTTTTAAGATAGAAGTTCATATAGCCTAACTCAATATTCCGAGAGTTTGATATTGATAAATAAGAAAGATGGTTCGTTTTGCTTATGCATTGATTACCGTAACCCTAATTAGGCAACAATTAAGAATCGCCATCAGTTGCCCAGGATCGTCGATTTGTTCGACTAGTTGCAAGGATTAGTTATTCTTAAATATTAGTTTTAAGTAGTGGTTGAATTAACCATCTCACCTTAGAATAAGCTTCTCTATGATAGTTGTTATATAAGTAGAAAGGTTGCTCCTTTGGAGACCTTGTATAGATGGAATGTTAAACATTTACTGTTTGACAATAGATTGGTTAGTCCAATTACCAGGACCTGAAAGTTGCCAGTAGTCGGCGAAAAATCAAGGATTGATAAAAATTGCAACCCTCTTAAGTCCTTAATAAGGAATAGGGTTCAATTGAAAGTATCGCTCTAAGAAGGACGTACAGAAAATTTTATACAACAGGCTAGTTAAGCTCTGACTATATATAGGATCATTGGAGGAAATCGAATACAACAAAGGTTAATAGCTTTTAAACTAAAACCTATTTATGGAAAGTGGTGGAACTCACAGTGTGACCCACACTAATGATTTAAGGATATATTTCACCAATAAGTCGAGAAGCATTATCACATAATGATAGGCGTATCTATGATATGATAAGAAACCCGTATTGATCGTCAAGATCAGAAATTAAGGAAGAAAACATGAACCTATTATAAAGGTCATTTAGGATGCTTCTAGAAGCCCAAATAGGCTGTGGAAGTTAAACCCACTGTCCGACTGAGAGTACTTCCATTACTCTACCAAATCTCGAGGTCGAGATTTCTTTTAAGGGGGTGAGGATGTAACACCTCGTAAAATCATGTCCAATGAAGTATTGACACGTGTAATAAACCCTAATGAAGTCAAACATTGAATTTAAGGGACTAATTTTTCGAAAAATCAAAAAATTTGATTAAGAAAGGACTGGAAGTGTTAGCATACCTAAAATAAGTCTCTAAATAACTACTTACGGTGTTTATATTCACAAATGTGCCACTTGATGGTTAAGTGTAGACGTTTGCGTAATTAATTAAAGGTTTGCGTAATAAAGGGTTAAAAGCGTCAACATGTCAATTCTAACCTCTGAGTGACCTTTTAATAAACCGAGAGCTTCATGATATTTAATTATACTCTCGGGAATGCCAAATAATGTCCGTCTAAGGTTTTTATGCCTATAAGTAAAGTTACGCGCAACTTTGCAAGTTAGAGGGACTAAAAGTGTCAATATGTTTAATTATACCTCTGAATGACCTTTTAGAGAACCCGAAGCATCTTAATGTTTAATAATACTTTCAAGGATGCCTAATATGGATTAGATGAGGCTTCAATACTAATAAATGATGAAATGTGCAAGTTTGCGCAATAGAGGGGCCTAAAGCGTCAACTTTTGAATCTACGCCATTCGGTGACCATTTAAGCAAACGGGAGCGTAGTAATATTTAATTATATGCTTGGGGATGATTATTATGGGCCATGGAAGGCTTAGATATCATTAAACGGCTTTTCGCGCTACTTTGCGCAAGTAAAGGACTAATTGCGTCAAACTGCAAAAGTAGGTCGAATCGTATGGTAACGGACCTTCCGGAATATGTACATAAGTTAAACAAACCCTATTTATCTTTTATATAACTTAGATATAGGCTTAGAGGTGTTTGGTGCGCAAAAATAAACTTTTATGTCATACAGGGACTAAAAGTGTCAAAAAGTGCACAAGTTTGCACTTTTGCGCATATCTCGCATTCTGAATATCCCCAGACACCCAAAAATTTAAGTAAGCACTAAAATATTTTATTTTAGTGATCTCCTTGATAAAATTCCATCCGTCGCGTAATTTGGATCGTTTTTCGCGTCCGTTCGTGTTTCGTCGTAATTCGACGCACAACGTGACCGTACGGCCAAACGAACCGACATCCGACATGTTTTTGAACATGTTTCTTGTTCCCTATGTTTAAACATCATAGTGGGGCCTTAAAATGAGGTTAACGGTCCTTGAACGTGCCTAAAGTGACCATAAAAGCTCACAGGGGCCATTTCTGCCATATATGAAAGTGCTGTTTGCTGCTAAACAGCTGTAAACAGCCTGTTCCAGCAGTTTCTATCAATTGTAAATGGTTTTTTTGGAAACTAGGGGCTGCCCATTGTTTATAAAACCATGGGTAATATGTGTAGGGTTCAGATTCAATCAAGGTTTATGAGGAACGATCCTAACGGTCCTCAAAAACCTATAAATACCCTTCCCCACTTCCTTCATAACCCACACTTGATCTTGAATTCTCTAAGTCGGGGACTTTGCTCCTCATACCTGAGAAATTAGGATCAACCCTCCTTGCTTGGACCCTTTGTAAGTCCCCTTTCGCGTTTAGTTTAATTATTTAGCGGTTAAAGCCGAAAAGTCAAGCGTTTCGATAAACGCTTTGACTTTTAAACGGCTAAGCCATGGTTCACAACGAACATGGCTACGTGACCATAATTAGGTAGGTAATTAACCCTCAAAAGGGCGCCTCCTAATTACCACGTGTACTTTGTTTAATTGTCGGGTCAAATGAAAGTCAAATGGGTTAATTTTAAATAAAATGCATAACTATTATTTAAAAGTCATAAAATCAGTTTTGCCACATTAATAACTTGGTAAATATTATTTGAACATGTCTAAGCATGTTCAACCCGACAATTCTAAGTATAGACTCGGTTCAGAACCGAAAGTCGCAGAAGTTGACTTTTGCTTTGACTTTCAGTTCTGACCCGATTTAGCTTAGTTTATATATGCCTTAGGATTCCTTTAGGTCCATATTATAGGTTAGTATAACCCTCCGAGGTTATACAACTTGGTTCCATAGAAATCCTAGTTCATCCGTGTTTCCGTTATATGCCTAAATGTTGACCGTTATGCCCTTTGGACCTTAAAACGATATTTTTGAAAATGTGAGAGGATAGAAACCTTCACTACTGAATTATAAACTTGTCCCTAAAATTTGACATCAGTTTGAGGTCTAGATTAGGAGTTATGCTCAATAGCGTAATTAGAAAGCTTTTTATTAATTTAACGGCTTAATTAGCATAGAGCCTATCTAAACCCCATTTTTGAAACCAAACTTTTTACCTACTGATATAAAATAATATTTTGGGATTTTTGAAGATTTTTATTTATTTTTAGGCTGAGCATAACATAGGGTTCTAGCTATAATTCGGTAATTGCCGGTTTTGCCCTTTTGGGCTATAAAATGAGTTTTACAAATCCTTTTGATGCCAAACCTTTTTCTACTGATCTAATATGATAAATAAATTATTTTGAGCCTTCTGGAATAATAAAAACATCAGCTTTCCTTTGAAAACCCGAAAATGGCTCCAAATCGCCTTTTTAAGCGTTCTTAACGCATAATATGTATCAAAACTATTTTTAAACATATAAGGGTTGATGCCTACTAATATATTCAGTAAATTTTTATATTTTAACAGTAAGAAAAAGTTTTAAACTCAGGTTTTCAGTTTTGACCTTTTAAGCCTATGTGAAATTACCAAAATGCCCCTACGGTGCATAGTATGGTTATGATTAATAAATTTCACATATATATGATACCCTACTGATATAACTTAGTAAATTAAGTATTTTTACTAATCAAATCAGACCTGAACCTCGGTTTTATATTTGATCTCTTTTATAACCTTTTAAATGACTAAAATACCCCTTCAGGGCATAAATTGGTTTTAAATTCGTTTTGGGCACAACGGAAGGTATCTTACTGATATCACAACATGTTTAGGGCATATTAACTTAGGAAACCTGTTCATGACTCATTTGGTTACCCGTTACGCACTTCTCGCGTTCGGATCGGCTTATGTGACTAGTTTGCATAAATTAGCCGAAACAAGCCAAACCATATCATTTTCATCTCAAAATCCAGAATGTGTTTAGATTGCCCATAATAAACAAGTATCCAAGCTTGTCAGGTCAAAACCACATTCTAAACCGGTCTTCGCCTTATCATGCGTTTGAACCGTGTCTTCCTTTTGAAAACTAACCGGTCTAAGCCTAAGCTTAAACAAGACCCGTTAGGAATCTAATAGGTAAATAAAAACCTTCGTTCCAGATTAATAGCCCCAGTAGAAGTACTTGTGCTTGCTGATTAGGATATACGGCTGAGTATAAATTGCATTTTAAGCTCAGGTAAATACTCTTAACTTATTTTCCCTATACGGGCTTGGGATACGGTATTATAATAATACCGCTTGGTCGGGTATTGAATGTTTGATCGTATTGTGATTAAATTATTGAGGTAACCCGCTTTAATCTGTATTGTTTGAAATAAAAGCCTTTGGGGGTTAATGACCATGTCCCGGATATCCTTGGCATCATTGTATTATAAAATGGCCACGTCTTATGCACGGGGTGTAGGTGTACACCTGACGGTTGCATAAGGGAAACGGTATCTCACTCTCTTGTGGGCCTATACTTGTGGCGTGTCTGTTAATCTTGACTCGGTTTCTACATCGGGCCCTAAATGTATAACGAACATGTAAATCTGTATACAAGATTATTTTTATATAATTGTCCCAAGTTATAAAAGTTTTTTGCCATGTGCATTCAAATCAATTTTCTAAAACATTTTCAAAATGAGTCAGTTGAGTTGTATTTACCAGTGTAGACTGACGTATTTTCCCAAAAGTTTAAGTGACAGGTACTATACGTAATTGGCTGAGAGCTCAGGGCGTTAATAGGGAATCTCGCAAGTTCTAGATGCCTAAAGTCTGTTTAACAATGTTACCTTTCTGTTTTAAGATCCGCCTGTGGATCCAACTTACATTCCGTTGTAATAATTGATATTACTTATGAATCGGATTGTAATATAATTATCTTTTGCTTCCGCTGTGCTTTTAAATTGTGTTGTTTGACTATGATGATATCAACTACGTCACGATACTCCCCACCGGGCCCACCGGTGACACGTGGAAAATTTGGGGTGTGCATGACATTTAGGCTAGGTTATACCTTTTACGATTCTTTTTAATATTTATGGCAGATCAATTACAAAAAGGAATGATATTTTGATTTATTTCATATAATATATTTATGCATATGATGACAAGTGAAATTTAAATAAAACATTCTAATAAATTTTAAAAGAAGTACATAGATGCCCTAAACGGGACTTTTAAATAGATAACTTGTCCACATAGGGACTAAAGGAAGAAATACAAGTCCTTGCAGGGACTAGATACATAAATAAAATTGTCCACGCAGGGACTTGATTGAAATAAACAACAAGACAAATAAATAAATAGATAAGGAATTTCAATAATCCCTTTTTTTCTTCCCTTTTATTAAGTCTGCCAAGCCCTTGAGAAATCCCCGGTGGCTTCTACGCTCCTCTTGAACCTCTCATATCTCCTCCTGCTGCGGTGGTTGGATCTGTGGCGGCTGAGGCGGCTGCTGATGCGGAGCTTGTTGAGGTGGCGGGTATTGATACCCATATGCTTGGTACCCTGACTGGTATGAAGCTGCGAAAGGTCCTTCAGGGTGAAGAGCATTGTAGTTGGCCGCCTCGAGATATGGGTCTACGGCAGGAGCATTGTAGTAGTTGTAGCCAGGATAAGCTGGCTGCTCAAAGGGGTTATACGCCGCTGCACCGACGTATGAAGGAATCGGGTTATCATAACCCATGTGTGGTGGTGGTGGTGCGACTGGAGCTGAGTCGACTTCTGAAACTGGGTTTGAAGGCCCACCCATTTGTGGGTCTTCATACAGTGGCGGGTAGTGGCTGCCACTGGAGTGTTGAGGGGTGCTGAAGTGAAAATCCCCTCTTCGCACGGACATCCGTGCACCTGATCTTCTTCGCCTCGGTGGCTCCGGAGGCAGTTGCTGCTCTAGTGGTGGTGGTGGCGGTGGCGTAACCGCCTGGAAACGTGAATCCTCAGAGGGATCCTGCTGCTGCTGTTGAGGTGGGTTAAAAGGGGGAGTGTACTCCCAGTGGTATGTGGCCCACCTTTCGGCAAAACTGTCTGGGCCCCTGTATGGCGAGCCATAAAAAGATGACCCGTCTGAAATCTCTGTGGGATGCGTGAGCGTCCCAGATGGTGGCATCTATGGATCTGGATCCTCGTCCATATCCATATCCTGGGCTTCAGGAAAGTCGTCCTTCGGGCCCAATGGATTATGGCCCATTGGTTCTTCAATCTGGTTTCCCGGGTTGAACCGGCTCTGGAAATACGGGGTTGGGTCCTGGAAATTCCGGTGTGAACTTGACTGCTGCAGCGGGATGAAGGAGTGGTGTGAGTGGTCGGACTCGTTGTTCTGATGTAGTCTGAAGAAATCATGGTATGATGGTGATGAACTGAGCGAGACAGAGCGTCTCGCAGGCTCCAGATACGTTCTCCAATCCTCTTGAGGACTAGAGCTCATGGTTGCAAAAGGAGTTCGCCGGTGTGATGGCCTGACCTCGTGGTTATTTCGTGCAGTAATTGGTGCTTTGCCTCGTCCACCTCTTCCTCTGAATCTTGGCGGCATTTTCTTGTGTTCCTGTCAAAACAAACCAAAAGAAACCAACAAAAGAAAATAATTAAGATTAGGATTAGTTCCTATGTTGTTAGCCTAGACTCGGAGGTCAAGGAATATGCAAACTGTGTCATTGAGATTAAACACAAAAGGTTAGTGTTTGATTCACTCAATGTTGGCTCTGATACCAACCTGTCACACCCAGATATTTCCACGTATTACCGTTGGGTCCGGTGGGGAGTATCGTGACGTAGTTGATATCATCATGGCCAATCATCACAGTTTAATGCACAGCGGAAGTCTAAAAGTAAAAATATTACAAACCGATTTGAAAGTAACATAAAATATTACACAAAGGTTGTAAAGTGGATCCACAGGCGGACCTAAAATAAAAGAAATATTGTTTAACAGATTTAAAGTGATAAAAGCTTGCAAGACTCTTTATTTAATCACTCAGGAGTTCCAGCCCATTACGCTTAGTACCTGCACTTAACCTTTTGAAAATACGTCAGTTTACACTGGTAAATACAATTAACTGACTCTTTTGAAAAGCGTTTATAAAAAATGCACAAGGCATAAATATTCTTTATTAACTTGGGACAATTATTTAAAAATAATCTTGTATACAGTTTTACATGTTTGTCGTCCATTTTGAACCCGGTTAGAAGAGCCGGTTAAGATTAATAGACACACCACTTGGTATAATACCCACAAGAAGTTACCTTACAAGTGGGTTACCTTTTTACATACGCAACTGTCAGGTGTATGCCTACACCCCGTGCTTAAGTCGTGGCCATTTCTAATGAATGAGCCGAGGATATCCAGGACATGGTCATTAACCCCCGAAGGCATTGCATCAAACAAGACAGATTAAAATGGGTTATGTAAATGTGTTAATCACAATCCAATTTAAATAACTACATACCCGACCAAGCGGTAATATTATAATACCGTATCCCAAGCCCGTATAACGGAAAATAAGTCAAAAGTATGTACCTGAGCTAAATATAAATTTAATCCCAGTCGTATATCAAATCAGCAAGTACAGATAGCTTTTACTGGGCTCCTAATCTGGAACGAAGGTTTTAATAACCTATTAGATTTCTAATGGGTCTTATTTAAGTCTTAACTTAGACCGGTTAGTTTTAATGAAAGGTTTACGGTTCAAAACGCAAGATTAAGCGAAGACCGGATTAGAATGTAATTTAGACCCGACAAGTTTGAAGACTTGTATAATATGGGTAAACTAAACACATTCTGGATTTTGAAGTAAAAATGATAAGGTTTGACCCGTTTCGGTTAATTTATGCAAACTAGTTACATAAACCTTACCGAACGTGTATAATGCATAACGGGTAACCAAAAGAATCATGAATAGGTTCCTCAAGTTAATATGCCTTAAATATGTTGTGATATCAGTAGGATACCTTCCATTATGCCCAAAACGAATTTAAAACCAATTTATACCCCGTAGGGGTATTTTGGTCATTTTAATGTTTATAAAAGAGGTTAAATAGTAATCTGAGTTTCTGATCTAAAATAATCAGTAAAAATATTTATTTTATCAAGTTATATCAGTAAGATATCTCACATATGTGAAATTTATCATTTATGGCCAAACTATGCACCGTAGGGCTATTTTGCTCATTTCACATATGCTTTAAGGGTTAAATTTGGAAATCTGAGTTCAAAACTTTTACTTACTGTTAAAGTATAAAAATTTATTCATAATATCAGTAGGTAACAAACCTTAGGTGCCCAATATGGTTTTAAACCATACTATGCGCCTAAATCGCTTAAAAGTCGGTATTTGACGATATTCGGGTTGAATAAGGAAATCTGAGATTTTGACCAACCTTTATAGTTTAAAATAACTTATTTATTATATAAAATCAGTAGAAAAAGGTTTGATATGTAAAGGATGTGTAAAACTCATTTTATTAGCGAAAAGGGCATTATTGTCAATCACCGAGCCTATGCGAGAACTCTATGTTATGATCAGTTTAAAATTTAATAAAAATTTCAAAAAAATACCTAAATGTTATATTACATCAGTGGGTAAAAGGTTTGGTGTCAAAATTTGGGTTTAAATATGATTTATATCAAAAATGCCGTTTAATTAATAAAAAGGCTTTCATTTACGATATCGAGCATAACTCTCATTTTAGACCATAAACTGATGTCAAACTTTTAGGACAAACTTAAATATCAGTAATAAAGGTTTTTGTTCACTCACATTTTCAAAAATCTCGTTTTAATGTTAAAAGGGCATTATGGTCAACATTTAAGCATTTAACGGAAACATGCAAATGACTTGGATTATTAAGGAACCATCTCAGAGGGTTTTACTAACATATAATATGGTTCTAAAGGAACCTTAAGGCATTTCTAAAACTAGCTAAATCGGGTCAGAACTGAAAGTCAAAGCAAAAGTCTACTTTTGCGACTTTCGGTTGCGAACCGAGCCTAAACTCAGAATTGTCGGGTTGAACATGCCTAAACATGTTCTTATATTATTTACCAAGTTATTTTAATGTTAAAACATGTTCCATAACCTCTGCATTATCAGTTATGAATTTATTTGTAAAATAGCTTCTGTTGACTTTTTATTAATAAGTTTGACCCGACAATTGACTAAGTTAGAGTGATAATCAGTAGGTTCCCTTTTAAGGGTTTATTACCTACATAATTACCAACTCATAGCCACTTTTAATTTGAGAAATGGCTGGACCATTAGTGATTAATCACTAAGTCAAAGTTTAATTACGATGGCTTTGACTTTTGGTTATTAAACTAATAAAACTTGAACTTTGGGGGCTAAGAATGCTTACAATAACTCTTAGCACGAAATATGAACTGAGGAAAGCTTCCTCGAGCTCCAATAAACTTCAGAGAGTGAGTTTTGAATGAAAGTTTGCAAGTGTGAAATGATCAAGTGAAGAACAAGGTCTTATATAGCAACTTTGATGCATCAAGATCAAACCACATGTCCCTATATTGATCCCAGATGTTACCAGGTGTCCCTAGTGCATGAAAAACTGTTGGCTCAGGCCCTGGTATCGAATTCAGGCTTGCAAAGGCGGTGGAACAGGCTGAACTTGCACCTATCCTTTTCTTTCTGCATCTGACACTTCTACGAGGCCCGCGAGGATCCCCTAAACCGGAAAAATCTTTCAAACTTTGCAGTTTTGGTCGCTGGTCCATTTTTAATTTAAATAACTTCCATTTATTGCACTTTTGACCCCAAAGTTAACTATTAAGGACCTTGGGTCATAAACTAACTCCGTTAAGCTCCCGGTTAGTTGTACGATCACCCGAAAAGTCTTGTTTTCATCGAAACTCCACAAAATTAATATCCAACATTCTTGAGAGCGAAATATTTAATTATTAAATTTTTTTTGGGTTCATTAAAGGTCACTCAGAGGTAACTTTTAACATGTTGACACTTTTAACCCCTATGCTTCGTAAAATTCTCAATTTAAGCACAAACGGCTTCCAATGTCTTATTATTTTATTCATCAAGGAATATGAACATCTTATGAGGTCATTCAGAGGCACTAGTTTGGCATGATGACACGTTTGATCCTTTTACTTGCATATTTACATTGTTTGACAATTTTAGTCCCTCGGAAACAATTCATTGCACGTTTAAGTCCACGACACGTGTCTTTATTATATTGGTCGTGATTTTACGAGGTGTTACAAGAATGGCTGAGAACGGTAAAGTATTGCGGTGGGGGTTAAATTGCAGGTGTGCAAGACTTATCAACGGAGGGGATCAGGGGCGGATCTATGTGGTGGCGAGGGGTAGCCCGGGATACCCCTCAACTTTCTTGGTGAAGTGTAATTTTCTTTTAATCTCCGTTTTTATATACTGGGATACCCCTAAGTAAATGTCAGGATATCCTAAGTGTAAGTGATGAAAAAATGAAATAAAATTTTACGTTTGACGGAAACGATAATTTTACGGTCGACGGAACTTGTAGGGCGGCATGTTAAAAGAAGGTAGAAGAGAAAGTTGTCTTAATATAATATAATAAGATGAGCATTGAATGAAAAGGCAATGGGAATTGAATGAAAAGACAACAATAGTCGGTAAACAATACTTATTTGTTTTAACTATCTTTTCGCTTTGTTTATTTATTGTTTACCTCCACAAAAGAGTTAAATGCCTGGTTGGTCCCTGTGGTTTGCAAAAATTGCAGACTTGGTCCCAAGGGTTCACTAATTACATACTTGGTCCCAGTGGTTGCAATTTTTGCACTCGGGTGGTCCTTAACGCTAACCTATGTTAAATTTCTCGGTTAAATGCGTGTGAAATGACAAGATTGCCCCTGAACAATTAAAAAAATATATAATGACCTCATCTTCTTCCTCCTATCTCTCTCTAAAAAAACCCAACCATCACCTTCACCTCCACCATCAACCCCCACCACTATCACCTCCACTGTAACCTTCAACCCACCACCTCCACCTCTAATTTCTTTATTCATCCTCAAATTTATTAAATAAAAAATTAAATATGCAAAATAGATGATTTTGACCACGCCAAAAGTGAAAAGAACGACATTTTTTTTTCAATCGAAAGTAGTTGAATCTTAGTATACGAATCAGCACCTTTATCTCATTTCCTCTAACCACAACGACCCACCAAGCATCACCGACGACCACAATCGTTGCACGCCACCCCTCTTCTGATCAGTTTTACAGCCGCATTACAGACAACATCATCACATGTAATACTTCAACGGAATCAATTTGCAAGATGTAACAGAGCAAGGCTTGAGAGCGTCTAGAGGTGTTTGGGACTCCATATCGAATAGAGGACAGATGTCGATCGAGAGTTGTTTGTGACTCCAGAGTTGGATAAATATATATGGGAGTTAATTGTCTGGTTAGGATTTCAATTGAAATTGGTTGAAATTTGGGGGAATTTGAGGGAGAAACCACGGCAGCTTCTGAACCATTATTTTCATCGTTTTTGTTTTGTCTTTTAATTTGGGTTTGATATTATATTTCATGTTTAATTTCAAGAATAATCTGGTGTTGGTGGTGGTGGTGGTTGGTGGGTAGTGTGATGGTGATGTGGTAGAAGATGAAGTGGGGTGGGCCGATATGTTTTATTTTTTAACTGTTCAGGGTAATCTTGTCATTTCACTCGTACTTAACTGAGAAATTTAACATAGGTTAGCATTAAGGACCACCCGAGTGCAAAAATTGCAACCACTAGGAACAAGTGTGTAATTAGTGAACCATTGGGACCAAGTCTGCAATTTTCGCAAACCATAAGGACCAACTAGGCATTTAATATACCAGTCAATATTATTTCATGTAACTTTTCCAGAAATTACAGCAAAACCACGTAAATTACAGCAAAACTGGTAAAAATAATGTACCTGCATGTCATGTGATAGCAACCAGCTGCTAATTCTATCATATGTTTGCATTTTATACACTGCTGCCACAAATTCCTTGCTGCCAGATTTTTAAGCTTTGGATCTTCCACAAGTGATGTTAGGTTTCTTCTTTTGTACTCTTCACATGTCATATTTTCATGCCATGGAACCCTGCAATAAACGCAGAAATTACCATGACATTTGTAACATGTTCTAGCTCCGAATCCATTAACCAATCTAGGATACTTATGAGCTACAGTAGTTGACATCAATGTAGAACATTTAGGATAAGGACAATAAACTTTTTCTGTCACTGGAATTGAATCTTCTTTCATCCGTTGTCTCATCATCTCAGTAAACTTCGGGGTCAAAAACTTCTCACAACTTTCAATTCTCAATTCAGTCCCGCAACCTTCATGACGGCATTTTGGTAACACACCATTAAGCAATTTCACCTCTACATGTCGCTTCACACAAGAATAGCAGCATCGGTGTGTACAACCTTCAGTTGACAAGAATTCGTCGATAGATTTATCATCTAAGCATACTACACATTTTTCAAGCTTTTCTTGAGTTGATACCACCTTGCTTATCTGAGAACTTATTGCTTCTCTCGCAAGCTTAAACGCAAAATTAATATCCTTACGATCAACAAGGTAGAGCCTACAGTTTGTGAAACTATTCCAAAGGAGATTCACATGACGCAAAATGTCTCTAGTCTTTTGTTGTTTTGGCGGCCACCGCCCACTAACCTGAATATGCCAACACATAGTTGATATAGACATTTAACTATAAAAACAACTCACATATTAATGCATTGTATGATGATCACATATAGTACAAACGACATGATTATCTAAACACCTAATAGAGGAGAGAATCAACTCACAAATTGATGGAGCGGATAATAATAAATTTGCATTGTATGATGGTCACATATTGTCATCATCATCATCATACTCAGTAAATCCCACCAATAGCAAAGCTAAGGTAGGGTCTGCGGAGGGTAAGATGTAGACAGCCTTACCTGGAATAGAGAGGCTGCTTCCAGTGAAACCCCCGGCTCGATAGTAGTTTTGCATCAAGCCTTGGACATAAGGCACATAACACTTAGCAATTGAGACAACTGCCGATTAACCATCCCCTCTTTTAATGTTATTTTCACAAAATAACATTAAAATTGATTATCTAATACATGGGAGAATCAACTGACATATATATAAATGCAATGTATGATGATCACATTTGGTACAATTAACATTATTAGCTAATAGAAGGAAGAATCAACTCACAAACTGATACAGCGGATAATAATCACAAAACACTACAATTCTCTTGAGTTCCAAATCAGCTGCAGTCTTCAAAGCCTCAATCAACGCCTGCCCCTCCACACGCTGCCTGCAAATCCGCTCACCTTCAATCAACTCCAAAGGCATCTTCATCTCATAAATAATCTCATCCGTCAGATCGCATATCGCCGCACCAATCCCAGCCACTGTCACTGTTTTATACGAAGAATTATTCGAAGAACTAGGACCATAAACCCTCTCCTCACTCAACAAACCCTTAAAGTAAACCCTAAATACCTCTGAATCATCTTCGCTCTTAGAAGAAGCGGAAGAACCCTCGCCGTACGGACGCTTCGTTTCGGTTTCAATGATGAGGCGGTCTTTGAATTGCGTTTCGAGTTTCTCAATCTCTAGGGTTTGGAGGTTTATGCCACTATCGTTAATGGAGGTCGTAGGTGTTGGTTGTGGAGGTTGAGAAGCAACAGATGCTGCCATGGCTTCTACGAGTTGAAGACGGTACGCTAGTTCCTGGTCGGAGACGACGGCTAGTGCAGCCATGAACTCACGGTGTTGTTCGGTGGCGATACGGCTCAGTTCTTCGATGTCGCCGTTCATCTTCACCGTTATGAAAATGAATTCTAGAGTAATGCAAATTGTTAGGGTTATTTTCCCCAATAAGCACAAGCTTGGGAAGAAATTTTCTAGTGGGAACACAGCCTCAGGAGCCTGGTTGGAGAGCAGATAAGGGTTAACAAGAATCCTTCTATTATGGCAACCGTAAATCAGACAACCAATTAATTGTGAATCACCGTATTTCCTTTGCACCATGTCATTGGCACACCTTATGTAATTAAATCTACACTTTCAATACGCATTATATCTCTATACGATGTGTATGAAGGTTGTTTCAAACTTCTAGGTCAGTCAAATGCTGACAATGCCCCTCTAAAAAGATAATACGCATTATATAGGCCTATACGATGCGTATAAAGTGTTATGTATTTTGATGAAAGAGGGAAGCCGCACTGTAGGTTGTAAGACGTGTTTTCGTTGGTTTTAAAGAGTATCCTTAAATCACATGTTTGTATAAAATTGTTCATTGATGAGGAACGAGAAAGTCAAGTGTTTTAAATAAAACGATTTTGGAGGTAACGGCCAACTAAGTATGTTTGCACATAGTTAAAGGATGGAAAAATGGTTTTTAACCAATAAGTATTTTAGGATTCGAACGTGTAAACAGATATGATTGTAAACGGGGGTTGCATAAAAAACAAAGAAGAACTGGGAATAACGGAGATACGGAGTGAATGATCGATCTAATAAACTAATACGAGTATAAGGATGGCATAAGTATTGGACAAACGAAAACGTTGGGTTAAGATTGAGGTTTCGTCATGGATAATCGGATATCGCGTTTAGCAATGCGTTTGTGAGTTGCTAAAGTTTGCGTATTAGGTCTAAATATGGTCTGAAAACACCTCGTAATTTCTCATGGCACGTTTTATGAAAGTTTGGTAACATGGTGAAAACACTAATATATAGGAAGTACCAGCAGCGTATCCACCATGTTTTAACCATGTTACGTCTGTTTCGTTATTCGGTGTCATGTGATGTGTGTAAAATACAACATATAAATTACATCAAATGAGGCATAAAACTAACCCCTTTTTAGTACTAATGTTGGAAAAATTGTGCTTTTGTCTTCCTTTTGTATTTTTAAGACCAAATGAGCTTAAATGAACAAAAGGAACAAATATGCAGCAAAAACTAACATAAATACAAAGAAAAGGAATAAACGTGGCATGCCCAACCCCTCGATAGCATCTTCCCAAGAAAAAAAAAAGAAACAGAAGGCTGACCACGACCCAGTGGCGCAGACACGGGGGCGTGGCCAAGTGTCTGCAGAAAATGACAAAGTTGTAGAAGCTTCTATTCCCAGCACAGGGGCGTGCCCAGCTCAACACGGGGCTTGGTCAACGCTAAGATTCGCCGAATCTTGCAAATCTTGATAGTACAGATACGATTCTGCACACGGGGCCGTTCCCAGCGAACACGGGGGCGTTTGGAGCCTAATATAGTGTAACACCCTAATTTGTACTTGACAAAAGTCGCAGCGGAAATACGTAGCATAAAATTTTCTCTCTTTATAACATCTTAACGCACTTAAATTCAGTCTTAAAGTTAACTCTTTTTCATAAATATAGTTATTGAACTTATTTACAATAAGAACTTAACGTAGCTTCGCTCAATTACATACTCTAACACTCCCGTACAATCTATCTTGTGACTCGATCCTCGATCTCTACTCCTTGAAGATCCTCATGACTCGTAATACCTGCGCTCACCACAATAAAATTTATATCATTAGTACGCATTATAACATACAAGATCTATTCACGTTCTCTTTCCGTTCCGTTAACCCTTTACATCCCGGCTTTCCATCAAATCATAAAATCCGTGGCGAGACTTCGTTGCTATTCCTGCGTTACACTTCATTCACCAGACACGTTATTAATATCATTAGTACTCAATTTCATCGGACACATGCGTACCTGCCTTCATACATATCTATACATTTCCATATGTTCACACATAATCAATTACGTACATACATACATACCCACATATAAACACATCCACATTAATACATGCATATCTACCTACACCCATACCTACATCATCATGCACACTCACGACGTTATACATCTATACATACATACGTCCGTATTTGCATCATACCCAACTCATACTTGCCTACTCATATACACCTTTTACATATATCTGCGTGTACTTGCTCACACACTTATAATCTTACCTACGTTCGCGCATACATGCTTACATACCCTTCTACATGCGTGTATAGATACATACAAACATACATCCTTGCCTATCTACATATGTGCATGCACGTGTGCTCCTAAAAACGTAAGTTAAATTAGTCATACGCAACTTAAAACGCGTTTAAACGAGTTCCCAAGACAAAACGAGGCACGAAAACAATTTTCGGAGAAACATGACCCGTCGCGTCGCGCGACCCCCCCGTTGCGTGGCGCGATGCCCCCTTTTTCACAGAACAGATGCAGCTGAAAGTTGCATATTCCCAGCACGTTCGGATTTTACGGAAACGAGCATAACTCTCTCGTTTTTAATCCATTTTAACCGATTCATTTTCCTACGTGTCCGTAATTTATTTCTCCATCTAATGGAGTTAAAATCCAACATCCGACATAATAAAATTTCAGACTTTTAACACTTCGGCTTATTACCCTTTTACCAAATTCCGACCCGTTCATGCATTTATCAACATAACTTGTTTGTTTGACCGTAACTTCTTATGAACCTACCAATATTAGTGACGTCTATCATAATGACTAATTTCTTGGATGTCTTGCATCCTCTTAATCCATTATCGTTCATATACTTATTTTGACCCGTTAAGGGTACTCGCGCATTAATTGGTCTATGTCTAACGAAACCATACTTCCCACTTTCCTACTTGTCCAGAGCATTACACGAATCGAATAACTTGTTTCTAAACTACTTTTAAGATTGTTTGCCCAAAATACCCACCAAGGGCATTTTGGTCAACTTTAATCCCATCATTTTCGACGAAAGATTACAACACATACTTGACCTCAAACATCATGTTTAATTAATTAAAACACCATATTACTTAATCGAACTAAGAAGTGATTACGGAAATCACTTACCTTATGTGTCCGTGCTCGTATCCGATTTCTTACCTCTTCTTGACCCGTTAACACCTCATGCTTGAGCCCGTCTCGACGTGATTCCTATACTTTCATTTCATCGAAATCACGCTCTTATTAGCATACTCATTTGTACATGTAAACAATCATATCAATCGCACATTTCACACTTAAGTTTCATTAGTTATTTCTAACAAACATAAAACACATAATCAACTTCATATCCTTTCCAACTAATGTAATTCTTCTTGTAATCACAATTAACGCATATTAACATAACATGTACCATACGACCCCCTATAATCATGCCTTTACGACAACGAGTCAAATCACGTTTCTTATACTTAGTTGACTTTTGAAAGTCAACTATTAACCATATTTAACTATCGACTTATCATCATATACCCGTAACATCATAATCGACTATATGGACGTCACTATATACATCTTATCATACGCTTGGTGTGCGTACCACCTTTTAAGCATAACGTACAACTAGTTCATGCGTAAATCTTCTAAACTCATACATAACTCATAAAATCCTACTCCTAATCAACATGTACCATTCACACATAAACATCAAACACACCAACATCATATTTCATTCAATTAATCTCACAAGAAATCATCATAATTCATCAACAATCAATAAGAATTGAACATGGATGATCATTCAAGTCATCATCCTTACCAAAACAAGTGGGTTTCACTTCTAATCATCAAATTAACACAAACCATACATAACCTATGTTCTATTCGATGATTCTAACCCTTATACATGATCAATTTCACATTAACTTACGGATTAGAACATAACCCACTTTACACATGATCACCAATCTTTGATTTAAGACATACCTTACGATCCCCTTGTGACGGTGATCACTAATTCATGTTCGGTTGTGAATTTGGGCCTTGATTCATTCTTCAAATTGAAGCTTTTGAAGAACTAGGGTTTTAGGGCTCTCGATCTTTCCAGAACACACACGTATGTGTGTTTATGTGTGTGTGTTGATCTTTTATTTAGAAATAAACTTTCATTTGTTCCACTTTAGCCCCTCGGGTTTGCCTTTAAAACATAACTGACACTACCTTCATCATTTAAAACTTTTGACCATACCCTTAACTAGGTTAAATAGCCTAGTTATTTATTTCATGACGTGTCATATAGGAACACACGACAAACATTAACATTCAGATTTTTCGGGCGTTACAAGTCTACCACCCTTAAATGAGGTTTCGTCCCCGAAACCTTTCTTACCTGTATTTAACACTAATTAATTCTTCTCTACGTCCATCAACACTACCGCTAGCCCGTCACAACAACTATCTTCTTTCTTAAAGAACCCGTTCCGGAGTTCTTATTAGTGTCGCTTTTACTATTAACGCTAATTCCTAACAGCCTTCATAGCTAATGGTTCATTCATCATTCTAATACTCGTATATCATATGCATTATATACCTTTTTACTTACTTGAAACCATTCAAACATCCCACTACTAACATTCCCTTTTGTTTATTTCAACATTCATAATGTTTTCATCGACTATACGATCTTGCATCGAAATTTGTATATACTCCGATATGTTTAACTTTAACTAATACATCATAGTAATGGGTAACTATACATTCTCGATTCATAAACTATTCAAACAATTGACTTTTTCCAAACAAGTCCCTACTTTCCTGATCATACTTTCATATATCATTTTCATTTACATTTCCTTGATCTGCCAATAACGGGTCAATACACATACTCTTCCAACCTTTAATATGATCCGTTCTTAATGGATCTAATATCTCCATCTCATCTCTTAAAAATTATATTCTCTACATACTTCTGTATAACATTTAACTTTTGTTTTGTTACCACCACAAAACTACTATTTCATAGTCCCACCTACGTGCTTAACTCTAACGTTAACCTTATTCTACGTTTTCTACAATTACTTGTTCCTTGCATACCTTTACGTTACCTTTAAATCATTTCGTTCATTCCACATTACTATTGCTTTCACTTCATGCATTACTTAATTTACGTATATAAATGTGTCATACTAGTTCATATCTATCCAACATGGGTAAACATTTTACTAACCTCCTTTTCATTTCTCAAACCAACGACCAGCAACCCAGATCGACCATCTTTTCCTCGTGTACTAGCCGCATAGGCCAAGTTTCATTCATCCGTGTGATGAGCTTCCGCTCATGCACATCCTTTCACCAATACAATTGGTTTCATCACATCAATAGTTCTACCTTATCATCAACATCATCGGCGGTTAGCATATGTCATTTAAACATTCATTACACTAGGTGATTACCCACCCATAACTCTTCTATAATTCCCTACGTACCTACTATAACGTACCACACATTCTATCTCTTACATGCAATCCTTTCATTCTATTAATCATTTCGCCAACGGAAGTACACACTCGTACTTCCTTCCATTCACACTTACTTGCAAAGACCTTATTACATCGTTTTAATATTTCTTACCAAGCTTACCATTCCCGCCCATACTCAAGTTATTGTCCGGGTCACAGCCCGTCATCATTCTGACTTCTAACAGTCAATTACTAACACATCTAACACGTAACTTATACAAAACTTCGTCTATTATACTATCACCTTTTACTTTATACTTATTTCTATAACCCGTTCGACTCAATCATGGTCAAACTGTTAACACCTTCTTATGCGGATTAATTTCATCTTTTTATATTTTTAAACCCGTCTCATGGATTCAGACGCATCATTCATGCTTTTTCATTCATTGAATCCGCCTTACGGATTCAACATTACATTCATGCCTTTCATTACTTCTGCGTTTTGAATCCTTCTCACGGATTTAAACTTATTACCCATGCCTTTCATCCTTGAATCCGTCTCACGGATTCAAACATATCATCCATGCCTTTCATCCTTGAATCCGTCTCACGGATTCAAACATATCATCCATGCCTTTCATCCTTGAATCCGTCTCATGGATTCAAACATTGCATTCATACCTTTCATTCCCTGAATCCGTCTCACGGATTCAAACATATTATTCATATCTTGTTGATCCGCACTTAATCACGGATTCAACATTCTTCATTCTTATCAGGCATGTTTTTCATTCTTACATAGTACTCTCAATTTCCCGAGAGTCTTACTTCCCATTTCACCCACACGCCCGCCCGCTACCCAACTCTACCGGACATACCTGTAACAATTATCATGATCTCACGAACGTCATACGTTTCTCGTGTACTGGCCAGGTACACAATCCACATAGTAGTTTCGTGCCTTCATGTAATTGTCACCTTATGTCCGTAGTCTTAGGTTTCGGCGCGTGTATTACTTTCAGTACTTCATTACTATACTACCATTATCCTTCATTTAACATTTTCCTTCTCTTAATAATTTTACTGTTACATATACCCACATATCGAATTTACGTACCTGGATTCAAATTTGGCTTTTTGTCCTATTACCACTTTGCCTGAATTAGTATTCATCCTAGACTGCATTCACAGATCATCCTCTTCCAACACTTATGCTTACCTTGCACATACAAAACCGTCAGTTTCTTTATACGTATACATAAGTACATACTTACATTAGCTTTTACCTTTGGATCTCGATCGAGTCTTAGATTGTACGGGTTTCTTATCTCAAGAGCACACAAGTTTGAGTTCAAGTACTTACCTTTTCGTACTTGATTCCCTCAAACCAGGGCTCTGATACCAACTTGTAACACCCTAATTTGTACTTGACAAAAGTCGCAGCGGAAATACGTAGCATAAAATTTTCTCTCTTTATAACATCTTAACGTACTTAAATTCAGTCTTAAAGTTAACTCTTTTTCATAAATACAGTTATTGAACTTATTTACAATAAGAACTTAACGTAGCTTCGCTCAATTACATACTCTAACACTCCCGTACAATCTATCTTGTGACTCGATCCTCGATCTCTACTCCTTGAAGATCCTCATGACTCGTAATACCTGTGCTCACCACAATAAAATTTATATCATTAGTACGCATTATAACATACAAGATCTATTCACGTTCTCTTTCCATTCCGTTAACCCTTTACATCCCGGCTTTCCATCAAATCATAAAATCCGTGGCGAGACTTTGTTGCTATTCCTGCGTTACACTTCATTCACCAGACACGTTATTAATATCATTAGTACTCAATTTCATCGGACACATGCGTACCTGCCTTCATACATATCTATACATTTCCATATGTTCACACATAATCAATTACGTACATACATACATACCCACATATAAACACATCCACATTAATACATGCATATCTACCTACACCCATACCTACATCATCACGCACACTCACGACGTTATACATCTATATATACATACGTCCCTATTTGCATCATACCCAACTCATACTTGCCTACTCATATACACCTTTTACATATATCTGCGTGTACTTGCTCACACACTTATAATCTTACCTACGTTCGCGCATACATGCTTACATACCCTTCTACATGCGTGTATAGATACATACAAACATACATCCTTGCCTATCTACGTATGTGCATACATGTGTGCTCCTAAAAACGTAAGTTAAATTAGTCATACGCAACTTAAAACGCGTTTAAACGAGTTCCCAAGACAAAACGAGGCACGAAAACAATTTTCGGAGAAACATGACCCGTCGCGTCGCGCGACCACCCGTCGCGTGGCGCGACGCCCCCTTTTTCACAGAATAGATGCAGCTGAAAGCTGCATATTCCCAGCACGTTCGGATTTTACGGAAACGAGCATAACTCTCTCGTTTTTAATCCGTTTTACCCGATTCTTTTTCCTACGCGTCTGTAATTTAATTCTCCGTCTAATGGATTTAAAATCCAACATCCGATATAATAAAATTTCAGACTTTTAACACTTCGGCTTATTACCCTTTTACCAAATTCCGACTCGTTCATGCATTTATCAACATAACTTGTTTGTTTGACCGTAACTTCTTATGAACCTACCAATATTAGTGACGTCTATCATAAAGACTAATTTCTTGGATGTCTTGCATCCTCTTAATCCATTATCGTCCATATACTTATTTTGACCCGTTAAGGGTACTCGCGCATTAATTGGTCTATGTCTAACGAAACCATACTTCCCACTTTCCTACTTGTCCAGAGCATTACACGAATCGAATAACTTGTTTCTAAACTACTTTTAAGATTGTTTGCCCAAAATACCCACCAAGGGCATTTTGGTCAACTTTAATCCCATCATTTTCGACGAAAGATTACAACACATACTTGACCTCAAACATCATGTTTAATTAATTAAAACACCATATTACTTAATCGAACTAAGAAGTGATTACGGAAATCACTTACCTTATGTGTCCGTGCTCGTATCCGATTTCTTACCTCTTCTTGACCCGTTAACACCTCATGCTTGAGCCCGTCTCGACGTGATTCCTATACTTTCATTTCATCGAAATCACGCTCTTATTAGCATACTCATTTGTACATGTAAACAATCATATCAATCGCACATTTCACACTTAAGTTTCATTAGTTATTTCTAACAAACATAAAACACATAATCAACTTCATATCCTTTCCAACTAATGTAATTCTTCTTGTAATCACAATTAACGCATATTAACATAACATGTACCATACGACCCCCTATAATCATGCCTTTACGACAACGAGTCAAATCACGTTTCTTATACTTAGTTGACTTTTGAAAGTCAACTATTAACCATATTTAACTATCGACTTATCATCATATACCCGTAACATCATAATCGACTATATGGACGTCACTATATACATCTTATCATACGCTTGGTGTGCGTACCACCTTTTAAGCATAACGTACAACTAGTTCATGCGTAAATCTTCTAAACTCATACATAACTCATAAAATCCTACTCCTAATCAACATGTACCATTCACACATAAACATCAAACACACCAACATCATATTTCATTCAATTAATCTCACAAGAAATCATCATAATTCATCAACAATCAATAAGAATTGAACATGGATGATCATTCAAGTCATCATCCTTACCAAAACAAGTGGGTTTCACTTCTAATCATCAAATTAACACAAACCATACATAACCTATGTTCTATTCGATGATTCTAACCCTTATACATGATCAATTTCACATTAACTTACGGATTAGAACATAACCCACTTTACACATGATCACCAATCTTTGATTTAAGACATACCTTACGATCCCCTTGTGACGGTGATCACTAATTCATGTTCGGTTGTGAATTTGGGCCTTGATTCATTCTTCAAATTGAAGCTTTTGAAGAACTAGGGTTTTAGGGCTCTCGATCTTTCCAGAACACACACGTATGTGTGTTTATGTGTGTGTGTTGATCTTTTATTTTGAAATAAACTTTCATTTGTTCCACTTTAGCCCCTCGGGTTTGCCTTTAAAACATAACTGACACTACCTTCATCATTTAAAACTTTTGACCATACCCTTAACTAGGTTAAATAGCCTAGTTATTTATTTCATGACGTGTCATATAGGAACACACGACAAACATTAACATTCAGATTTTTGGAGCATTACATATAGACAATTGCAAGTGGTAGGCCCCTCTTTTGAAGGCGACGTTACCCTCGGCTTAGTGGTTTGAGTCAGCAGGGATACAATCCCAAGTAGCTGGGTTAATGTATTAATAGTAGTTTATATATGAGGGGATCAAGCCATTCGCACCCCCGCCATCCAATACCAGTGGATATTGAAGGAGGTCCTAGTAAGCTTGACCCAGGTCCTTGCAGGATCTATAAACTGAACAAGGCAATAACCTTACGAAACCATTCCCTTAACCCCCGACCAGGTAGCCAACATATCTGTATATAGACCGTAGAGATATGAATGGTGAAAATCTTTTACTTTATACAGAGAGTAAAGTAATGCCAAGACACCACGGACAAATGATAAAGAAGTTTCACCTTCAACATAAGAAACTAGTTATTAAAGTCATTAATACAAAACCAAATAAAAGGTGCGAAAAAATTAAAAGTCAAAAGTATTACATTAAATGCTTGTCTTCACCAAGTGATGTAAGAGACTTAGCCAAACATGGCCTTTGATTGACAAGAACTCTTACTATCAATCTTAAATCCTGAGACTACTACACACACTCTAAGATGGATGATGGTGGTGGATGTGGGTGTTTTAGTGGTGGTGAAGTGGGAGAGAGTGGTTTGCCAAGGGATGCCTTTGAAGTGAGCCAAGCACCCCTATTTATAGCCTAAACAGAAGCCCGGACACAGCCCCGTGTCCGCTGGACACGGCCCTGTGGCCATCCTCTTTCTCTTTCTTCATTAATTACAATTGTCTGCATTAGGCTCCACACGCCCCTTTTACTAACATGCTTAGTTTTGATATAATAAGCATGGTCAACGCTAGGGATTTTAAAATAAAAACAGATAGACACGATTAATCACTAGGTATTGGATGGCGGGGGATGTATTAATCAATTCAAAATTTTGATAAACCCTTGGCAAGTTTGATAGTTACGATAGTCACGATAGTTTTATAACACTACACACACCGATAGTCACGATAGTTTTATAATACTACAAACGCATTGTTTTATAATATTTTTATTGATTTGTACTGGCAATCTGAGCACGGGGCCCTCCCCGGACTAACACGTGCCCGTGCCCAGACGCCCAGTAAAATAAAATTTTGTTTTTAAACACCTTTTTACACATTTAATCAACCTAAAAACTTATTTTTGGGACACATTGAGGACAATGTGTAATTTAAGTGTGGGGGGATGCTAAACCTTGAATTTTGCAAGAACTAATAACAAGCTTTACACAAAACTCTATTGGAACCGCTAATCAACCCAAATTTTTTTCAAAAACTTTTCGTTTTTTTACTTGTCTTGGTTTAATAACATGTTCTAAAAAGGTTATATTTTTACAAATTTACAGCCGATAGCGTCGTGATAAAAAGAACTAACATAATAAAATTATGAAACAACATGACAAATCTAGTTAAAATTTGATTATATATACTAGATCACATTATAAACTCATTCCCACAAAAAGTGAGTTTTGAGCCTTTATTGAGCATACAAGCATACATCTTTAAACTAAATGCTCATGTTTCGTTTCTTGTGTGAATAGCCGCTTGGTTCTTGCGACTCTAGAACTTGCCACGACAATACATTCCCGGTACTTACCAACTTAAACTCAAGTAAGTAAATGATGGAGGCATTAGGACTAACCCATTTTTCTTTCAACACCATTATTTTTCATTTTTTTTTATCACCTACCCAAAATCCCCCTAGTTAACCCCTTTGAGCCTAAACCTTTTCGTTTCTAAACCCACAAAACAAATACCTTTTACCCACCAAAACCTTTTTCTTTTAAACCCTTTATTTTAGTAAAAAGCTCGGTCTTCTTGTGACGTTCTTCAAAAAAAAATATACCAATAAACAAACAAGTTTCTCAAAGAAACTTTATTTGAAAATTCTTAGTTGAATAAAAGTCACAAAAACAAAAGGTTTTACGACGACGACGCTTTTTACGCTTTTAGCCCTTTTTACTAACCACTAACCCAAAACCACCAACCTTTAACCCAAGCCTAACCCTTTCCCAAGTCCTCTTGATATTTACAAAGGTTTATAGTTAAAAAGGAACAGGATTGATTGCTTGGCAAGCATATGGCAGAAGTAAGTTCCATGCTGGTCTCGAGTGTTTCACAAAAATACATCTTCGGCCGAGTGTTGAGTGATCTCCCATGAGGTATGTGAACTTATATATAAATGGAATTTTAAAGAGGCATGTTATGACCAAATAAGTAATTTCTCTTATGAAACGTTCTAAATAAATCATAACGAATAGGATTGTAGATAGCATAAAAATAAAACCCAATAAAGATCTTGAATTCCCGACACTAAAGACAAGCCCAAAACTTCTCTTCTACCCATTCCATTTGGGTGTGTAAGCCACATAATAAAGAGTTTTGCTTGAGGACAAGCAAAGATTCAAGTGTGGGGGTATTTGATGTGTGTAAAATGCAACATATAAATTACATCAAATGAGGCATAAAACTAACCCTTTTTAGTACTAATGTTGGAAAAAGTGTGCTTTTGTCTTTCTTTTGTATTTTCTGGACCAAATGAGCTTAAATGAACAAAAGGAACAAATGTGCAGCAAAAACTAACATAAATACAAAGAAAAGGAATAAACTTGGCTTGCCCGATCCCTCGACAGCATCTTCGCATGCAAAAACAAGAAACAGAAGGCTGACCACGGCCCCGTGCCCAGCGGACACGGGGGCGTGACTAGGTGTCTGCAGAAAATGACAAAGTTGTAGAATCTTCTATTCCCAGCACAGGGGCATGCCCAGCTCAACACTGGTCGTGGTCAACGCTAAGATTCGCAGAATATTACAAATCTTGATAGTACAGATATGATTCTGCACACGGGGCCGTGCCCAGCGAACACTGGGGAATGTGGAGCCTAATACAGACAATTGCAATTAATGAAGAAAGAGAAAGATGATGGCCACGGGGCCGTGTCCAGCGGACACGGGGCTTGTCCGGGCCTCTGTTCAGGCTATAAATAAGGGTGCTTGGTTCACTTCAAAGGCATCCCTTGGCAAACCACCTCTCTCCCACTTCACCACCACTACAACACCCATATCCACCACCATCATCCATCATCCACCTTAGAGTGTGTGTAGTAGTCTCGGGATCCAAGATTGATAGTAAGAGTTCTTGTCAATCAAAGGCCACGCTTGGCTAAGTCTCTTACATCACTTGGTGAAGACAAGCATTTAATGTATTGCTTTTGATTTTTAATCTTTTCGCACTTTTTATTTGGTTTTGTATTAATGACTTTAATAACTAGTTTCTTATGTTGAAGGTGAAACTTCTTTATCATTTGTCCGTGGTGTCTTGGCCTTACCTTACTATCTATATAAAGTAAAGATTTTCACCATTCATATCTCTACGGTCTATATAGAGATATGTTGGCTACCTGGTCGGGGGTTAAGGGAATCGTTTAGTAAGGTTCTTGCCTTGTTCAGTGTATAGATCCTGCAAGGACCTGGGTCAAGCTTATTAGGACCACCTTCAATACCCACTGGTATTGGATGGCGGGGGTGCGAATGGTTTGATCCCCTCATATGTAAACTACTATTAATACATTAACCCGGCTACTTGGGATTGTATCTCTGCTGACTCAAACCACTTAGCCGAGGGTACCGTCGCCTTCAAAAGAGAGGCCTACCACTTTACGCATTAATAACTTAATTAATTATCTTTCAATATTCCGACCCTTTGGGATTGTATCCTTGCTGACTCAAACCACTGGGTTGAGGGTAATGTCACCTTCAAAAGAGGGCCTACTACTATAACTAAGATAATCTATTAAAAAGTGCAAAAGTGCGGAAATCGTCAAAGATTACATTAAAGGCGAGTCGTATCAAAGTGATTCATCTTGTCTATCTGTTTTTATTTTATTTTTATTTTTCAGCATTTTAGTTTTATTTTTCATGTTTAAAACGTTTTCTAAAAAAATTGATTTGATTAGACATTGAGGATAAACCGTACTAAAAGCTCTTGTGTCCTTGGATGACCTCGGTATCTTACCAACGCTATACTACGCTCACGATTGGTGCACTTGCCCATATGTGTGTTTAGTGTTAGTAAAATATCAGGTTTTATAAATTTAAAACTTGACTAATGTGTAAAATGGACTTAAAATATTAATAAAAATATATAACCCTACACACTCATCAAGTTTTTGGCGCCGTTGCCGGGGACACAAGGATTTTAAGAAAGTTAGGAATCAAGGGCCTAATCGTTTTTTTTCTTGTTTTTCTATCTTTTTAGGATTTTTCTAGATTTTTCAGCTTCTGCAGAGCTCAGCACGGGGCCGTGCCCGCTGAACACGCCCCCGTGCCCAATCTTTGGTACTGGCAATCCTGTTTTAAGTCAGACAGTAGCTGAACACGGGGCCGTGCCCACTGAACACGCCCCCGTGCCCAAGCTTCAGATACTGAAAACAAAACCGTAAGATTTCGGCGGTTGGTAATCTCTGACATAAACATGAGTGATACTGATCAATTTTATTTTCGCTCCTCTTTTGGTGCGTGGTGTCAAATATGTGGCGGATCTCATGAAGATTTAAAATGTTATTTTTTAAATTACATTCCCCACTATATAGACCTATCGTTTTCCTGTAACCTTAAGATGGGCGAAAGTAAAAAAAATCCCTATCTCTCCCTCGAATGCTCTCAATCATCTCTTCTAGATGATATGATTCTCGAAGAATTATTTCAAATGGAAGAAGTAATTCTCCAATTGATAAGAGAACTTGAGATGGAAATAACTAATTCATCTCAAGACGACGATCAAGGAGAATTATTGAGATCGCATTCGGATAATTACAACATCGTTGCTCCCGAAATCACCTCTAACTCTTGTGAGGACTTGAGCGATAGTCGTCCCTGTGTCGATTGTGCCATGAAGTACTCCCCATCAGTCTCCGCCGATGCATACATAGACGTGAGCGATTCGACATATAGCTTCTTTAATGAGAGCCCGGATAAGGGAAATAAAGGTTGGTCTCGCCCACCGATATTTAGCTTAGGATTCACCCTTTCCGATAACCTCTTGCGTTCTTGTCTAAAACTAGGGCAATTAAGGTACCTTAGGCACTTCGGTGTTGTTCCATCCAGTAAGGAACCACCCGATCCGGATAAATTCCTTAAAATAAGACAAAACTTCATAAAAACCTCTAGCCACGGGGCCGTGTCCAGGTCAACACAGCCCCCGTGCCCGCCTGAAGATTCTTGTCTGACTTTAGGTCAGAATACGGACAAAAAGTGTCAGATTCTTGTCTGACCATGGGGCCGTGTCCAGCCGACACGGGGCCGTGGTCAATGTGCTGTCGTTTTCTATAAATGCAGAAAGATTCCTTCACTCTTAGACTCATTCCAAAGACAAAGATCTGGTGGGATCTTCACATATACCCTATAAGGTATATTCTAAAGAAGGTTCTCAACAACCACCTTGTCTTTACTACTTTTTTCGATTGCCTTCTTCTTCATTTCCTCCTCAAAACCTCAATTAAAACTTGAAATCTCCATGTTTTCAAGCTTTATTGTGATATTTGTTAGGTTTTTATTCAAGGAATCTTATCTAAAATAAGTTTTACAACACTGTTTTAAGTTATTTCTGCTTAGAAATGCTTCAAAAGTCAGAAAAATAATTTAAAGCTCCAAGATTACTTGTTTTAAAAATCTGCAGAGAGGTGGCCACAGGGTCGTGCTTAGCGAGCATGGGGTCGTGGCCGGTGTACTGTTTCATTAATTTGAAAATTTTCGGCTTGTTTTCTTAGAATGTCGAGTAGGAATAGCGGAACATTCTCAGCCCACTCAAGGAATGACCGACGAGGAAGAAGATCATCAGTGGAAGACTCTCTAGTCAACTACGTGTATGCCTTGTGAGAGGCCATCGATGAAATGACAGGAGTAGAGGAAGCCTTGGTTGACCGTATAAATCATTTGACGGTGGGATTAGAGGGGTGCCTTCGAGAAGTCAACCTTTTGCACCAAAGGTTGAATATTCTTGCTTCTCCTCCTATGGTGCCAATCATTGCACAGAGGGAGTGGTATGTTGTGCCGGAAGTCATTATTCCGGCCAAGTGGTATGTCATACCCCTGGAACCCCCTCTAGACATATTACACGGGGTCCCGGTGGCCGTCGCACCTCCTCCACAAGACATTGTGGAGGCCTTCTTCCTCCCTAGGGAGATAGAGGAATGGCTCAATGACATTTAAAGAGACATCCCTCAGTTCCGAGTTCTACAACACCCTTAAGTACTCGAAAGCTATTTCCGGGTTTTTGACATTCCTACAAAAATGGTAGAACTCCTAAAAATGATTTCCTGCGTTACTTGACCTATCTATCCTAGAAACTTTTAGTTTTTCATTTTTAACTTTATTTTCATTTTCTAGGATCCTTTGTAATCGTTATTTTTAATGAATGATGGTTTTTAAGTATTAAATGGTGTTTGGATGATGTTGTAATGGTTAAAACACGCTCGAAATGGTGGAGGTTACCAAGGGAAACTTGAACCCACGCCCCTTGCACAAAAACAGAGCCTCCCGACAATTTTTCTTCATTACATCAAGTTCAGCACGGGGCCGTGCTCAGCCCAACACGCCCCCGTGCCCGAGGTTTTGCAGAAAATGCCCAGTTCAGGTAACTGGACTGTAACACCTCATAAATTCACGACCAATAATGTATTGACACGTGTCATGAGCTTTAAACGTGTAAAAGATTTCTTTAGAGGGACTAAAGTTGACAAACATAGAAAGTATGTGAATATAAGGGTTCAAAGTGTCAACAATGGATAAATATACCTTACTGTAACCCTACACGATGTTTATACCCTTAAACGAATGAATCATGGATCATACGAAGCTAATTATGGAGGAAAGTGAGAGATTACAAACTACAGGGGTTAAATGTGTCAACATGTTTAAAGTATACCTCTGAGTGACCTTTTAGCAAACTCGAAGCTTTGTAACAATAAATTATACTCACTAGAATATGTGATAAAAATTTCACCAAGTTTCGTTATCGTATGAGAAAGTTATGAATATATTCGTATACGAGGGGTTAAAAGCGTCAACTTTGAAATTTATGGCTTTTCGGGTGATCACAAGGTTAACCAAGGACTTAACGGTGTTTGATAATCCCTTGGAACCCTTAAAAGTAAGGTTAGAGGGCCAAAAGTGCAAGAAAAATGCTTAAAACCACACTTGAAAGGACCAGGGGCTGAATTGTAAATAGCTGAAACTAGTTTGGCTGGTTCTGGAAGGCCAGGCGGCCTGCGTAAGACTACCTAAAGGTCTACGCGGGCCGTGTGAGTGTGCCAGCTTCAGAAAATTCGCACAGGTGTCTGTCCAGGCCTGTTAACCGACTTTGAATGCTTGTTTTGCATACCAGGGGCTGCCCCAATGGTATTTCATGCATAGAGGGCACTTGTATTGATATGGAAACATCAGTAGACTACCTTGGCATGATCCTATGTGATTTAATTTGCTATATAAGAAAACACTTGGTTGCAACACTTCACACTTCATTTGCAAACTTTCACAAACTTCCTTCTGGAGCTCTCTGGTCAGCAACCAAGTTCTCTTAGGCTTCCTAATCGTGCATAGGACTCTTGTAAGTGTCCTTAACCTTTCTTAATTCAGTTTTGCTTAGTTATTTAGCCTAAAGTCAAACCGTCGTAATTAAGGTTTGACTTCGAGATTACTCAAAATTTATCCAGTCAAATCTCGAATTGAAAGTACCTATGAGTTGGTAATTATGTGGGTAATAAACCCTTAAAAGGGTACTCTCTGATTCCCACTCTAACTAGGTCAATTGTCGGGTCAAAGTTAATCTTAAAAAGTCAACAGAAAGCTTATTTTCAAATTAACACATAAGTAGCAATGTAGAACACATGCAACCTGTTTTATCATTAATATAACTTGGTAATTAATGTAAGAACATGTCTAAACATGTTCAACCTGACAATTTTCAGTTTAGGCTCGGTTCGGAACAGAAAGTCGCAAAAATTGACTTTTGCTTTGACTTTCAGTTCTGACCCAATGTAGCATGTTTTAGAAATGCCTTAGAACTTTATTTGGACCAGGTTACATGTTAGTATAACCCTCTGTGATTATACAACTTGGTTCATTAGTTATCCGATTCATATGCATGTTTCCGTTAAATGTTTAAATGTTGACTATTATGCCCATGTGACCTTAAAACATGATTTTTGAAAATGTAAAAGAATAGAAACCTTAGTTACTGATTTATAAACTTGTACCTAAAATTTGACATCAGTTTGAGGTCTAGATTAGGAGTTATGCTCATTAGCGTAATTAGAAAGCTTTTTAGTAATTAAATGGCGTAATTAGCATATAGCTTATCTAAACCCAATTTTTAATACCAAAATTTTTATCTAGTGATATAAAATAATATTTTGGGATTTTTGAAGATTTTTATTTAATTTTAGGCTGAGCATAACATAGAGTTCTAAGCTTGATTCGGTAATTGCCGGTTTTGCCCTTTTGACCTATAAAATGAGATTTACAAATTATTTTGATACCAAACCTTTTTCTACTGATCTAATATGATAAATAAAATATTTTGAGCCTTCTGGAATAATAAAAATTTCAGCTTCTCTTTAAAAACCCGGAAATAGCTCAAAATCGTCTTTTTAAGCGTTTTTAACGCATAGTATGTATTAAAACTATATTAAACATATAAGGTTTGATGCCTACTGATATTTTCAGTAAAAATTTTATATTTTAATAGTAAGCAAAAGTTTTAAACTCAGAATTCCAGTTTTGACCATTAAAGCTTAGGTGAAATTACCAAAATGCCCTTTCGATGCATAGTTTGGTTATAAAGGGTAAATCTCACATATATGTAATACCCTACTGTTATAACTTATTAAATTAAGTATTTTTACTGATTATATCAGACCTGTAACTCAGATTTTTATTTAAACTCTTTTATAACCTTTAAAATGACCAAAATACCCCTACGGGGCATAATTTGAGTTTAAATCCATTTTGGGTATAATAGAATATATCTTACTGATGTCACAACATATTTAAGGCATATTAACTTAGGAAACCTGTTCATGAATTATTTTGGTTACCCGTTACGCATTATTAGCGTTCGGTTCGGTTTATGTAACTAGTTTGCATAAATTAGCCGAAACGGGTCAAACCTTATCATCTTTGTCTCAAAATCCAGAATGTCTTTAGTTTACCCATGTTACACAAGTCTCCAAACTTGTCGGGTCTAAATCACATTCTATTCCGGTCTTCGCTTAATCTTGCGTTTGAACCGTATCTTCTTTTAAAACTAACCGGTCTAAGTTTAGGCTTAATTAAAGACCCGTTAGGAATCTAATAGGTTATTAAAAACCTTTGTTCCAGAATAGGAGACCCGGTAAAAGCTACGTGAACTTGCTGTTTGTGATTAATACTTGCAAAGGTAAATACTTTTAACTTATTTTCCCTATACGGGCTTGGGGTACGGTATACAAAATACCGCTTGGTCAGGCATTGAATTTTTGATCGTATGAAGGTAACTTATTGAAATGTCCCATTTAAATTGTTTTGTTTGCTTAAAGCCTTTGGGGGGTTAATGACCATGTCCCGGATATCCTTGGCATCATTTTACGAAATGGCCATGACCTAAGCACGGGGTGTAGGCGTACACCCGACATTGCATATATAAATAAATAAGGTATAACCGCCGGTTTCGGGAATAACTCGCCACGGGACTATACCATGTGGTGTGTCTATTAATCTTTAACCCGCTGTCAATCCGGGCTACTGAACGTATAAGAAACATGTAATTCTTTTACAAGTTTATATATAAATAATTATCCCAAGTTATAAAATGTTTTGTGCCTTGTGCATTCAAATCAATTTTCTTAAACCTTTTCAAAATGAGTCAGTTAATTGTATTTACCAGTGTAAACTGACGTATTTTCTCAAAAAGGTTAAGTGCATGTACTAAGCGTAATAGGCTGGCCTCTCCTTAGCATCATTAAGAGTCTCGCAAGCGTGGATGCATTTAAGTCTGATGAACTATGTTTCCTTTTTATTTGATCCGCCTGTGGATCTATTTCAACTATTTTGTGATACTTAATATTACAATTTATTCGGTTGAAATAAATCTATCTTTTGCTTCCGCTGTGCATTTAAAATTGTGTTGTTTGACTATGATGATATCAACTACGTCACGATACTCCCCACCGGGCCCACCGGTAATACGTGAAAATATCGGGGTGTGACAGGTTGGTATCAGAGCCAACACTGAGTGAATTAAACACTAGCCTTTTGTGTTTAATCTCAGTTACACAGTTGCACATTCCTCAATTTTCGAGTCTAGACAAAGAACTTAGGACAAAATCCTAATTTGTTTTATTTTTGTCCTTTATATATTTCCTTGTTGTTATCTTTATTTATGTTGACAGGTTCAATCATGCCACCAAGGTTCAACAGGGGAAGAAGAAAGGCACCAATCACAGGCCACGACCAAGAGGCCGGGCCGTCACACAGAAAAACCCCACCAGCCTCAATGAGTACGAGTCCTCAGGAGCATTGGAGGACGTATATAGAGCTAGCGAGGCGATCCGTCTCGCTAAGTTCGTCACCATCCTATCACCATTCCTACGAATCTGAAAATGAGCCCCATAACCCGCAACCATCTTTCATCCCCCTTCAGAGATCTAGTCCTCACTATTCCTTCGATGACCCGACACCTGTCTTCCAAAGCCGGTTCAACCTGGCAAATTACATTGAAGAACCAGTGGGTTTTAACCCACTAGGACCTGAAGACCACTTCTCGGGCGACCATGCGATGGACATGGACGAAGACACGGATCCCGCCGAGCTTCCAACCGGGACCCCTAACCACCCCATCGAAATTTTGGATGGGTCACCTTTTGTGGGATCACCTTATAATGATCCCGAAAACTATGCGGAAAGGTTCAGACAGGTCGACTGGGTGTTTACTCCCAGTTACCACAACTCACCACAGCCGCAGCAGCCACATCAGGATCCCTCCAAGGATTCTCGTTTTGTAGCGGTCACTCCGCCACCACCACCAGCCCAGCAACAGCCTCCGGAGCCCCCGAGGCGAAGAAGATCGAATGCACGGATGTCCGTGCGAGGAGGAGTGCGTATCAGCACCCCCAACCTTCAAGTGGCAGCCGCTACCCGCCACTCCATGAAGATCCGCAGATGGGTGGGCCTTCAAACCCCGTCTCGGAAGTAAACTCTGCGCCTGTCGCGCCACCACCGTTGGGCTTTGGCGACCCAATTCCTACATACGCCGGTTCAGCGGCGTACAACCCATTTGAGCAGCCGGTCCACACCAACTACAACTACGCCGAGGCCGACCCTTACCTGGTAGCAGCAGCAAACTACCATGCCCTTCATCCGGAAGGATCCTTTGGGATCCCATATCAAGCTGGATACCCACATTATGGGTGCCCACCTTATGGGTATCAACAACCGCCACCTCCACAACTTCCACATTATCAGCAGCCCCCGCAGCCGCCAGTGATGTCGCCACCACAACATCAAGATATTCTTCAAAGGATTAATGAGGTGCGGCAGGAAGTGCGGGAAGACCGTAGGCAAAACCGAGGAATGTTCAAGGGTCTGGTGAACTTAATCAAGGGGAAAAGCAAAAAGGACCATTAAATCCTTTAATTGTTTGTTTATTTTAGTGTTGTGATCAAGTCCCTACGTGGACTTTTGTTTCTGTATTCAGCCCCTGCGTGGGCATGTCTTTCAGTATTCCGCCCCTGCGTGGGCCTGTTTTTCAGTTTAACCCCTGCGTGGGTATGTTAGGTTGTTTCGCCCCTGTGTGGGCATGTTATTTCTTGTAGAAGTCCCGTTTAGGGCAAATCTGTACTTGTTTAATTTTTGTAGTGGAATGGTTGAAATTTAAATTTTCATTTTATTAAAATATATGCATAAATATAATATGTGAAATAAATGAAAATCTAACATTCCTTTTTAAGATCTATCATTATAATAAAATGACAAAATCTAAAAAGAGACAAAACCTAGCCATGTGTCATCTTAAGACAAGGCCAAAATGGTAGTTCCATAATTAGACTCAGATCCTTATTAACACCTCAATTTAGGATTGTTCTGCGTTAAATAATAATAAGAATCTTAAAGGTAAAACCTAGCCACATGTCATTCTAGATATGGCCAAGACAGTAAAACCTATTCAAAAGATTCAAAACCTTGTTAACATCTGCAAACATGTTAACACTCCTGGCAAAATGCGATTCGATAAAATCGCATAAGTCATCTTACATTAGATTCTTCCAATTTCTTTTATTATATTAAACATCCAGTTGGAATATAATACCTACAGGCTATATTCATTGTCATATAAGACAAAAGACAGTCGTGGTCTTCGACCCCCTGTTAAGAAGAGGTAATGAATTATAATCAAAACCTCAATACCTTGATCCTATAAGATCATAAATAAAAAATTAAAACTGCCCATGTGATTCGGCCTTTTACGCCATTAATACATTTTATTTATAACTAAGGATTAATATAATGAAAAATCCTGAATATACATATGCCTAACAAATTAATCGAAATGGTTTCTTAAATACCATGATTAATAAATCCTCTAGAATGATAAAACTGCTATAGACCTCTGAGTAAATTAAAATCATTTATCTTATGTAGTAATCAAGCTACATGGCTGGGTCTGATGAAGTCAACAGCCACCCCAGAGATAATCATGACACCTCCAGAGTCAACGTAGCAGGAGCAGAATTACAGGCATTGATAGACAATGTTGTTACAAGAGCTTTGGATAGGCAATTCAATGAATCCAGTTGTACCCATGTAAGGACCCAATCTGTACCACATACGAAGCCACCCTCAAGAACTCATACTGCTCACAAAAGTGATTCTCATCACTCATCAAACCAGAGGAGTGTTCCATCTAAGAGAGTTGTGTTAAACCAAGAACCACGTGCTAAAGGTTGCACTTATAAATACTTTGTCTCCTGCAAACCCAGGGATTTCACCGGGGAAAAAGGAGCAGTTGATTGCATGTCATGGTTAGACGAAATGGACACTGTGGTAGATATTAGTAGTTGCGCTAATAAGGATGTGGTAAAGTTTGTATCCCAGTCATTCAAAGGTGAGGCACTAGCCTGGTGGAGGTCCTTGATCCAAGCCACAGGGAAAATCCCATTGTACAATCTGTCTTGGGAGCAGTTTGTAACATTGATTAAGGAGAATTACTGCCCTCAGCATGAGGTTGAAAAGATTGAAGCTGATTTCTTGTCATTGGTTATGAAGAATCTAGATTGTCAAGCCTACCTTACAAGCTTCAACACTATGTCAAGACTGGTTCCGTATTGATGTGTTAAAAATGCAACATATAAATTTCATCAAATGAGGCATAAAACTAACCCTTTTTTAGTACTAATGTTGGAAAAAGTGTGCTTTTGTCTTCCTTTTGTATTTTCAGGATTAAATGAGCTCAAATTAACAAAAGAAGCAAAAAGACATCAATATATAACATAAATACAAGAAGAGGAACAAGACGTGACATGCCCGACCCCACGACATCATCTTCCCAAGCAAAACAAGAGATCAGAAGCCTGAACACGCCCCGTGCTCAGCCAGCACGGGGGCGTGCCCAAGTGTCAGCAGAAAAGACAAAGTGGTAGAAGCTTCTATTGCCCACCACGGGGTAGTGCTCAGCGGACACGGGGCCGTGGTCAACTATAAGATTCGCACAATCCAGCAAATCTGCATAGTACAAAGATTCTTCTGCACCACGGGGTCGTGCTCAGCGGACACGGGGGCGTGGTCAACTAAAAAGACAAAACTGCATTAAATGAAGAAAGAGAAGGATGTGGACACGGGGCCATGCCCACTGGACACGGGGCCGTGCCCGAGCTTCTGTTCAGCCTATAAATAGAAGTGCTTGGCTAAAGCTCAAACCATCCCTTGGCACACCACCTCTCTCACACTTCACCCACCACCCACCACCACCATAACACCATCATCCACCACCATCATCCATTGTCCATCGTAGAGTGTGTGAGTCGTCTCGGGATCCAAGATTGATCGTAAGAGTTCTTGACAATCAATGCCATGTTTGCCTAAGTCTCTTACATCACTTGGTGAAGACAAAGTGTCTAGTGTAATACTTTTTATTTCTAATATTTTCGCACTTTTTATTTGGTTTCGTATTAATGACTTTAATAACTAGTTGCTTATGTTGAAGGTGATCTTTCTTTATCGTTTGTCCGTGGTGTCTTGAAATTATTTTACTGTCTATATAAAATAAAAGATTTTCACCAT
This sequence comes from Helianthus tuberosus, assembly GCA_030545235.1. NCBI lineage: Eukaryota > Viridiplantae > Streptophyta > Magnoliopsida > Asterales > Asteraceae > Helianthus > Helianthus tuberosus. The sequence continues at coordinate 169,000,233 of CM060381.1, forward strand.
TCATATCTCCACGGTCTATATGGAGTTATGTTGGCTACCTGGTCGGGGGTTAAGGGAATGGTTTGGTAAAGGTCTTGCCATTGTTCAGCGTTTAGAGGTCCTGCAATGGACCTGGGTCAAATTTGGTAGGACCTCCTTCAATACTTAACGGTATTGGATGGCGGGGGTCCAAACTCTTTGACCCCCTCATAAGTTAACTACTATTAATACTATAACCCGACTATTTAGGACTGTATCCCTGCTGACTCAGACTACTTAGTCGAGGGTAACGCCACCTCCAAAAGAGGGGCCTACCGTAATTCGCATTAATAACTTAATTAATTATCTTCCAATAATCCACCCTTTTAGGATTGTATCCTTGCTGACTCAAACTACTGGGGTGAGGGTAACGTCACCTTCAAAAGAGGGGCCTACTACAATAACTAAGATAATCTCTTAAAATAGTGCAAAAGTGCGGAAATAATCAAAGGTTACACTAGATACGAGTCGGAACCAAGTGATTCATCTTGTCTATCTGTTTTTTCTTTTATTTTTATTTTCAGCATTTTAGTTAGTTTTTATTTTTCTTAGTTTAAAACATTTTTCTAAACTTCTTTTTGATTTGATTAGACGTTGAGGATAAACCGGTACTAAAAGCTCTTGTGTCCTTGGACGACCTCGGTATCTTACCAACACTATACTACGCTCACGATGGGTGCACTTGCCCATATGTGTGTCTAGTGTTAGTAAATATCGTGTTTTATAAATTTAAAACTTGACTAAAAAGTGTTAAAGGGGCTTAAAATATACACCTAATATATATAACACTCGACTACGCATCAGTATCTTGTGACACCGGAACCCAAGAGGATAGCTCGTTTCATTAGGGGTTTAGCCCCAGAGATCAAGGCGAGTGTGAAGGCCTACAGACCAGCTACCTTTAGGTCTGCAGCTGATATATCATTGTCCCTTACTTTGGACGCAGTCAGGCAAAGGTCACTCAGAAACACCGATGCTGAGAAGAGAAATCGCGAGGATGACAACTCACGACGGTCAGACAAGAAGCATAAGGGAAATAATGACCACAAAAAGGGTTTTGGAACTAAAAAGGATGGTCATCAGTCAGGCGATAAGCCCAAATGTAAAGTCTGTAAGAAGCACCACTTCGGGAGGTGCAGATTCGAGTCGAAATCCCAATCGCAACCAAGGCCTTGTGGGATTTGTAAATCTTCTGAGCACAAGACATTGGACTGTAAGAAAATCAAGGATGCGACGTGCTATAACTGCAATGAAAAAGGGCATATCAAGTCCAACTGCCCAAATTTTGCTAAGAAAGCTGAGGAAGGGAAAAAGACCAATGCTAGGGTCTTCCAGATGAACGCACAGGAGGCGATCCAGAATGGCAATGTCATAACAGGTACCTTCCTTGTTAATGATGTTTATGCAAGGGTGCTATTTGATTCCGGAGCTGATAAGTCTTTTGTTGATGATAAGTTTTGTAAGTTGTTAAATCTACCTGTTAGAACCCTAAGCATAAAATATGAGGTTGAATTAGCCGATGGCACCATAGAAACCGCATCAACCGTGTTAGATGGATGTTTCATATCCATTAGGAACCACTCTTTTCCATTGTCCTTGCTTCTTTTGAAATTAGCCGGTTTCGACATAGTAATAGGCATGGATTGGTTATCCCATAACCAAGCTCAGATCGTGTGTGACAAGAAGCAAGTAGTGATCAAGACTCCGTATGGTGAGCCACTTACCATGCAGGGAGATACTCAGTATGGGTTGCCTAAGCAAGTGTCTATGCTTAAGGCATCAAGGTGTCTGAAGAAGGGTTGTGTCATCTACATGGAACAAGTGACTATTGATGAGCCGAAGCCTAAGATTGAAGATATCCCCGTCATTTCTGAATATCCCGAAGTATTCCCTGAAAACTACCTGGTTTGCCACCAGATAGGCAAGTAGAATTCAGAATTGACATTATTCTAGGAGCAGCACCTGTTGCTAGGGCACCTTACAGGTTGGCACCAACAGAGATGAAAGAGTTAAGGACTCAGCTAGACGATTTATTGGCAAAAGGTTTCATTAGACCTAGTTCATCTCCATGGGGAGCACCAATCCTGTTTGTGAAGAAGAAGGATGGGTCGATGCGACTATGCATCGATTATCGCGAGCTTAACAAAGTCACTATCAAGAATAGATATCCATTGCCCAGGATCGATGATCTGTTCGATCAACTTCAAGGGGCGAGTTATTTCTCCAAGATCGATTTGAGGTCAGGCTACCATCAATTGAAGGTTAGATATGAAGATGTGCACAAAAATGCATTTAGAACTCGTTACGGTCATTACGAGTTCCTAGTGATGCCTTTTGGGCTCACTAATGCACCAGCAACATTCATGGATCTCATGAACCGCGTCTGCATGCTATACTTGGACAAATTTGTTATCGTCTTCATTGACGACATTCTGATTTACTCAAAGAATCAGGCCGACCATGGGAAGCACCTTCGATGTATTCTGGAACTACTTCAGCAGGAGAAGCTTTACGCCAAATTTTCAAAGTGTGAATTTTGGCTTCCCGAAGTCCAGTTTCTTGGACATGTAGTTAGTGAGCGTGGTATCCAGGTGGATCCCGCTAAAGTTGAAGCTGTCATGAATTGGCAAGAGCCGAATACGCCCACTGAGATTCGCAGTTTTCTAGGTCTGGCAGGATATTATAGGCGTTTTATTGAAAACTTCTCAAGAATTTCAGCACCCCTGACTTTACTAACTCGAAAGAATATCAAGTTTGACTGGGGGCCTAAGCAGCAAGAATCTTTCGATATTCTGAAACAGAAGTTGAGCAACGCTCCAACATTGACGTTGCCTGATGGAATTGATGAATTTGTGGTGTATTGTGTTGCATCACACACCGGTATGGGGTGTGTGCTTATACAGAAAAGCAAGGTCATTGCCTATGCTTCACGTCAGTTAAAGGTGCATGAAAAGAATTACACCACCCATGACTTGGAGTTGGGTGCCATTGTATTTGCACTAAAATTGTGGAGGCATTATTTGTATGGTACCAAATGTGTGATCTATTCTGATCACAAGAGCCTCCAGCACTTGTTTAATCAGAAGGACTTAAACATGAGGCAGCAACGTTGGATGGAAACTTTGAATGATTATGACTGTGAAATACGATACCATCCAGGCAAGGCAAACGTAGTCGCCGATGCCCTAAGTAGAAAGGAAAGGGTCAAGCCCATAAGAATCAATGCCAAGAGCATTGAATTAAAGAATAGCTTAAATGGAAGGTTGTTAGCTGCATAGAAGGAAGCTGTATTGGAAGCTAACTATCCTAATGAAAAGCTAGGAGTAACTGAAGAGCAATTATCTCAGGGCAAGGATGGAATCCTGAGATTAAATGGACGAATATGGGTTCCAGTGTATGGAGGACTTCGGGATGTCATCCTCCAGGAAGCCCACAGTTCTAAGTACTCCGTTCATCCTGGAGCTGATAAGATGTACCAGGATCTGAAGGCAAATTTTTGGTGGATAGGCTTGAAGAAGTCTGTAGCTACCTATGTAGCCAAATGTTTAACGTGCGCATAAGTTAAAGCTGAACACCAAAAGCCGTTAGGTTTGCTACAACAGCCTGAACTTCCCACCTGGAAGTGAAATGGTGACAATGGATTTTATCACCAAGTTACCAAAGACAAAGAAAGGAAATGATACTATTTGGGTGATAGTGGATAGATTGACTAAGTCAGCTTACTTCCTACCTATTAAGGAAACACATAGCTCAGATAAGTTAGCTCAGCTGTACGTGGATGAGATTGTATCTCTCCATGAAGTGCCAGTATCTATCATTTCTGATAGGGATACAAGGTATACATCGCATTTCTGGAAAAGCTTTCAGCAATCCATAGGCACTCGATTGAACTTTAGCACATCATATCATCCTCAAACGGATGGTCAAAGTGAGCGAACAATTTAAACACTGGAAGATATGTTAAGAGCTTGTGTCATCAATCTAGGTGGAAGTTGGGATGATCATCTTCCACTAATCGAGTTTTCATACAATAATAGCTATCACTCTAGTATCTAAGCTGCACCATTTGAAGCTTTATATGGAAGGAAGTGCAGAACGCCCGTTTGCTGGGCAGAAGTTGGAGATGTCCAACTAACAGGACCTGATATAGTCCTAGAGATGACATACAAGATTGTGCAGATAAGAGATCGTCTCAAAGCTGGCAGAGATAGGCAGAAAAGCTACGCAGACTTAAGGCGTAACCTCTAAAGTTTGAGGTTGGTGATAAAGTTCTGCTTAAAGTATCACCCAGGAAGGGAGTGATGCGATTTGGTAAGAAAGGTAAGTTAAGCCCAAGGTATATAGGACCATTTGAGATCATCGAATGTGTCGGATCCGTGGCTTATAAGTTAAACTTACCTGAAGAGCTCAGCGGTATTCACAACGTATTCCACATCTGCTACCTGAAGAAATGTCTAGCTGATGAGTCACTAGTCATGTCACATAAGGATGTGCACATAGATGAGAGCTTAAAGTTTGTTGAAAAACCCTTGTCGATCGAGGACCGGCAGGTCAAGAAGCTTCGAAGGAAGCAAGTGCCGATTGTAAAGGTTAAATGGGATGCCCCTAGAGGTCCCGAATATACGTGGGAGGTAGAGTCCACAATGAAAGAAAAGTACCCTCATTTGTTTTGGTAAATCTCTAGGTCGAGATTTCTTTTAAGGGGGTGAGGATGTAACACCTCATAAATTCACGACCAATAATGTATTGACACGTGTCATGAGCTTTAAACGTGTAAAAGATTTCTTTAGAGGGACTAAAGTTGACAGACATAGAAAGTATGTGAATATAAGGGTTCAAAGTGTCAAAAATGGATAAATATACCTTACTGTAACCCTACACGATGTTTATACTCTTAAACGAATGAATCATGGATCATACGAAGCTAATTATGGAGGAAAGTGAGAGATTACAAACTACAGGGGTTACATGTGTCAACATGTTTAAAGTAAACCTCTGAGTGACCTTTTAGCAAACCCGAAGCTTTGTAACAATAAATTATACTCACTAGAATATGTGATAAAAATTTCACCAAGTTTCGTTATCGTATGAGAAAGTTATGATAATATTCGTATACGAGGGGTTAAAAGCATCAACGTTGAAATTTAAAGCTTTTCGGGTGATCACAACGTTAACCAAGGACTTAACGGTGTTTGATAATCCCTTGGAACCCTTAAAAGTAAGGTTAGAGGGCCAAAAGTGCAAAAAAAATTCTTAAAACCACGCTTGAAAGGATCAGGGGCTGAATTGTAAATAACTGAAACTTGTTTGGCTGGTTCTAGAAGGCCAGGCGGCCCGCGTAAGACTACCTAAAGGTCTACGCGGCCCGTGTGAGTGTGCCAGCATCAGAAAATTCACACAGGTGTCTGTCCAGGCCTGTTAACCGACTTTGAATGCTTGTTTTGCATACCAGGGGCTGCCCCAATGGTATTTCATGCATAGAGGGCACTTGTATTGATCTGGAAACATCAGTAGACTACCTTGGCATGATCCTATGTGATTTAATTTGCTATATAAGAACACACTTGGTTGCAACACTTCACACTTCATTTGCAAACTTTCACAAACTTCCTTCTGGAGCTCTCTGGTCAGCAACCAAGTTCTCTTAGGCTTCCTAATCGTGCATAGGACTCTTGTAAGTGTCCTTAACCTTTCTTAATTCAGTTTTGCTTAGTTATTTAGCCTAAAGTCAAACCGTCGTAATTAAGGTTTGACTTCGAGATTACTCAAAATTTTTCTAGTCAAATCTCGAATTGAAAGTACCTATGAGTTGGTAATTATGTGGGTAATAAACCCTTAAAAGGGTACTCTCTGATTCCCACTCTAACTAGGTCAATTGTCGGGTCAAAGTTAATCTTAAAAAGTCAACAGAAAGCTTATTTTCAAATTAACACATAAATAGCAATGTAGAACCCATGCAACCTGTTTTATCATTAATATAACTTGGTAATTAATGTAAGAACATGTCTAAACATGTTCAACCCGACAATTTTAAGTTTCGGCTCGGTTCAGAACAGAAAGTCGCAAAAATTGACTTTTGCTTTGACTTTCAGTTCTGACCCAATGTAGCATGTTTTAGAAATTCCTTAGAGCTTTATTTGGACCAGGTTACATGTTAGTATAACCCTCTGTGATTATACAACTTGGTTCATTAGTTATCCGATTCATATGCATGTTTCTATTAAATGCTTAAATGTTGACTATTATGCCCATGTGACCTTAAAACGTGATTTTTGAAAATGTAAAAGAGTAGAAACCTTAGTTACTGATTTATAAACTTGTACCTAAAATTTGACATCAGTTTGAGGTCTAGATTAGGAGTTATGCTCATTAGCGTAATTAGAAAGATTTTTAGTAATTAAATGGCGTAATTAGCATATAGCTTATCTAAACCCAATTTTTAATACCAAAATTTTTACCTAGTGATATAAAATAATATTTTGGGATTTTTGAAGATTTTTATTTAATTTTAGGCTGAGCATAACATAGAGTTCTAAGCTTGATTCGGTAATTGCCGGTTTTGCCCTTTTGACCTATAAAATGAGTTTTACAAATTATTTTGATACCAAACCTTTTTCTACTGATCTAATATGATAAATAAAATATTTTGAGCCTTCTGGAATAATAAAAATATCAGCTTCCCTTTAAAAACCCGGAAATAGCTCAAAATCGCCTTTTTAAGCGTTTTTAACGCATAGTATGTATTAAAACTATTTTAAACAAATAAGGTTTGATGCCTACTGATATTTTCAGTAAAATTTTTATATTTTAATAGTAAGCAAAAGTTTTAAACTCAGAATTCCAGTTTTGACCTTTAAAGCTTAGGTGAAATTACCAAAATGCCCTTTCGATGCATAGTTTGGTTATAATGGGTAAATCTCACATATATGTAATACCCTACTGTTATAACTTATTAAATTATATATTTTTAATGATTATATCAGACCTGTAACTCATATTATTATTTAAACTCTTTTATAACCTTTAAAATGACCAAAATACCCCTACGGGGCATAATTTTAGTTTAAATCCATTTTGGGCATAATAGAAGATATCTTATTGATGTCACAACGTATTTAAGGCATATTAACTTAGGAAACCTGTTCATGAATCATTTTGGTTACCCGTTACGCATTATTAGCGTTCGGTTCGGTTTATGTAACTAGTTTGCATACATTAGCCGAAACGGGTCAAACCTTATCATCTCTGTCTCAAAATCCAGAATGTGTTTAGTTTACCCATGTTACACAAGTCTCCAAACTTGTCGGGTCTAAATCACATTCTATTCCGGTCTTCGCTTAATCGTGCGTTTGAACCGTATGTTCTATTAAAACTAACCGGTCTAAGTTTAGGCTTAATTAAAGACCCGTTAGGAATCTAATAGGTTATTAAAAACCTTTGTTCCAGAATAGGAGACCCGTTAAAAGCTACGTGCACTTGCTGTTTGTGATTAATACTTGCAAAGGTAAATACTTTTAACTTATTTTCCCTATACGGGCTTGGGGTACGATATATAAAATACCGCTTGGTCGGGCATTGGATTTTTGATCGTATGAAGGTTAACTTATTGAAATGTCCCATTTAAATTGTTTTGTTTGCTTAAAGCCTTTGGGGGGTTAATGACCATGTCCTGGATATCCTTGGCATCATTTTACGAAATGGCCACGACCTAAGCACGGGGTGTAGGCGTACACCCGACAGTGCATATATAAATAAATAAGGTATAACCGCCGTGTTAGGATCTGAGTTTGGTTTTGATTGTGTTTTTAGGTTTGAATTAAGATGAAGATGGATGAGTTGTGAAGTGGAATTAAGATGGAAACAAACTTTGCACACAATCAAATGAGAGAATTGCTTTAATCAAACATTTTCCACAAAGAACCGAAAGATTGAATTTATTTCAATAACGATTACAATGCAATGTCTGAATACAAACTCCCCCTCAGCCTGAGCTCACAGTGTTTGTTCGTGCAGGAAGAAGATTTTGCAAAGAGCTAATAGAATAGTACAGAGCACTGTTCTATTTATAGGCACGAGCAAACCACTGAAGCATCTAAGCTGACGTCACCATGAAAGTGACATCTAAGCTCCTAACAAACTCTAACCTCTGATCTATACAACCTCTGCTATGCTAAACTACTGATATTACATTTCATTACATAAAGACATTTAAACTACTGCTTCATCCTTCCACTGATGTGAACCCAGCAGTACTTGTCCGGATCAGCAGAGCTTGACTCAAGGTAGTAGATTGAACAGCAGAGCTTTAGTCTTCCATCAGGCTTTTACTAGATCAGTAGTTTGTAGGTCAGCAGTTTGTACGATCAGTAGATAGGAGGTCAGCAGATGTTGAAACCACTTTCAAGGGGAGAGACATGTAAACATAACATCTGCTTATTCTAGATCCACTGCTCTGATCCAGTTTTGGCTTTAATTATCTGTTCCTTTGGTAGGGTTCAATCCCAAAAATCTCCCCCTGGAACAGATAATGCCAAAACCCTTCATTATTGTGGAACTTTATTGCCTCATCAACAGCTCCCTTATCTGACCTTTAAGTTGTAACTCAAAGTCTAGGGCATCTGTGTCATTTTCATCCCTACCAAGTGGAAGATCAAGGAGATCCTGCATATCTTCAAGACTTAGGCCAAGTGCTTGTTCCCTTGTTATTTTCTTCACTTCTCCACTAGACCTGAACATAGTCAGTACATGGGTCTGTTTGTCAGTTTCCCACTTTAGTACTTTTGAGCCTGGTGGGTTTCTTGGGAGATTTTTATTGGATGAGGTGTTTGGAGAAGCAGGCCTGTTCATGACTGTTTGAGCAGCGTTTACAGATTGATTCAGGCCAAGAGTTTCAGCAATCATTTCTTTAATACCTTCTTTTACAAGCTCATCTCCTGCCATTAGTTCTCCCACTGTTGCAGTATCCAACCGTTTTTGTGGCCTTCTTTTAAAGATGGCTGCACCAGCTGGAGCAGTGGCTCTCCTGATTTGCAGCTTTGATGGTCTTTTTGAAAGCTCTGCTTCAGGATAGTCAGGCTTTTGTGGAGCAGTAGGATCTGTCTTTCTTAATTTCTCCAAGCTTTTGTAAGTAGCCCTGACTTTATCTTCTTTCCATCTCATCACTTGATTTTTGGACCCATAATCAGCAGCAACCAATTCCTCTTTCATTCTCCTCAGCTCTACCTGTTTATCAGGTACATTCTTTTTGAATTTTGCCCAATTTGGAGGAGTGTGTTTGACCTTATTCTTGATCATATCTTGAATCCTGGCTGCTTCTTTTTCAAGCTCAGGAATGGTCCACTCTTTATACATGTGTTTTTCTCCTTTGTACTTCTTGGTTGCCATGATGCTTTCAATGTAGTCTTTTCTCAGAGTTTCATCTGCTCTCTCTGAGATTTGCTGACATACATTTTTTGCAAACTGCTTTAAAGATCCGACTTGTGTGAGCAAGTATTGATAATTCTGCTGAATTTCTCTATCAGATTTCCCATGTGTGTTTCTTTTTGAGATATCCTCTGCTTGCTTAGCCTTGATTTTCAAATATTCTTCAATATTGTTAGGCCTGAGATATCCTTCAACAGATGGCAATTTCCTTTTAGCAGGGTCATCCTCATAGTAGAAAGACTTGATTTCTTCTCTGACTGCTATAAGTTCAAGAGGGAATTGAACACCTGCAGGAGCTAAGGGCTTTTGAATTTAAGCTGATGAGAGAGGAATAGGTTTGGGTATTGTAACAAGTGATAGAGATTTTGAAGATGTTGGTGGTGGTGATGGTGAATCATCATCTGGTATGAAAATCCTTCTCCTTTTTATTTTAGGAGAGGCAGATGATGTTTTGGGTGGATCAGTGGTGGTGATTTGAGTGGCAGTGATTTGTGTTTGACTAACAGTTGTTGAAACAACTGGTGTTTCAACCACTGTTGTCATTATAACAGATGTTGTAACATCTGTTGTCTTCTGCTTTTTGGCAGGAGGAGATGGTGGTGAGGTTGTTTTTGGTGGTGATGGTAAGGCAGTGGTTGTGGTGTGTGTTGAAGTGGTGTGTGTTGTAGTGATGGCAGATGTTGAAACAACTGAAGTACCAACAGATGTTGATACAGCAGGAGTTACAACAGCTGTTTGGATGGAGGTTTGATGTTAGGGGCTTTTGGATGGTGGTTTTGGAGTATGCTTTGTGAGTCTGGATGGTGTGGACTTGGGTTTCCTCACTTTTCTAGTGGGATTTCTTTTTAGCTCAGGATTTTGAACATCCTTTAGCCCAGAACAACCCTGCGCAATCAGCTCCATGTAAGCTCTTTTCTCCTTATTCCACCTTGACATATCCTTTGCCGCTCTGTCCCTTTTTACACTTGCTATAGCTTCATCAAGTGCATTTTGGGTAACATCAACCTTTTTGCTACCATCTGGCAAAGGTATCTGCTTGGTCATATTCTCCATTTCTGGTTCTATGTAGAGACCATCATCTACTCCCTTTTTCTTCCATTCTTTAATTTTCTCCCCCTTTTTGGCATTATCTGGGGGTAATTGATCAATGAAGAGAACAGTTGGAGGAGCAGAGCCAGTGGTTTTCAATAAATGGGCCTTGAGAGCCTTGATGTCTGCTTGTGTGTTCTTGAACCACGACTCCATGATGTTTCTCAGCTCTTGTACATGTATTTCATGTTGCTGATCAGCCATTTGTTTTTGTTGTTGGAGAAAAGGTTGAAATAGATTCCAGAGCTCATTTGTAGCAGGTGCTTGTGATGGAGCAGGTGCTTGAGGTGGAACAACAGTGGATTGCATCTTTTGTACTTTCAACAACTGTTGTAGCATGTCTTTGATATCTGCAACAGCTGTATCCAGCTTGTCAACTCGTTCCGTCAATTCCAGATATTTTAAACCATCACCCAATTTAATGGGATCATCTGATTTCCCACTAGCAGTGGTTTTATCAGTGGTTGAGGTAGGGAGTGTACTCCAAACATTAACCACTGATGCCCCTTTTTCTTGGTACTGGGGTCTTCTTCCTTCAACACTTGACAGCCTTTTGATGTTGCCAGTGGTTAAAACAAATCCACTGGTGGATGTCAGAGGTGCTATGGAAGGAATTGCCTCCAAGGAAGTCTTATTGATGTAACCACTGTCCAAATGTAAACCAATGGGTTCAACATTTGTAGTGGCTGCTTCACTTGGATTACCACCAAGAGTTACTTGTAACTCAAGGGGTGTAACCTCCTCAGGTTGTGTTGGTGGGTTAGCAAATATTGATACATCAGACCCAGTCATTTGTTGAGGCATATTCTCATTGATAGGTGATTGAGAAGGACTGTTTGTGCCTGGTTCAAATCAATTGCTTCCAACAAAAGTCTAGTTGGTGGAGGAATTATGGATGTAAGGTTTGGTGTTAGAAGAGAATTTGCCCCGGGCATTGGGCTGTGGATGATGGAAGCGAATGATTCCAGAGCATCATATTGTGGAGTCCCGATGTGTACAACCTGTTCTTTTTGAGAAGAAGCAGGAGGAGTTTCGGTTATGGGTTGAGATTTTTGTATCAACTGCTGTGAGGAAGAAGCAGCAGTGGTTTCTAGTGACTTTTGTGCTGTCACTGGTAGTTGCTCTGGTATCTCATCCTCCAGAGTTGCCTTTTTGATTGGTTTGGGGGGTTTTTGAGTTTTTCTTTTTGTTGGGTTTTTGGTGATTGTAGGTGTGGGTTTCAAAGCAGTTGTTTTGCTATTTTGATCACCTTGAGCAGTGGGCTCAGCAGCAGATACCTGAGGAGCAGTGGTAGCTGCTAAAGTCTGCTCAGGCACCTCTGCTTGTGTTTTGCAAGGTGTTGACATTCTTGTAAAAGTTTCAGCAGTTAAGTTATGCATTTGAAGAGATTCACCTTGTTTTATTGCAGAAGGATCATTCTTACCCAGTTTCTTTTCAAAATAATAACTTAGAAATCTTGGAAACAGTAAGAAAGCCTTTGTTTCAACATTTTTAACCAAATCATTAAAAATTTCCCTAGAATAATTGAAATTTTCTCCTTGAAGAATAACAAATCCCAGGTTTTGAATTTTTAATGGTATTTCATTAAAAGCAGTGGTTTTGTTTGAAAAACACATTAGGAGGGTATGGAATAAAAACCTTGTTGCAGAAGGGAAGAAACCTTTTTGTAAGGTATCCTTCTTCATCATTGTATCTGCATACCCTCTTTCAATGAAGTCAATTTTTAACTCGTTTTTAGGGAAAGAAATTATACCTTTCTGATCGTCGAGTTGAAGACCTCCGAGATCGATTGTGGTGTAATCTTGACAGCTTTACCCTTTAGAGAAGAGTTAATGGCTATTACAGTTTCACCTTGTTTTTCAAGGGTTGCATTCTTCCAAAACTCTCTTTGGGTTGCCAAGTAAATTGGTGCATCTGCTGTTAACAAAGTTTTGTACTTTGATGCAGACATGATATCAATGATGGAGTCGAAGATATTAGTGGTGCCAGGTTTTGTGAGAAGACCCAGAAAGTTGTGAGACATTTTGTGTGGAATTTCAGTGAGTTTTGCCTTTTGAGAGGCTTCTTTTGATGATGATTTGAAAGTGGGTGTTGCAGATGACTTCGATTTTGTCATTTTGGAGATGATGATCGAAGAAGGTTGTGAAGGGATTTGAAGAAAAACTGCTTTGAGAAGAGAATTTTTAAGAATTCAATTCGACAGTAAAACCCTGTTTTGGGTTTTGAATGGTGGTTTTATAGGGAAAAAGTGAATGCTGACGAGGCAGCGGTTACAAAAGGGACTGACCACTATGTACTGCCCACATGCCAACCCCTGATGAAATGAAGGACAATACTTTTATGAAAGTTACTGATGAAGACAGTGGTTACAACGGTAACAAATGGAAGCAGTGGATGATTTTCACTATCAGTGGATAGCATATCAGTGGATAGCATATCAGTGGATAAGACACTGCTTTTGAACAACAGTGTTTATCAAAGAAATGAGAGAACAGGGGTTGACTTTCAGCAGTGGACAGACTTTGAAGTAGAGCAGACTTTTGAACAATCAGTGGTTATGGCAGACTTTTAAGGATTTTAATGAAAACTTCATTTTTAGCTATTTTTAAGGATGGATTTTTGATTTTCTGAAAACATTTTAATGCTTTTATTCATAGAAAAACAAGATTTTTCTTGTTATTCCATATTTAGCATGCCAATCCTAGAGACCAAACTTTCAAAGTTGGCTGTATCTAATGCTTTTGTGAGCACATCTGCCAGCTGGTCTTTAGTTGGAACATGATGCAGAGAAATCAAACCTTTTTCATAGCAATCCCTCACAAAGTGATGTCTAATGTCGATGTGTTTGGTGGTTGAATGAGAAACTAGATTTTTGATGATATTTTCTGCTGCCTGGCTATCCAACATGAGTGGTGTCTTTAAGGCAGTGATACCAAAATCCAGCAACTGATTTTGAAGCCACAGGAGTTGGGCTGTACAGCTTGCAGCAGCAATGTATTCAGCGTCAGCAGTGGATGTTGAAACAGCTGCTTGCTTTTTGCTTTGCCAAGAAACTAAGCAATCGCCTAGAAACTGGCACCCTCCTGAAGTGGACTTCCTTGTGGTGTTATATCCAGCAAAGTCACTGTCTGAAAAACCTGAAAGCTTGATATTCCCATTAGCCGGATACCGGATACCAGATACCAAGTGTGGGAGCACCTTTTATGTATCTGAAGATCCTTTTTACAGCAATGAGGTTTGATTTTCTGGGAGCTGATTGACTTCTTGCACAGACACATGTTGCAAACATGATGTCTGGTCTAGATGCAGTTAGGTACACTAAAGACCCAATCATGCTTCTATAAAGTGTTTGGTCAATCAGCTCATCCTTTTCATCAGACATGACAAGCTTATTTGTTGCCATGGGTGTGCTGCATGGTTTACAATCATTCATATCAAATTTATTTAAAAGTTCTTTAGCATATTTGCTTTGATGAATGAAAGTTCCATTTTGCATTTGCTGAACTTGGAGACCAAGAAAGCATTGCAGCTCACCCATTGCACTCATTTCAAACTCAGCTGTCATGAGTTCCCTAAACTCTTCACACATTTTATTACATGTGCTTCCAAAAATAATGTCATCCACATAAATTTGGACAATCATTAAATCCTTTCCTCTCCATTTTAGAAACAGTGTTTTATCAATGGTACCTCTTTTGAAACCATTTGAGAGTAGAAAGGTGGAAAGAGTTTCATACCAGGCCCTAGGTGCTTGTTTAAGGCCATACAAGGCTTTGTTTAGCCTGTAGACATGATCTGGATAAAATGGATCCTCAAAACCTGGAGGTTGACAGACATACACCTCTTCTTGAATTGTACCATAGAGGAAAGCACTTTTGATATCCATTTGGAACACCTTCATGTTGTGGTTGACAGCAAAGGCCAGGAACAGTCTTATAGCTTCCAATCTTGCTACAGGGGTGAATGTTTCATCATAATCAATCCCCTCTTCCTGTCTGTAACCTTGAACCACAAGCCTGGCTTTATTCTTGACAACAATGCCCCTTTCATCAGTTTTGTTTTTGAAGGCCCACTTTGTGCCAATGGGACTTACATCCTCTGGCAGTGGTACAAGCTCCTATACTTGTTGTCTTTTAAACTATTGGAGCTCTTCTTGCATGGCTTCTACCCAGCTGTTGTCTTTCAGTGCCTCTTGGTACTTGACTGGCTGATGGAGAGATAGAAAACCAGCAAAAAGACAAATATTTTGGGGTTGGCTTCTTGTGAGCACCCCTTCATTGATGTTGCCAATGATTTGATCAGGTGGATGAGATCTCAAGAAGATTAAATCTCCTTGGTATGGTATGATGGCATTTGTTAGTAATGGTGTGGACACATGCTGACTTTTATCCACTGTTTTGGGACTTTTGTCAGCAGTGTTTGATGATGTGGAAGCAGTGGTTGATGGGCTACTTTGGTCAACAACTGTTGAGGTTGCAGTGGTTGAGCTTTGACAGCTGTTTTGTACAACTGATGCTTTTCCCATTGTGGCTGACTTTTGTTGAGGAATGATGATCTCATACCCATAGTCTGGTGATGAATCCTATGATGGACCTGCACTGTTAGTCTTGACAACAGTATTTTCAAAAGTGAATTTATCAAGATCAAACAAATCTGCAGGATTTGCTGGGATTTTCATTGATGAAAGTTCATTGAACTTTACATTTAAGGTCTCCTCCACTTCTTTGGTCCGTGTATTAATGTTGGTGCACTACATCTGTCGACTTCGTCTTGGATCGAGTCTTAGTCTTAGAGTATTAGATCAGGGCACATTTTACGAGAAAATAGGATAGTATATAGGTTTAACTTGGTAGGTCCGCTTATATGTACATGTAGGTCCGCTTATATGTCAGGTCCGCTTATATGTACATGTAGGTCCGCTTATGTGTTAGGTCCGCTTATATGGACATGTCCCTTGAAGGGAACCTCATCACCTATAAAAAGGTGCACATAAGCGAACCATAAGAAACAGACCTTGTAACTCGTACCGAAGTGCTGCCGGATCGAGATTTGGATGTAAACTGTTATAAATCAATACAGAAAGGTGTTTAAAGAGATTTGCTAGCTGTTTCTACGTTGATTACTTGTTTTCCGCACCTGTAATTGACGAAAACTCCTCTGAACGACTCGTTCGGGTCGAAACACGATCCTACAAGTGGTATCAGAGCTTCAGGAGGAGGAGTTCTACAGAGAATAGCTGGAATTCATCAAGTTTTCTTACTTCTACATCTTCTTTCTTCAGTTCAGATAGTTTCACCGGTCAAAATCAGCTCAAAATCTCACGGATTGTGCGGAATAGAATATAGTCAAACCTTGGAAAGTTTGATGTTAAAATTCACATTAAAAATGGGTCAAAAGTGATCGTGAATAGGTTCCGCTTATACGGACACTCCATAGGTTTGCTTGTTAGGTCCGCTTTTAAAATCAGTTTTGTTGTAGTTTCGCTCAAGAGGTCCGCTCATAGGGACTTGATTGTTGAAGGTTCGCTCTAGAGATCCGTTTTTAGGGACATATTGTGTATAGGTCCGCTTCAAATTGCGTGTAAGGTCCGCTTTAGTGAACAACAAACAGATCCGCTCTTGTGAACAACTCTGGTTCGCTTTTCTGTCACATCAGAGATCCGCTTGTGTGGTTCGTTTGTTGTGACATAGTCTGGTTCGCTCTTGTGTCACTAAATTGAGAAGTTTCGTTCCTAAGTGTTTATGTTATCAGTTCATGTGATCACCCTCGTTCAAATAAATCGAAAGTTGTTGTCTGCCACACTCATATTTGTGGTCAAATGAGATTTTAGTGGACAGAAGTCAGTTTGCATGTGTTGATGCCAGCCTTAGTGAATCATTAATCGAGAATGTCAGTAGGTCACATGTTGTTTTTGTTCAAGGTTGCATGTGATTATCATAAAGGAGTGTTGGACACTTTCATAGTGATGTGTTAAAGGTTGTCAGCATTTATAAGTTTAAACAATTGCATGTGATCAGTCATACATTGAGGTCCAATCAAACTATGTGATTGTCGGTATAGTGGATTATTTTCGGTAACAATAAACTATAATTCAAAGCCCAAGTAGAGTGATCGGCCCAATCAGATTCAAACACAGTTAAATTTTTGGATTAGTGAGTCTTGCGGCCCAATGAGATAATTGTTGTAAATTGTTGTTGTCGGCTACTTGCAAAAGTACTTTGTTTATAACGGATTGCTTGTATTGTTGTGAAGCCCATTGATTTCTCCGATTTACAAGTCTCGGCCCATTGATTCAATAAACTTCAATATGCCCATTTTTCAACGTTTGAATTTGATCCGGGTCAAAGCAGTCCACACAATGTGTTGAAGCAGTCGTGTGTCAAAGCAGTCTGCATAGTTTGTCTATTTTCAGTCTGCACAAAATAATCACCAGTTCGAGTACCAGCATATTCTATTAATTGATAAATTTTTAAACTGATTGTTATTTGTTTGTGTCGACAGGTGTATTCTTACAAGGTGATACAGTTCAGTTGAAAAACCGAATCATGGACGAGGAATTCTACAACGCGTTCGCTACTCCTGTTACTCCAATTTCTCTTTCACAAAATACGATGTTGGAAAACGAAATGGGAACAATGCAAAAACCGCCCAAACTAATGAACATCGAAGAATATAAAGGTTGGGAAGGTCGTTTCGAGAATTGGGTGGAAGCCAACTACTTGGATGTGTGGGAATGTGTCGAGACAAAATACATTCGACCAATGAATGATGATGAAGAAGTGGTTCCGATTAAAGATCTAAGCACCGATGCTAGAAAGAAATACAAAGATGAGAAAATGATGCTGAGTCTTCTACAACAAGCTATGAAAGAAGACATCTTGGTGTTATTACAACATAATGGAACTTCCTACTTGATTTGGAAAGCTTTAAGATCAAAGTTTGTTGGTAGTCAAGAAATGATAAAGAACAAGAAATCACTTCTGAAGAAAGAGTTCGATCTGTTTCGTGGTTTGAAGAATGAAAGCACAAGGTAGATTATTGAAAGATATTGCAATCTGCTAGCAAACATGAAGAGATTGAGCATCGAGAAAGACAATGAAGAGTTGATCGAGAAGCTTGCTGATTCATTGCCACACGAGACTTGGGGCACATATCTCATGATGCTTAGAAACAAGAAAGGTTTTAGCAGTTTGACACTAAGCAAGTTCATTGAGAAGTTGGAAGCTCAAGAGATGGAGCAACGAAAGATTATTAGAATGAAAGATTTCGATGGTGAACAGGATATTGGGTTGTATTACAAAGCAGGGGGAATGAGAAGTCTACAAATTTATCTCCAAAAATAGAAACTGCTTACAATGCCAAGAATTCTTCTGGAAGTTCATCATCAGGATCAAACAGCAAAACAAGTTTCACATCATTTCCGTCTTTTGATCCAAATGTTTCAACAACAAGAAATGGCAAAAAGCTTCAATGCAACATTGTGTTGAATATTGAAAATGATCAGGAATATTCTGAAGAGTTAGCAAAAAGTCATATGTCTTTATTGGGAACTGTTCTTGAATCTTATGGTAGTTTTGTTGCCGGTCGAATCGGGAATCCAATGTTGACAAAGGAAGATTACGACCAGATCGATGCTGAAGAGATGGAGCTGATGGACATAAAATGGTGCTTGGCCAGCGGGTTGAGGAGAGCTGAGAAATTCAAGCAAATCACTGGAAGAGATGATCTACGTGAAGCTAATGTTTCTACTTTAGAGCTGAGAAATTCAAGCAAATCACTGGAAGAGATGATCTACGTGAAGCTAATGTTTCTACTTTAGGTTTTGATAAATCTAAAGTTACTTGTTTTCATTGCAGGGAAAAAGGACACTTCAAGAGGGAGTGCAAAAACCGCGAAGCAAGTGGAGCTCAGAATCCTTTCAACAACAACAATGATTATTACCGAAAAGCCATCTACCATCAAGTTGCACAACAACCATCTCAACAACATCAACATCAAGCACAAACTGCACATAGAAGACACATAATTGAAGATTCTGGAAAAAGAGCTTGTGCGGTTAATCAAGATTCTTCAAAGAGAGCTAATGGTAGTGCATTGATAATAGATCAAGATGATGAAAAGTTACCTGAAGGGTTTAGTTGGGAAAATTTCACATGGGATAATTATGTTCCTGATCAAGCTATAGCTAACAAAGCTTATGTAGCCCGAGTTGAAGAAGATAGTGATGATGATCGTGAGTATTGGGCGAGAAAATTTGATATTTTTAATGATTATATCAGACCTGTAACTCATATTATTATTTAAACTCTTTTATAACCTTTAAAATGACCAAAATACCCCTACGGGGCATAATTTTAGTTTAAATCCATTTTGGGCATAATAGAAGATATCTTATTGATGTCACAACGTATTTAAGGCATATTAACTTAGGAAACCTGTTCATGAATCATTTTGGTTACCCGTTACGCATTATTAGCGTTCGGTTCGGTTTATGTAACTAGTTTGCATACATTAGCCGAAACGGGTCAAACCTTATCATCTCTGTCTCAAAATCCAGAATGTGTTTAGTTTACCCATGTTACACAAGTCTCCAAACTTGTCGGGTCTAAATCACATTCTATTCCGGTCTTCGCTTAATCGTGCGTTTGAACCGTATGTTCTATTAAAACTAACCGGTCTAAGTTTAGGCTTAATTAAAGACCCGTTAGGAATCTAATAGGTTATTAAAAACCTTTGTTCCAGAATAGGAGACCCGTTAAAAGCTACGTGCACTTGCTGTTTGTGATTAATACTTGCAAAGGTAAATACTTTTAACTTATTTTCCCTATACGGGCTTGGGGTACGATATATAAAATACCGCTTGGTCGGGCATTGGATTTTTGATCGTATGAAGGTTAACTTATTGAAATGTCCCATTTAAATTGTTTTGTTTGCTTAAAGCCTTTGGGGGGTTAATGACCATGTCCTGGATATCCTTGGCATCATTTTACGAAATGGCCACGACCTAAGCACGGGGTGTAGGCGTACACCCGACAGTGCATATATAAATAAATAAGGTATAACCGCCGTGTTAGGATCTGAGTTTGGTTTTGATTGTGTTTTTACGTTTGAATTAAGATGAAGATGGATGAGTTGTGAAGTGGAATTAAGATGGAAACAAACTTTGCACACAATCAAATGAGAGAATTGCTTTAATCAAACATTTTCCACAAAGAACCGAAAGATTGAATTTATTTCAATAACGATTACAATGCAATGTCTGAATACAAACTCCCCCTCAGCCTGAGCTCACAGTGTTTGTTCGTGCAGGAAGAAGATTTTGCAAAGAGCTAATAGAATAGTACAGAGCACTGTTCTATTTATAGGCACGAGCAAACCACTGAAGCATCTAAGCTGACGTCACCATGAAAGTGACATCTAAGCTCCTAACAAACTCTAACCTCTGATCTATACAACCTCTGCTATGCTAAACTACTGATATTACATTTCATTACATAAAGACATTTAAACTACTGCTTCATCCTTCCACTGATGTGAACCCAGCAGTACTTGTCCGGATCAGCAGAGCTTGACTCAAGGTAGTAGATTGAACAGCAGAGCTTTAGTCTTCCATCAGGCTTTTACTAGATCAGTAGTTTGTAGGTCAGCAGTTTGTACGATCAGTAGATAGGAGGTCAGCAGATGTTGAAACCACTTTCAAGGGGAGAGACATGTAAACATAACATCTGCTTATTCTAGATCCACTGCTCTGATCCAGTTTTGGCTTTAATTATCTGTTCCTTTGGTAGGGTTCAATCCCAAAAATCTCCCCCTGGAACAGATAATGCCAAAACCCTTCATTATTGTGGAACTTTATTGCCTCATCAACAGCTCCCTTATCTGACCTTTAAGTTGTAACTCAAAGTCTAGGGCATCTGTGTCATTTTCATCCCTACCAAGTGGAAGATCAAGGAGATCCTGCATATCTTCAAGACTTAGGCCAAGTGCTTGTTCCCTTGTTATTTTCTTCACTTCTCCACTAGACCTGAACATAGTCAGTACATGGGTCTGTTTGTCAGTTTCCCACTTTAGTACTTTTGAGCCTGGTGGGTTTCTTGGGAGATTTTTATTGGATGAGGTGTTTGGAGAAGCAGGCCTGTTCATGACTGTTTGAGCAGCGTTTACAGATTGATTCAGGCCAAGAGTTTCAGCAATCATTTCTTTAATACCTTCTTTTACAAGCTCATCTCCTGCCATTAGTTCTCCCACTGTTGCAGTATCCAACCGTTTTTGTGGCCTTCTTTTAAAGATGGCTGCACCAGCTGGAGCAGTGGCTCTCCTGATTTGCAGCTTTGATGGTCTTTTTGAAAGCTCTGCTTCAGGATAGTCAGGCTTTTGTGGAGCAGTAGGATCTGTCTTTCTTAATTTCTCCAAGCTTTTGTAAGTAGCCCTGACTTTATCTTCTTTCCATCTCATCACTTGATTTTTGGACCCATAATCAGCAGCAACCAATTCCTCTTTCATTCTCCTCAGCTCTACCTGTTTATCAGGTACATTCTTTTTGAATTTTGCCCAATTTGGAGGAGTGTGTTTGACCTTATTCTTGATCATATCTTGAATCCTGGCTGCTTCTTTTTCAAGCTCAGGAATGGTCCACTCTTTATACATGTGTTTTTCTCCTTTGTACTTCTTGGTTGCCATGATGCTTTCAATGTAGTCTTTTCTCAGAGTTTCATCTGCTCTCTCTGAGATTTGCTGACATACATTTTTTGCAAACTGCTTTAAAGATCCGACTTGTGTGAGCAAGTATTGATAATTCTGCTGAATTTCTCTATCAGATTTCCCATGTGTGTTTCTTTTTGAGATATCCTCTGCTTGCTTAGCCTTGATTTTCAAATATTCTTCAATATTGTTAGGCCTGAGATATCCTTCAACAGATGGCAATTTCCTTTTAGCAGGGTCATCCTCATAGTAGAAAGACTTGATTTCTTCTCTGACTGCTATAAGTTCAAGAGGGAATTGAACACCTGCAGGAGCTAAGGGCTTTTGAATTTAAGCTGATGAGAGAGGAATAGGTTTGGGTATTGTAACAAGTGATAGAGATTTTGAAGATGTTGGTGGTGGTGATGGTGAATCATCATCTGGTATGAAAATCCTTCTCCTTTTTATTTTAGGAGAGGCAGATGATGTTTTGGGTGGATCAGTGGTGGTGATTTGAGTGGCAGTGATTTGTGTTTGACTAACAGTTGTTGAAACAACTGGTGTTTCAACCACTGTTGTCATTATAACAGATGTTGTAACATCTGTTGTCTTCTGCTTTTTGGCAGGAGGAGATGGTGGTGAGGTTGTTTTTGGTGGTGATGGTAAGGCAGTGGTTGTGGTGTGTGTTGAAGTGGTGTGTGTTGTAGTGATGGCAGATGTTGAAACAACTGAAGTACCAACAGATGTTGATACAGCAGGAGTTACAACAGCTGTTTGGATGGAGGTTTGATGTTAGGGGCTTTTGGATGGTGGTTTTGGAGTATGCTTTGTGAGTCTGGATGGTGTGGACTTGGGTTTCCTCACTTTTCTAGTGGGATTTCTTTTTAGCTCAGGATTTTGAACATCCTTTAGCCCAGAACAACCCTGCGCAATCAGCTCCATGTAAGCTCTTTTCTCCTTATTCCACCTTGACATATCCTTTGCCGCTCTGTCCCTTTTTACACTTGCTATAGCTTCATCAAGTGCATTTTGGGTAACATCAACCTTTTTGCTACCATCTGGCAAAGGTATCTGCTTGGTCATATTCTCCATTTCTGGTTCTATGTAGAGACCATCATCTACTCCCTTTTTCTTCCATTCTTTAATTTTCTCCCCCTTTTTGGCATTATCTGGGGGTAATTGATCAATGAAGAGAACAGTTGGAGGAGCAGAGCCAGTGGTTTTCAATAAATGGGCCTTGAGAGCCTTGATGTCTGCTTGTGTGTTCTTGAACCACGACTCCATGATGTTTCTCAGCTCTTGTACATGTATTTCATGTTGCTGATCAGCCATTTGTTTTTGTTGTTGGAGAAAAGGTTGAAATAGATTCCAGAGCTCATTTGTAGCAGGTGCTTGTGATGGAGCAGGTGCTTGAGGTGGAACAACAGTGGATTGCATCTTTTGTACTTTCAACAACTGTTGTAGCATGTCTTTGATATCTGCAACAGCTGTATCCAGCTTGTCAACTCGTTCCGTCAATTCCAGATATTTTAAACCATCACCCAATTTAATGGGATCATCTGATTTCCCACTAGCAGTGGTTTTATCAGTGGTTGAGGTAGGGAGTGTACTCCAAACATTAACCACTGATGCCCCTTTTTCTTGGTACTGGGGTCTTCTTCCTTCAACACTTGACAGCCTTTTGATGTTGCCAGTGGTTAAAACAAATCCACTGGTGGATGTCAGAGGTGCTATGGAAGGAATTGCCTCCAAGGAAGTCTTATTGATGTAACCACTGTCCAAATGTAAACCAATGGGTTCAACATTTGTAGTGGCTGCTTCACTTGGATTACCACCAAGAGTTACTTGTAACTCAAGGGGTGTAACCTCCTCAGGTTGTGTTGGTGGGTTAGCAAATATTGATACATCAGACCCAGTCATTTGTTGAGGCATATTCTCATTGATAGGTGATTGAGAAGGACTGTTTGTGCCTGGTTCAAATCAATTGCTTCCAACAAAAGTCTAGTTGGTGGAGGAATTATGGATGTAAGGTTTGGTGTTAGAAGAGAATTTGCCCCGGGCATTGGGCTGTGGATGATGGAAGCGAATGATTCCAGAGCATCATATTGTGGAGTCCCGATGTGTACAACCTGTTCTTTTTGAGAAGAAGCAGGAGGAGTTTCGGTTATGGGTTGAGATTTTTGTATCAACTGCTGTGAGGAAGAACCAGCAGTGGTTTCTAGTGACTTTTGTGCTGTCACTGGTAGTTGCTCTGGTATCTCATCCTCCAGAGTTGCCTTTTTGATTGGTTTGGGGGGTTTTTGAGTTTTTCTTTTTGTTGGGTTTTTGGTGATTGTAGGTGTGGGTTTCAAAGCAGTTGTTTTGCTATTTTGATCACCTTGAGCAGTGGGCTCAGCAGCAGATACCTGAGGAGCAGTGGTAGCTGCTAAAGTCTGCTCAGGCACCTCTGCTTGTGTTTTGCAAGGTGTTGACATTCTTGTAAAAGTTTCAGCAGTTAAGTTATGCATTTGAAGAGATTCACCTTGTTTTATTGCAGAAGGATCATTCTTACCCAGTTTCTTTTCAAAATAATAACTTAGAAATCTTGGAAACAGTAAGAAAGCCTTTGTTTCAACATTTTTAACCAAATCATTAAAAATTTCCCTAGAATAATTGAAATTTTCTCCTTGAAGAATAACAAATCCCAGGTTTTGAATTTTTAATGGTATTTCATTAAAAGCAGTGGTTTTGTTTGAAAAACACATTAGGAGGGTATGGAATAAAAACCTTGTTGCAGAAGGGAAGAAACCTTTTTGTAAGGTATCCTTCTTCATCATTGTATCTGCATACCCTCTTTCAATGAAGTCAATTTTTAACTCGTTTTTAGGGAAAGAAATTATACCTTTCTGATCGTCGAGTTGAAGACCTCCGAGATCGATTGTGGTGTAATCTTGACAGCTTTACCCTTTAGAGAAGAGTTAATGGCTATTACAGTTTCACCTTGTTTTTCAAGGGTTGCATTCTTCCAAAACTCTCTTTGGGTTGCCAAGTAAATTGGTGCATCTGCTGTTAACAAAGTTTTGTACTTTGATGCAGACATGATATCAATGATGGAGTCGAAGATATTAGTGGTGCCAGGTTTTGTGAGAAGACCCAGAAAGTTGTGAGACATTTTGTGTGGAATTTCAGTGAGTTTTGCCTTTTGAGAGGCTTCTTTTGATGATGATTTGAAAGTGGGTGTTGCAGATGACTTCGATTTTGTCATTTTGGAGATGATGATCGAAGAAGGTTGTGAAGGGATTTGAAGAAAAACTGCTTTGAGAAGAGAATTTTTAAGAATTCAATTCGACAGTAAAACCCTGTTTTGGGTTTTGAATGGTGGTTTTATAGGGAAAAAGTGAATGCTGACGAGGCAGCGGTTACAAAAGGGACTGACCACTATGTACTGCCCACATGCCAACCCCTGATGAAATGAAGGACAATACTTTTATGAAAGTTACTGATGAAGACAGTGGTTACAACGGTAACAAATGGAAGCAGTGGATGATTTTCACTATCAGTGGATAGCATATCAGTGGATAAGACACTGCTTTTGAACAACAGTGTTTATCAAAGAAATGAGAGAACAGGGGTTGACTTTCAGCAGTGGACAGACTTTGAAGTAGAGCAGACTTTTGAACAATCAGTGGTTATGGCAGACTTTTAAGGATTTTAATGAAAACTTCATTTTTAGCTATTTTTAAGGATGGATTTTTGATTTTCTGAAAACATTTTAATGCTTTTATTCATAGAAAAACAAGATTTTTCTTGTTATTCCATATTTAGCATGCCAATCCTAGAGACCAAACTTTCAAAGTTGGCTGTATCTAATGCTTTTGTGAGCACATCTGCCAGCTGGTCTTTAGTTGGAACATGATGCAGAGAAATCAAACCTTTTTCATAGCAATCCCTCACAAAGTGATGTCTAATGTCGATGTGTTTGGTGGTTGAATGAGAAACTAGATTTTTGATGATATTTTCTGCTGCCTGGCTATCCAACATGAGTGGTGTCTTTAAGGCAGTGATACCAAAATCCAGCAACTGATTTTGAAGCCACAGGAGTTGGGCTGTACAGCTTGCAGCAGCAATGTATTCAGCGTCAGCAGTGGATGTTGAAACAGCTGCTTGCTTTTTGCTTTGCCAAGAAACTAAGCAATCGCCTAGAAACTGGCACCCTCCTGAAGTGGACTTCCTTGTGGTGTTATATCCAGCAAAGTCACTGTCTGAAAAACCTGAAAGCTTGATATTCCCATTAGCCGGATACCGGATACCAGATACCAAGTGTGGGAGCACCTTTTATGTATCTGAAGATCCTTTTTACAGCAATGAGGTTTGATTTTCTGGGAGCTGATTGACTTCTTGCACAGACACATGTTGCAAACATGATGTCTGGTCTAGATGCAGTTAGATACACTAAAGACCCAATCATGCTTCTATAAAGTGTTTGGTCAATCAGCTCATCCTTTTCATCAGACATGACAAGCTTATTTGTTGCCATGGGTGTGCTGCATGGTTTACAATCATTCATATCAAATTTATTTAAAAGTTCTTTAGCATATTTGCTTTGATGAATGAAAGTTCCATTTTGCATTTGCTGAACTTGGAGACCAAGAAAGCATTGCAGCTCACCCATTGCACTCATTTCAAACTCAGCTGTCATGAGTTCCCTAAACTCTTCACACATTTTATTACATGTGCTTCCAAAAATAATGTCATCCACATAAATTTGGACAATCATTAAATCCTTTCCTCTCCATTTTAGAAACAGTGTTTTATCAATGGTACCTCTTTTGAAACCATTTGAGAGTAGAAAGGTGGAAAGAGTTTCATACCAGGCCCTAGGTGCTTGTTTAAGGCCATACAAGGCTTTGTTTAGCCTGTAGACATGATCTGGATAAAATGGATCCTCAAAACCTGGAGGTTGACAGACATACACCTCTTCTTGAATTGTACCATAGAGGAAAGCACTTTTGATATCCATTTGGAACACCTTCATGTTGTGGTTGACAGCAAAGGCCAGGAACAGTCTTATAGCTTCCAATCTTGCTACAGGGGTGAATGTTTCATCATAATCAATCCCCTCTTCCTGTCTGTAACCTTGAACCACAAGCCTGGCTTTATTCTTGACAACAATGCCCCTTTCATCAGTTTTGTTTTTGAAGGCCCACTTTGTGCCAATGGGACTTACATCCTCTGGCAGTGGTACAAGCTCCTATACTTGTTGTCTTTTAAACTATTGTAGCTCTTCTTGCATGGCTTCTACCCAGCTGTTGTCTTTCAGTGCCTCTTGGTACTTGACTGGCTGATGGAGAGATAGAAAACCAGCAAAAAGACAAATATTTTGGGGTTGGCTTCTTGTGAGCACCCCTTCATTGATGTTGCCAATGATTTGATCAGGTGGATGAGATCTCAAGAAGATTAAATCTCCTTGGTATGGTATGATGGCATTTGTTAGTGAAGGCTTCAAAAGGTGGTGGAATAGGAGTAATGGTGTGGACACATGCTGACTTTTATCCACTGTTTTGGGACTTTTGTCAGCAGTGTTTGATGATGTGGAAGCAGTGGTTGATGGGCTACTTTGGTCAACAACTGTTGAGGTTGCAGTGGTTGAGCTTTGACAGCTGTTTTGTACAACTGATGCTTTTCCCATTGTGGCTGACTTTTGTTGAGGAATGATGATCTCATACCCATAGTCTGGTGATGAATCCTATGATGGACCTGCACTGTTAGTCTTGACAACAGTATTTTCAAAAGTGAATTTATCAAGATCAAACAAATCTGCAGGATTTGCTGGGATTTTCATTGATGAAAGTTCATTGAACTTTACATTTAAGGTCTCCTCCACTTCTTTGGTCCGTGTATTAATGTTGGTGCACTACATCTGTCGACTTCGTCTTGGATCGAGTCTTAGTCTTAGAGTATTAGATCAGGGCACATTTTACGAGAAAATAGGATAGTATATAGGTTTAACTTGGTAGGTCCGCTTATATGTACATGTAGGTCCGCTTATGTGTTAGGTCCGCTTATATGGACATGTCCCTTGAAGGGAACCTCATCACCTATAAAAAGGTGCACATAAGCGAACCATAAGAAACAGACCTTGTAACTCGTACCGAAGTGCTGCCGGATCGAGATTTGGATGTAAACTGTTATAAATCAATACAGAAAGGTGTTTAAAGAGATTTGCTAGCTGTTTCTACGTTGATTACTTGTTTTCCGCACCTGTAATTGACGAAAACTCCTCTGAACGACTCGTTCGGGTCGAAACACGATCCTACAAGTGGTATCAGAGCTTCAGGAGGAGGAGTTCTACAGAGAATAGCTGGAATTCATCAAGTTTTCTTACTTCTACATCTTCTTTCTTCAGTTCAGATAGTTTCACCGGTCAAAATCAGCTCAAAATCTCACGGATTGTGCGGAATAGAATATAGTCAAACCTTGGAAAGTTTGATGTTAAAATTCACATTAAAAATGGGTCAAAAGTGATCGTGAATAGGTTCCGCTTATACGGACACTCCATAGGTTTGCTTGTTAGGTCCGCTTTTAAAATCAGTTTTGTTGTAGTTTCGCTCAAGAGGTCCGCTCATAGGGACTTGATTGTTGAAGGTTCGCTCTAGAGATCCGTTTTTAGGGACATATTGTGTATAGGTCCGCTTCAAATTGCGTGTAAGGTCCGCTTTAGTGAACAACAAACAGATCCGCTCTTGTGAACAACTCTGGTTCTCTTTTCTGTCACATCAGAGATCCGCTTGTGTGGTTCGTTTGTTGTGACATAGTCTGGTTCGCTCTTGTGTCACTAAATTGAGAAGTTTCGTTCCTAAGTGTTTATGTTATCAGTTCATGTGATCACCCTCGTTCAAATAAATCGAAAGTTGTTGTCTGCCACACTCATATTTGTGGTCAAATGAGATTTTAGTGGACAGAAGTCAGTTTGCATGTGTTGATGCCAGCCTTAGTGAATCATTAATCGAGAATGTCAGTAGGTCACATGTTGTTTTTGTTCAAGGTTGCATGTGATTATCATAAAGGAGTGTTGGACACTTTCATAGTGATGTGTTAAAGGTTGTCAGCATTTATAAGTTTAAACAATTGCATGTGATCAGTCATACATTGAGGTCCAATCAAACTATGTGATTGTCGGTATAGTGGATTATTTTCGGTAACAATAAACTATAATTCAAAGCCCAAGTAGAGTGATCGGCCCAATCAGATTCAAACACAGTTAAATTTTTGGATTAGTGAGTCTTGCGGCCCAATGAGATAATTGTTGTAAATTGTTGTTGTCGGCTACTTGCAAAAGTACTTTGTTTATAACGGATTGCTTGTATTGTTGTGAAGCCCATTGATTTCTCCGATTTACAAGTCTCGGCCCATTGATTCAATAAACTTCAATATGCCCATTTTTCAACGTTTGAATTTGATCCGGGTCAAAGCAGTCCACACAATGTGTTGAAGCAGTGGTGTGTCAAAGCAGTCTGCATAGTTTGTCTATTTTCAGTCTGCACAAAATAATCACCAGTTCGAGTACCAGTCATATTCTATTAATTGATAAATTTTTAAACTGATTGTTATTTGTTTGTGTCGACAGGTGTATTCTTACAAGGTGATACAGTTCAGTTGAAAAACCGAATCATGGACGAGGAATTCTACAACGCGTTCGCTACTCCTGTTACTCCAATTTCTCTTTCACAAAATACGATGTTGGAAAACGAAATGGGAACAATGCAAAAACCGCCCAAACTAATGAACATCGAAGAATATAAAGGTTAGGAAGGTCGTTTCGAGAATTGGGTGGAAGCCAACTACTTGGATGTGTGGGAATGTGTCGAGACAAAATACATTCGACCAATGAATGATGATGAAGAAGTGGTTCCGATTAAAGATCTAAGCGCCGATGCTAGAAAGAAATACAAAGATGAGAAAATGATGCTGAGTCTTCTACAACAAGCTGTGAAAGAAGACATCTTGGTGTTATTACAACATAATGGAACTTCCTACTCGATTTGGAAAGCTTTAAGATCAAAGTTTGTTGGTAGTCAAGAAATGATAAAGAACAAGAAATCACTTCTGAAGAAAGAGTTCGATCTGTTTTGTGGTTTGAAGAATGAAAGCACAAGGCAGATTATTGAAAGATATTGCAATCTGCTAGCAAACATGAAGAGATTGAGCATCGAGAAAGACAATGAAGAGTTGATCGAGAAGCTTGCTGATTCATTGCCACACGAGACTTGGGGCACATATCTCATAATGCTTAGAAACAAGAAAGGTTTTAGCAGTTTGACACTAAGCAAGTTCATTGAGAAGTTGGAAGCTCAAGAGATGGAGCAACGAAAGATTATTAGAATGAAAGATTTCGATGGTGAACAGGATATTGGGTTGTATTACAAAGCAGGGGGAATGAGAAGTCTACAAATTTATCTCCAAAAATAGAAACTGCTTACAATGCCAAGAATTCTTCTGGAAGTTCATCATCAGGATCAAACAGCAAAACAAGTTTCACATCATTTCCGTCTTTTGATCCAAATGTTTCAACAACAAGAAATGGCAAAAAGCTTCAATGCAACATTGTGTTGAATATTGAAAATGATCAGGAATATTCTGAAGAGTTAGCAAAAAGTCATATGTCTTTATTGGGAACTGTTCTTGAATCTTATGGTAGTTTTGTTGCCGGTCGAATCGGGAATCCAATGTTGACAAAGGAAGATTACGACCAGATCGATGCTGAAGAGATGGAGCTGATGGACATAAAATGGTGCTTGGCCAGCGTGTTGAGGAGAGCTGAGAAATTCAAGCAAATCACTGGAAGAGATGATCTACGTGAAGCTAATGTTTCTACTTTAGAGCTGAGAAATTCAAGCAAATCACTGGAAGAGATGATCTACGTGAAGCTAATGTTTCTACTTTAGGTTTTGATAAATCTAAAGTTACTTGTTTTCATTGCAGGGAAAAAGGACACTTCAAGAGGGAGTGCAAAAACCGCGAAGCAAGTGGAGCTCAGAATCCTTTCAACAACAACAATGATTATTACCGAAAAGCCATCTACCATCAAGTTGCACAACAACCATCTCAACAACATCAACATCAAGCACAAACTGCACATGGAAGACACATAATTGAAGATTCTGGAAAAAGAGCTTGTGCGGTTAATCAAGATTCTTCAAAGAGAGCTAATGGTAGTGCATTGATAATAGATCAAGATGATGAAAAGTTACCTGAAGGGTTTAGTTGGGAAAATTTCACATGGGATAATTATGTTCCTGATCAAGCTATAGCTAACAAAGCTTATGTAGCCCGAGTTGAAGAAGATAGTGATGATGATCGTGAGTATTGGGCGAGAAAATTTGATGCTGATATGAAATTGATTGCTGAGAGTGATAGTGAAGATGAAAAAGTCAAGAAGAAAAAGAAAAAGATAAAGACACCAGTGAGCAGTGATGATGAGACTGTTCCAGTGATCAAAAGGAAAGTAAAGGTTGAAGTTCCAAAGTTCAAAGTTGATCAAGAAGTTGATGCTAAAAAGATTTCAGTGAAGTGTGAAAACTGTGAAGCTGTGAAGAAGCAGAATAGTACACTGATCTTTAACTTGAATAGTTTGAAGGAATCTTATGATGTACTGAACAAAGCAATGAACCAATATAATCAAACAAGTTAAGAACAAGCAACAGCGATGAAAACACTTCAAGGAGCTTTTATGACGAAGCAAAAAGTGGTGAACAACTATATTGAGAAGTGTGCTGTGCTAGAACAAAAGTTGGAATTGCAAAGAATTGAGACTGAAAGAGTAAATCGATTGTTGAAAAGTTACTCATGTACTTCTTATGTCATTGACAGGATTTATCCAACTGTTGAAGGCATGAAGGCATTTGAAGAGGATGAAGTAACTGAAGAAAAGAATAATGAAAAAGTGGCTGAAGAAAAGACTCCAGAAAAGAAGAACAAGAAGAAGTGTGATACAAAGAAAAAGACTGACAAGAAGGATTCTGGTAAGAAACAAGATGTTGGTTATAACAAATGTCCACCCCCGCTAGAAAATGGATATTTGCCCAGAAATCCAAATCAGGAAAGAGTCGAAAAAGCAACAAATTTACAATGGGAGTCAGAGTCATCAGTCAATTTGCCAGAAAATATTGATGTGACGTTTACATCATCTGACACTGATCATGAGTCCGAGTTAATAAAAAAGGTGGTCGATCAGGTGTTGGATAAAGATGAATCCGAGGAGTCAAAGTCGGAGTCTAGTTCAGAGTCAAAGTCTGAGTCGAGCATTCCGAGTAAAGCCGACAAACAGGGCAAAAGAGTTTATAATAAAGAATTCTTGTTATCAAAATCTAATTTGAGTGACGAAACATTCAAAGTTGCATATACATTGAATGATTCTGACAAATTATATTCCGATGAGGAATTTCCAATAAGAGGTGTCAAAACTGAATTGATCAAAAAGGTTTTCAAACTTACAGAAATTAACATTTCTGAAATAAAAGATTTAAATCTTAATGGTAAATCTAAATCTTACACCTCAAGAGTACAACAAAGATTAAACAAGAAAAAAGGTTACAGTTCTGGTTCTGGTTTTCACAAGAAATCAAACCAAAACCGTAATTTCAAAAAGAAAGGTCTTGGATTTATTCCAACCGAAAAACAGAAAAATGAAAAATATGTTCGTGATTTTAAAGCAAATATGACATTTGTTTCAGGTACATCAGCAGAAGAAGAAGAAGAAAAGAAAGAATTCTGGAGACAATCGAACAAAGAATTCCTTGCGAAGAAGCAAGAAGAGATGAAATTTGCTGATCAGATGAAAGATACGAGAACCTGTTTCCAATGCAACACTGTTGGACATATTGCCAGAGATTGTTCTAAGGCAATACAATCAAAACAGGGAGTTTCTCGTAAACTCAAAGAGAAAGCAATTGAGTTTGAACCACTAATTGACAGAACCAAACTTTTCAAAAATTCTACATTTGAAATTGGTGAATGTTCAAACAAGTTTAACAACAAAAGAGCTAAATTTGACAACCAGAAATGGATTGTTAAGAAGTCTGTTGGTAGCTCTAGCGATGATTCTGATAGGTCAAAATCAGAGGAGCTATCTTCTGGCGATGAATCTGATTCCACAAAATCAGATGAGCCACAGGTAGAGGTAAATGGAGAAAAATCAGTTCTGACTGTGGATGATGAAAATTTTCCATCACTTCGGATTGAAAATTATAAAAAGAAAATTGGTAAAGTTGAGATTTCAAACCAATTCTATGATGATAAAAAGGTTTTTGATGTTGAAAAGGCCTTTAACCCCACTGTGAAACATATTTTTGGTAAAATGATTGATCGAAAAGTCAAAGGGGTTAAAGAGTTCTATGAGACGAAGACGAAGAAAGACAAGGTTGAACCATCCCTGGTTTGTGACTGGGATGGTTCATACTATGAACAGTAAGTCTGTGGACTTGCCGGAGATCCCAAGTTTGTAATTGTGGATCAGGAATCGGCATCTTTCTTGAAAATTGATGTTTGTGAATGAATCTTATAAAGTTTAAATTTTTACAGGTTAAGTGTGACTTGCCGGAACTCCCAGGTTGGTAAGTGAGGAGTAGGTATCGGCATTTATCTTGAAACTTACTTTGATATGTTCATTGTACAAGTGATACAGAGGTTTGTTTTGACATAGTAATTACTCAAGGTCATTAATTTGAACTTGATGTAATTTTCATACAAGTGGTTGAATGAAAATATGATGAACCATGCCCCTACAAGTGGTAAAACCAAACTTATTTTCCGGAAAAATCATTTTGATTAAAACAAACTTAAGTGTTTTGAAATCTAAATGAGAAAATAGTTTGTTGTAAGGGGGAGTTCTGATTGTTTATGCCAAGTGGATGGCGAATTAAAGCAATTTGATATTGGTTGTCACGTTGTTTGTACAGTTTATTTTCAAATTTCCTAAAATGTGTTTGCATTTTAGGGGGAGTAAAATTTTTCAGAAAATCCAAAAACAGTTGAAAATTTGAAAAAGAGAAAAACATGATAAAATGAAAATGAGTTTTGTTATATAAAAGAGGAAATGATAGTACATCAGTGGACTATCACAACATGCTAAAGAATTGGTAAGATAAAAAGTGATAAACGGTCTCACTGATGATGTGCCGGTAGGTTTTTGCACATTTAGTAAATTGTGACGAGATATAAACCTAAATTTCAAACTTGCTTATATCGTGGGGAAACATCTCTCGGATATATGGGTAACCCCCGAAATCTCGTTTGAAAGGTCTCATAATCTGATATACTAGGTTTTTATACTCAATGATGTCTGGGGTATTATTCCGGGACTTCTGCTGAACGGTGGTTCTGACCTTGTCCTTGGATAATACTTTCCGCAATGCTTGAAACATAGCATTAACCCTCAGCATGCTGATGAAACAATAAAATTGATAGTCGCTGCTGTTGTAGCTAAAAGATCCTTTAAAGGGGACATACCGTTAAGTTGAAGCTGATATCTCTCTGCGTATACGGAAGTATCGACCTGAGATCCCTCAGCCCTCGCATTACCTAATTTATGTACAGATATCATTGATGTCATAATTACCTGTAAGACTGAATATTGGGATCTGGATACGGGAGTATATTCTGAGGTGGGACACGCGATTGAGTTTAAGTGCTTAAAACATTAATATCATATCTCGGATCAGTTGAACTTTGTGTGAAAATTTAAGTGGATCAGTATACTGACAATCTAAGTGAATCGTTTAGATCTTAAAATGTAATGAAGCTTAACGGTGTTGGTGATTTATCTCATTAACTGATATGATCCTCTTACACAAACTCACAAAAATATTGTCTGTAAATATTTCTTCTCTATATTTCTTTCCATTAAAAAATCCAAAAAGATTTTCAGTGTGTTTTAGCATAATTTTTGAAAAAGTCAAAAAGATTTTCGACGACTGATATTGAATAGCTGATTTTTAAAATTCTAAGTGCTAAACATGATGAATAGTTGGTTTGGGAGATTGTGTTTGTTTTGATAAGAAAAATGATAATGTTTCAAGTGGTTCATCAGTATGAAATTATTTGATTTGTTCATGATCTTCAAGTGGTGTCTATATGCTTAAATGTTTATCATAAAACTTATGTTTGTGGTAGAGTGTTATGCAGGAAATGTCAACATTTGAGGGGGAGTGCATGTTGATAACGATGAACTTAAAGATGTCAACATAAAAGAGAAAGAAATGAAGATAGAGAGAGAGAGAAGCCCAGAGACTGATCAAGACTGAAGGTGCGAAGACACGACATTGTCAAAGACTCGATGAACGACTCGTCAACATCTGAGGGGGAGTTTGTTGGTGCACTACATTTGTCGAATTCATCTTGGATCGAGTCTTAGTCTTAGAGTATTAGATCAGGGCACGTTTTACGAGAAAATAGGATAGTATAGAGGTTTAACTTGGTAGGTCCGCTTATATGTACATGTAGATCCGCTTATGTGTCAGGTCCACTTATATGGACATGTCCCTTGAAGGGAACCTCATCACCTATAAATAGGTGCACATAAGCGAACCATAAGAAACATACCTTGTAACTCGTACCGAAGTGCTGCCGGATCGAGATTTGGATGTAAACTGTTATAAATCAATACAGAAAGGTGTTTTAAGAGATTTGCTAGCTGTTTCTACGTTGATTACTTGTTTTCCGCACCTGTAATTGACGAAAACTCCTCTGAACGACTCGTTCGGGTCGAAACACTATCCTACAATTAAACACTTTGTAGGCCTTGGCAGTGGTTGAGTATCCCAGATGATAACCACAATCAACTTTGGCTGCAAATTTTGAGATGGAATCTTTTAAGTTCAAAATAAAGCATGGGTAGCCAAATACCTTGAAGTATGAGATCAGTGGTTTGATTTTTTACATAATTTCATAAGCAGTCTTTTTATGCCTGGGGTTTATTAAAGCTCTGTTTTGGATATAGCAAGCAGTGTTTACTGCCTCTGCCCAAAAAGTTAATGGCAAACCTGAATCAGCAAGCATGGTTCTGGCAGCCTCAATCAAGGTTCTGTTCTTTCTTTCAACTACCCCATTTTGCTCTGGTGTTCTGGGGATGCTGTACTGCCTTACAATCCCTTTCTTCACACAGAAGGCATGCAACTCCTTATTTTTGAATTCTGTGCCGTTGTCACTCCGGAAGACTTTTACTGGAATGTCAAATTGCTTTTCAACCTGTGTTACAAAGTCTTACAAAATGCCCGCAGTCTCATCTTTTGAGCGTAAAAAGAAAGTCCATGTAAACCTAGAGAAGTCATCAATAATAACCAAACAATATCTCTTCTTTTTGAGACTCATGACTTGAACTGGGCCAAACAAATCCATGTGCAGCATTTGCAAACACTGGGTTGTTTTGGACTCTTCAATGGACTTAAAGGAGCTTTTATGCTGTTTTCCTTTTAAACAGGAAACACAATGCTCAGGACATGAAAACAATTTTTGTGGCAAGCCTCTTACAAGGCCATTTTTTGAAATTTCAGTTATTGTCTTGAGATTTGTGTGCCCCAGTCTCCTATGCCAAAGTTCTGTCTCTTTGTTAGAGGCAGCTGAGAACAGACAGGCATCAGCTCTGGGACACTCTTTTGACATATCAACAACATAAACATTGCCACTTCTTTGAGCAACAAGTTTTGTTTTTCCAGTTTGTATTATTGCTTCAATCTTTTCAACCATTTCTGATCCAACAATCCTACAACACTCCTTTGTGAAGAATGACCCATACCCCTTATCACTCATTTGTGAAACACTCAGGAGGTTGAATTTCAGATTGTCTATCAGATTGACATTTTCAAATTTTACATTTCCAGACTGCACTGTACCAGACCCCAGAATTTTTCCTTTACTATTATTCCCAAAGGATATATCACCCCCTCCATGAGTTTTGAAATCTTTGAGAAGGGCTTTACATCCTGTCATGTGCCTGGAGCCTCCACTATCTACATACCAAAGACTATCTAAGCATGCAGAAGCTCCCTGCACATGAAGTAAAAAGATTAGTTCATTAGGGTCTCCAAAGCCAATAAGGCTTTGGATGGGGTCTCAACAGTGTCTGGGATGGATGCAGATTGATGGACAGTGGTTAGGTCAGGGGTTTGGACAGTTTTAGGACTGTTTCTCTCTAACCACTGTTGTGGGTTTTGACCAATCACCTACTGATAACCAAAAGGATACTTGTTCACTCTTGGTTTAGAGGGCCTTTTGTAGGTCTCATAAACGTGTGGAATCCTTTGGTAAGATGATTGTCCCTTGCCTTTTCTGAATTGGTTGGCAGGGGGTGCATCAGTCACTTGAACATCTCTTTGGACAGATGTTTGATTCAGCTGTTTTGTGACAGCTGTTTGGATTGGCACAAATAGTGGTTGATTCTTGGTGAATTTGACAGATGATGTTGATGGACCCAAGGATGTTTTAGCAGTGTACTCATTCTTTTTAAGATCAAAGTTTTTGAGATACACACATGCTTGAGTTTTGTGGTTTGTTTTACCACAGATGGTGCAGCTTTCAGCAGGAACAATGACACTTGTTTTGTTTAAATCATAAGCTTTTAAATGGAAACAATCTTTTGTTAGATGATTCCCTTTTTCTCAAAATTCACAAAACAAGTTATTTATCTTTTCTCTCTTCATTCTCTTTTCAGACTCCTTTGCAACAGAGTTTTTAACCTCTGCTGGGATGTCCTTGAGAGGAATGACTTTTGCTTTTGGAGCTTTAACACCATCAGTGGTTGAGAAATCCAAGGGTTTAAAATTTTCAAGAATGTCACACTCATCAGACCAAGTGGGTTTAAATTGGTATTTCTCAATTTCCTCAAAAGTGGAGGATCCCACTGGTCTCTCAAGTGTGATTTTGTTACCAAGTTTATCAGTGATTTTCACTTCTTGGCCATTCTTGTTTGTTGGTTTAATTTCAGATGAACCAGCTTGTTTACCAGCAGTGTTTACAAGATCATCATATTTTCTATATCCAACACCAAACTTGACATTGCTGTCAAGCTGTTTCTCAAGCATAACCTCATACCCTTTACAAGATTCCACCCATCTCTCACATGTGATTTGGGTGGACTCTAACTCCTTTTTGCAAACTTGGTATTTTTCTATCATAGTTTGGAGTTGAGTTTTGGTTATGCTTTGCTCTTCTTTGAGACCACTGATTTCTTTATCCTTTTCAGCCAATTTGTTTCTAAGTTCTTTTAATAACTTTTCAAATTTGACTTCATCAGACAAGACTTTATCCCTAAGGTTTTCGTTTACCTCTTTGATGTTAGCAAATGCAATAATGCATTAGTCTGAACTCAGTTTTTCAAGAACTTAAGGTGTTACCTTAGCAGCAGCCATCATGGCACAATCACATTTAAAATCACCTTCTTCATCAGCTTTATCTTCTTTCTCACATGCTTTCTTCTCTTCCTTTTCTTCTTTGTAATCTTCGTACCAGGGGTCAGACAGTGGTTCAATCAGGGTTTCTGAATTTTCTCCCAGCAGTAGTGCACCAGCAACTGCAGTAACCACAGCTTCAGCTTCTTTATCCACTGTTTCATCACTTAGCTGTTTACCTTCAGTTTCTACCCCCTCTGGTATTGACTCTAATGCCACTAAACAAAATTCATCATTAGAAGGTTCATTAAAAGCATAGAGTGCAAAATTTTCATCACCAAGCTCATCAGGCATGCTGCTCCAGTCAACAAATCCTTGAGTGAAGAAGCTTTGTTGATCTGGTTGTACCAGTGCTGGAGCAGCTGTTTGAGGTGCAACAGGTTGCACTTGTGCCTAAGGGACAGGGGTTTGAACATACTGAATTTGTGGAACAGTGGTTTGGACATAATGCACAGGCACAGGGGTTGCAGCATAGTGAGCAGTGTTAACATGGGCTGCAGGGGTATATTGGGCATAGTGAACAGTGCTTTGATTTTGT
Organism: Helianthus tuberosus; assembly: GCA_030545235.1. Lineage (NCBI taxonomy): Eukaryota > Viridiplantae > Streptophyta > Magnoliopsida > Asterales > Asteraceae > Helianthus > Helianthus tuberosus. The sequence continues at coordinate 169,038,402 of CM060381.1, forward strand.
GGTCTAGGGTTTGAGCTGGGATGAGTGATTATAGGACCAGTAGTTTGACTTCTGCATTCCCTAGCGAAATGACCTAGCCTATTGCACTTGTAACACTTGATTTTTGATTTATCCAACCCCACCCTCAAATTCCCATGTAATCCTGGGAATTTTCTTCCTGTTCTTTTGTAGAATTTGCTTGTTCTTACACTAAGCAAAGCCAATTGATGCAAGATGTCCATCTCTTCTAAGTCAGTGGGATCAAAGTGTTGCAAATCATTGAGTTCAAAGCACAAATTATCTGACATCTGGTTTTCACAATTTGCAGTAAAAGCATAATTTGCAGAGTGAGGATCAGGGTTGTTAAAATTTCCACCAGCAGTTATATCAATAAAGTGATCATAACCCTGATCCATACCCTGCTACCAGATTCTTCCTGACCAAAAAGAGCTATGCTATCGAATGAATAATCATCAGCAACTTTTCCAGACTCTTGCAACTTCCTTTTCTGGTTTAACTCCCTTTCATAGGTCAGGAGTCTACCATGGAGTTGGGTCAGGGTCAGATCTTTGAACTCAGCAGAGTTTCTAGTAACAAAAGCTATGGTGTCCCATTTTTCTGGTAGTGATCTAAGGAACCTGCTATTTTGAGTGGTATTTGGAAATGTTACTTTAACAAGCCTTAGTTCACTAATGAGACAACTGAATCGCTCAAACTGCTGAGTCAATGATTCACCCTTGATGTGACAAAATGTTTCATAATGCTGATTCAGAATTTCCCTATTGTTTTCAATGACTTCTTCTGTCCCCTCAAACTGTTCCTTCAATGCATCCCATAGCTCTTTGGCACTGTTACAGTGTAACAGTCAAGCATAGATCTCATTTGGTAATGCAGATGCTATGATGCTAAATGCTTTGGCATCGAGTTCGAAGTTTTGAAAATCAGTTTCAGTATAGTTTTCAGTTGGTTTAGGAATGAACTTCTTTGCATCCTCAGCACTTGGCACCATAGGAACATGGGGACCAAAAACAACAGACCTCCAACATCTAGTGTTCTGTTGAGCAAGGATGTGACCCATCCTTCTCTCCCAGATGTTGTATTCATTACGTTTAAGCTTTGGTTGTTTAAAAAGCGAGGCAATGTTATACTTATCATCTTGTGATTGTGACGTCATCCTGGTTGTTTTACAGGCACTGATTAATCAACTTTGATGGTGATTAAACCTTACTCTGTTTTTCAACACAAACGAACAAACTATCAGTATCAACTTTTATGAGCTGAACTATTTACGTCAAAATGATTGTTAAATCAAATTTGACTGTCCAAGCTCTGATACCAATTGTTAGGATCTGAGTTTGGTTTTGATTGTGTTTTTACGTTTGAATTAAGATGAAGATGGATGATTTGTGCAGCGGAATTAAGATGGAAACAAACTTTGCACACAATCAAACGAGAGAATTGCTTTAATCAAACATTTTCCACAAAGAACCGAAAGATTGAATTTATTTCAATAACGATTACAATGCAATGTCTGAATACAAACTCCCCCTCAGCCTGAGCTCACAGTGTTTGTTCGTGCAGGAAGAAGATTTTGCAAAGAGCTAATAGAATAGTACAGAGCACTGTTCTATTTATAGGCACGAGCAAACCACTGAAGCATCTAAGCTAACGTCACCATGAAAGTGACATCTAACCTCCTAACAAACTTTAACCTCTGATCTATACAACCTCTGCTATGCTAAACTACTGATATTACATTTCATTACATAAAGACATTTAAACTACTGATGCATCCTTCCACTGATGTGAACCCAGCCGTACTTGTCCGGATCAGCAGAGCTTGACTCAAGGCAGTAGATTGAACAGCAGAGCTTTAGTCTTCCATCAGGCTTTTACTAGATCAGCAGTTTGTACGATCAGTAGATAGGAGGTCAACAGATGTTGAAACCACTTTCAAGGGGAAAGACATGTAAACATAACATCTGCTTATTCTGGATCCACTGCTCTGATCCAGTTTTGGCTTTAATTATCTGTTCCTTTGGTAGGGTTCAATCACAACACGCCGGTTTCGGGAATAACTCGCCGCGGGACTATACTATGTGGTGTGTCTATTAATCTTTAACCCAGTGTCAATCCGGGCTACTGAACGTATAAGAAACATGTAATTCTTTTACAAGTTTATATATAAATAATTATCCAAAGTTATAAAATGTTTTGTGCCTTGTGCATTCAAATCAATTTTCTTAAACCTTTTCAAAATGAGTCAGTTAATTGTATTTACTAGTGTAAACTGACGTATTTTCTCAAAAAGGTTAAGTGCAGGTACTAAGCGTAATAGGCTGGCCTCTCCTTAGCATCATTAAGAGTCTCGCAAGCTTGGATGCATTTAAGTCTGATGAACTATGTTTCCTTTTTATTTGATCCGCCTGTGGATCTGTTTCAACTATTTTGTGATACTTAATATTACAATTTATTCGGTTGAAATAAATCTATCTTTTGCTTCCGCTGTGCATTTAAAATTGTGTTGTTTGACTATGATGATATCAACTACGTCACGATACTCCCCACCGGTAATACGTGGAAATATCAGGGTGTGACATGGACACGGGGCCGTGTTCACTGAACACGCTCCCGTTCCCAGCCTTTTGTTAAATATGATACTGGCGATCTGAGCACGGGGCCGTGCCCGGACCAACACGGGCCCGTGCCCATATGTAACACCCCGTGTTTCGAAAGTCAAAGTCAAGATTGAAGTCAAAGGAAGATTGCTAATTGCGATCTGTCACTCCTTGATCACCTACTGTTTTGACTTCTTTGACTTGTAACTGAATCTTTATTTTATTTGCTTCAGTTGTATTATGTGGAGTATCTGTGAAAAATCGAGGTTTAATCGCATGTTTACCGTTTTATCGCTTATCCCATCGCAATCGCATTCGCAACCCGAATTATGCGTTCTGGATATTGTTTTACATGTGTGTGCTATTTATGTGTTACTTGTGCATGTTTATTTATGTTTATGTTTTGTGATGATAAGTCGAAATGCAATCGCAACTCTGTTGCAATCGAATCGTAAACGCCAAACGCAAGTTATTTATGATGATTGTATGTTAGATATAGTATTTGTGTGTTAATTATTAATCTATCGCATAGCTCGCTCGAAACGCATCGCAACATTCAACACGTAAATCGAAACGACAAAACTCAACACGCCAGACACCTAGATCGAATGGCCAACTGATCGGATTGTCATCCGATCGAGTCGCCATCCGATCAGTGACTAATCCGATCCTTGTGCACTTTCCTCTTTTGGAAACCCTATAAATACCCTCCTGTTACATCATTTGTGATGTGACAGCTCCTCTACTCGACCAATCGCACTCAAGCCCTCTTTCTCTCGATTTCTCGCGATTCTTGTAAGTTTTCAACCTAAATCTTGTACTTCTATGATCTACACGCACTTCTTTATCTTTTTCACCTTTGAATCTTAACTTTTAACCGTGAAATCAACGGATTTGAGGTGTCCTATGATGATGTCATCATGGAGTTCTTGTGAACTTCAAGTTTTGGCCTCAATCCACCAAGAACAACTCAGATCTGAAGGATTTCCACATGATTAAACAATGTTTTCGCATAGATCTACACCTATTCATGGTTAAAAGGATTAAAAGATGGTTTTCTAACTTTCTTTCAACTCTTTTACACTCATTGCACTGAAAACCGATAGAATCAGAGCTTGTTCTGATCTTCTACTTCTTTCTTAGTGATGTGTTGGTTCAAGATCTGGTTTCTATCGAAGTGACAACCGATTCCGGGTTAAACATGAACAACCGTCACAAACCGATGAACTGATTGGATTTGGGTGATTCCGTTCGATCGGATCACTTGGGTCATGATGGGTGTATGATGTGAGTAAAATGCAACATATAAATTACATCAAATGAGGCATAAAACTAACCCTTTTTAAGTACTAATGTTGGAAAAAGTGTACTTTTGTCTTCCTTTTGTATTTTCAGGGATAAAAGAGCTTAAATGAACAAAAGAAGCAAAAATGCAGCCAAATCCAACATAAATACAAAGAAAAGGAAGAAACGTGGCATGCCCGACTCCTCGACAGCATCTCCCAAAGCAAAAACAAGAAGAAAGCTGAGCATGGGGCTGTGCCCAGCTGAGCATGGGGCTGTGCCCAGCTGAACCCGGGGCTGTGTCCAGCGGACACGGGGCGTGTCCAGCTCAACACGGGGCCGTGCTCAGTGAGCACGGGGCAGTGTCCAGGATGGTCAGCCCTGGCAGAAAAGACAAAAGTGATAGAAGCTTCTATTGCCCACCACGGGGCCGTGCCCAGCGGACACGGGGGCGTGGTCAGAGTGCTGCAGGTGCATTTATTGTAATTCTGAATTACAATTAATGAAGAGAGAGAGAGTGTCAGACGGGCACGGGGCCGTGTCCAGCGGACACGGGGCCGTGCCCAGGCTTCTGTTCAGCCTATAAATAGGAATGCTTGGAGCCATTTCAACTCATCCCTTGGCACACCACCTCTCTCACACCTCATCCACCACCCACCACCATCACAACACCATCATCCACCACCATCATCCATTGTCCATCGTAGAGTGTGTGAGTCGTCTCGGGATCCAAGATTGATCGTAAGAGTTCTTGACAATCAAGGCCATGTTTGCCTAAGTCTCTTACATCACTTGGTGCAGACAAAGTGTCTAGTATAATACTTTTTATTTCTAATCTTTTGCACTTTTTATTTGGTTTTGTATTAATGACTTTAATAACTAGTTACTTATGTTGAAGGTGATCTTTCCTTATCGTTTGTCCGTGGTGTCTTGGCATTATTTTACTGTCTATATAAAATAAAGGATTTTCACCATTCATATCTCCACGGTCTATATGGAGGTATGTTGGCTACCTGGTAGGGGGTTAAGGGAACGGTTTGGTAAAGGTCTTGCCATTGTTCAGCGTTTAGAGGTCCTGCAATGGACCTGGGTCAAATTTAGTAGGACCTCCTTCAATACTTCACGGTATTGGATGGCGGGGGTCCAAACTCTTTGATCCCCTCATAAGTTAACTACTATTAATACTATAACCCGGCTATTTAGGACTGTATCCCTGCTGACTCAGACTACTTAGCCGAGGGTAACGTCACCGCCAAAAGCGGGGCCTACCACAATACTGCATTAATAACTTAATTCATTATCTTCCAATAATCCACCCTTTTAGGATTGTATCCCTGCTGACTCAAACTACTGGGGTGAGGGTAACGTCGCCTTCAAAAGAGGGGCCTACTACAATAACTAAGATAATCTCTTAATTATGTGCAAAAGTGCGGAAATAATCAAAGGTTATACTAGATACGAGTCGGAACCAAGTGATTCATCTTGTCTATCTGTTTTTTCTTTTATTTTTATTTTTATTTTCAGCATTTTAGTTAGTTTTATTTTTCTTAGTTTAAAACATTTTTCTAAACTTTTATTTTGGTTAGACGTTGAGGATAAACCGGTACTAAAAGCTCTTGTGTCCTTGGACGACCTCGGTATCTTACCAACGCTATATTACACTCAACGATGGGTGCACTTGCCCATATGTGTGTTTAGTGTTAGTGAAATATCGTGTTTTATAAATTTAAAACTTGGCTAAAATAAGTGTTAAAAAGGGCTTAAAATACACACCTAAAATATACGACACTTCGCACGCATCAAGTTTTTGGCGCCGTTGCCGGGGACACAAGGATTTTGAGAAAGTTTAAAATCGACGGCCTAATCAGTTTTTCAAAACCTTTTTAAAAGCGCGCACATTTTTCTGTATTTTAGTTTAATTTTGCATTTACAGTAGCCTGTACACGGGGCCGTGTTCACTGAACACGGGGCCGTGCTGCACATTTTCATAAAAACACCCAGTAACAGAAGCTTGAACACGGGCCGTGCTCACTGAACACGCCCCGTGCTCAACGAAATCAGTAAATTTAATTAAAACGCCCAGATACAGATCCTGAACACGGGGCCGTGCTCACTGAACACGGGGCCGTGTCCAGCCTCTGTTTCCGTTTTTATTTTTGTTTTCTGATCTCGAGACTCAGTTGTGGTCTGCTGAGTGATTCTTATGGATCAATACTCAGGAGGTTACAACTACACCTATGATGAGGATGATTATAGGGGTAATTATTGCAATAATTGTCGTAATGCACGCTCGATTCAAAATGTTGGTGCATGTTTGTGACAACAGCTTAGATTTGGTCTTTGGATATCTTGTAATTAGTTAAACGATAAACAGTTAGCGGGTTTAGCTTTGTATTAGTGAGTTAATAGAGTTTGGGCTAAACAAAACCCATATTGGGTGATGGGAGGCGAATTGGGCCTGTCCAATTCGCAGTGCATGATGTTTAACCTTGGCCCAAGTAGCAAACCTTGTGTTATATAAACAAGGTTAGGCTTTAGGGTTTAGGTTAATCAGTTGATCAGCCAGAACATTGTGTGAGAGCAATTTCGTGAGAGTTATAGCCTTGGACGAAATTGTTAGTTGGTTAGGGTTTAATTGATTGTAAAACGTTTGTTTGGATAATCAATAGAAACCCGGTTTGAAAGTGTCTTGCTGTTTCTGTTCTTCTACTTGTTTCTGTGATATTCTGTTCAAGAGGATTCCGCACTCTTGATTGGGAAGACAATTCTGTTGAAGATCCATACGAATAGGGGACCTACAATTGGTATCAGAGCATTAGGCTCTTGAAAGCTCGGTTCAGGATTGTTTGCTGCAGAAACAGGAAGATTTTCGAATTCTGTGTTAAACCTGACAATTAGGGTTTCGAATTTTTTGACTGGTTTGATAAAATTTTTCGAATTCTTTAGCTGTTTTGATCTTGTGGTTTGTTTGATTGCTGTTTTGCAGGTTTTAGGGTTTTCAGGATAGCTTTTGGTTGATTGTTTTGAAGAATTTTGGCTGAGAAACTTGAAGATTCGAAGACTGTTCTTCGTGTTCTTCATTAAGTTCATCAAAAGTTTGTCAAACGTTGGCTGATTTGGTGGTTCGATTTTGCAGATTTGTGATAAGAGAATCCGGAAAATCATAAAATTTTCGAAAAGATTAAGTTTCCAGAAATACAGACCAGCGAATTTACAAGACCTGCGAAATTAACTGATCCAGCATATTTACCAGCGAATTTGTGACTTAACTACTCGGTGACCGATGAAGTTAAATCCAAAGGCAACTTTGGTAACCGTGAAATTTTCCACAGCGAAAATATTACGGTTTTCGGCGACTTTACAGGTCGTCGTAATCGCGAAATTGAGACAGCGAACTTAAGCAGCGAACTTGACTTTTCAGCGAATTTAAGCAGATCAGCGAAATTAACAGAAAAACCAGCGAAATTAACAGCCTAGCCAGCGAATTTAACAGGATATTTAAGGGGTGGAATTTTCGTTGGCAAGCGTCGAGAAAATTTGACAGTTGATCCGTAGCACGTTAGACAGAACCGTTTGGACCGTTGAATTCCTTGGATTTTTAGGGTAAAAAAAAAAAAATTCGAGACGATTTCGGTTTTTGACATTATATATCATTGGATTTGTCTTTTCGAGACGATTCTAAAGGTGTAATTTGGTAACCACTGTTTTCGGAGATATTTTTTACGGTTTTACCAGTCTGTTGCGTTAAACATGTCGAACATGACGAATTTGAAAGCACCTAAGATGATGAAGGTGGAGAATTATCTTACATGGAAGGCCAGCTTCAAATCCTTCATTGAATCTCAGGATGCACGCATGTGGATCTGTATAGAAGATGGGTACACAAACCCAACACACGATTTTGAGGGCAAACAACGTAGAACAGACTATGTGAACATGAAAGAGGATGATAAAAGGAAGTATGACGCTGAAAAGAGAGCATTGGCTACAATTAAAATGTCCTTACCTGATAGCATCAAGCATATCTTCAACAAGTACACTAATTCAAAGGATATGTGGGATGCTTTACAAAAGCGATATCAGGGAAATGAGAGTGCCACTCAGGCATTCATGGCAGAGATAGTGCCAGTTGATGAGGCTGAAATTATTGTGAGTGATGTTGAATCTCAAGTGGAAAATGCTGAAGCAAAAGTGGATGCTGAAGTAGAGAAGGAGAGTGAAGCTGAACAGGTTGTTGCTGATGAAAATTCAGAGGTTCATGAGAAAGAGGTACAATCTAATTCAGTATGTTTGAGATGTCGTGAACTACAGGGTGAGGTTGCCAGGTTGACAACACAAAACCAAAGTCTGGTAACTGAGTTGTCTAACATAAAAGAAGCAAATTTTTTTGCTAAAAGAAATGAATCTACATACTTGAAGAAGATAAAAGGTTGTGAAGCTGAAATTGAAGCTTTAACTTGCAAATTAAATGAAAAACTTCAAGTAATAGACTTAGCTCATGACATGATGGCTGAGAAAACAAAAGAGATTTCTGAAAAATGCAAAGAGTTGTCAGATGCACAACTCAAAATTGTTGAACTTGAAAAGAAATTAGGTCAATTCAGAGACTCTACTTTTGTTATGAAACACATGATGGGTGGGTTAAAGAAGAGTAATGACAAGACCAGTGTGGGCTTCCAGGGCTTTAATGAAGTTCCACCTCCTCTTAGTCATGACTATTCATTCCTGCCTAGTGAAAATGAGCTAGCAAACTTTATGGCATCTACACCAAGTAGTTTCGCATCCACATCAAGTCAAGGTGATGGATCTGAGAGTGATGATTTGAAAAAGAAAAATTCACCGCCTAAGAATAAAAATCAAGCTTTTGTTAAAAAGATTAATTTTGTTCAAGGTAGTGATATGAAAAACGAAACTGCTGTTATTGAAAATGAATCGAATGTAGAGTTTGCTAAAAATAAGAGCATAGAAAAATCTGAAATAAAGCAAACTGAACAAGGTTCATCTAAGGGATCATCACCATCTGATAAGGGATCTACCTCAGAGACTCCAGCTAAGAAGTCTTCGAGAAAGAGATCGTGCTTCAAATGTCACGTCAAGGGACATGTAGCAAGCTGCTGTCCTAACAAAAAGAGTGAAGCACAACTTAGTGAAAAACAGAGAGGGAAATTACCAGTGAAGGAAGGTGATAGTGAGGAGAAAGGCTCAAATTCTCCAAAGCAATCTGCTCCTAAGCAACCAGAAAATGTTGCTGTTGGTGTAGATAAGGCTGAAAAAGGAACTCCACAAGTTCCTCGTTTTCAAAGAAATCAACCAGGCAGATACGAGAGACCTAGAAGCAATTTTAATGGAAATTTAAATAATTTCAGAAGTCAAGGTCAATATCAAAATCGATACCAAAATAATGGTTGTCGAAATTTTTATAACAATGGCTTTAGAAATTATAACAATCAAGCTTCTTGGAATCAAAATTCAAGATATAAAAATCAAAATTTTCATAGGTCAAATAGTCCAAATACATATAGGAACCCTCAGGACCAGAGACCTTATGGAAATCAAAATCGAATTCCATCAACAGGTCTAAGATCCAAGACTCCAGTTAGGAGTAATGGATATTGGATGGATGTTCCAGTGGTTGGTGAATTTGGACGACCCAAGACCATTAAGGCTTGGGTCCCCCAATCTAACTAATTTCTTAGTTGGTGTGTGCAGGAGTTGCTAAGGAGGATTATCAACTTATGTTGATAATGGCTGCTCTAGGCATATGATGTAGGGGGATGTGAGATTGTTAATATATTTATATTGATTGATTTAAATTGAAGTTCAAAGTGCTGAGTCGACACACTAGATAACCTGGCAGATCTTTATACTAAAGCTTTTGACAGGGCTCGCTTTGAACACTTAGTTGAACTCAACGGGATGAGGAATCCTGAATAACTGGTTTTTCATAAGAATTTTTGTAAATAGTTTACTGTTTTTCTTAAAAATCAAAAATAAAAAAAATTTTGAAAAATCAAAAACATAAAAAATTAGAAAATCAAAAATGAGTTCATTGTGTGTAAAAGGAGAAATGATAGTACATTGGCATGTTAGACTGTCACACTGAAAATGAAATTAAATTGCTTAAGTGTGATAGCAGCTTCATTATATGATGTACCAGTAGGCAAAACGCATGAAATAATCAACTTACCAATGTGATATAAACTTAAATACAACTGTGTATGAGTGGGGAACACATCAGTGGTGTATGGTTTAATGACCTTAAATCTTGCGTTGATAGATTGCCAAAATCTGAAGTTTTGGGTCTTTATACTGTTATTACATCTGGGGATATCTTGACTGTCTTTCTGTTCAGAACCAAAATTATACATGACCCCAGGAAAGAAAGTCACTTGGAATTAGCACATTTCTATTTGAATGTCTGTATGTTGTCCCGATACACACAATTTTGATCTGATTCTGAAATCTTCTCTGAAAAAAGTTGTGTACCTCCTCTGCTGCATCCAGATATATGCTGACCTGGAGGTGCTAGGCAACGACAGCTTCTGCTGCATCCAGATACATGCTGACCTAGCTGTACGTTGTCGCGCTATAGATCTAATACACCCGAAAGAGGCCCTCTAGTGCCCAAATGAAACCCACTAAACCTATATCAAACTGAGAAAAAAACTCATTTGATCTGTATATTATACCATCTCTCCTAAAGATCTATTTTATTCTCTTCTCAACCTATTCCCAGTTAAGATTTCAGAAATCTGGATTGGACTTGTGAAATATGTGGTAGGGAAGATACTTGCATGATAGAGTGTGTTGTTTATATTTCTAGGATTTGCTTAGTATTTATTTGGGTGTGCATTGTTAAGCAATTAAAACATGATATAACAGATTATATGCAGAACTAGACACTGTCAGGATATCTTAAAGGATGACATCAGTATACTCACCTACTACGATGAATCTTTGTGCATACCTTGATCGTGGGGGTATATCCTGAAGTGGGACACACTAATATTTCAGTAATAAAATTACCTTAACGTATCAAACGGTAATGGTACTTGAAATGTTCATGCATTTTGTTTAAGAGGACAAACATAATGGTAATCGTCTTGAACTGCTTTTCACGAAAAATTAAATAAAGAATTATCTAATGGTGTGAAACAGTTTGATTTTGTTGATATGATCTTCTTACCAGTGATTCTCACAAAAATAGAGTGTTTATTGCTTTTGTTATTTACTTGCTTTCAGAAAAATATAAAAAATCCAAAAATAGTGTCTTTTTCTGTTTAAAATTCTTAACGTACGGAAAACTGTTATTCTTGGAGGAATTGTGACTGATAGGGGGAGACAGTGTTGGAAAGTGAGTTCAAAATTTTAAATCATGTGGGTTATAGAGTGTGTGATTAAAAGTTTTGCGTGTTGATGATGAATTGAGAATGCTTAATCAGTGATACAATCTCTTGAAAAATAATAATTTATTTAACCTTGTTGAAATATTCTTATGGTTTCTCGAGATGTTTGTTTTATAGTATACATATTGAAGCAGTGTGTTGCTGAGAAGTTGAAGTGATGAGTTGCTGTGAAGAGATGAGAGTTTGATTGGATGCATGGTAGAACCTCCTTTCTATATTGCTGACAAAGTTGAAGAGTTTGAAGATTGCTATACAAATGCTGAACTGGAGTTTACTCAAACGCTAAAGTTTTGAAGATTTGGTGATTGGATGCATCAGCTTAGGGGGAGTCTGTTGCTGACAGAAGCTGTTGAAGCTGAAGCTATCCAAAGACCAAAGACAGTGCAAGAATACATGACGATTGCAAGAAGACTAAAGACAAAGTTATTTTATGAAGCTATTGTCAAGGGGGAGTTTGTTGGTGCATGTTTGTGACAACAGCTTAGATTTGGTCTTTAGATATCTTGTAATTAGTTAAACGATAAACAGTTAGCGGGTTTAGCTTTGTATTAGTGAGTTAATAGAGTTTGGGCTAAACAAAACCCATATTGGGTGATGGGAGGCGAATTGGGCCTGTCCAATTCGCAGTCCATGATGTTTAACCTTGGCCCAAGTAGCAAACCTTGTGTTATATAAACAAGGTTAGGCTTTAGGGTTTAGGTTAATCAGTTGATCTGCCAGAACATTGTGTGAGAGCAATTTCGTGAGAGTTATAGCCTTGGACGAAATTGTTAGTTGGTTAGGGTTTAATTGATTGTAAAACGTTTGTTTGGATAATCAATAGAAACCCGGTTTGAAAGTGTCTTGCTGTTTCTGTTCTTCTACTTGTTTCTGTGATATTCTGTTCAAGAGGATTCCGCACTCTTGATTGGGAAGACAATTCTGTTGAAGATCCATACGAATAGGGGACCTACACAAAATAATCACTCATATCAACCATCCAATTCATACACTTACTATGAGGAGCCCAGGTACGAGCCATCAACTTCATACACATCCTATGAAGACCAAAGGTATGAACCTCCTCCCTCATACTCATATTTTGATGAACCAAGGTATGAGCCTTCTTACTCATACTTTGAGGAACCAAGATATGAGCCACCACCTTCGTATGCTTACTATGAGGAACCATGGCGTGAACAACCCACCTCATATGAGTATTATGAAGAACAAAATTACGAACCTTATCCATCATATGCTTACAATGAAGAACAATGGTGCGAACCATCTACTTCATATGGGTATTATGAGGAACAAAGGGTCGAACAACCGGATTCAAGCTTAGAAAATACCAATTCTTTTTCTATAACCGAAGTAACCGATAGGATATTAGAACACATAAGAGTTATCGATCGTTGTATAAAAGAAGCTCGCTCAAGGGAAGAGGAGTCCCGCGCAAGAGAAGAATTAAAAAAGGAAGAGATAACTGAAATTGTAAAAATGGAAGAACAAATAAGTGAAAAACCGCCACATGAGTTAAACAACGAAAAAGGTGAGTCCGACAAAGTTAAAATTCAAGAAGAGTCTAATTTTGAAGAAATTAATCTCTTGTCACCTTCTTTCGAAAATCATTGTTTAGTACCCACTCATGCTAAGTTTTTAAAAGAGTTAAACACTAACACTAAAATTGACGAAACGGTAAGTGTTAAGTTAACTAATGATCAACTCTCGCTAATAAAAGAAGACCCATTTGAAATTAACATTACACCGGTTCCATGTTTCTTTCAAAATTCGTTTATTAGTAATGTCACAATCGATAAAGATCTTTGTGTTAACATAATGCCTAACTACATTTTCGAAAAAGTAAGTATTAGTGATTTTTCTCCACTTCAAATACCCATTTTTCTATCCAATCGGAAAGTAATAAAATCAATCGGTATAGTTGAGGATGTATTGGTTCAAACAAATCAAATGGTAATCCCGACCGATTTTGTCATCCTCGATGACGCTCCTCTAGTGTTGGGACGACCATTTGTAAAAACTCACGAAGCTTTGAAAAACCGGAAGTTCAACAATCTACCTCTTCAATTAGGGGCATTTAAAAGAAGTGTCGATCTTGAGCGATCAATGAAATATCCTTTCGGCAATGACGACCCCCTAATTGAAGATGAGCCAGAACCACCCGATAAGGTGGGTCTAGCCAAGGACCCTTATAAACGTGGCGCACCACGGAGGCATTCCGCGGAACTATCCGTAGTTTAGTTTAGATTAACCTTTATGTTTTCTAGTTTAGTTTTTAATTTTCAGGAATAAAACACACTCGGGATGGTGAAGGATGATAAGGGAAGCTTGAACCAACACCCCATGCACAAAAACAGAGCCTCCCGACAATTTTTCTTCATTACAGCAAGTTCAGCACGGGGCCGTGCTCACCCCAACACGCCCCGTGCCCAAGGTTCTGGAGAAAATGCCCAGTTCAGGTACCTGGACACGGGGCCGTGCTCACTGGACACGCCCCCGTGCCTAACCTTCTGTTTACTTTTAGTACTGGCAGTCTGGACACTAGGCCGTGCACAGCCAACACCACCCCGTGTTCAGCTACCCAGTACCATAAAATCTTGTTTTTAACCCATTTTTACACATTTAATCAGCCTAAAAACTTATTTTTGGGACACATTGAGGACAATGTGTAATTTAAGTATGGGGGGGATGCTAAAACCTTGAATCTTGCAAGTCCTAAATACAAGCCTTACACAAAACTCTATTGGAACCGCTAATCACCCCAATTTTTTTCAAAAATTTTCATTTTTTTACTTGTCTAGGTTTAATTCGGGAATTTCAAGTTCTAAAAAGGTTATATTTTTACAAATTTACAACCGATAGCGTCGTGATAAAAAGAACCAACATAAGAAAATTATGAAAAGGCATGACAAGCTTAGTTAAAATTTGGTTATATATACTTGATCACATAAAAACCCATTCCCACAAAAGTGAGTTTTGAGCCTTTATTGAGCAAACACTTACATATCATTTGACTAAATGCTCATTTTTCGTTTCTTGTGTGAATAGCCGCTTGGTTCTTACGACTCTAGAACTTGCCATGACGATACATTCCCGGTCCTTACCAACTTAAACCCGAGTAAGTAAATGATGGAGGCATTAGGACTAACCCTTTTTATTTCTACACCATTATTTTTCTTTTTTTTTTACCACCTACCCAAAATCCCCCTAGTTAACCCCTTTGAGCCTAAACCTTTTCATTTCTTAACCCAAAACAAACACCCTTTTTCCCACCAAAACCTTTTTATTTTTAACCCTTTGTTTTAGTAACAAGCTCGGTTTTTCTTATGACTTATTCAAAAAAAAATGATGATGAAGCAAAAGAGAAATAAACAAACAAGTTCATCAAAAATAACTTTGTTTGAATAATGGCTTCATCCAAAATAAAAATTGCAAAAAAAAAAAAAAAAAAAAGGAGAAAAGTCTTACGAAAACCGACGCTTTTTACGCCTTTCGCCCTTTTACCACTAACTACTAACCCAACCACCTACCTTTAACCCAAGCCTAACCCTTCACCCAAAAAGTCTTCTTGATATTTACAAAGGTGTATAGTTAAAAAGGAGGAGGATTGATTGCTTGGCAAGCCTATGGTAGGAGTAAGTTCCATGCTGCTCTCGAGTGATTCACCAAAAATACACCTTTGGCCAAGTGTTGAGTGATCCCCCGTAAGGTATGTGAACTTGTATATAAATGAAATTTTAAAAAGGCATGTTATGCCCAAATAAGTAATTTCTCTTATGAAACGTTCTAAATAAATCATAACGAATAGGATTGTAAATAGTATAAAAATAAAACCCAATAAAGATCTTGGATTCCCGACACTCAAGACAAGCCCAAAACCTTCTCTTCTACCCATTCAATTTGGGAGTGTAAGCCACATATTAAAGAGTTTTGCTTGAGGACAAGCAAAGATTCAAGTGTGGGGGTATTTGATGTGAGTAAAATGCAACATATAAATTACATCAAATGAGGCATAAAACTAACCCTTTTTAAGTACTAATGTTGGAAAAAGTGTACTTTTGTCTTCCTTTTGTATTTTCAGGGATAAAAGAGCTTAAATGAACAAAAGAAGCAAAAATGCAGCCAAATCCAACATAAATACAAAGAAAAGGAAGAAACGTGGCTTGCCCGACTCCTCGACAGCATCTCCCAAAGCAAAAACAAGAAGAAAGCTGAGCATGGGGCTGTGCCCAGCTGAGCATGGGGCTGTGCCCAGCTGAACACGGGGCTGTGTCCAGCGGACACGGGGCGTGTCCAGCTCAACACGGGGCCGTGCTCAGCGAGCACGGGGCAGTGTCCAGGATGGTCAGCCCTGGCAGAAAAGACAAAAGTGATAGAAGCTTCTATTGCCCACCACGGGGCCGTGCCCAGCGGACACGGGGGCGTGGTCAGAGTGCTGCAGGTGCATTTATTGTAATTCTGAATTACAATTAATGAAGAGAGAGAGTGTCAGACGGGCACGGGGCCGTGTCCAGCGGACACGGGGCCGTGCCCAGGCTTCTGTTCAGCCTATAAATAGGAGTGCTTGGAGCCATTTCAACTCATCCCTTGGCACACCACCTCTCTCACACCTCATCCACCACCCACCACCATCACAACACCATCATCCACCACCATCATCCATTGTCCATCGTAGAGTGTGTGAGTCGTCTCGGGATCCAAGATTGATCGTAAGAGTTCTTGACAATCAAGGCCATGTTTGCCTAAGTCTCTTACATCACTTGGTGCAGACAAAGTGTCTAGTATAATACTTTTTATTTCTAATCTTTTGCACTTTTTATTTGGTTTTGTATTAATGACTTTAATAACTAGTTACTTATGTTGAAGGTGATCTTTCCTTATCGTTTGTCCGTGGTGTCTTGGCATTATTTTACTGTCTATATAAAATAAAGGATTTTCACCATTCATATCTCCACGGTCTATATGGAGGTATGTTGGCTACCTGGTAGGGGGTTAAGGGAACGGTTTGGTAAAGGTCTTGCCATTGTTCAGCGTTTAGAGGTCCTGCAATGGACCTGGGTCAAATTTAGTAGGACCTCCTTCAATACTTCACGGTATTGGATGGCGGGGGTCCAAACTCTTTGATCCCCTCATAAGTTAACTACTATTAATACTATAACCCGGTTATTTAGGACTGTATCCCTGCTGACTCAGACTACTTAGCCGAGGGTAACGTCACCGCCAAAAGCGGGGCCTACCACAATACTGCATTAATAACTTAATTCATTATCTTCCAATAATCCACCCTTTTAGGATTGTATCCCTGCTGACTCAAACTACTGGGGTGAGGGTAACGTCGCCTTCAAAAGAGGGGCCTACTACAATAACTAAGATAATCTCTTAATTATGTGCAAAAGTG
The DNA here is from genome assembly GCA_030545235.1 of Helianthus tuberosus. Lineage (NCBI taxonomy): Eukaryota > Viridiplantae > Streptophyta > Magnoliopsida > Asterales > Asteraceae > Helianthus > Helianthus tuberosus. The sequence continues at coordinate 169,055,087 of CM060381.1, forward strand.
CGGAAATAATCAAAGGTTATACTAGATACGAGTCGGAACCAAGTGATTCATCTTGTCTATCTGTTTTTTCTTTTATTTTTATTTTCAGCATTTTAGTTAGTTTTATTTTTCTTAGTTTAAAACATTTTTCTAAACTTTTATTTTGGTTAGACGTTGAGGATAAACCGGTACTAAAAGCTCTTGTGTCCTTGGACGACCTCGGTATCTTACCAACGCTATATTACACTCAACGATGGGTGCACTTGCCCATATGTGTGTTTAGTGTTAGTGAAATATCGTGTTTTAAAAATTTAAAACTTGGCTAAAATAAGTGTTAAAAAGGGCTTAAAATACACACCTAAAATATACGACACTTCGCACGCATCAGTGTAACACCCCGTGTTTTCACGAGTGAAAGTCAAAGTCAAAGTCAAGGTCAAAGTCAACGACCGATTTCGCGCGACTTGACTCGTAGAAATGTTTTTATTTTATTTATATTATGTGGAGTAAATGTCGTTCATTACAGTAATCAAATCAAGCTAACTGTATTTCAATCGACCCGCGACTGCGAATGATAGGAAGTAACAATGCGATAAAGTTAATCAAGCTATGCTAATCAAATCGACATCGAACCGTAACTCGAACTATGTATTTTACTTGTCATTTCTACGTGTGTGTGTGCTTTACGTGCTACCTGTGCATGTTTATTTTATGTTATGTTGTGATAATCAAGCGAACTCAATCGAACTCGAAGTCTAACTCGAATGTAAACGAACCCGAACCCGAATTCCGAGTCGAACCATATAAGAAGTAGTTGTGACTGAAAGTAATTGGACTAGGAAACCCTTTCGAATCGCTCGCAAATCGAAACCGAAGCAACATCGCATCGAACGCACCAAAGCAGGCGGCATCCGCACGGATGGCCAATCCGCACGGATTGCCAATCCGCACGGATGACCTATCCGGGCGGATAGCCTATCCGGGTACGTGCCATGCGCACGGCTCACCCTTTCCCTTTTTGGCATCCTATAAATACACGGGTCACTCTCCAACTTTTCCACTTTTGGCAAGTGACGTCCGAACCGCACGCATTCTTCACCTTTTCTCAGATTTCCCTCAATCCAGGTAAGATCTTGCTCTAATTCCTGTACATCCTTGATCACTACACAATTCTACACCTTTTCATCTTCCAAATCTTCACTTTTAACTATGAAATCATCCAGATTTGAGGTATTCTCGGGTGACGTCATCATGAAGTTCTTATAAACTTCAAGCTTGACCTCATTCCACCAAGAATAACTCAGATCTAAACGATTTCTACAAGATTTCACAATAACTTCACCTAGATCTAAACTTTTCTAAGGGTAAAAGAGTTGAAAGAAATAAACCTAAGTTCTCTCCTTCTTTTTCCCTTAGAATCGGTACGAATCTGATCGGTTCTAGTCTTCTACTCGATAATAGTGAAGCACTAGTCCTGGATCTGCATTCTACCCACCGATACCTGATTTCGGGGTCAACCGGAATGACCGTTCTGAGTCGCCGACAGGCCGAGTTAGGGTGGTTCCTGACCGTTCTACTCACGCGGGTGAGAATACAATTCCAAGTGGTTGCCACGAAATCAGAATGTCTCGATAAATGACAACAGAAACCAAGAGTAGACGAACGAAACAATCAGACCAGATTATGTCCGCACGGACAAGCTGTCCGCACGGACAAGCTGTGCGCACGGACTAGCTGTCCGCACACACAGGTCATCCGGACGGATTGTCACCCGGACGAGCTGTTGATACATGGAATGTCTGTTGACTGCGTCTACAAAAAGTCTGAAGTAAATATTGGTCAACAGAGAGTCAAAGATGTCAAAATATGTATTTTATAAGTCTGGTTCGCTTATGTGGCTAAGTCTGGTTCGCTTATATGTCAAGTAGTCTGGTTCGCTTATGTGTCAAGTTCTGGATCGCTTATACGGCATGTCGTATAAGTGGACCAGAAAATCTATATATATGTGAGTGGTTCATTAGTCTAGAAGTTGTGTGTGTTGCTTGGAGCCGAAACTCTGTTAAAATCGCATTAGAAAAGCAATAAAAGAAAGGAAATTGATAGAACAAGCTGTTGTTACATTACATATTCTGATTCCGCCTTTATATGTAATGATGAGTTACTCGGATTGACGTTTTCGGGTCAAGGAACGGTCCAACAAGTGGTATCAGAGCTTGTTCGTTCGAGCGGACCAGACTTGTTCGCTCGAACGAACAAGTCTGGTCCGCTCGAACGAACAAGTCTGGTCCGCTCGAACGAACAAGTCTGGTCCGCTCGAACGAACAAGTCTGGTCCGCTCGAACGAACAAGTCTGGTCCGCTCGAACAGACATTGTCTGGTTCGCTCATTAGTACACTTTCTGGTTCGCTTATCTGAACCTGTTTGGTTCGCTTATCTGTCACGTGCACAGATTGGTTCGCTTTTGTGGTTCTGTTTTTCAAAAATCTCGAAAATTTTTCTAAGTGTTAATTGATTTTGCAGGAACGTACAAGATGGCAAATTCCGATCCTATTCCATGGAAAGACGATCGAACTGAAGAGCAGAAGTATAGATACAGAAAAATGATTGCTGAAAACAAAATCATTAGACTTTCTGGTATCTATCTGGAAGCAAGGAGAGCAAATAGATGGGATCCGAACAGAGAGTGTTATCTTGACCCATATGGAAATATTGCAATCGATGACAAAACGCTTGATATCGAAGCCATAATCCAGCAGTACAAAGAAGAGGATGATTATTGGCAAAAGAAATGGTGGGGAGATGAAGAAGAGAAAAAGAAAAAGAAAGAGTTACTAGATGAAATTGAAAGAAACTCAGAAAATATGAGTTTGGTTGAGTTTAGTGAATTAATCAAAAGGATTAAAGAAGGAATGACAAAGAATGATGAATCAAAGAAGGATGAAACTTCGAAAAGTGAAGTTGTGTGCTCAAAATGCGAAAAATCAGAAGCAGAAAATTTCAATCTCTTGAAAGATGTGGAGAATTTGACAGTGGAAATCAAAAGCTTGAAGGATGAGAAAGAATCTGATAATAAACAGATTCTTGAAATGAGAGAAAATTGTGAAAAATTGACGTCTGAAAATGACAAACTGTTGAGTAGTTTGGACAGTTTGACATTGGAAATTAATGACTTGAGAGAAAAAGAAAAAGATTTTGGAAAAATCAAAATTGAAAATGAAAACGTTTTTTGGATAAACTTGGAAAATGAAACGTTAAAAGAAAAAGAAAAAGATTTTCAAAATCAAATCAAGATTTTAGAAGATGAGAGAGATATTTTTGGTAAAGATAATCTTGAAAAACAAATGGAAATCAATTCTCATCTTGCTAAAATCATTCAGCTTGAAAAAGAAGCTGAAAAAGCTCGGATTAAAATCAAAGAGCTTGAGAATAAATTGAAAGGTTTTGTGAATTCTACTTCACATGTTTGTCCAAAACCGATCAATTCAGTTCCAATAAGTGACAATGTCACAAATTTTGACAAAGTCAAAATTGAAGATTGTGATGAAATATCTGATGATGAAAAAGAAAAGAAAAGAAAAATATTTTTAGATTTACAAGAAAAATTTAAAAATACTGTTTTGCAATCTACTGAAACAGGTGAATGTTCTAAACAAAACCTGTTAAGAAGAGTGTAGAACAGAAACAAAAAGATAAAAATTTGAAAAATCTTAAAAATGAAAATAAAAGCTCATCAGATAAGTCATCCAATCATTATCAAAAATCACAAAAATCTAAAAATGAAAACTCACAAAATGTTGGTAATAAGTGGTGCAGGTTTGACCACAGTGCTTCAAAGCCAAAACTAGTTTTCAAGAAGAGTGATGATTACCACAAAGCTAGACAATGTTATGATCTAAGCATATGGTGTGAAAGTGGTGAATGGTATGATAACAGAGTGTGCTACACCTGTGGTGTGAGAGGACACATTGCTGTTAATTGCCAGAATTGGAGTTATGAGACAAGAAGATGCTATAATTGTCAAATCAGAGGTCATATTGCCAGAGATTGCCCAAGGAGATCAAATGAAAGATTGAGGGTTAATTCTCAAAGAATGGCAAAGAAGTCAGTCAACTTCAAGCCCCGTGAACAGAAGGTTCTAAAACCTAAAGTTCAGGATCAAACAATTCAAGAAAAGAAAGTTAAACTTTCACAGGGGCAGAAAGACAGACTGCGAAAGAAAAGGAAAAAGGCGAGAGAGTATCTCGAGAAAATTTTGTCTTCGGGTTCATCGGACAGATTGAATAAAAGTTCTGATGAATCAATTCACTCGACTGCAAAGCCAAGTAAATTGAATTCTTCAGATGCAAATCTGAGGACAAAAGAGAAAAAGGAGAAAAAAAAATGGTCGGCGATGAATCTGATGTGTCAAAGTCAGACAAGCCACCATCAGGCAATGAATCTGACAAGTTAAAGTCAGACAAGCCATGTGCAGGCAATGATTCTGGTTCGTCAAAGCCAGAAGAGCCTAGTGTTGAGGTAAAAATGGAGAATTCAGGTTTAACAATGGATGATGCAAATTTTCCATCATTGTTGAACAAGAATTCAAAATCACCCAAGACTGGTCAGGCTTGGGTGAAACTTTTCAAATAGAAAAACCTGACTTGCCGGAGTTCCCAGGTTGGTAAGTGTGGAACATGAATCGGCACATTTCTTGAGAAATTTCACTCTGGTGATTTTTCGTCTTACATGTGGTAAATCGGGGACATTAAGTTGTACTTGATTTCCTACAAGTGTTTGTGTTGATAGAATATTGAACTGTTAAATCTTTCAAAATGGTTAAAGAAGAACAAAGTGATGAAGTAATCCCCTAACCAACAAGTGGTTTGTTAATTCAACAAAACTAATTTTTCCGAAAAACCATTTGATTAAAACAAACTTAAGTGTTTTGAAATCATAATGGGAAAATAGTTTGTTGACAGGGGGAGTTCTGATTGTTAAGCCAAGTGAATGGCGATTTGAAGCGATTTGATATCAGTTTGTCACATTTCTTGTATAGTTTGTTTTCAAATTTTCCAGAAAATCAAAATTGAAACATATTTTGATTTTAGGGGGAGAATTTAAAAAAAATTAGAAAATTTGAAAATGTCAAAAACATTGAAAAATCAAAAATGAGTTTTGTGTTAGACAAGAGGAAATGATAGTAAATCAGTGGACTATCACAGCATGCTAAAGATATGAAATGTCAAATGTGATAAACGGTCTCACTAAAGATGTGACGATAGGCTCAGCTAGACTAGTAGATTTGCGATAACGATACAAACATAAATGAAAAAGCCTAGTTCTAGTGGGAAACATGGTCAAAAGCATAGTACTTGGTTTTGTCCTTCTTGACTGTGTACCTACTCAGTAATCGCTGATTGTCGAAAGACATAAAACTGGTTAAGTTTGTGAACTTTCACAACTTTGCTGAAAAGTCGCTGTGATTGTGCATTTTCTTTTTGCAAAGATTTAAACTTGTTTTATTTCTTTATTTTGTTTAAGCATCGGACATCCTCTGCGTATACGTGAGTATCGACCTGGATGTTGTTGCCTAAACGTTCTGATTTATTTTCTTTGGTGTTTCGTTTAAGCTTTGGATCACCTCTGCGTATACGGGAGTATCGACCTGGTGGTTAAAGCCTAAACAACTTCAACTTGTTTTATTTTTCTTATTTTGTTTAAACATTGGACTTTCTCTGCGTATACGGAAGTATCGACCTGATTGTTAATGTTTAAACATTCTGCTTTGTTTTTGCACAATTCACAGTTGAAAAAGTTTAAAGGCATTACTTGAATTAGTGTATTGCATGATGATGGGATATGCTGAGATCGTGGGGTCCATAAGAACTTAGTGCTATCTTAATATACCTTAACGTATCGGTAAGCATTTTGAAAGTTTTTAGATTGAGTTTATGTGGACAACAATATCGTCAATCAACGTGAATCGTTTAGAACTGAAAATGTTTAAAGCTTAACGGTGCTAGTGATTGGTCTCATAAACTGATATGATCCTCTTACACAAACTCACAAAAATATTGTTTGTATATATTTTATTCCTGCATTACATTTTTCTTATGACAAAAATCAAAAAGATTTTAGTGTGTTTTAGCATAAATTTTGAAAATTCAAAAAGATTTTCGACAACTGGTGTTGAAAAGCTGATATTCAAAATTCCAAGTGCTAAACTTGATGAATTAGAGGGTTGGGAGAATATATTGAAAACTTTGAATGTCAATATACAAATGTTTTGAAAGATTGTGTGTTTAGTTAATCAAGGTCATTCATTTGAACTTGATGTAACTAGTATGTTTGTTGAATAAATGATTTCTACCAGTAAGTTTATTAAATTTAATTGTTATAAATTTGTGAAACTTATGTTGAGGTAGAGGATGTGCAGGGTAACAGGTTTTGAATTTCAGTATTCCCATGGAAGCTAATTGTCAAAGCTTGAACCAGATATCTCAAGATTCCAGCATACTGGGAGGGGGAGTCTGTGAAAGGGGGAGTCTGGATCAACAGTTATTGGGAATGTGAAGATAGAGTGCTTATGATGAAAAGACAGAGTTGAAGAAAAGACTAAGACTGAAGACTACGGATCTGAAGATGCTAAAAGACTACGTCAACATCCAAGGGGGAGTCTGTTGATACATGGAATGTCTGTTGACTGCGTCTACAAAAAGTCTGAAGTAAATATTGGTCAACAGAGAGTCAAAGATGTCAAAATATGTATTTTATAAGTCTGGTTCGCTTATGTGGCTAAGTCTGGTTCGCTTATATGTTAAGTAGTCTGGTTCGCTTATGTGTCAAGTTCTGGATCGCTTATACGGCATGTCGTATAAGTGGACCAGAAACTCTATATATAGGTGAGTGGTTCATTAGTCTAGAAGTTGTGTGTGTTGCTTGGAGCCGAAACTCTGTTAAAATCGCATTAGAAAAGCAATAAAAGAAAGGAAATTGATAGAACAAGCTGTTGTTACATTACATATTCTGATTCCGCCTTTATATGTAATGATGAGTTACTCGGATTGACGTTTTCGGGTCAAGGAACGGTCCAACACGAGCTACCCTTGGGACCCACTTTCCAAACAAGGTTTGAGTATCGACGAATGAGCAATCCGGACGGACGACCTCTGAATGGATTACTCTTCGGACCATAAGATACTAAGGCCTTAAAACAAATTCAAACAGTGTTCGTCCGCACGGACAGGCCATCCGGACGGATTGTCTCTGCCCGCGTGCACGGACTGTCCGCACGGATCACCATTGTCCGCACGGACTACCATACGCACAGATTGTCGTCCGCACGACCGGCATGAAAGGTAGAAACACTTATGTGTTTTCTAAATGCTACAACGAAAACTCCAAAGCACAAGCCATCATACACAAACACATCCTTAGGAAGAAACAATCCACTTGAACGTTTATCCGCACAAACAACTTGTCCGTACGGATAAGCCATCCGCACGCACAACTAATCCGTACGGATTACCATCCGCACGGATTACCATCCGCACAGACAGCTCGCACGCACGTATAGCTTATCTGGATGGATCACCATCCGGTCGCATCACCATCCGCACGGATAGATCATGCGCACGGATGACTCCCTGTCACGGATAGTTGCCCCGCACGATCAGTCATCCTACCCACTCTCACGTTGTACTGTTTTTCGCGCCACTTATCGTTGTTATCAAATCTATTCAGGCTAACCGTACTCGCTGTAAAGCGCTCCCTTCAATCCACAATCGCTGTGAGTATACTCGAACCCTTTTTGCTTTAGCACTTTTGGGTGTTACATACGTTACGACTATTCAAACTACAACTATCACACTACTCGAGCTATTTTAACGCTAAACCATTAATGCATGTTATACGTGGCTTATGAATGCTTGTTTGTTATGTTTACACATGGAATGCTGTCTACCTGCCTTAGCAACGATAGTACTATAGTTTGGACTCAGCACCCGTTCACACGGGGGTTGTTAAGGATCTTTTACTTGCATGGATTATGGTGGTAATCATGTATTGCGAACTGCCTCGGGCAGTCAACCCGCAGTCATTGGTATCGATGGATCTATGCCGATAACTAACGTGCTTCATTTCACTATGTGTACGTGCTGGTTATGCGTAAACGAATTCGAACTCTATATGCTATTATCAAACTTGTATGCTCACCTTTACATTTTATGTATTGACTTTATTTTAACGTATGTGACAGGTGCTTAGGATGCACGTGTGGTAGGAAATGGAAGCTAGAATAAAGCTTTAGAGCCCAACAAATAGTTGTCTGTAGATGACGTATTAGGGGTCTCTAGAAGCAGATAAACAATTGCTACCTATTTGAATCTGAGTTGTCGGAACAGAATATTTGTTTTGATGTTATCTGTAATAACTTGTTTGAATATTTAAAATACGGTATGGGACGTATTGCTTTAATTGAATGGTAATGATAGTTGTTATGGAAACTTCTAGACAATCTGTTTCGCTCAGTGCCACGCCCCGATGATTCCGCCATCGGTTGGGGTGTGACAGATTGGTATCAGAGCCATAACTATAGGGAATTAGGCAAGACTCGACCTAGTCCGGGTCGAAGTCTTAGAGACCTAGTCTATAGTTAAGAACCAACAGACCAACTCACGCGTATGCGTAAACTCGCCATTATCACTCACTCTTTTCTATCACTGCACTTGAATTTTCAAGTTGTGAACAGGTAATGAGGCCGAGAATAGGTGTGAAAACCGCAAACTCTCGACTAAAGTTGCCTAACCAGCTTGCGTTTTAGCTACAAACGAGGAGAATCATACCAAATCAGGAGTGAAATCCATATTTTGATGAATAATCTCCTCAATTTTTATCGAAAACGAGGACGGAAGTTGCAAGATAGGGGTGAAACCCTAACCTTGACGACTCGTCCCGCTTTTATACAAAAACTCTCACCAAAGTTCGATGGACTCCAACGATCTAAAGACACAATATAACCAATGGGAATTGCGCCAACGCCCAAGAATCGAGGCAAAGGCATAGTCCTGGAGGTAATTGTGCACACAGGATCCTTGCGAATAGTCGAGCCACTTTGGTTAGTCGAAGTCTATTAGCCACAGACAATCTACCTTCGATTTATCGATCTTTATGAAAATTTATGCATTTTCTGTTATTTGTTAACGTTTTGAGGTACTATTGGTTTCGACCCAACACTATTGCTTCTGCTAAAACACAAAACTCACACGACACAACATTGACAAATCGCTCGCGCTACACTGCTTTCGAACACTCGCAAACTCTGAATACTAGGTTTCTGTTTTCTGACTGCTTTTAGTAATTAAGTTATGTGTGTTTTGCTATTGTGCTTATCTGTTTAGGAATATTGTGATTATGTGCTCTATGTGTTTATGTGATTCTGTGCAATTCTGTGATTTTGTGACTCTATGCGTTTACATGGTACGTGTTACTGAGATGCCTCGGCGGTTCTGGAGGTGCTCGATGAACTGGCGGTGGTGGAGGCGGTGGCGTGACTGCCACAAGACGTGAATCCCCAGAGGGATCTTGCTGCTGCTGTTGCTGCTGGTGGGGCGATGTATGGTGAGAAAGTGTGAAGTACCATTCATGCTGGTGGAACCTTGCCTGGAAACTGTATGGACCACCGTAGGGTGATCCGTGAAAAGATGAGCCATCCGAGACTTCGATAGGATGGTTGGGGGTACCGCTTGCAGGTTCGACGGGATCCGTGTCCTCGTCCATATCCATAGCATTGTCTTCCGAGAAGTGGTCCTCTGGTCCCAATGGGTTAAAACCCACTGGTTCTTGAATATAATTTGCCGGGTTGAACCGGCCCTGAAAAACAGGAGTGGAGTTGCCAAAAGAGTTGTGCGAAAGAGATCGCTGAAGAGGTATATATGAAGGTTGTGGGTTATCGGGCTCGTTTTCTGACTGTGGCCCATAGGAGTTACGATAGGGAGGCGTTGAACTGTGTGAAACAGACCGTCTAGCGCGCTCAAAAAGGTTCCTCCTGTTTCCTTGCAGATCGGCACTCATTGTATTGGAAGGAGTTCGTCGGTGTGAAGGCCCGGCCTCATGATCATTAGGGGCGGTGATTGGCCCTTTACCTCTCCCTCTTCTTAGGAATCTTGGCGGCATTGTTAAACCTGTCAATATAAACATAGATAACAACAAGAAATATAAAGGACAAAGTTAAGATAAAAACAAAACAAATTTGGATTATTCCTATGTTCTTTGTCTAGACTCGAAAATTTAGGAATGTGCAATTGTGTCATTGAGATTAAACACAAAAGGCTAGTGTTTAATTCCCTCAATGTTGGCTCTGATACCAACCTGTCACACCCCGATATTTCCACGTTTGACCGGTGGGCCCTGTAGTGGTTGGCAACATTACAGTCAAACAACACAATATTTAAATGCACAGCGGAAGCAAATGAAAGATATATTTCAACCGAATATAATTGTAATATCAAGTATCACAACAGTTGAAATTAATCCACAGACAGATCAAAAATAAATAGGAAACATTGTTCAACAGTTTGACATCCAAGCTTGCGAGACTTATTGTGGACGCTAGGAGAAGCCAGCCTAGTTCGCATAGTACCTGCACTTAACCTTTTTGGGAAAATATGTCAGTTTACACTGGTAAATACAATTTAACTGACTCATTTTAAAAATGGTTAAAAATTGATTTGAATGCACGTGGCACAAACTTTTTATAACTTGGGATAATTATTTAAACATATAAACTTGTAAAAAGGATTACATGTTCCTTATGCGTTCAGTAGCCCAGTTCGTGCCGGGTTAAAGATCAATAGACACACCACATTATTTATTTTGGCATTGACGGGTGTACGCCTACACCCCGCGCTTAGGTCGTGGCCATTTTGTAAAATGATGCCAAGGATATCCGGGACATGGTCATTAACCCCCCAAAGGCGTTAAGCAAACAAAACATAATTTAAACGGGTCATCTCGATAATACTTAACCACCAATCGATTAAGGTCGAATGCCCGACCAAGCGATATTTTAAATACCGTACCCCAAGCCCGTATAAGGGAAAATAAGTTAAAAGTATTTACCTGAGCTAAATATAATATTCAATCCCAGCCGTATCAAATCAGCAAGTACAGATAGCTTTTACTGGGCTCCTTTTCTGGAACGAAGGTTTATAATAACCTATTAGAATCCTAACGGTCTTTAGTTAAGCTTAAGCTTAGACCAGTTAGTTTCAAAGCACGATACGGTTCGAACGCGCGATTAGGCGAAGACCGGAACAGAATGTGATATAGACCCAACAAGTTTGAAGACTTGCCTTATATGGGTAATCTAAGCACATTCTGAATTTTGAGATAAAACCGATAAGGTTTGACCAGTTTCGGCTAATTTATGCAAACTAGTTACATAAACCGAACCGAACGCGCAAGAGGCGTAACGGGTAATCATGAGAGTCATTTACAGGTTTCCTAAGTTAATATGCCTCAAATATGTTGTGACATTAGTAAGATATCTTTTTTTATGCCCGAAACGAATTTAAAACTCAAACTACGCCCCGTAGGGGTATTTTGGTCATTTACAAGGTTATAAAAGAGATTAAGTATTAACCTGAGTTACAGGTCTGATATAATCAGAAAAATACTTAATGTACTAAGTTATAATAGTAGGGTATTGCATATATGTGAAATTTATCAATTATAACCAAACTATGCACCGTAGGGGCATTTTGGTTATTTCACATAAGCCGAAAAGTTCAAAACTGAAGTCTGAGTTAAACAACTTTTGCTTACTATTAAAATATTATAGTTTACCTAAAATATCAGTAGGTATCAACCCTTGTATGTTTAAAATAGTTTTAGTACATACTATGCGTTAAAAACGCTTAATAAGGCGATTAGGAGCCATTTCCGGGTTCTATATAGAAAGCTGATATTTTTATTATTCCAGAAGGTTTACAATAATGTATTTATCATATAAAATTAGTAGCAAAAGGTTTGGGGTCTAAAAGATATGTAAAACTCATTTTATAGCCCAAAAGGGCAAAACCGACAATTACCGGATCAAGCTTATAACTCTAAGTTATGCTCAGCCTAAAAAAATCTTCAAAAATCCCAAAATAATATTTTACAACAGTGGGTAAAAAGTTTGATATCAAAAGGTAGGTTTTAATAGGCTATATGCTAATTATGTCGTTTAATCGCTAAAAAGCTTTCTAATTACGCTAATGAGCATAACTCTCAATCTACACCTCAAACTGATGTCAAATTTTGGGTGCAAGTTTATAAATCAGCAACTAAGGTTTCTACTCTTTTACATTTTTAAAATCACGTTTTATGGTGAAAAGGGCATAATGGTCAACATATAGGCAATTAACGGAATCATGCATAATAATTGGATGACTAATGAACCAAGGTGTATAATCACAGAGGGTTATACTAGCATGCAACCTGGTCCTAAGGAAGCTCTAAGGCATTCCCAAATCATAATAAATCGGGTCAGAACTGAAGTCAAAGAAAAAGTCAAAGTTTTGCGACTTTCGGTTCCGAACCGGGTCTAAATAGAAAATTGTCGGATCAAACAAGCTTAGACCAGTTATTATACTTATTACCAAGTTATATGAGTGATAAAATAGTTTACATGCCTTCTACATTGCTAATTATATGTTAATTTGAAAATTAGCATTCTGTTGACTTTTTCTAATCAACTTTGACCCGACAAATGGTCTAGATAGAGTGGGAATCAGAGGGTGCCCTTTTAAGGGTTTATTGCCCACATAATTACCAACCTATAACTACCTTCAATTCGACTAATCACTGTCCATTAATGATTAATCGCTAAGTCAAACGGTAATTACGACGGTTTGACTTTTAAGCTAAAACTAAGTAAAAACTCAACTAAGAAAGGTTAGGCATACTTACTGAAGTCCTATGCACGATTAGGGAAGGATTGGGTCTTCTCTTGAACTCCCAAAAGCTCCAGAAATGCAGAAGAAAGGTGTGATCAATTGTTTGCAACAAGAGGGCCTTTTATTGTGCTTTTGATCTCATAGATCATTGACACACAAGCCTAGCAATGGCCATGGATCATCCACAGATGTCCCTAAGGGCCTAGGAGTTATTTAGGGGTCGCCCATGGAGTGAAATATCTGTTTAAAGTCAGTTATAGCGTGAAAACAGGCTGCTGTCCAACTTTTCTGTAACTGGGGATCGGACGCGGCCCGCGTAAGCTTCTGTTAATGCTTACGCGGCCCGCCTGAGCCTTGTATTCAGGTTTAAAACTTTCCTAGTTGTTGCATCTTGTCTCTTGGCCTTTCGAAAGGTCAACCAACTTTATTTCTTGCACTTTCAGTCCCTTAACTTGACTTATAAGGGGTTCATGACTTATACCCACTTTGTTAATTTCTTGGTCACTTCATGTTACCCGAAAAGTCATAATTTTCAACGTTGGCGCTTTAACTCCTCGTATAAGAATTTGATCATAACTTTCTCATACGATAACGAAACTTTATGAAATTTTTATCGTGCATTCTAGTGAGTATAATTAATCGTTACAAAGCTTCGGGTTTGCTAAAAGGTCACTCAGAGGTATAAATTAAACATGTTGACACATTTAACCCCTGTAGTTTGTAATCTCTCACTTTCTTTCATATTTAGCTTCGTATGATCCATGATTTATTCGCTTGATAGTATAAACATCATGTAGGGTTATTGTAAAGTATATTTATTCACTGTTGACATTTTGAACCCTTATATTCACATACCTTCCATGTTTGTCAACTTTAGTCCTTCTAGAACATTCTTTTACACGTTCAAACCTATGACACGTGTCGGCACATTATAGGACGTGAATTTTTGAGGTGTTACATGTCCTGCCTATCGGATCGCTATCCGATCGAACGACCGTTCGATCGATCGACCTGAAAGGTAGAGATACTTCTCTGTTTTCAAAATGCTACAACGAAAACTTCAAAGCCATCATACACAAACACATCCTTACCAAACAGATGTCAATCCAATCGAATGGCCATCCGATCGGATGACCATTCGAACGGATTGACATCCGATCGAATGGTCAACCGATCGGATTGCCATCCGATCAGATTACCATCCGACACTTGACACTTTCACACCGTTTTACGCACCGTCCTTCGTTTATGCTATCGTTAATTGTTCAGGCTAATCTCTCTCAGCGCTCCCTTCAATCCAAGGCAGTGTTTACTTGTTAAACGCTATCTGTGAGTATACTCGATCTCTTTTTGCTTTACGCACTTTTGGGTGTTAGATACGTTATCTATATTCAAAACATTTCAATCACACAACGCAAACACTATTTATACGCTGACCGCTATTGTATGTTACGTGTTATTCGATGAATGCTTGTATGTTATGTTAACACAGTGATTGTTGCCTGACACCTTAGCAACGATAGTACTATAGTTTGGACTCAGCACCTGTCGTGGACAGGGGTTGTTAAGGGCTTTACTTCACGTGTCCCAGTGGGGATATGTGTTGCGCATTCTACAACTCGCAGTCACGTCTGTGCATATTTCTTTATCGATAACCTACTTTCTTTCACTTTATTACATGTTCCATGCTGGTTATGCGTAAACGATTTCGAACTCTATTATACTATCAAACTTGTATGCTCACCTTTACACTACGTGTATTGACTTTATTTTAACGTATGTGACAGGTGTTTGAAATGCTAGGATTGTTGTGCCTTACCTGCTTTTGTGGAATCAAGTAGGATGGAGTCTAGAAACAAACAAAAACAGTTTAAATCTGAGTTGTCGGAACATGTTATTTGTCTTTGAGATATTTGGTCTATAATAATTATTTACATTGGTATGTTATGGTATGGGACATAATATTTAAATATCTGGTAAAATAGTTGTTATGGATTTCTCCTGGACAATCTGTTTCGCTCAGTGTCGCGCCCCGATGTTTCCGTCATCGGTTGGGGTGTGATACCAGACGCCCAGTAACATAAAATTTTGTTTTTAAACACCTTTTTACATATTCAATCAACCAAAAAACTTATTTTTGGGACACATTGAGGACAATGTGTAATTTAAGTGTGGGGGGGATGCTAAACCTTGAATTTTGCAAGACCTAATAACAAGCCTTACACAAAACTCTATTGGAACCGCTAATCACCCCAAATTTTTTTCAAAAACTTTTCGTTTTTTACTTGTCTTGGTTTAATTTGGGAATAACAAGTTATAAAAAGGTTATATTTTTTACAAGTTTACAACCGCTAGCGTCGTGATAAAAAGAACTAACATAAGAAAATTATGAAACGACATGACAAATCTAGTTAAAATTTGATTATATATACTAGATCACATTATAAACCCATTCCCACAAAAAAGTGAGTTTTGAGGCTTTATTGAACATACAAGCATACATCTTTAAACTAAATGCTCATTTTTCGTTTCTTGTGTGAAAAGCCGCTTGGTTCTTGCGACTCTAGAACTTGCCACGACAATATATTCCCGCTCCTTACCAACTTAAACCCAAGTAAGTAAATGATGAAGGCATTAGGACTAACCCATTTTTCTTTCAACAACATTATTTTTCATTTTTTTATCACCTACCCAAAATCCCCCTAGTTAACCCCTTTGAGTCTAAACCTTTTCGTTTCTAAACCCACAAAACAAACACCCTTTACCCACCAAAACCTTTTTCTTTTAAACCCTTTATTTTAGTAAAAATCTCGGTCTTCTTGTGACTTCTTTAAAAAAAATGAAGTCTAGCAATAAACAAACAAGTTACTCAAAGAAACTTTGTTTGAAAATGCTTAGTTTGAATAAAAGTCACAAAAACAAAAAGTTTTACGACGACCGACGCTTTTTACGCTTTTAGCCCTTTTTACTAACCACCAACCCAAAACCACCTACCTTTAACCCAAGCCTAACCCTTTCCCAGGTCCTCTTGATATTTACAAAGGTTTATAGTTAAAAAGGAGGAGGATTGATTGCTTGGCAAGCATATGGTAGAAGTAAGTTCCATGCCGGTCTCGAGTGTTTCACAAAAATACATCTTCGGCCGAGTGTTGAGTGATCTCCCGTGAGGTATGTGAACTTGTATATAAATGGAATTTTAAAGAGGCATGTTATGCCCAAATAAGTAATTTCTCTTATGAAACGTTCTAAATAAATCATAACGAATAGGATTGTAAATAGCATAAAAATAAAACCCAATAAAGATTTTGGATTCCCGACACTCAAGACAAGCCCAAAACTTCTCTTCTACCCATTCCATTTGGGTGTGTAAGCCACATAATAAAGAGTTTTGCTTGAGGACAAGCAAAGATTCAAGTGTGGGGTATTTGATGTGAGTAAAATGCAACATACAAATTATATCAAATGAGGCATAAAACTAACCATCTTTTAGTACTAATGTTGGAAAAAGTGTGCTTTTGTCTTCCTTTTGTATTTTCAGGACCAAATGAGCTTAAATGAACAAAAGGAACAAATATGCAGCAAAAACTAATATAAATACAAAGAAAAGGAATAAACGTGGCATGCCCGACCCCTCGACAGCATCTTTCCAAGAAAAAAACAAGAAACAAAAGGCTGACCACGGCCCCGTGCCCAGCGGACACAGGGGCGTGGCCAGGTGTCTGCAGAAAATGACAAAGTTGTAGACGCTTCTATTCGCAGTACGGGGGCGTGCCCAGCTCAACACGGGGCGTGGTCAATGCAAAAGATTCGCAGAATCTTGCAAATCTTGATAGTACAGATACGATTCTGCACTCGGGGCCGTGCCCAGCGAACACGGGGGCTTGTGGAAACTAATACACACTATTGAAATTAATGAAGAAAGAGAAAGATGATGGCCACGGGGCCGTGTCCGGGCTTCTGTTCAGGCTATAAATAGGGGTGCTTGGTTCACTTCAAAGGCATCACTTGGCAAACCACCTCTCTCCCACTTCACCACCACTCCACCACCACTACAACAACCACATCCACCACCATCATCCATCATCCATCTTAGAATGTGTGTAGTAGTCTCGGGATCCAAGATTGATAGTAAGAGTTCTTGTCAATCAAAGGCCATGTTTGGCTAAGTCTCTTACATCACTTTGTGAAGATAAGCATTTAATGTAGTGCTTTTGATTTTTAATCTTTTCGCACTTTTATTTGGTTTTGTATTAATGACTTTAATAACTAGTTTGTTATGTTGAAGGTGAAACTTCTTTATCATTTTTCCGTGGTGTCTTGGCGTTACTTTACTCTCTATATAAAGTAAAGATTTTCACCATTCATATCTCTACGGTCTATATAGAGATATGTTGGCTACCTGGTCGGGGGTTAAGGGAATGGTTTAGTAAGGTTCTTGCCTTGTTCAGTGTATAGATCCTACAAGGACCTGTGTCAAGCTTACTAGGACCTCCTTTAATACCCGCTAGTATTGGATGGCGGGGGTGTGAATGGCTTGATCCCCTCATATGTAAACTACTATTAATACATTAACCCGTCTACTTGGGATTGTATCCCTGCTGACTCAAACCACTTAGCAGAGGGTAACGTCGCCTTCAAAAGAGGGGCCTACCACTTTACGCATTAATAACTTAATTAATTATCTTTCAATATTCTGACCCTTTGGGATTGTATCCTTGCTGACTCAAACCACTGGGTTGAGGGTAACGTCACCTTCAAAAGAGGGGCCTACTACTATAACTAAGATAATCTATTAAAAAGTGCAAAAGTGTGGAAATCATCAAAGGTTACATTAAAGGCGAGTCGGATCCAAGTGATTCATCTTATCTATCTGTTTTTATTTTATTTTTATTTTTCAACATTGTAGTTTTATTTTTCATGTTTAAAACCTTTTCTAAAAATTTTGATTTGATTAGACATTGAGGATAAACCGGTACTAAAAGCTCTTGTGTCCTTGGACGACCTCGGTATCTTACCAACGCTATACTACGCTCACGATGGGTGCACTTGCCCATATGTGTGTTAAATGTTAGTAAAATATTGTGTTTTATAAATTTAAAACTTGACTAATGTGTAAAATGGGCTTAAAATATTAATAAAATATATAACACTACACACGCATCATCATGTTACGTTTCGTGTCTTACCATACACAGTAGTACACTCTATGATTCTCATGCGCCCATCACCATAATCCCGTGTGCACCCATGATTATATTAATCATCGTATGATCCGCACAGCTTGTCCTGGTTGTGTATAAATCAGAGTATTCATAATTTGAAAATAAGAATGTCTGCGTATAAAGATGTTGTATATAAGCATGTTTATGTTTTAGTATGTAGGTGACCGACAAAAGCGACCCCCTCAGGTTACGCTCGCCTATAGGTACGAACGTATGAATATGAGTACGAATGTAAGCATACGTTTGAATATAAGTAATAGTATGAGTATGAATATGTATATGAGTATAAGTAAAAAACATAAAACGTATATGTGTGAATACGATTATAAGTGTGAACATCAGTATAAGTATAAATGACGACGATTGCGTGTATGATATGAATTGAATACAACGAATCTAGACATATAAAATAATCGAGAAGTTCGAGTATGTAAAAACGAATGATATAAATGAAATTGTCGTGAGATATTGACTAAAACATGTCGATGATATGCTTGTTTAGTTGTTTGAGCAAAACGTGGAGTTTATCAAATCAAAATAGATTGAGTTTGACTTAGAATGTA
The DNA here is from genome assembly GCA_030545235.1 of Helianthus tuberosus. Taxonomy (NCBI): domain Eukaryota; kingdom Viridiplantae; phylum Streptophyta; class Magnoliopsida; order Asterales; family Asteraceae; genus Helianthus; species Helianthus tuberosus. The sequence continues at coordinate 169,073,768 of CM060381.1, forward strand.
GAATCTAGTTTGTGAATGTTAAAGAGTGTAAAATACTTATTGATTATGCATGACGTGTTTTGTAACGAACAGAAATGCTACTCTTGTTTTAGGAGAATTTAGGTAAGTCAAAAATGGTCGGTCCCTATGAAGTTTCCTTGCCCACGTGTTTTGAAATTGAGATCGTGTATTGAGCGGTGTAAGAAAAGGCTTTTGAAAGTAGAAGTTTGTATCGTTTTAAAGGATCTTGCATTAAAATAAGAAAGTTGGAATTTGGGGGTTCTCGTGGAAACGTTGATCCTTAAAAGGAATTTAGCATCATGAACTTAGTGATCTTCGAAAAAAGTTTTAGCAAACGATCGAATAATATTCGTAATATTTTGTAAGCGTGTGCGAAAAGTTGGTTTGATTTCTGATTGAAAATAAAAGCCTTTAGTATAATGATATGAGGTGAGCGTGTTTATTGATTACGTTGAGTACGAAATTTCTTGGGCAAGAGATTCATTAGACCGACTAAGTTGATGGGTAGCATTTCGTAAAATTTTGAAAATCGGGAAACAAACGTTTATGGTATGATTAAGAATTTTGTGTATGTGATTTATGTGACATAGATTGTAGGGTAAAATGCGTTTGATAAAACCATGCATTTTTTAAATTGATAAAGGTTTGGATTTTGACGAATGATAAACGATTTAGGTATAAAACATGATCGTGTTTGTATAATAAAGTCCTTTTGAAGGAAAATTTTGGTAACGATTATCTAGGTAAGGGAATCACCCCTAACTCGTTGGTGAGGCTGTTCTAAGAAAAGAAGGAGTGGAGTTAATTGTCAAGGTAAGGAAATCACTCCTATCTTGATGATATATCTCCATTTTGAGGCTACAAGGAATGTAAATCAAAGCGAGTGAATTTTTTGAATTTATGCATGTGAATGACGTATAGATGTAAGAAAAGATTTAGTATGATGTGTGTGTAAGAAAATAATCTCGAAAATAATTCGAATTTGAAAAGAGAGGATTGCATCGTATATGATTGATAATAGTAAAACATAGGTTTGATTAAAACTTGGATTGTTCCAAAACGGAACTTTAACTAAACCAAACTGGTTGAAAATTCTTTTGAATTTGAGAAACATGCTTAGGCCTAATAGGTGGAATACTGTCGCCGAAATTTCGGTTAACGGTATCCACCCTTCCAGTTACTACATGTTCCAAATCAATCAAAAATTCGAGACTTGGCGGGATTTTTTTGAAAATCAAGGAGTGGGACTAGTCGACAAGATGCGGGTTTCACCCCTAACTTGACGATTTCGTACCCTAAGTGTGGTTGGTACTCGTCGGGTCAAAATTTTAATTTTTTGACACTAGAATTTGAAATGGAAATTCTCCATCAAGTTGAGGATTTAACTCCTAACTTGATGGTGAATTTGCGTAAAAAGAATATGGGGATTGAGAGTCGTTCACCAAATTGTGGGTTTCACGCCAATTTTTGTGAAGTCGTCTCGTTTGTATATTACGAATGTTTTCGAGTTTAGTATTAATCGAGTAAAATGCCATAGGAAAGGCGTATGTTCGAAATAATAAAACAAGTATAAGCACATAAGAAAGCATTTCAAGAATAGCACAATAAGAAACGTTCCAAGAAATTAACATATGAATTAAGTATGATCGAATATGGTACTTAACTATAGACTAGGTCAAAAGCATAGCAATTTTCCTAATTCCCTATAGTTATGGCTCTGATACCAATCTGTCAAACCCCAACCGATGGCGGAAACATCGGAGTGAGACGAAATAGATTGCTTGAGACTTCATAACACTAATATTTGCGACAAGTATTTAAATAATGAATTACATTTCATTTCTAAAGAGTAAATTACATGGATTGAAATCAAATACACAACTTGAAATAAAAGAGTTACCATACAACCAATATACAAAAATTAAAATGTGTTTCTAGGCATCCTACTAAGTGTCATGCATTATCAACATCATTAATAACCTGCAATATGTTTTAAAAGCGTAGTTCAATACAAAAGTATTGGTGAGTATACAAGTTTGGTGTAGTAGCATATAAGTATAAAATGATAATGAACAATCCACATGGCAAACCTAGTTGTCAATATTAACGTATAAACTGGCATGTGAACAAACAAGTCAAACCAAAGTTTAACGCAAGTGTAAAGAATGATTAACTTAACATGACCTCTCGTTCACGGGTGGTGCGTTAATCCTATAGGGCTATACATGTTAAGGGAGGCTTGATCGAAGTTAATGACTAGTTCATCACATAAGAATCACCCAGAAAACACGAATCAAGCATAACAAATAGTAAGCATGTATTGGATTGTTTGTTTGTATAGTTGCATAAAAATATGCATGTTAAGTGTGTTTTGCATATAAACATGTTACACCCAAAAAGTGTGAAAACGGTAAAATGGGTAAAGTATACTCACAAAATTGCTAAGTTTTCCGGTTATCCAAAAGTTAACGAGTGTAAGAGATTAGGAGGTTGAATGTATTTGGATTGGAGTTCAAGGGATATTTAGAGGCAGAATTTAGGTAAGTAAAATACACCAAAAGTATGTATACGAGAAAAGAATCATTTAGCACTTAATATTCGTCTTTGACACTGTGAACCCATAGGGGTTAGAATGTTTTCATGGGTTAATGTACCCATTAGAATGGTAACAAGAAACTTAAGCACTTAGGTGATATAACTTAGTAACTTTACAAATAACCATTTGGTTATCATCAAGGGTTCGGTTTCTTACATGTATTATAGGCATTTTATATATGTCATATAGTATTTTATAAATTTAGTCCAACAATATAACAAGAATTATCATAGAAGTCATGCATAGAGGTAGGAGGATAAATCTTCCATTTTAAAACCTCTTTTATATTCACAAATGCACAAGTTGTCATAAGACAACAAGGAAGGTCATGAATGAACAATAAGGAAATGAAATATACATACTAACTAAGAGAAATCATCAAGTGAACTGTGGATTGTAAGTAGGATAGCCCAAGCTTTCCAAGTAATCACACATACACAAGTTCAAGCCTTGTTCAACACTTGCGGGTTAAAACCCTTTTAAAAACAGAAAGTTTAGAGGATTAAAACCTCTGAATTTGTATGTTACAACCTTATTTTTAAGCACACTTAATCATAGTCTTGATTAGTGGCATAAGGACATAGGAATGCATGTTTAAAACATGAGTTTAAGTATGTTTAACAAAGTCTTTGTACAAAACAGAAAGTTCTTGCACTTTTAACCTCATTTTGGTGATGTTCCATCTTTGGTTTTCCATGAAAAAACCTATAGAAACATCCATAGGGTTGTTCCAAGTGCTAAGAAGCAAGAAGAAGTGAAAAAGATGGAAGATAAGTGAGTTTAAGCTCACTTTTGCAACTTGATATGAATCTGACTTTGCTACTATTTTTGCACCAGATTTGAAGTGTTTAGAGGGTGAGATTAGTGGGTTTGTAAAGTGGGAGAAGTGTGGAATGAGTTGGGTTTTATAGGAAGTGATTAGGGTTAAGTAGTTGGCTAGTTAATGGAGAAAACACAACTAGACAAACACAAAATTGGCCAATGGAGGAGCTGGGAAAACTTTCTGCCAGATTGGTGTGCTCGCGGCACGCGACCACGAATGGGAATCCCCGTCGCGCGACACGACAGGTTGAGTTTCCGGGTTAAAGTTTGAATTTTGGCAATTATGGTCCCTGAAGTTCATATTTGAAGGTTTAAATGTATATTAAGGATATTTTATGTAATAAAAGCATATTATAAGGGGTGTTTAAGTATTAGTAACGTAAAAACAAGTATGGAAATGTGACACCCCAGGAAAACCAGGAAACCACACAACTTAACTAGCTTCCTCAGTAACCGCATGCTAAATTTCGGGACGAAATTTCTTTCATGTTGGGGATAATGTGACAACCCGAACTTTCAAGGTTAGTGTCGTCTAACCTCGTAACTTTTAAATCTTGTATTACTTCTTTTACATTATGTTTTATTACACGTTGCGGTGAATGTTTGCTAGTTGTTAATTGTTAAAGCTATAAGTAAACGATAATCGTTGTTCGCATGCTCGGGCCGCACTTGTTTGTTCACCAATCCGGGCCACACACACATCAAGTATTCTATGCTGATGTTGCACGAGTCCAATTTCTAAACTAAAGCCCAATACGGACTCACCTTATGATTTGAATATACAATTGGGCTTAGTAGAGCCCAAAGTGGGCATTGATTTAGGGGCCGGTCATTGACTTGGCTTATAATTACCCATATGTTACGTTTATTGATTAGCACTATCATATCCAAAACCCTACTTGTTCCATACTCCCTCAAAATAGTGACGGCAGTAAACCCCTTTCCCCCATCGAAGCTTTTCTACTTTCAAGGCACCCTCTCTAGTGTCCTTGCATCTATTCGGTATGTGAGTTAATAATTTTGGATGATTGTTGTTTATTAATTGTAATATGTAAACGGTGGCCATGTGTTCTCATCAAACCATGTGCACTCTAAAAAATTAAATGTCGGCCATAAGGTTCTTATTTGCATGAGAATGGCAAAAGTCATATCTGAATGATAATGCTATTTATATTCATGATTGAGTAATTGATGCATTGTATTTAGTATGATGATTTGATTGTTCTGATGATCGAGTAATGAATGATATATATATGGTTCTATTATATGCAGGCAGTAAATGATTATATTAAACTGCTAATATTGAATAACGAATTTGATGATGATGAGCACATGATTTGAATTATGTTGTCGGCCAGTGTGTGTATGGGGTATGTAAATTGTTTGTCAGTAGGCATGTGATCATTCATATGTATGTGCAAAAGTCATACAAGTATAATTAAATTGAATGACATATAGGACAAATCTGTTGTGGGTGATTGTTTATTGGACCGAACCCAAACTGCACATGTTGATTGTTTGCATATGAGTGGGTCGCACATGTTGATGAATTGTTATGCATAGGGTTTCTGGTTGTAACTGTTGATGATGGGGATCAACGAAATCACATGGTTCAGACGAAAACACCTAGTGTTTTCGCCAAACCTCAAGACCAACGAAAACCCTTGAGTTTTTGCCAATGTGTTTTCGCCCAGAAAAGGGATTTCGCCTAAAGGTGTAACTCTGTTAAGTGTAACTCTGTTAAGTGTAACTCTGTTAAGTGTAACTCTGATGGTGTGTTAACTTTGTTAGTTCGTAACTCTGTTAGTTCTCAACTCCGTTACCTTGTTAATCCAGTTATGTATGTTAAATTACTGGTATGTATGACTTTGTTAAACATGTAAACCCCTGTTAAGTTGCTATATTGTCAACTTTAATTGTTTGTTAACTCTGCTAGTTAACTAGTACTGTTAAGTTATTATTCCTGTTGCACATGTTAACCTTGTTAGTATGTTAACCTTGTTGATGTGTTAACCCTGTTACGTGTGTTAACACTACTATGCATGCTAGTTCTGTTAATTCTGATTAACGTTGTAACACGGTTAAACTTACCAAGACTGTTGATGAGCAACTGAGTTAAAACAAACTGAGAAAGCCTTGAATGTAAAGCTTGAGTTGCAGGAATGTGATTAACTGCTTATGTGATACATGATGTTAACTGTCAAACGCTTTGTGACATAGATTACATGCGTATCATTACGAACATGAACTGATTGAATATACGTGCATACTATAGGACGTGATTGATTACTTGCGAGCACATAGTTTAGCATACCGAGCAAACCAAGGTGAGTTCACACTCTTACCAAGGCATGGGATTCCCGGGGTTGGGAATGGGTATGGATGATTACTTGTACACACATTGATACTGGAATTATGTACCACTGACCTCGGGAGAGGCAGGTTATTGGTAGGTACTGCTAGACTAGTGATACATATACTTCTCTTCGCACACACGCCGGGAATGGCTGCGATAATAGAACTAATCTTCGCACACATGCCTGGAATGGCTGCGAACCATACTCTAAACTTCGCACACATGCCGGGTGGGCTGCGATACAAATATACCTAGTCTAGAAAACATGGGAAACCCCCACTAATCTTCGCCAACATGCCTTGAGGGCCGCGATGCAAATACATACGATATATGGGTTACTAAACGAACATATGGTTTACAATACGATTACTATAACTGAACAACCAACTGTGAACTCGCTTAACTAGTTGTTGACTCTCTGTTACATGCCTTGCAGGACAATAGGTACCCATGGAGCTTGCACGGGAGGCGCGGTCGTTGTGGGCATGGATTGTGGATGTTATGATAAACTCTTTTGTGACATTTCAACTTATTACTTATGTTGGGTTTTTACATTATTGCTTCCGCTACACACTTGTTTATGTTTGGTTTTGAAAACACTTATCGTATTGATGATTGACATTTACTATTTACTTATATGTTCAATATGATTGGTGGCTCGATCCTGGTCAGTCACGCCTCCAAGCGGTGATACTCCGCGTGTGGATTTTGGGGGTGTGACAGATTGGTATCAGAGCCATTGGTTATAGAGAACTCGGTTTTAATAAGGGGAAAACATTTTTATTAAAACCAGACTATAACCAGTACAGTGCTCAACGATCCACAACGACGCCTTGCTCCACGTGCAAGACTAAACATTCTAGGTAATATGGTATATGTTTTATTGCCTACTTGCTAGAATTACATAGAACTTTGCTCATGGTATGCTTAGATACACATAACCCTTATTGCTTGAGAATACTTGTGTGCTCACTCTCTTCTGTTATCGCACTATTTGTGAACCTCCCTTACATATGTTATATTTGCTATGAAGATCATGGTTGGACGCATTAACGTGACACAAGCCCAGTTGGCGGCTTTGATCACAGAACACGTAACTGCAGCACTCGCAGCTGCCCATGCAGGAGGTATAACCTGCCATCACAACTCACTCTAGGATCCTTAGATCCTACTTTCGTAAACTGAAACTTGTGCTTAATTTTCTTTACTCTTACGCACACGACACGTCAACACGCTCAGCCACATGTATGCACATTCAAGACGTTCATGGACTGTCGTCCTAATACTTTCAGTGGCACTGAAGGAGCCGTTGGACTCCTCCATTGGTTTGAAAAGCCCGAATCGGTCTTCGAGATATGTGAATGCCCTGAGGCTCATAGGGTGAAGTACGCCACTGGTGCTCTCGAAGGCACTGCGCTAACTTGGTGGAACGCACAAGTTCAGATGCTGGGGCTGACGACTGTTAATGCCACCCCATGGAAGGATTTCAAGGAACTGATCAAACGTGAATACTGTAGTCGTGATGACATCCACAAGCTGGAAGTGGAGTTCTTTAACCTAAAGATGACGGGGTCAGAGATAGAAGCGTACATGAAACAATCCGACGAATTGGTAGTATTGTGTCTAACTATGGTGGATCCTCCCATCAAGCGCCTTGAGATGGACCTCAAAGGCTTAGTACCAGAGATTCAAAGTCATGTGACTGCTGCTAACCTTGCTACTATTCAAGATGTTACTCGTCTTGCTCATCGTCTCACAGACCAGGCTGTGGAACAGAACAAGCTGCCTAAACGTATTGGTGCTACTACTACTACTACTACTATTACTACTTCTGCTACTCCCAGTGACAACAAACGAAAATGGGATGGAACCTCCAGCAAGGGTTCGACTTCGGTTCAGTCCCAGGCACAGCAGCGAAAGATCGATGACTACCAGAGTCCTGGTTAGCAATCTTCTGGTAGTCAGGGGCAGGGTGGATATCGAGGAAACCTCCCAAAGTGCAACAAGTGCAACATACACCACAATGGTCAGTGCAACAGGGGTCATGTCAGAGGTGTCTCAAGATGGGTCATGAAGCTAAGGATTGCTGGAGCTCACGACCTGCAAATCAGAACCAACAACAATAACCACCAGCTCCACAGAACCAGCAGCGACAGCAAGGTAACAGGGGATGCTTTCAGTGTGGTGCTGAAGGCCACTTCAAGCGGGACTGCTCTCAGTTAAACCAGATTCAGAACAACAACAACAATAATCAGGGCAACGGGAATAACAACGGGGGTAATAACGACGGCAATGGTGCCAGGGGTCGAGTGTTCATGTTTGGTCAGGATAATGCTAGGAATGACCCCAACGTTGTGATGGTTTCGACATCGTTATTGGTATGGATTGGCTACCTCAACATCAAGCAGAGATTCTTTGCAAAGAAAAGATCGTCCGCATTTCCTCGTACTGGTTAAGAACCTTTGGTAATTCATGGTGACAAGCTCCTGGAGCAGCACCCATAGCTCGAGCACCTTATCGCTTAGCTCCAACCGAATTGGAAGAACTGTCTAAGCAATTGCAAGAACTCTTGGAATAGGGTTTCATACGTTTTAGCTCTTCGCCCTGGGGAGCTCCAGTATTATTTGTGAAGAAGAAAGACGGTACCTTCCGCACGTGCATAGATTACCGCGAACTGAACAAGGTGACCGTGAAGAATCGCTATTCTCTTCCACGCATCGACGACTTATTCGACCAGTTGCAAGGGTCGAGCTATTACTCGAAGATTGACCTGAGGTCAGGCTATCATCAACTGAGAGTCCGGGATGACGACGTCTCCAAAACAGCATTCAGAACTCGCTACGGCCATTACGAGTTTTTGGTCATGCCATTCGGGTTAACGAACGCGCCTGCGGTTTTCATGGATCTTATGAACAGGGTGTGCAAACCTTATCTTGACAAGTTTGTTATTATTTTCATCGATGACATCCTGATCTACTCGAAGAGTCAGGAGGAACACGAGCATCATTTACGACTTATTTTGGAACTTCTTCGAACGGAACAGCTGTACGCCAAGTTTTCAAAATGCGACTTCTGGCTTCGTGAAGTCCACTTCCTAGGCCATGTGGTAAACAAGGATGGGATTCATGTCGATCCATCCAAGGTAGATTCGATCAAGAACTGGCCTGCACCTCGCACACCAACCGAAATACGCCAATTCTTGGGTTTGGCGGGTTATTACAGACGGTTCATCAAAGACTTCTCAAAGATTGCACAGCCGCTTACACTACTGACACAGAAAGGTGTTGCTTACCGTTGGGGTAATACACAGGAAACAACATTTCAACACTTAAAGGATAGACTTTGTAGCGCACCTATCCTCTCATTGCTTGAAGGCACAGAAGACTTTGTAGTCTACTGCGACGCATCTATTCAGGGTCTTGGATGTGTGTTGATGCAACGGGATAAAGTCATTGCTTATGCTTCGCGCCAACTTAAGATTCACAAACGGAACTACACTACACATGATTTAGAGCTGGGAGCTGTTGTTTTCGCGCTCAAGATATGGAGACATTACCTGTATGGCACCAAGTGCACCATCTACACCGATCACAGGAGTCCCGAGCATATCTTCAAGCAGAAAGAGTTGAACATGCGACAACGTCGATGGGTCGAATTACTGAACGATTACGATTGTGCTATAAAGTACCATCCGGGCAAAGCCAATGTGGTGGCCGACGCCCTTAGTCGAAAGGATACTACACCTAGGTGTGTACGAGCGTTGCAACTCACTATTCAGTCTAGTCTTCCTTCTCAGATACGAGATGCTCGGGTAGAAGCATTGAAACCAGAAAACGTCAGGGCTGAAGCCCTACGCGGTTCAAGACAACGGCTGGAACAAAAGGCAGACGACGCTTACTATGTAACAGGACGCATTTGGGTCCCCCTCTATGGCAACTTACGCGAGCTTGTAATGGATGAAGCTCATAAGTCTCGCTACTCAGTACATCCTGGTTCGGATAAGATGTACCACGACTTGAGAACTACATATTGGTGGCCTAGTATGAAAGCTCATATAGCAACTTACGTTAGCAAGTGTTTGACTTGTGCGAGAGTCAAAGCCGAATACCAGAAACCTTAAGGCCTACTCCAACAACCTGAGATACCACAATGGAAATGGGAACAAATTTCCATGGATTTTGTTACTAGCCTACCCAGATCTCAGCGCGGAAATGACACTATTTGGGTGATCGTGGATCGACTCACAAAGTCTGCACACTTCTTGGCTATCAAAGAAACAGACAAGTTCTCTACCTTAGCAGACATCTACTTAAAAGAAGTGGTTTCAAGGAACGGGGTGCCAACCTCCATTATCTCTGATCGTGATGCACGTTTTACTTCAGAACTGTGGCAAGCAATGCATAAATCTTTTGGCTCACGATTAGACATGAGCACAGCTTATCACCCTCAGACTGATGGGCAATCTGAGTGCACTATTCAAACTTTAGAAGACATGCTTCGTGCGTGTGTAATTGATTTCGGCAACAGCTGGGAAAAACATTTCCCGTTGGTGGAGTTCTCGTATAACAACAGTTACCACACCAGCATTAAAGCCGCTCCATTTGAGGCATTGTACGGGCGTAAATGCCGGTCACCTCTTTGTTGGGCAGAGGTAGGAGATAGTCAGATCACTGGTCCAGAACTTGTGGTAGACACAACAGAACGAATTGCTCAGATATGACAATGAATGGCGGCAGCTCGTGACCGTCAGAAAGTCTACGCCGATAAGGGCAGGAAACCATTCGAATTCCAGGTTGGGGATCGAGTGCTACTCAAAGTTTCACCCTGGAAGGGTGTGGTTCGTTTTGGCAAACGAGGCAAGCTTAACCCACGATACGTCGGACCTTTTGAAGTCATAGAGAAAATAGGCAAAGTGGCCTACAGACTAAACTTACCAGCTGAACTCAGTGCAGTTTACAACGTCTTTCACGTGTCAAATTTGAAGAAATGTCTGTCAGATGAGACCCTCATAGTTCCTTTGAAGGAGCTTACTATCGACGAACAGTTGCGATTCGTCGAGGAACCAGTTGAAATCACGGACCGGGATATTAAGGTCCTCAAGCGCACTAAAATACCTCTTGTTCGAGTTCGTTGGAACTCCAGTCGTGGCCCAGAGTTCACCTGGGAACACGAAGATCAAATGAAACTCAGGTATCCCCAGTTATTCGGAAACAGTACAACCACTACTGAGGCTGAAGCTACTACAGAATTTCGGGACGAAATTCCAAATCAATGGGGGGATGATGTGACACCCCAGGAAAACCAGGAAACCACACAACTTAACTAGCTTCCTCAGTAACCGCATGCTAAATTTCGGGACGAAATTTCTTTCATGTTGGGGATAATGTGACAACCCGAACTTTCAAGGTTAGTGTCGTCTAACCTCGTAACTTTTAAATCTTGTATTACTTCTTTTACATTATGTTTTATTACACGTTGCGGTGAATGTTTGCTAGTTGTTACTTGTTAAAGCTATAAGTAAACGATAATCGTTGTTCGCATGCTCGGGCCGCAATTGTTTGTTCACCAACCCGGGCCACACACACATCAAGTATTCTATGCTGATGTTGCACGAGTCCAATTTCTAAACCAAAGCCCAATCCGGACTCACCTTATGATTTGAATATACAATTGGGCTTAGTAGAGCCCAAAGTGGGCATTGATTTAGGGGCCGGTCATTGACTTGGCTTATAATTACCCATATGTTACGTTTATTGATTAGCACTATCATATCCAAAACCCTACTTGTTCCATACTCCCTCAAAATAGTGACGGCAGTAAACCCTTTTCCCCCATCGAAGCTTTTCTACTTTCAAGGCACCCTCTCTTGTGTCCTTGCATCTATTCGGTATGTGAGTTAGTAATTTTGGATGATTGTTGTTTATTAATTGTAATATGTAAACGGTGGCCATGTGTTCTCATCAAACCATGTGCACTTTAAAAAATTAAATGTTGGCCATAAGGTTCTTATTTGCATGAGAATGGAAAAAGCCATATCTGAATGATAATGCTATTTATATTCATGATTGAGTAATTGATGCATTGTATTTAGTATGATGATTTGATTGTTCTGATGATCGAGTAAGGAATGATATATATATGGTTCTATTATATGCATGCAGTAAATGATTATATTAAACTGCTAATATTGAATAACGAATTTGATGATGATGAGCACGTGATTTGAATAATGTTGTCGGCCGGTGTGTGTATGGGGCATGTAAATTGTTTGTCAGTAGGCATGTGATCATTCATATGTATGTGCAAAAGTCATACAAGTATAATTAAATTGAATGACATATAGGACAAATCTGTTGTGGGTGATTGTTTATTGGACCGAACCCAAACTACACATGTTGATTGTTTGCATATGAGTGGGTCGCACATGTTGATGAATTGTTATGCATAGGGTTTCTGGTTGTAACTGTTGATGATGGGGACCAACGAAATCACATGGTTCAGAAGAAAACACCTAGTGTTTTCGCCAAACCTCAAGACCAACGAAAACCCTTGAGTTTTCGCCAATGTGGTTTCGCCCAGAAAAGGGATTTCGCCTAAAGGTGTAACTCTGTTAAGTGTAACTCTGATGGTGTGTTAACTTTGTTAGTTCGTAACTCTGTTAGTTCTCAACTCCGTTACCTTGTTAATCCAGTTAAGTATGTTAAATTACTGGTATGTATGACTTTGTTAAACATGTAAACCCCTGTTAAGTTGCTATATTGTTAACTTTAATTGTTTGTTAACTCTGCTAGTTAACTAGTACTGTTAAGTTATTATTCCAGTTGCACATGTTAACCTTGTTAGTATGTTAACCCTGTTACGTGTGTTAACGCTACTATGCATGCTAGTTCTGTTAATTCTGATTAACGTTGTAACACGGTTAAACTTACTAAGACTGTTGATGAGCAACTGAGTTAAAACAAACTGAGAAAGCCTTGAATGTAAAGCTTGAGTTGCATGAATGTGATTAACTGCTTATGTGATACATGATGTTAACTGTCAAACGCTTTGTGACATAGATTACATGCGTATCATTACGAACATGAACTGATTGAATATACGTGCATACTATAGGACGTGATTGATTACTTGCGAGCACATAGTTTAGCATACCGAGCAAACCAAGGTGAGTTCACACTCTTACCAAGGCATGGGATTCCCGGGGTTGGGAATGGGTTTGGATGATTACTTGTACACACATTGATACTGGAATTATGTACCACTGACCTCGGGAGAGGCAGGTTATTGGTAGGTACTGCTAGACTAGTGATACATATACTTCTCTTCGCACACACGCCGGGAATGGCTGCAATAATAGAACTAATCTTCGCACACATGCCTGGAATGGCTGCGAACCATACTCTAAACTTCGCACACATGCCGGGTGGGCTGCGATACAAATATACCTAGTCTAGAAAACATGGGAAACCCCCACTAATCTTCGCCAACATGCCTAGAGGGCCGCGATGCAAATACATACGATATATGGGTTACTAAACGAATGTCACACCCCGACCACGTTGGACAACCAAACATGGCGGAAACGTCGGGGAGTGTTGTAACAGAATCATTGTTTCATAACACATGGAAATTGAAATATTGTTTTATTGATTAAAGTAGTTACAATGTCTTGACAATCAAAGAAACATAACATAAATAACTAGTCTTGCATCTTTTATTGTCGCTAATGCCCAAGTCCGCCTAAGTGTATCTTGATAAATCCTATGCATCATATCCTTAAACACATGTGAAAATAGGTACGTCAGCATAAAAATGCCTGTGAGATACATAGATTTATGAAAATAGGATTCATGACTTATTGTTTAAGAAAATGTTTAGTCATGAACCCTGTAATTTGCTTTGTCTTGTAAATCATTTGAAAAACGATAAGATCAGATGATATGTATAAATAAATGTAAGATTAAATGAATAACCATGTAAGATGAGTTTGTATAAGATAAGTTTTTTGTAAAACAATGTATTGTGAAAAGTATGTTATTTGTATAAAATGTTATATGTCAAAATTGAAATGATTCAAATAACGCTACGATATGTAATACCATACAAACACTTATATATAGGAAGTACCAGCGGCGTATCCACCATGCTTGTATCATATTACACACGCCTCGTTACTTAAATCACTTACTCAAACCAACCCAACAATGTAAGATGTCTATGTTTAAACCAATTGTCAAATGTATTGAATAATATGCCAAAATGTTTATGTCAAGATGTAAATCATGCAACGTATAACCAATGTTGAAAATGTTTATGTGTCAAATGTAAATCATGTAATGTATAACCATAATGATATGTATGGCTAGTGAAATGCATCAACTAAACCATAGGTGAAATGCACAAAACAAAGTATTGAAGTAAAACTTGGTTTAAATCAAAGTTATGTTTTGTGTAGTAAATGCATGCTATACTGATATAGACATTTATGCGGTATTGTGAAAATTCATACATCCAAGCCTTGCGACAGTCGGATAACCCTTTTAGTAAAGGTCATCAAAAGAATTGTATTCGGATTCGGTCATTCCTTCCATCCAAACAAACCCGAGATTACAGGAATGGGATTTGTCAAGTCCTATGGTACCACTACCTACTACCGAGCGGCATGATCGGTGTTAATGAATGTACATTGTATCATTTAAACAAACCAAATGTCATACCAAAAATGTAAGCATGTGATGAATAAGAAATGTACTAAGTATGCTAAGTTAACATACAAAGCAGAAAAGTCATGTAAATCAATGTGCTAGCATGCTATCAGTTAACATACATAGCAGAAATGTAATGTAGAACCATGTACTAAGTATGCACACAATGGACATACATAGCATAAAATGTAATGAAATCATGTACTATAATGTACTAATGAACGTAGGAAGTATATGATGTGAAAACAGGAAAGCATGAAAGTAACAAGTAGGCACATGTGTTTCACCCCAAAACAGTTTGAAAACAGTAAAAGAGGGGTCAATGTACTCACTTGAGATTGCTTAGTAGTCCTTGAGTAACAACCAAACAATGCTAGAGATCGCGGATATCAAACGGCACCTAATATAGGTAACTATGTTAATAAACCAGACCTAGATCGGAGGATTTAGATAGAATGAGGGTTCGTAAACCAAACGAGTATAGAGACTCGTGTCATATGGTTTAACAAAGCCTACATACTAAATGAAACCTAACCTAAGTGCTTTCGACCCATCGCGACCCATTAAGGTAGCTTATGCTACTTTAACGCGTCATGCGCGCAAAAGCGCACTCGAGACGTCTAACTAGCCCTATGACAAGTGTTATATGCCTAAACATGTTACATAATCAGTTAAGTGATGAAAGTTTAGGTTACATATGCTTAATTACCAATTACACATAAAAAGGGTATTTTGGTAATTTACCTAAGGCATATAAACTACCTATCATACAACTACTTAAACGTCGTGACCATAAGGTATAACCTCGGAAGGTTATTCCCTATATACTATGGTCACCTAATGTATTTGGTCGGATCCTAATGATCGACCAAATGGGTCGGGTTCGAAAGTATAAGCGATTGTTTAGATCGCTTACCTTACGACCCTAGACAATGTGGTAATCAGTAGGCATAGTTCCAAGGGACTATAACCATCGTGATTACAATCACGTTGTGAAGTTCATACGAACTTCGCATTGACCATAAACTGGTCAACGCAGAAAGTCAAACAAAGTTTGACTTTCAGACTCGAAAAGACTCGAAAAGCAATAAAAGAACGAAAGAATACTTACGAAGGGTCCCCGAATGCTAACCTCGATCCAAGTAGCTCAGGTATGAAACAATGGTTTCAACTTAGAGCTTCTCAAATCAAGATTCTAGTGGGTTTTGAAGCAAATGGGGGTGGGGTATTTATAGGATTCGTAGAGCCGTTAAGATCGTTCCTCGTTAACCGTGATTCAATCTCAACCCTCCATCTCAAAACCCTGGTTTTAGAAAACCATTTGAGCCCATGGTATTGCCCAAAACCATGTGCGAAAGTGGAATGGACCCGATTCGATGTTTCTGCAAAGTTTCTGTCCAGACAAGGCAGTCGCGTAGCGCCACTGGTAAAGGCCTTAGTGCTCGCGCTACGCCACTCCCTACCAGTTTCAGCAAAGTTTCAAAAATGGCAGAAATGGTCCCTGCAGCCTGTTTAAGCTATTTTCGATGCGTTTGAACCCCGTTAACCTCATTTCAAGGCTCTAAAATGAAGTTAAAGCATAGGGAACTCAAAACATGATCAAAAATATCATAGATGTCGGTTCGTTTGGTCGTACGATCGCGATGTTCGGTTAATTACGACGGAATGCGCATAAGCGCGAAAAACAGTCCAAATGACGCGACGAATGGATTTTTCTTATGCCAAACACTAAAATAAAATGTTTTAGTGCTTACATAAATTTTTGGATGTCTGGATGTATTCAGAACGTGAGTTATGCGCAAAAGTGCAAACTTGTGCACTTTTTGACACTTTTAGTCCCTGAATGACCCAAAAGTTTATTTTAGCACACCGAACCCCTCAAAGCCTATTTCTAAGCTATATAAAGGATATTTATGGTATGTTTAACTTATGGTCATGTTCCGGAATGTCTGTTACAGTTCAAATTGCATACTTTCGCAGTTTGTCAAATTTAGTCCCTGTAAGCGATTTAACTCGATTTTGCCATACCAAAGCCTTCAAAACTTATTTCTAAGTTATGTAAAGGTTATTTAAGTTATGTTAAGCCAATGTCACTATTCCGAAGTGTTTGTTGCATTAATCTGGTTATATTTACGCATCGGTGCGGGTATAACCTTCCAGAAAGCGATTTAGAATTTGGAATTGAACAAAAATTTGATATGTGCAAATGATACACATATTTATACAAATCCCAAGTATGAAATACAATATTTCATTGGTTTGGTATTTGTTTGATGGTCGCAGTGACCCAGGTGTCAGAGTCTCCCCTACTTTAGGAAATTTCGTCCCGAAATTTATTTAGAGGAAACTTGTTAGAGCTTGAAACATGAAGTTGAAAAGATCGAACAACATTGGTTAGGGTTCTGAACTTCTAGTAACTTTAATAACATCATGATTGCAATGTAAGAGGGATACTTATATACCAGTATATAAAGCGTCATTGGTGCGTCCACCGTACCTCCATTACATCGTTCTCATTTCGTTATTTTTGTCACTATCGGTTCTTACACATAATAAATCTTACTGTGGTTACCGTGCACTAAATTTTCATAATTATGTATGCCTCCATAATCAGACAATTCCTTGCACAGTTCACACAGTCTATTTTATAATGTGTAGGGTAAAACCAAATGAACAATCATGTGATGAGTGTGACTAGACCGCCATAGAGTCCTTTTAATTAAATCAATAAATTATCTAAATAGACTATCAAGGAGTCTGTTCAGCTACATCACCAGATGTCGTTCTTTAACCAAATTGTGAATCAATCTTTTTGACTAGACCACTAAAGGGTCTCTTATGAATCATGGAATAGTACTATATAATCCAAGGGTCTTAACTATTACATAGAAGCCCATTTAGGATTTAAGGTAGTACCTTTTGAATATCCTGCTACGAATCCCTCATATGAAGATATGAAAGATCCTGCGAGGATTTGGATAACGAATATCCAGAGTATAAAAACACAAAATGCATAAAAGAAAACATAAGATGAATAAACACATAGTCACATAACCACAAAATTGTTTATTAATTTGTCTTGTTAATTGCGTACATGCATTTAAAGCACACTAGGAATCCATTCCGTGGATTTCATTTGGTACTTTAAACGGTATCAAGAATCTAACTATAAAGATAGAAAGATTTTTGAAGAGAAAAATTGATTTCGATTATAAGGAACCGAAACGTTCGAATTTAGGTACATAAGGAATCCAATTAAGGACTCTGATTTGAACGATAATCATCCACAAGGGTCTAATTGTGAAGATAAAAAGATCCCATATTGATTTTAGAAGTTGAAGATATTTTGAAACCTTGCACTGGATGTGCTTAAGTCAAAACATGAAGTAAGAATGCTTATGAAGTTGAGATGCTTGATATGTCAAGGCGACATATGAAGCAGAATTTGAAGGTTAAGTCAATGTATGAAGAAAATATTTTTGAAAACTATGCATGGGGTTCTTTTAAGAAAAATGTGTTTAATGTTTTTGAAACCTTATATATAATACTTTTTGAAATCATAAAGTAGGTGTACTAAGTAAGTATATTTATAAAATGTTTTAAAATCATGCGAGATGAATTTTGAAATTATGTATAAGGTTTTTGAAAGACATGGATGATGCTTTTCGAAATCATGCACTTGATAAGAAAATGTACTGCGTTAATATTGTTTTCAGACTATATGAAATGTTTTGAGATCATGAAGATTGTTTTTGAAATACTTGTACTGTGTGTGTTGAAAAATCAAAACGTAACGGGTGTGAGATTTGAAAATACCCTTAGTTATCTAACCAAGGATTCAAAGGCACACATGTACAGAAGCATGATTACTCATAATGTCACTTTATTTTCTGTACTTTGTTTCTTAGTGTGAAACGAGTACTTAAAATTTTCGAGGGAATCATGAGCGATCATTAGAAAGGGAGAAATCACAAATGTAGTTTGTAAGGAACATAGTTCCTTAATGTAGGTATTATAGGGAAATGCCATAAACACATGTAACTATACTTGTATATCAGAATTGCGAACAACAACTTTTATTTATGAACAAGACATATTGTTTCACATTACTAGAAAATGAAAGGAACAAAAGCATAAGACAGCAACATCTTCTACTCAGCCAACTGCTCATCCGTGGGTCAGATTTGCTTTAGCAAGCTTTGGGCATTTGTTCCTGAAATGGCTCGTCTCGCCACAGTTGTAGCACGATCCAGGCGGAAAGCGAGCTTGAGTAGGGTTGGCTTGGAGTTGGGTAGCAGCAAGGTTTATAGCAGCTTTGTTTTGGATAGCAAAGCGGCATGTGTTGACCAAATGTCCCCTCCGTCCACAGTAGGTACATTTGGAGCAGGGTATGAGGTTTGAATGATGACGGTTGCATCGTTTGCACAAAGGGGCAGTTCCTATGTATGGCTTCCTAGCTGGTGGCCTTGCCACATGTCTAGGTCCCGCTTGATTAGGTGTAACCGCTGCGGGTTTCCTTGAAGCCTTACGCTTCCTTGATTTTGGTGCTGGCTTGACTTCTGCTTCCTTTGGTGGCTCTTGAGTGGCTTCATTGTTGAGATGAGCCATGGCAATGCCTAAATCCACAGTCTTCTGAATCACTTCGCCTATTTGCTGGGCAAATTTGGCGGTTCGCTCGGACATTTGACCAGTGCTGAGAGGAATAGACATTCTAGAAGAAAATGAAAGATATAGGAAGAAACAAGTGAAAGATTATTGGACAAATAAAACAAAATGACAATGCATAGAAATTGCGATCATTTGTTTGTTACCTAAGGCAAACAAATGAGACGGTGACTAATCAAAGTAAACAGGTCTTATTAATGTATCACTGAAGACATGCTCGCCTATAAGTGAACACTCATCCCAAGAATTCCCAGGTAAGCACAACTGGTCTCGCGTCTGATGAGATATATATGAAGTGCTTGCCTAGACAGAAAACCCAGAATACAGGCATTCACCCTTCCAGTTTGCACATGTTCACATTATAAGACCCAAACTTTGACGAGATTTTGAAAATTCAAAGGGGTTCAAAACCATATAACAGAGAGTTCAAAACCTTACAATAGAGGGTTCAAAACCTAGTAATCAATCATCCTAGAAAAGATGAGTAGTTTTCAAAGCGGTTTGGAAATTTATGTTCTTGTTGAGGTCGTCGCCTAAGGATAGGTGACAGTATTGTTTTATGACTAAACGCAAGTAAACTCGTGTTAGGGTCCTAGAAAGGTTATAGACTAGGTCAAAGTATTACTAATAACCTAATTCCCTATAACCATGAGCTCTGATACCAACTTTTCTGTCACACCCCGACC
This sequence comes from Helianthus tuberosus, assembly GCA_030545235.1. Lineage (NCBI taxonomy): Eukaryota > Viridiplantae > Streptophyta > Magnoliopsida > Asterales > Asteraceae > Helianthus > Helianthus tuberosus. The sequence continues at coordinate 169,093,598 of CM060381.1, forward strand.
ACGTAGGACAACCAAACGTGGCGGAAACATCGGGGAGTGTTGTAACAGAATCATTGTTTCATAACACATGGAAATTGAAATATTGTTTTATTGATTAAAGTAGTTACAATGTCTTGACAATCAAAGAAACATAACATAAATAACTAGTCTTGCATCTTTTATTGTCGCTAAGGCCCAAGTCCGCTTAAGTGTATCTTGATAAATCCTATGCATCATATCCTTAAACACATGTGAAAATAGGTACGTCAGCATAAAAATGCCTGTGAGATACATAGATTTATGAAAATAGGATTCATGACTTATTGTTTAAGAAAATGTTTAGTCATGAACCTTGTAATTTGCTTTGTCTTGTAAATCATTTGAAAAACGATAAGATCAGATGATATGTATAAATAAATGTAAGGTTAAATGAATAACCATGTAAGATGAGTTTGTATAAGATAAGTTTTTTGTAAAACAATGTATTGTGAAAAGTATGTTATTTGTATAAAATGTTATATGTCAAAATTGAAATGATTCAAATAACGCTACGATATGTAATACCATACAAACACTTATATATAGGAAGGACCAGCGGCGTATCCACCATGCTTGTATCATATTACACACGCCTCGTTACTTAAATCGCTTACTCAAACCAACCCGACAATGTAAGATGTCTATGTTTAAACCAATTGTCAAATGTATTGAATAATATGCCAAAATGTTTATGTCAAGATGTAAATCATGCAACGTATAACCAATGTTGAAAATGTTTATGTGTCAAATGTAAATCATGTAATGTATAACCATAATGATATGTATGGCTAGTGAAATGCATCAACTAAACCATAGGTGAAATGCACAAAACAAAGTATTGAAGTAAAACTTGGTTTAAATCAAAGTTATGTTTTGTGTAGTAAATGCATGCTATACTGATATAGACATTTATGCGGTATTGTGAAAATTCATACATCCAAGCCTTGCGACAGTCGGATAACCCTTTTAGTAAAGGTTATCAAAAGAATTGTATTCGGATTCGGTCATTCCTTCCATCCAAACAAACCCGAGATTACAGGAATGGGATTTGTCAAGTCCTATGGTACCACTACCTACTACCGAGCGGCATGATCGGTGTTAATGAATGTACATTGTATCATTTAAACAAACCAAATGTCATACCAAAAATGTAAGCATGTGATGAATAAGAAATGTACTAAGTATGCTAAGTTAACATACAAAGCAGAAAAGTCATGTAAATCAATGTGCTAGCATGCTATCAGTTAACATACATAGCAGAAATGTAATGTAGAACCATGTACTAAGTATGCACACAATGGACATACATAGCATAAAATGTAATGAAATCGTGTACTATAATGTACTAATGAACGTAGGAAGTATATGATGTGAAAACAGGAAAGCATGAAAGTAACAAGTAGGCACATGTGTTTCACCCCAAAACAGTTTGAAAACAGTAAAAGAGGGGTCTATGTACTCACTTGAGATTGCTTAGTAGTCCTTGAGTAACAACCAAACAATGCTAGAGATCGCGGATATCAAACGGCACCTAATATAGGTAACTATGTTAATAAACCGGACCTAGATCGGAGGATTTAGATAGAATGAGGGTTCGTAAACCAAACGAGTACAGAGACTCGTGTCATATGGTTTAACAAAGCCTACATACTAAATGAAACCTAACCTAAGTGCTTTCGACCCATCGCGACCCATTAAGGTAGCTTATGCTACTTTAACGCGTCGTGCGCGCAAAAGCGCACTCGAGACGTCTAACTAGCCCTATGACAAGTGTTATATGCCTAAACATGTTACATAATCAGTTAAGTGATGAAAGTTTAGGTTACATATGCTTAATTACCAATTACACATAAAAAGGGTATTTCGGTAATTTACCTAAGGCATATAAACTACCTATCATACAACTACTTAAACGTCGTGACCATAAGGTATAACCTCGGAAGGTTATTCCCTATATACCATGGTCACCTAATGTGTTTGGTCGGATCCTAATGATCGACCAAATGGGTCGGGTTCGAAAGTATAAGCGATTGTTTAGATCGCTTACCTTACGACCCTAGACAACGTGGTAATCAGTAGGCATAGTCCCAAAGGACTATAACCATCGTGATTACAATCACGTTGCGAAGTTCATACGAACTTCGCATTGACCATAAACTGGTCAACGCAGAAAGTCAAACAAAGTTTGACTTTCAGACTCGAAAAGCAATAAAAGAACGAAAGAATACTTACGAAGGGTCCCCGAATGCTAACCTCGATCCAAGTAGCTCAGGTATGAAACAATGGTTTCAACTTAGAGCTTCTCAAATCAAGATTCTAGTGGGTTTTGAAGCAAATGGGGGTGGGGTATTTATAGGATTCGTAGAGTCGTGAAGATCGTTCCTTGTTAACCGTGATTCAATCTCAACCCTCCACCTCAAAACCCTGGTTTTAGAAAACCATTTGAGCCCATTGTATTGCCCAAAACCATGTGCGAAAGTGGAATGGACCCGATTCGATGTTTCTGCAAAGTTTCTGTCCAGACAAGGCAGTCGCGTAGCGCCACTGGTAAAGGCCTTATCGCTCGCGCTACGCCACTGCCTACCAGTTTCAGCAAAGTTTCAAAAATGGCAGAAATGGTCCCTGCAGCCCGTTTAAGCTATTTTCGATGCGTTTGAACCCCGTTAACCTCATTTCAAGGCTCTAAAATGAAGTTAAAGCATAGGGAACTCAAAACATGATCAAAAATATCACGGATGTCAGTTCGTTTGGTCGTACGATCTCGATGTTCGGTTAATTACGACGGAATGCGCATAAGCGCGAAAAACGATCCAAATGACGCGACGAATGGATTTTTCTTATGCCAAACACTAAAATAAAATGTTTTAGTGCTTACATAAATTTTTGGATGTCCGGATGTATTCAGAACGTGAGTTATGCGCAAAAGTGCAAACTTGTGCACTTTTTGACACTTTTAGTCCCTGAATGACCCAAAAGTTTATTTTAGCACACCGAACCCCTCAAAGCCTATTTCTAAGCTATATAAAGGATATTTATGGTATGTTTAACTTATGGTCATGTTCCGGAATGTCTGTTACAGTTCAAATTGCATACTTTCGCAGTTTGTCAAATTTAGTCCCTGTAAGCGATTTAACTCGATTTTGCCATACCAAAGCCTTCAAAACTTATTTCTAAGTTATGTAAAGGTTATTTAAGGTATTTTAAGCCAATGTCACTATTCTGGAGTGTTTGTTGCATTAAACTGGTTATATTTACGCATCGGTGCGCGTATAACCTTCCAGAAAGCGATTTAGAGTTTGGAATTGAACAAAAAATTGATATGTGCAAATGATACACATATTTATACAAATCCCAAGTATGAAATACAATATTTCATTGGTTTGGTATTTGTTTGATGGTCGCAGTGACCCAGGTGTCACAACGAACATATGGTTTACAATACGATTACTATAACTGAACAACCAACTGTGAACTCGCTCAACTAGTTGTTGACTCTCTGTTACATGCCTTGCAGGACTATAGGTACCCATGGAGCTTGCACGGGAGGCGCGGTCGTTGTGGGCACGGATTGTGGATGTTATGATAAACTCTTTTGTGACATTTCAACTTAATACTTATGTTGGGTTTTTACATTATTGCTTCCGCTACACACTTGTTTATGTTTGGTTTTGAAAACACCTATCGTATTGATGATTGACATTTACTATTTACTTATATGTTCAATATGATTGGTGGCTCGATCCTGGTCAGTCACGCCTCCAAGCGGTGATACTCCGCGTGTGGATTTTGGGGGTGTGACAGGAAATGTATGATTAAGTATATGTATCGAGTATAAATGTCGTATAAGTCCAAATCGTGCGTAGAAAGCGTAGAGTTCATGTGTGCCACGTATTTGCAAGTTTAACACATATTTCCAAGAATTACGAGTAAGGTACCCAGCGTATTATGAATTCGAATGTATAAAAGTGTACGGCTATGTAAAGCACGAATTGCACGGAATAACGAATTTTATCTATGATCTAAGTATCGGATTTTACAACATACAACGAAAGGACTAAAATACTAGAATACAAGATTCCAAAAATAGAATATACAAGACCCGCTTTCTAATTGAGGAAGGTTACGAAAAAGCAAGGCGTTACAACCATTTTACCCCTTTCATCATCAAACATGGTTTCCTACCATTTTTATTTATTCCAACTCATATTAATTCGTATCGGAATGCCATAATTCAAAGATTCATGTCGAATACTAAGTCACCTTGGTTTTTAACCAAATACACGAACATATATTCTATCTAAAGGATGTAAGTTCTACTTACCTTGCATTTATATAAGTTTTTCCTTTGTACTTGATCCTGTTTGACCTGCTTCTTCTCCAAGCTTCAACCTAGCTTGTCAAGCGTCAAACTATCATTTATAATTTGCAAGATTGTTAGATTAGTCATCAATTATCACGACTATTCCATCTTACGGACTTTATATCAAGATCATCATTCGGTCGTATTATAGGTCAGTTTGACTTTAAAAAGTCAACTACCTTTAATCATAGGAAATGCACAATTAAGTTCAACCACTCATTTAGGCATTTTATCAATTATCCGGTATGCGTTATTTTTAGACCACCGTTTTAACTAATTTCTAATCTACGTTCATGCTATTATTAGCATTAGGTTTTCTTAGCTCTCGATTATCAAAGCTAATTTATTCATTCATTATGCAAGAACTAAGGGTTTTCATCTATAAGTGAAACCCGTTTCATCATATTATTAGGCATCCATCCGGACACCTAATATAATCAAGTTCTACATACAAACTATTAGATAACATGATTTCAAGCATCTATTTACATGAATATAACATCAATTTCATCATAACACACTAAACCCATTTCATGGCAACTATGAACACATACTCAATCTCATAATTATTCAAGTATTTTCCTATTACTACCATCCATGATGATTTTAAACATAATTTTATTATAAACTCATTTATATTATCAAAGCCCATTTGATAATATAATTTTTAATCACCTGTAAGTGATTTCATCTCAATTATCTCATAATTTCATCATGTCTAACGAAATTAAGCACACATAAACATTCAATTTCAACTTTGGATCATAATCCAACAATCTATTTCAAGTAACCTACTTGTCTCAATTTACAACTTTCACCAATCAAAGTTTTAAGACATACCTCATGATCCCCTCGTGTAGGTGATCATTAATTCAAGTTCATTCATGAAATTGAGCCCCAAATAGCCCTTCAATTTGATGTTATTTGATGAACTAGGGTTTGGCACCCTTGTGTTTCTCCTGGTCGTTCACGCACACACACACACACACTTAGTATGTGTTATGTTTTTGTTTTGTTTTAATAAATCAACTTCCAAGTTATCCCACTTTAGCCCCTCGTGTTTGGTTATTTATTAAGTAGGCCACAACCCACTTATTTCCAACAATATTTCCTCTTAATAACTAGGTTAAACATTCCCAGTTAACTTAGTGGGTTCGGAGATGTTATAACATGTTTTATTTTTAAGTCCTGTTAACTTGGGTCATTTGTAAACTTTTATTTTCTCAAAAGCTTTCGTTCACAATTTATCTAATATTAGGTTTATTTATTTAAATCCTAATATTCACCGGGTTAATTTTTATCACTAACAGTATCTTACCCGTTCATTAAAATTAACGTGGTTTGATCACCAAACCCGTTTTCGGGGTGTTACAATACCCCCCTTAAAGAGGTTTCATCCCCGAAACCTTTCTTACGTAGTTCCTTGGGTTTAACCCCATGGACTTAGTTTCGGTAATTACTTAAGCATTGCTAATACTTTAACAATTTATTGGTATTACCAGGAAAGTATGGTAATATCTTTTTGGTTACAAAGCATATGCGTCTTTCATGTGAAATTACGTAATTCAAAATAACGTTTTCATAATTTATTGTCACACGATTCAAACAAAATTTTCATAATTTCCTTATTTCGAACCGTTTGGGTGTTTTAGTGAAATCCTTCACTTTTGACAAACAAACTCTTTTGTTTTTAAATTTATTCATTCGGTTCATTCATACGAAATCCACTGCTTAAGAACAAGCCGAATTTCTTGGTCTTACCTTAGTTATTCAACACAAATCAATATGTAATTGTTAGTCCCCTTTAGCGGCCCTGTTCGAACGATGCAACTTTCTTCTCTTGTTGAAACGGGTGTTTGTGAAGTATATAAACATATAAAGAAAAAAATAGGGACAATGCGAGTGATATATCTTCAGTGATTAATTCTTATTAAACAAAGAAGAAGGGGTCGATCCGAGAATAAACTCGAATCTAAATGTCACCCCCTGGGCCAAACCAGGGGGTAAACTCACATGAAAAACTCTATATGAAAATATTACTTTACAAAGCACACATAATTTCTTCGTAGGAATTATGTATTTATAGAGAATTTTCATATGCCTATCTCAAATGTGTTTGGTTGATAAGAAGTTGGTTTGTGTGCCCATAGCCTTATCTTTCTTTTTGTCACCAACTTGCTTGCTTTTCTGATGAAGCTATCCACATATTAATATTTTCCTTTTCTTTTATGTGAGAGCTTTTCACATATTGAGATATTCATTTCTGATGAAATACTTTTTCAAAAGGAAAAGATTCCTTTTCTTTTCTTATGGAGCATTTTCATAGAAATACTTAATGTGTTAATAAGATATATTATTTTATTGACACAATTCTTTGACTTTGTATCTTATAAACTCCATAATGTCCCGCTAACATTTTGAAGTCTTGTAACCTTGTCATGATCTTTTCATCAATGAATTTGAAGCTTGATTATTTTGATAAGTGGGGTTTTATCAGAATTTCTGATAACTACTTCATCAGAAATTCTAGTGAATAAATCATCAGAAAGTCTGATGATCAGATTTGCCAGAAACTGATGATATTTCATCAGAAATATCATCAGATCCTTTAGACTGGCCTTTTCTGATAATCTTCTCAGCTTCTGTTTCTTAGAAGAAGATGTGTAGTTCTTTTCAATCATCCCATGTGTTTTCTTCTTGTTGTTTGATCTTCAGGACTTTATCTTCTTCTGGGACGGTTCGTCGGTCGGTTCGTGTTGACGGAATTATTTCTAAGTGACTTAAACTATTTTTAACAACAAATACAATAAAGTATTTGTCTAAGAGGATTGGAATAAGAGGATTGGAATATTCCATATTCTTTGTACCCTCACCAGATAATTGAAACACATTCAAGATCTGGTTTTCCTCATATCCTTGAACCTTTTCAGGTTCTCCATGAGTTGTTGAGAAACTCTTAGTTTTGTCATCCAGGTTTCCTTGATCAGTAGACTGATCTCCACCTGTTGTCACCACATTTTCCTCCTCAGAATCTGATTCAGAAAATGGGTCTTTGGTTCCACTCACATTTTGTTTTGTAGAAACAGTGCCTCTATGTAAAATTTCATAATTTCCTTGAATTGAATCATCAGAATCACTCTCAGAATTATGAAATATATTGAGTTTAGAATGTTGTGCACCTGTTTCTCCCATATGTGAGATTTCAGCATGATGTTCTTCTGCCACAGGACTCATATACACATCTTCATTAGCTGAATGAGGATCAGATTCACCCTGCTGCTCCATTCTTGGTGTACTTGACTCTTGTGCATCATGCTCCATGGGGACACATTTTCAAAAACTTCTTTGTTTTCTGGCCTTTTACTCAACATCTTCAGGTATTCTGCTCTGAAGGATGAATCTTCTGGTATCAGACACATCATTCTTTCTGACAGAACAGGTACGTCATAATCTGACTTCCAAGACCCTACAGCAGTCCAAGGTCTCATGATTTCTGTTTTCCATATATTTTATGATGCTGGAATTTCTATATTCCTTTCAAAAAATGCATCTGGGAAAGGGTAGATGTGAATCTATCCTTCCAGTTTTAGTCAGAATTGATCTTCTTATCAGATTAAATATTTCTGTTCCAAAATCAATATTCAACCCACTAATGAGACTGAACATGATTGTCAGAACATTCATACTTATCTGATCTCTACCTCCAATTTTTGATGATAAACACTTGTTCAGGATCTCCATTAACACTTGTCAGAAGGCAGGTACCTTGTTCCTCTTGAATTCATTGATCTTTGAAATCTTTATCTTGTAGCCCATTACAGCCTCAAGTTGTGCGAACATTTCCTCTTTTTCTGGTGCTTCTTCATAGCCTTGGTTTAAGGGTAGTTCTAAACATTCCCTTATTTTCTCCGGTGAGATTGTAATGAAGACATTTCTCCACACATGTGCTGTTAGCTCTATTTGATTTGAGACTTTGAGAGTTTTTATAACCTGTTGTATGAGTTTTTCTGGTACCTCTCTGGTCTTTGTGAGGGCATGAGCTATCGGGCATCTGATCAGAAATTCAATGAGAATTTGACACTTTATGTCATACTCTTCAATGTTATCATTCATTGCATCATTGTTGCTCTTTAATGGAAGAAATTCAGCTTCGGTGATGAACGGAACAGAGTGTTCGATTGGTGGTGTGTTAATGTTGGTAGCAGCCATTGAGAATTTGGGTTTTTGTTTCGGAAAGGGTGTTTAGGGTTTTGAGTATGAAGGTTGAAGATGGAAGTCTCTGTTTTTGAATGAGGTATTTATTGTGTATTGAGACAGAGATTTTTGAGTGTTTTTCGTGGGTTGTTTGTATTCAAGGTGGTTAATGACACCTTAATGATGTTTTAATCCTTTAAGGAAACAACCGTTTTTGAAAAACCTTTGGTTTATCTCTAATTTAATGTATATCTCTTTAAAGAAAATTAGAGATTCCAACGATTTAATAGATAAACACTAACATCCAACTTGCATCTTTTCTTCATGTGGGACCCCTTTTGTTTCAAATATTTCCAATAAAAACCTTTTCTTAGATTGTGTATCTTCCCAAGTTGTCCTCTTGATGACATATACCAGAAAATCTTTGAGTAAAGTTTTTGAGAGTTGGATTTTCTATATATATATATATCATTAGAATGCATTTGATTCATTTACATAGATTGAATCAGTATTTTTTTTAACATAATTTCTGATGTTTTCTGATCAATCTGATGACATTTCTGATAAAATAATCAGAAAATCTGAAAAAAGTTTTTTTTTTAACAGAATTTCTGATGTTTTCTGATCAATCTGATGACATTTCTGATAAAATAATCAGAAAATCTGAAAAATGTTTTTTTTACCAGAAAATCTGACGAATGCATCAGAAAGTCTGACGAACGCATCAGAAAATCTAATTTTTTTTTAGATGAGTAGGAATAAGTAAGGAAAAGAGATATTACTTACACATATTTTTCTGGTGCAAGTCTAAGTACATGTTCTTTTCTTCAAGAAATATTTTGTGAAAACTTTTTAAAAGATAATAATTATGAGTATGTTTTCTAAAGTTTCACACAGTTTTTTTAATCTCTTTTTATCATTATCATTCCTTTTTTTTTTTTTTTGAAGATTAACTAACCAGAATTTAGAGTTATTTCATTAAATAAGATACGAACAAACTTTCTTTTATCAGAAACTTTCTTTTTAGATGTCAAAATTTTTCTTTCTGATAAACTAAAGTTCATTTATCTTTGTTTAACTCCTTTGTTTTTTGTGTTTTAATATCCTTTTTCTACACCACTTTTTATAAAAAAAATACTAATAGAGATAATAATAATAATAATAATAATAATAATAATAATAATAGTAATAGTAATAAAAGCAATAGTAATGAAAATAACAGAAAAAAAATAATAACTGTACTACATACTTTATTTTTTTTTTGTTTGTTTAGATCTGCAAAAAAAATTTCTTTTTACCTTTGGCACATCATGAATATACGTCTCTCTTACAGGAGCAGGGATTTTGGAAATAATTTATCCTTGCGGCTCTGATACCAATTGTTGGTCCCCTTTAGCGGCCCTGTTCGAACGATGCAAGACGGGTGTTTGTGAAGTATATAAACATATATAGAAAAAAAAATAGGGACAATGTGAGTGATATATCTTCAATGATTAATTCTTATTAAACAAAGAAGAAGGGGTCGATCCGAGAATAAACTCAAATCTAAATGTCACCCCTTGGGCCAAACCAGGGGGTAAACTCACATGAAAAACTCTATATGAAAATATTACATTACGAAGCACACATAATTCATTCGTAGGAATTATGTATTTATAGAGAATTTTCATATGCCTATCTCAAATGTGATTGGTTGATAAGAAGTTGGTTTGTGTGCCCATAGCCTTATCTTTCTTTTTGTCACCAACTTGCTTGCTTTTCTGATGAAGCTATCCACATATTAATATTTTCCTTTTCTTTTATGTGAGAGATTCTCACATATTGAGATATTCATTTCTGATGAAATGCTTTTTCAAAAGGAAAGATTCCTTTTCCTTTTCTATGTTTGCTTTTCAAAAAGGAAAGATTCCTTTTCTTTTCTTATGGAGCATTTGCATAGAAATACTTAATGTGTTAATAAGATATATTATCTTATTAACACAATTCTTTGACTTTGTTTCTTATAAACTCCATAATGTCCCGCTAACATTTTAAAGTCTTGTAACCTTGTCGTGATCTTTTCATCAAAGAATTTGAAGCTTGATTATTTTGATAAGTGGGGTTTTATCAAAATTTCTAATAACCACTTCATCAGAAATTCTGGTGAATAGATCATCAGAAAGTCTGATGATCAGATTTGCCAGAAACTGATGATATTTCATCAGAATATCATCAGATCCTTCAGACTGGCCTTTTCTGATAATCTTCTCAGCTTTTGTTTCTTAGAAGAAGATGTGTAGTTCTTTTCAATCGTCCCATATGTTTTCTTCTTGTTGTTTGATCTTCAGGACTTTATCTTCTTCTGGGACGGTTCGTCGGTCGGTTCGTGTTGACGGAATTATTTCTAAGTGACTTAAACTATTTTTAACAGTAAATACGATAAAGTTGCCTAACAGTAATATTAACGAAATTCTATAAAGCATATAGCCACATACCGTATAGCTTTTCTTTCAATCGTGCTTTTGCTCGATTTGAATTCTCAACACTTCGCATATGTCGCCTTATGATCCCATAGTATAGGTGATCAATAGTCTTCATTAGTAAGGCCTCATTGGGCCGTCATTTTTTTGTACTCATTTACCTTTATTGTTTTACTTGACCGAGTCGCCATTGGGTCACTTGGTCATATGAATTTATCATCATGCTTATCCCACACTTATCCTATAATGAAAAGCGCATTGGACAAGTTTTTAAATTTAAAATTGACCTTAACCGGTCTTGCCGGTTAGACTTACCAGTCACCGGTTACCTTATACCCCACCGCTCAGGTATACAAACATTGCCTTTCCCTGAGGCTTATAAGCATTTATGACCCCTAATCACGTAGCTCGTACTACAATGGAATTATGCTTTACGCTATGTTTAAGTTCACAACAATCTTTTTGTTTTCGAAATTCTCCTTTCGAATTTATCCTCTTGCACTTTTTTATGTCAAGTTCCATTTCTCTTAATATTAAATATTTCCTCTCATACTATTTATGTTTGGTGAAACGTTGTTTTTGGCTAACACTGAATTTTAGTTTCACGTTTTACCTTTAACTTACGTCAAGAAATTTGACGACTTGGCATTTATTTCTTTACAGTCCTTATTTTATGTGGGGAATCATAACCAGTACCCAGAATTTACCCAAGTGACCCGTAGGTTCTTTCACTTAGCCTCTTAGGCTATTTTTTTAGGCTTTCACCTCTTTAAGGTGAGGCCCCTATAGTTCATTTCTTTCTATTTGTGACCCGATGGACATTTTGGTCCCGTAGACCTTCACACTGTTTATAACCCGAAGGTCCTGATGATCCCGTAGATCATCTTTTACTCGTGTCATTATCAAAAATATATGTTTGGTGTCAAGCCACTCTTTTTGTGTTTGAAAATCATTTGTTTTCACGTTTGAAATCTGTTAACTATGACTGTAGTCCGTGACTACAATCATTTTCTTTCGGACCATTCTTCCGACTCTATGACTTCTTACGTCAATTACGCGTTGGTTTGTCTCACACTTACCGTTATCCGGTTTACGCCTATATTCATATTTAATCATGTCCCATTACCGGGCTCATTATTCTTTTGTTTTTAACGCTCCCGTTACCCGGTTTGCCCTTACTTATACCATCAGGCATTATACTTTATTTAGCCCGTTTGACTGGTTCGTGTGAAATCCATCACTTATGAACAGTCAAACTTTGTTCTTTATTCAACATGTTCAACCTCGAAATAGTTGAACATAATTATCACAAATTCTATTTGCGAAATTTTAACATCTTTTAGTCATAACTCACAATCCGAGTCTTTTGACTTTTAATCCGCATTCCCGTTTCTCAGTTTACGCATGTATTTAAATTCCTACCCATCAACCGGGTACTTTACTGAAGTCATTATTAATGCAACCTTTCCGGTATGCATTAAGACTTCGTTTTGACCTGTTTGGTTGTCTTAGCGAAATCCATTGCTTTTATTCAACCAAACCTTTATTCTTTATTTGACCATCCTTGACGGCCTTATAAACTATGATTGATGATTAACATCATCATTCTTTCTTTACTACGACCAAGGTCAACGACTTTGACCATCTTTCCATGTAGGCAATACCTCTGTTTCTATGACCCCGAGGGTCACTTATACTTTGGTTTAACGTGCCCTTTTTGTCAGCTATGGTTCTTTCATCCATAATGACTTATTTCATGAATTTCCTTGGGTCATTTATTTCTATGTACGCTGATGCGTAGTCGAGTGTTATATATATTAGGTGTATATTTTAAGCCCCTTTAACACTTTTTAGTCAAGCTTTAAATTTATAAAACACGATATTTACTAACACTAGACACACATATGGGCAAGTGCACCCATCGTGAGCGTAGTATAGTGTTGGTAAGATACCGAGGTCGTCCAAGGACACAAGAGCTTTTAGTACCGGTTTATCCTCAACGTCTAATCAAATCAAAAAGTTTAGAAAAAATGTTTTAAACTAAGAAAAATAAAAACTAACTAAAATGCTGAAAAATAAAAATAAAAAGAAAAAAACAGATAGACAAGATAAATCACTTGGTTCTGACTCGTATCTAGTGTAACCTTTGATTATTTCCGCACTTTTGCACTATTTTAAGAGATTATCTTAGTTATTGTAGTAGGCCCCTCTTTTGAAGGTGACGTTACCCTCACCCCAGTAGTTTGAGTCAGCAAGGATACAATCCTAAAAGGGTGGATTATTGGAAGATAATTAATTAAGTTATTAATGCAAATTATGGTAGGCCCCTCTTTTGGAGGTGACGTTACCCTCGACTAAGTAGTCTGAGTCAGCAGGGATACAGTCCTAAATAGCCGGGTTATAGTATTAATAGTAGTTAACTTATGAGGGGGTCAAAGAATTTGGACCCCCGCCATCCAATACCGTTAAGTATTGAAGGAGGTCCTACTAAATTTGACCCAGGTCCATTGCAGGACCTCTAAACGCTGAACAATGGCAAGACCTTTACCAAACCGTTCCCTTAACCCCCGACCAGGTAGCCAACATACCTCCATATAGACCGTGGAGATATGAATGGTGAAAATCTTTTATTTTATATAGACAGTAAAATAATTTCAAGACACCACGGACAAACGATAAAGAAAGATCACCTTCAACATAAGCAACTAGTTATTAAAGTCATTAATACGAAACTAAATAAAAAGTGCGAAAAGATTGGAAATAAAAAGTATTACACTAGACACTTTGTCTTCGCCAAGTGATGTAAGAGACTTAGGCAAACATGGCCTTGATTGTCAAGAACTCTTACGATCAATCTTGGATCCCAAGACGACTCACACACTCTACGATGGACAATGGATGACGGTGGTGGATGATGGTGTTATGGTGGTGGTGGGTGGTGGGTGAAGTGTGAGAGAGGTGGTGTGCCAAGGGATGGTTTGAGCTTTAGCCAAGCACTTCTATTTAGAGGCTGAACAGAAGCTCGGGCACGGCCCCGTGTCCACATCCTTCTCTTTCTTCATTTAATGCAGTTTTGTCTTTTTAGTTGACCACGCCCCCGTGTCCGCTGAGCACGACCCCGTGGTGCAGAAGAATCTTTGTACTATGCAGATTTACTGGATTGTGCGAATCTTATAGTTGACCATGGCCCCGTGTCCGCTGAGCATGGCCCCATGGTGGGCAATAGAAGCTTCTACCACTTTGTCTTTTCTGCTGACACTTGGGCACGCCCCCGTGCTGGCTGAGCACGGGGCGTGTTCAGGCTTCTGATCTCTTGTTTTGCTTGGGAAGATGTTGTCGTGGGGTCGGGCATGTCACGTCTTGTTCCTTTTCTTGTATTTATGTTAGATTTTGATGTCTTTTTGCTTCTTTTGTTAATTTGAGCTCATTTAATCATGAAAATACAAAAGGAAGACAAAAGCACACTTTTTTCCAACATTAGTACTAAAAAAAGGTTAGTTTTATGCCTCATTTGATGAAATTTATATATGTTGCATTTTTAACACATCATACGCCATATATCATTTTTATGGTTCCCACGAAAACCATTTATAGGAGTATGCCTATTAAGATTTCTTGACTCCAATGATCTTTTAACATTTCATTCACCTTGTCCTTACCACATCGGACATAAATGCGCTCATTATAAGAAGCTCATGGTATCATGTGTTCACTACTTACTTGGCCGGAGTAAGCGATCAACACATGGTATGCGTGGCCTTATTATAATTATCACATCACGTCCCATGTAAGTAACTCCTCAATTTATTTCCATATTTATGATTTTATTTGGTAAAACTTTATTTAATTGTCAGTTAACAATTATTAGTTTTACTCATTTTATCCTCGAACATATAAAAAGTTTTCTTTTTTTATAAACATTTATACAATCACATTCGTTAATGTGATCGTTACTTTTCTCAATATGGTTCATATTGAGAATACTTACTTGGATGATTACTCTCATCCAAGTTTCTATATAAACTGAATTCGGGTATTATCTTGCTATTCACAATTGTGAATAATACGTATCTCTACAAAATTTCTCTTGGAAACGTCATCTTGGATAGGTATCGTATCCAAGTTTCCCAAGTTTTATATTCTATATGCAACTGTCATTCACTATGTATTTGTTGCACATTACTGTTTGTACTATAAATTTAAGACGTGTACCTTGTAGATACTCGCCCTAATAAACTTTCCTTGTTGTTTGATCTCTATTCGAGATCATTTCTTGATTTATGTCTTTGGCCTGTATGGCTTACTTGTCATACTTCAGACCATTTCTTCATCGTATCGATAATCTTTAGACTCCCATCATCTTCGGATGCGAGGGTCCTTCAACTAGAATGTTTACAAATATTAGTAATGTTAACGTTAACAAGCGCCCGTACTATGATACAAAGATTTCTACGATACGTGTTAACACACATAATTCGCTAACTATATTGATCTTTTATCAATTTATTTGGGGTAACGTGTGTTACACAATAACCCTATGTGTTGTTTACAACACTTTAACATGCTAGACCGTTAATATACTTAATAACTTACCAGATGTCTTGATCAAGTCTTGAACCGAACACATTTACTCTTTAACCTTGAGCTCTGATTACCAACTTGTAAGGCCCATACTATATAAACATAAATTAAATAAATAAATGTGCATTTATATTAAATATAATGCAAATACATGTTCCTTCGTAATTTCGAGCTTTATAAAAATTTGAAGATTTCAACATGTTGTCGTTGTTTTAGTTTCGAAAATGACTAAACAAAATGCGGAAGCTTGATCTTGACTATGGTGGTTCTTCATTAGACTTGATCTTCATCCGAAACATCATAGCAATCACCTATATATCCAATATCATCTCAAAAGTTAGTTATATAATGCATATAACGTAATTAGATAGCCTTCTACCAAGTTTGGAGTTGAAGAATGCGAAAAATATGAAAGAACCAGTGATCGGCGCAAGAAGAAACCAATCTGGCGCAACCTTGCGTCAGTTCTGGCGCAATACAGATGACATCAGTCAGGGGCGCAACCTTGCACCTGGTTCAGAGCTGCAACTTTCAGGTTAACAATTTTTTACAAATTTGGTCATAACTTTCTCATTTCTTGTCCGTTTTACAATCCGTTTCTTCCTACGTGATCGTAATTCGATTCTCCATCATATGGAGTCAAAATCCGACATCTAGATTAAAAATTCCTTTGGCTTAAAATTAAATTATTAAACTTTTGACCTGTTTGATGATTTATTAAACAAAATTGTTTCTAAATCATCATAAATCCGTGGACTACATATTGAACTAAAAATCTTTAACTTGGGATCAATCTTTTATGAATTACACAGCGGTTAACCAAGTTATGCACATAATTCATTTTGACCCGTTTAGAGGATTTAAGCATTTAAGCTTAAATCTCGCTCTTTCTTTTTACACATCCCATTTCCACATTAAGATATCTACTTATTTTCCATCGCAACTATATTTGTGGTGGATTTAATAATGTAAATTATTTATTCCGAATTCTACCCTTCGGATTGTCAATTTATGGCAAAGACCCATTATGAGGCATTTGACCCAAAAACTTATACCTTTACTTTTACACTTATCAAAAGACTTACTTGATTATAAAACTTACTTTCAAACAACCCCGAGGAGTTGTTTGCCCGATTTTTCGTTCAAGTGCGTTTTGGTCAATTTTAGTCCCTTCTTTTACGACAAGGGCTTTCAATAACATGTTTGACCAAAATCGCTTATTCTAGCTATAATATTTACGCATACCTGGCTCGGTTCAAAGTATAACCCATTTCAATACCTCATCATATTTGTTGCTAATTCATAGCAACGCAAATTCTTATACTCTATTTGTTCCTGCGAGCATAAGACTCGACAAGCAAACATAATCGTCATTATCAAATGGTGATAACATCGCCATTTGACCCGTTTGGTCTAAACGACCATTTTACCCATTCATCATTATTGTTTACACAATAACGTGAATATTTTCACAACTTATAGTTTATTTGTCAACGCGTGACTAGTGTACCATTTTACCCCTTTCATCATCAAACATGGTTTCCTAACATTTTTATTTATTCCGACTCATATTAATTCGTATCGGAATGCCATAATTCAAAGATTCATGTCAAATACTAAGTCACATTGGTTTTTAACCAAATCCACGAACAGATATTCTATCTAAAGGATGTAAGCTCTACCTACCTTGCATTCAAATACACTTTTCCTTTGTACATGATCCTATTTGGCCCACTTCTTCTCCAAGCTTCCACCTAGCTTGTCGATTGTAAAACTATCATTTATAATTTGCAAGATGGTTAGATTAGTCATCAATTATCACGACTATTCCATCTTACGGACTTTATATCAAGATCATCATTCGATCGTATTATAGGTCAGCTTGACTTTAAAAAGTCAACTGTCTTTAATCATATGAAATGCACAATTAAGTTCAACCACTCATTTAGGCATTTTATCAATTATCCGGTAGGCGTTATTTTTAGGCCACCGTTTTAACTAATTTCTAATCTACGTTCATGCTATTATTAGCATCAAGTTTTCTTAGCTCTCGATTATCAAAGCTAATTTATTCATTCATTAGGCAAGAACTAAGGGTTTTCATCTATAAGTGAAACCCGTTTCATCATATTATTAGGCATCCATCTGGATACCTAATATAATCAAGTTTTACATACAAACTAGTAGATAACATGATTTCAAGCATCTATTTACATGAATATAACATCGATTTCAACATAACACACTAAACTCATTTCATGGCAACTATGAATACATACTCAAACTCATAATTGTTCAAGTATTTTCCTATTACTACCATCCATGATGGTATTAAACATAATTTTATTATAAACTCATTCATATTATCAAAACCCATTTGATAATCTACTTGTTAATCACATATAAGTGATTTCAACTCAATTATCTCATAATTTCATCACGTCTAACGAAATTAAGCATACATAAACATTCAATTTCAACTTTGGATCATAATCCAACATAGAGATGAGCAAAATGGACCCGGTACTGAGGGGTGGTCCATAGGACAACCCTTAATGGTGTTAAAAGACGAGTTTATCCCTCATTTAATCATGTAATTGTCTTGAATTTGATGACTACAGTTGCTTATGTTTCAGGTACGTTTTGGAGCGTAAAATGTGAGAAAACGCTGCTTCGGATGGAATGGAGTAGAACGGGTCACACGAGGATGGAAAGAAGAAACAAAACAAGAAATCCAGGGGCCCACTGAAAATTACGGTGGCGACTTTAATTTACAGTAGCCCCTAAAATCCTCCAGTTCCACCGTAAGACAGTCTAAAGCCAGCGTAACTAAATTACGGTAGAGTCAGCGAGGAAAAACGTAACTGCCATTTTAAAACCGTTTTCAAGTATCTTTTCATGTCATTCATCATTGGAGACGTTTCTCTGCAGTTGTTGGGTGATTTTTGGCTTTAGATAGTGTTTGTGAAGAATTTTTAACATTTTGGTTTGTCTTTCGATTCGTATGAACTCTAATCTTGATGTTATGATGATCCACCAAACAATGTCCGGCTAAACTTTCGGTGATCATCTTAGGTGAAGGTTTTTCTATGACTCTTTTGTGTTTTCCTTTATTTCTAGAATGATAAACTTGGTGTGTTTGCTATGCTTATCATGGTGTATGAATGTTTGTTTGTAGCTTGTTAATTGATGGTTTAATTCTAGTCTAAATTGTACGTTCTTAGTGTCGTTGACAATCGAGATATCACGGGAAGGGTTAGGGTTGGATATTGATTAATTGATCATCAGGAAACAACCTCGTGTTAATATAATCCGAGTACTTTGTTCCCTTTTATCACAACAAATGTTTATGCATGAGTTATGTCTATGTAACTCTTTCTAGTTGGAATTATGCACAATTCTTAAAGGAAACCGGAACCTAAGATGGTCATTCTCTCATAATCTGATTAACAATCCAATTTTGCTTTGAAATTAGTTCGTAAATTAGTTCTTAAAACCAAAACAATCAACTCTTGAATTTTAATTTCTGCATATTAGATTAATTGTAGTTAATTTACAAGACTATAGAATCAACACATTTTCCACAAACTCCCTGTGTTCGATACCCACTTACCACTAGCTATTTAGTAGTAATTGGATTAAATTTGATTGTGACCACTGTTGTGGGTGGAATTTTCTAACCTATATCCTGAAATTATATCCGGACTTTATATGTCTATTTTCGCTGCCAGGATACTGGACCAGGATATTGGTAACATCCTGCGAGGGTATCCTGCGTGCAGTTAACAATTTGCTTTGGCTGCAAGGTACAAACGGTCATGAGGCTTGGTCTCCCTGAAGAATAGGTCAAGGTGGTTACAAGAAAGACGTTGGAAGCTTGGAGAAGGGGTTTACAATGGTCAAAAGGGAATATTCGCAGGACCCCGGAATCGAAGGACAGTTAGTTATTTATTTATGTTTACTATTAATAGGAGTGCCGGATCAGTAGGTTGGGACACATAATCCCGTCCACTTTTACACACACAATGCAGCTACGATCACCATCTAAATCACAAACACTCACAACACTCACAAATCACAATCATTGTAACACTTAGAGCTGATCCGTGCACTATCCTGAAGCTGTATCTTGCTGTTATTCAATCAATAGGAACAAACAAGGCAGCTGACTATTGTCAGCTCTCGAGGTTTTATGCCGGCGATCTAGAAAGATCAAGGGATTTCCTCGTACATCTCGTGTCAATTTTTACTTTACTTGCATTTCGTTTACAAATTGATATAGTTCTGTATCCCAGAACTATATCCTGAAACTGTTTACATTTTCAACAAAGTTAACATATTTTTACAAGTTTACATAGCACACTACCTCACAAACTAAGTTTGATCACTAAATTGCTTCGTTAAATTTTTTACCAAAATAATTTGGCGCCCACCGTGGGGCAAGTGGTGCTATTTTTAATCAATACTTTGTTAAAATCATTACTCGGTTTTCTGTTTTCGAAATTCTTTTCAAAACTATTTCTAATGGCTTCTCAATCGAATTTGAACTCTTCTTCCATGTCTGTTTCAACCTCTGCTGCTTCTGGTTCATTACCTCCTCCACCATCACAAGTTCAAACTTTTCAGAGGAGAAATGAAAGCCACACACCGAGAGAAATTCCTGCTGCTCAGAATGTTTCTAGATCCGAAAATTCAGGGAGAACCCATATCCTTGCTTCTAATGACGAAATTTTGTCTTTGTTTGGTAGTATACAGGAACAAATGAAGAGGCAGCAAGAAACTAACCAGACGATCATGAAGGATATACAACTCTTGAAGTCAAACTCCAGGAAACCTGTGGAGGATACAACTACTCCTCTGCAGCCCAGGATGCTGAACTTTAGTTCAGCAACATTTACCGAGGATAATCAAGGCAACATGATACTGAGTCAGTCCCGGAGCAACATGCTGGAGATACCATCATCCGCCAGGATATCGACCGTGAGGGACCTAGGATATGGCCCAGGATATGGTCCAGGATATGGCAAAAGTCAACAGGCTGGTAACATGTTTGCCAATATCAGTATCCCTGCTACTAATAATTTTGATTCTTTGCAGGACATAGGCGTAACACCAGCATTGACCAGGGAACTTCAAAAATTGAAGGATATGATATCAAGTGTTCCTGGAGTAGTGCAGCCTATACCGGAAGTATCCCAGGATAGTCACAGGATATCCCGATTTGCTCATCCAATTTGTGATGCTGAAATTCCAAAAAGATACCAGACTCCCAGCATGAAGTTGTATGATGGGACGACAGATCCTGAGGAGCATATTGCCCAGTATAGGGAAAGGATGGAAATAAATCCAATCCTACCAGAACTTAAGGAAGCATGCTTATGCAAAGGCTTTGGTTTAACTTCAATAGGATCGGCCTTAAAATGGCTTTTAAATGTTCCACCTTATTCAATTACATCATTTTCTCATTTAGTTAATTTGTTTATCAGACAATTTTCTTGTAGCAGGAGCTTTGAGAAACTAACAAGTGATCTTTACAGGATAACACAAGGATCACAAGAATCCCTAAGGGATTATGTTAACAAATTTAGTAGAGAATCCCTGGATATCCCGAATCTTGATGTTGCTACGGCAGTACAAGCATTCAAAATGGGGTTACGGAAGGATTGTCAATTTTATCAGGATCTTGTAATGAATCCTTGCAGGAATTTAGATGAAGCTCGGAATAGGGCTTTGCGATACATAAGGCTTGAAGATGACAAGAAAATGCATGAGAGGATGAACACATCTTCAACATATGAATTGACAAATAGGAAGTCAGAATCTTCCTAAAAACAGTATCGTTCATAGCCATATGCTAAGAACGATAATAAGAGAGTGAATGTTGTTAAAGATGAGGACGATGAAGAATATCCTGAAATCTCAGAGTATTGTTTTTCTGTAAATGTTCCTGAGTTAATGTATGCTATGCAGGGACTGGGGGACAAAGCTAGGTGGCTGAAAAAGAATCCAAGGAATACAGATTGGAAGGATAAATCTAAATGATGTGCCTTCCATGAAGACTTTGGGCACATGACAGATGATTGCATAGCCTTGAGAAAGGAGATAAGCTACTTGCTGAGCAAAGGATAATTGAAAGAATTCCTCAGTAGAAAGAAGAAAGCTCAGGATACTGACCAGGATCCTGAGAGAGCTGCATCTCCACCTCCAGATTCAAAGATAATTAACTTTATCTCCGGGGGATCTGACATATGTGGAACTTCTTACTCTACAGCTAAGAGGCATGCCAGGAAGGCTAAGGAGGAAATAGGAGATAAGCCCACAAGGATGACCATGCTTACGGATGATAAAGTCATTACTTGGTAAAGGGTCACGAAGGTCAGCAGTATCCTATCTATTATGTTAGTAAAAGTTTACTAGATGCTGAGACTAGATATTCACACTTAGAAAAATTAATATTAGCTTTAGTTATGGCATCGACTAAACTTAGACATTACTTTGAAACACATAGAATTCCTATTAAATCTAATTATCCTATTAAAAATGTGCTTAGGAAACCTCAGATGTCTGGTAGGGTGGCTAAGTGGTCTGTTAAATTAAGTGCTTATGTCTTAGTTTACGAACCTAGAAATGCTATAAAGTCTCAGGCTCTAGCGGACTTTGTGGCTGATTTTAGTAATGATTTACAAGAAGAAGCCGACCTAGAAGTGCAACAGCTAGGTGAAAACTCATATATTTGGACACTATATACTGATGGTGCATCCAATGTCAGAGGGATAGGCTTGGGAATATTACTAAAATCGCCACAGGGGGACATACTACCCCAGGCTATTAGATGTGAATTCACTGCTACGAATAATGAAGCTGAGTATGAAGCTTTGATAGCAGGACTACAACTAGCCAAGGATATGCATATTAAATGTTTACAAATATTTGTTGATTCCTTGTTAATTACTAACCATTTCAATGGATCTTATGCAGTAAAATGCGAAAAGTTAGCTGAATATTTTGAAATTGTTAAAAAATTAGCAGGATATTTCGAAATATTTTCACTTGAACAGGTACCAAGGGAAGAGAATGATGAAGCAGATGCATTAGCAAACTTAGGATCTGTTGTCAGGATACCAGAAGGAACACAGATACCGATAATCCATATCCTACACCCTGCGACGGAACATTTTAAGTCCCAGGATAAGCAAGTATCAAGTATCAGTGATCCTGATGTAGAATGTCCTGATGGATATCCTGAATCCTGGATGACACCAATTATCAAGTACCTACAAGAGGGAGATATCCCTAAGGAAAAAAAATCCTAGAACATTCAGGATGAAGGTATCTCATTTTACTTTGATAAATGACATCTTGTATAAGAAATCTCTTGCAGGTCCATACTTAAGATGCTTGGAGGATCCTGAAACTAAAGAAGTTCTCCAAGACATACACGAAGGAGACTGTGGCAACCATACTGGGGGCAGAGCTTTATTTTCAAAGGTGTTAAGAACAGGTTATTACTGGCTAACCATGAGTAAGGACGCTATTGAGTATTCTCAGAAGTGTGATGCATGCCAAAGACATAGCAACATACTACATCAGCCTGCAGAGCCATTATATCATATTGTATCCCCTTGGCTGTTCATGAAATGGGGAATGGAAATAGTAGGAAAACTCCCTGTAGCTCCAGGAGGAAAAGTCTTCATGTTAGCAATGACATATTACTTTTCTAAATGGGTTGAAGTAGAAGCCTTTGTTCAAGTCAGGGATCAAGAAGTGTTCATCAGCAAATAAACCACAGACTTTTGTAAGAGTTGGGGCATAAAAATGATCACATCAACACCAATACATCCTCAAGCTAATGGGCAGGCAGAATCTTCGAACAAGATAATCGTCAACAACTTGAAGAAAAGACTAGGAGCAAAGAAAGGAAAATGGGCAGAAGAATTACGTTTTGTTCTATGGGCAGATAGGACAACTGTGAAGAATGCTACTGGCCCGACTCCTTTCTCACTGGTATTCGGGGCCAAAGCAGTGATTCCGAAAAAGATGGTGATACCGACAACAAGATTGATACTAACAAATCCTGAAGCTTTGTCTCAAGACTTAGACACCGTCGATGAGATGAGGGATGCCGCAAAACTGAGAATGGTAGTGTACCAGCAGAGAATAGCCAAGTCTTATAACAAGAATATAAGGACAAGGAGATTCAAAGTTGGAGATTGGGTATTAAGAAAGGCATTCCAAAATACTACCAATCCTGCTGAAGGGAAGTTAGCTCCAAAATGGGAAGGACCATACGAAATAGAATCTGAATCAGGAAAAGGAGCATATAGACTCAAGACAGCAAAAGGGGATATGCTACCAAGATCATGGAATGCTATACATCTGAAATTTTATTATAAGTGAGTTTAGAATTTAATTTCTAACTCATAACGGTACGAACTCTATAACTGATTTATATTTTTGATATAATCTTTTATTTTGATACCCAATACTGACTTAAGCATCGAAGGGGTGTTAGCCAAGCTAACACCCACCTTAGTTTTAAGGTGTTTTGTAGGATACTCTCTCAAGAATTAGAAAATTAGAGGGGCGGCCACCCTCTCCCACGTTCAAGGGTGTTTTATCCCTTCGAAGGTTTAAAGGTATTCACCTTTCATCCGAATTGGGGTTTCCACACCCTCGCCTGGAGCGTACGTTATCCGGATATAGTTCAAGATGGCGGGACCAGTTCATGTAACAATGGCTGACAATTTCGTTGTTGTTGGCTATATCCTGGATTCTTAATGTATATGAGGATTGATCACCCTCTCTCACGAAATAGTGTTTTCACACTCTTCTAAGGTTTAAAGGTTTTCACCTTTCTAAGTTTTGGGGTTTCCACACCCTCGCCTGTAGCGCATGAAACGTGGGTATAATCCCCAGTATAACTCAAAGACTTAAAGGTTTTCACCTTTTCAAGTCTTGAGGTTCTTATACTCCGGCTTAAATGCCTGGAAAATGGGTTTAGTCCCAATAAAATACAAAGTTTTTGGATAATCCCAAAGTATATTTTCAAAAAACATAATTGTTTTGGTCAAAAATTACCGAAGCAATTAAGTGATCAAATTAGTTAAGTGAGGTAGTGTGCTAGAAATATGTGTGAAAAATGTGTTAACCAAATTGGTTGTGAAAACAGTTTCAGGATACGGCTCAGGATATTGAGCGGTATCTACGATCAAACAATGAGCAAACAGTAAGCAAAAAGTAAAGGGAGTGACACGAGATGTATGAGGAAAGCCCTTGATCAATCTAGATCGCCGGCATAAAACCTCGGGAGCTGACAATCGCAGCTGCCTTATTCTTCTTATTACTTCAAACGTCAGGATACAGTGCAGGATATAGACCAGATCGCTAAGTGTTACAATAATTGTGTGAGAGTACAAATTGTGAGAGAGCAAGTGTTAAAGTGTAGCGAGTGTGATTGCAGTGAAATTGTTGTGTCCAATTCGATCTGGTGTTACTCCTATTTATAGTAATGAAATACAAACAAATATCCCTATAAATTTGGGATGCCCCGAATATTCCACCACGAACGTTGTAGACCGAGTAATAAGGCTTCAACGTCTTTCTTTGAACGGTTTGGACCGAGTCTTCCGCGGAATAAGTCTTGATGAACGTTGCTAGCTTCCAGCCCACGTACCTGCACATAATCCGTTAGTGATCCTGAGGATACCATTCAGGATATTACCAGTACCCTGAATCTGCACCCCGGATATGAACAGATATTATATAATCAAGATATAAGCCAAGATATTTCTCAGGATATGAGCTCAGAAATTAGCCCACAACAATAATCATTTACTAGTCTATATAATTTTTTGAAAAAAGATTGCTAAGTTTAAACAACTGGTTGAAGAATTGCTAAAGGATCATATCCTGGTACAACATATTGGTCCTACACAGACAGGGGACATCCGTGATGGAACATGACGTATGCTGATACTATATCCTACTAGGGACATTTATGCTGGAGCAAGAAGGAAACCTATGCCAACATTATATCCCACTGGGGACATTGTCAATGGTCCAAAGGTCTATTACAAAGTGTTTGCCTAAATCTCTCTGGTATGGATTCTTGTTTAAATTTGCTCTAAGTATAAGACCCTTATCTAAAAAACGGAACTTGTTAACTATGGGAGTTTGTGTTATACCAAATTTTTATATTCGCTAAGTGTTTTTCAAGTTATAAAAGAAAAATATTTTTAAGGATTTTTGCAAATAACACATATTATAAAAACAATAAGATGCAAGAACAACACAAAGATAAGGTCAAAAGTTAGATTTATATTAACGATTCAAAAGGTTGCACCCATGGTTTTGTTTTAAACCAAAACCCATCCACCAAGGGTACAACAAAGTCTAAAGCATATTAAAGATAACAGTCGAAGGCTTCGTCTTGAAACTCAAAATCCCTCCACCTTCAACTGTTATAATATTCACATCAACGACCAAGGGCTTCGTCCTGAAACTCAGGATCCCTCCACCCTTGGTCATTATATTGTACTAATGTCTAAAGTGCAGGAAAGTAAATCGTTCAACATGCAAGAAAAAGAAAAGTGTTCAACAACCAACAACCATTGAACTTAAAAAAGCGGGCTCCGGCGTAGGCAAAAATATCCGTCATCGATCACTTTGCCACCCGCTCACGGGGTAGCACCAGCTCCACCATCACCAGCTTCTTCCGCCGTCTCACCCGCCTTAGAAGATTCGCCAATCTTCGACTTGGCAGGATACGTCACAGGACTGCAACCAAGATCCTTCAATTTCTTCTCCTAGACATCAACGGTCCAGGTTGGGCATTTAAAGCCCGCTATCCTGGCTTCATAAGCCATCTTAAGCCTGGCCTGAAGGAGGGAAACTACGACGGAACCCTTGAGGCCATCCCTGAATGAAGCCATATCTTGCTTATGTTGGACCTCGGCGACAACCAGCTCGATCTCAGCATTCTGAGTGGCCTTTTTCACTGCAGCTTCGGCATCTAGAGGCAACTTTTTTAACTTATCTTCATAATGTTGTGACCTGGCTGCGACGATCTTCCCCTGATCCACGATAATGATCTTAGCTTTCTTCAACTTGGCCTCCGAGATCTTCACTGTTTCACAAGCTTCGGTGTAGAGATGCGACAGACGCTCAAGACCCTACAAAACAGAACTCATGTATTGTTAATATAATCTAACCAGGGTATCGATTCAGCATATGTGTACAGGATGTAGGATAAGGATATTTACCTGGTTAAGGAAAGAAGTCATGAAATGGCTAGATTCCATGAAACCAAGGTTCTCGTAGGAAAAGACTTCAGCGATGACAAGAGAATCAGATTCTTTCCTCTTACAGGAACTAGAAGCACGGAGCTTCGCTGGTGAGGAAGGCTTGGGTATGGCTGCAGATTTAGAACTAGTTGAAGGCTTGGATGCTATGGAAGGCTTGGAGCTAGGCTCTTTCTTTACTGGAACGGTTGTTGGGAAACTGTCAAGCTCTTCCAGATCGAAAATTGGAACAAGTTTGCTGGAATCTACATAAATGGGAAGTAATTTCAATTTTTATATGTTAATACATCAACTAACCAAACATGTGCAGAAATGCATTTAGAACATACATCCTTACCCGACGTATTGGAGGATGAATGCTGACTAGAACTTGAGTGACTAAGCCAAAAAACAAACCCACTCAGTTGAAGAAAAATCTGATCGGATGTTCCAATCAAATGGCCGGATGACGTACCACTAGGGAAGGCTCCAGAGGCACATAGAGCGGCCATGTCGGCATTATCAAAATTGCAAACCTCTTTCTCGGGCTTGCCAAGCAGATTGTGTGCCATGAAGGTTGGCTTGGAGTCGCCGGAGCATGAACAAGTGCGTTTTGCCATGAGATCGGTGACGACGGAAAAGATGCACAAAGAAAGAATAGAGAGAGAGGGAATACCTGAATGGTCCGGTATAATGTGATAATTAACAAGAAGAAAGTAGAAGATATAGGGCGAAGATAGCTAACTATGAGAAATACTAGCCTTGAAAGCTGCATCAGGTCACATCACATCTCTATCCATTAAGACTTCAGATAACGTCGGAAAAATACATCTTTTAAGATCAAAGGATCCCAACAGCTATATTTTTGGGGAAAATTGTTGTGGGTGGAGTTTTCTAACCTATATCCCAAAATTATATCCTGACTTTATATGTCTATTTTCGCTGCCAGGATACTGGACCAGGATATTGGTAACATCCTGCGAGGGTATCCTGCGTGCTGTTAATAATTTGCTTTGGCTGCAAGGTACAAACGGTCATGAGGCTTGGTCTCCCTGAAGAATAGGTCAAGGTGGTTACAAGAAAGATGTTGGAAGCTTGGAAAAGGGGTTTACAACGGTCAAAAGGGAATATTCGCAGGATCCCGGAATTGTAGGACAGTTAGTTATTTATGTTTACTATAAATAGGATTGCCGGATCAGTAGGTTGGGACACATAATCCCGTCCACTTTTACACACACATTGCAGCTACGATCACCATCTCAATCACAAACACTCACAACACTCAACAATCATTGTAACACTTAGAGCTGATCCGTGCACTATCCTGAAGCTGTATCTTGTTGTTATTCAATCAATAGGAACAAACAAGGCAGCTGACTATTGTCAGCTCTCGAGGTTTTATGCCGGCGATCTAGAAAGATCAAGGGCTTTCATCGTACATCTCGTGTCAATTTTTACTTTACTTGCATTTCGATTACAAATTAATATAGTTCTGTATCCCAGAACTATATCCTGAAACTGTTTACATTTTCAACAAAGTTAACACATTTTTACAAGTTTACATAGCACACTACCTCACAAACTAAGTTTGATCACTAAATTGATTCGGTAATTTTTGACCAAAACAACCACGACATCACTTCAAATCATGGGATAGAGCTATGGGAGTTGATGAATGCTTTTCATGAGGGGTTAAGTGCCGAAGATGGTTGTGACTTGATGTCTATCACAAATGGCACTTTGGCACAAATTACGAGCATGATGATTGGGAATTTTTGGAGCAAATGGGGGTCACATAAAAAAGAAAAGCTCAAGCATCAAGGAGAGCACGACCGGCCATTACTCGAACTCAAGTGCACGCGGTCGACGATGGTAATGTTCAAACTTCTAATCAAATTTATGATGTTTGTGCACTTTGTAATGAGATAGGGCATGCGGCTGAAAATTGCCAAGGAGTGGAAGGGCAATATGAAGAGGTGAATGCATTGCAAGGGCAAGAAGGAGGTGGTAGAAATTATAACATGAATTCGAACACATACCACCATGGGTTACGAAACCATCCTAAGTTCCGTTATGGGAACCCGGCGAATCAAGCTAACCCAAATTTTCAAGGAGCTCAAGGTAATTTTGCACCCCGCCAACAATTCAATCAAGGTAACTATCAGGGTGGAAACAACTATGGATACCAAGGGCAATTTCAACAAACGGGTCAAAGTGGTTCGGGTCAAACTTTATCAAGCGGGAATGAGGTTATGGATATGCTTCGGGCGATGCAACAAGACATGCAAAAGAGGAATCAACTTGATGAAGTCTGGATGCAAAAAGATGAAGTTCGTGTCAAAAGCATTCAAACACTAACAACCCAAATGGGTCAGTTAGCAACCGACGTGGTGGAGTTGAAGAAGAACAAAGGTCAACTTCCTAGTGACACCAAGGTAAATCCTTCCCATAATTCATCACGAGGTAATAATGTTAATATTAATCATGTTATGTGTTAAGAAGTGGCAAAGAATTTAAAGCCAATTTGTCACCGGGTTTGGTTGAAGGGGTGGTTGAGGATGTAACGGGTAATGAAAGTGAAGACGATGAAGTGTCACCGGTTGTGTCTAAAGAATCAAATGTTAAAAAACCGGGGTTGGGTGAAAATGAAAAAGATAAAAAAAGATGAATGTGAACCGAGTCAAGTTCCGTTTCCATCGGCTCTACTTGACCCGGTTAAGAATAAATTTTATTTCATCAAGGGGTCCCCAAAAAGAGGAATTGTGGGACATTTTAAAACAAGTTAAAATTAACCTTCCATTACTTGATGCAATAAAACAAGTTCCCGCCTATGCTAAATTTTTGAAAGAATTGTGCACACAAAAAAGGCAACAAAAGAAAAAGATGCCTAAGCGGGTAGACTTAACCGGGCAAGTGAGTGCGGTATTGAATGGAGATCTTCCTCCTAAGCTCCAAGATCCGGGCACGCCATTAATAAATATACAAGTTGGTAATTTTCAAATGGCAAAGGCGTTACTAGATCTTGGAGCCGGGGTGAGCATTTTACCGGGGAGCTTATATGACCAATATGACTTTGGTCCGTTAGCAAGGGTAGAGACAACGGTTGTTTTGGCTGATTTGTCTCATAAGCTACCTCGAGGGATGGTTCAAAATGTTATAGTAAAAATTGATGAGTTTTATTACCCGGTTGACTTTTTAGTCTTAGACTACTCATCCGCGGACTCGAAACAACAACAAAATGTTATTTTGGGTCGGCCATTTTTTAGCACCGCGCATGCCGTGATCGATTGTAGATTTGGTACAGTCGACATGACTTTTGGAAATCGAAAAATGAGATTGAATGTTTTTACTAACAATTCTAACTCTATTGGTGTTGATGAGTGTTTTATGGCAGATTTAGTAGACGGATGCAACCCGCATGAGTATGAGGAGGATAGTATGGATATGTGTCTTTGTGATTTTTCTGAACAGGTACATGCTTGTGCACTAAGGGTTGAAGAGGAGAAACAAGATATCATGGCATTGAAGGAGGGTCGACCGCCATGTACCCACCAATTTGAAAACTTGCCGGTGGAAATAAATTCGGGTACAAAACCATCATTGGAAGAACCACCAAAGTTGGAGCTCAAAGACTTACCAAGCCATTTGAAGTACGCATTTTTAGGGGATAATGACACTCTACCGGTCATTATTGCCTCTAATTTAGAGATGGCACAAGAACAAGCTTTATTGGAAGTCTTGAAAGCGAACAAAGGAGCTATCGGATGGACGATTGCCGACTTAAAAGGAATTAGTCCATCAATCGTCATGCACAAGATCATCACCACCGAAGATGCAAAACCAACAAGGGAAGCACAACGAAGATTGAATCCGAACCTAAGGGAGGTAGTAAAGAAAGAGGTAATTAAATGGTTGGACGCGGGAATTATCTATCCTATTTCGGATAGTGCTTTGGTAAGTCCTACCCAAGTTGTGCCTAGGAAGGCCGACATTCAAGTAATCAAGGATGAAAATGGGGAACAAATAGCCACCCGACCAGTTACCGGGTGGCGTGTTTGTATTGATTACCGCAAGTTGAATGCCGCCACTTCTAAGGACCATTTCCCGCTACCTTTTATTGACAAAATCATTGAAAAATTATCGGGTCAAAAATATTACTGCTTTTTAGATGGGTATTCGGGTTACAATCAAATTGCAATACACCCGGATGACCAACACAAGACCACCTTCACTTGTCCATATGGCACTTTTTCCTTTAGGCGAACGCCATTTGGCTTGTGTAATGCACCGGCAACTTTCCAACGATGTATGATGAGTATTTTCTCGGACATGGTTGGAGAGTCGCTTGAAGTGTTTATGGATGACTTCTCAATTTTTGGCACTAGCTTTGAATCTTGTCTCAACGAATTACAAAAAAGTTTTAAAAAGATGTGTTGAGAAAAATTTGGTGCTTAGTTGGGAGAAAAGTCATTTCATGGTGCAAGAGGGTATTGTGTTAGGCCACGTAATTTCGGAGAGGGGTATGGAGGTGGATAAGGCAAAAATACGGGTAATATCATCTTTGCCTCCATCGAAAAATGTGAAAGGGGTAAGGTCATTTTTGGGACACGCGGGATTTTATAGACATTTCATTAAAGGTTTTAGTGTAATTACAAAACCTTTATGTAATTTGTTGTTAAAGGATGTTCCATTTGATGTTACTAATGAGTGTTTGCAAGCATTTAATATTTTGAAAGAACACTTGGTGAAAGCTCCCATCTTGCAACTGCCGGATTGGTCGAAGCCATTTGAAATCATGTGTGACGCAAGCGACACTACAATTGGTGTAGTTTTGGGTCAAAGAATCGATAAGAAGCCGATGGTAATTTAATATGCAAGCAAGACGTTGTCCGAAGCGCAACTGATTTACACCACAACTGAAAAGGAGTTATTAGCGGTGGTGTATGCTTTGGATAAGTTCCGTTCTTACATTTGGGGGAGCAAAGTGGATGTGTACTCGGATCATAGTGCGGTCCGGTATTTGATGGAGAAAAAGATGCGAAGCCTCGTTTAATCCATTGGGTGTTGTTGCTACAAGAATTTGATTTAGAAATTCAAGATAAGAAAGGAAGTGAAAATGTGGTGGCGGATCACTTGTCTCGAATTCCAGTGGAAGGGATTGATGATTTGAGCGAGATAAACGAAAGGTTTCTCGATGAGCAACTACTAGCTGTGTCTACTTTTGTTGCACCGTGGTCTGCCCACTATGTGAATTACTTATCCACGGGTGCCATTCCAAATTATTGGACCAAGAAAAGAAGACAACAATTTATGGTCCAAGTGAAGCAATAATTAGGGATGAGCCGGACCTTTTCAAGATTGGGCCCAATCAAGTCATTCGGAAGTGTGTGCCCGAAATGGAGGTGTTAGAGATCTTGACTCATGCCCACTCATCCGCTTGTGGAGGTCATTTTAGCGATCACAAAACGGGCTACCGGGTTCTTTCATGTGGGTTTTATTGGCCCACAATTTTCAAAGATGCATGTGAGT
Source organism: Helianthus tuberosus (assembly GCA_030545235.1). NCBI lineage: Eukaryota > Viridiplantae > Streptophyta > Magnoliopsida > Asterales > Asteraceae > Helianthus > Helianthus tuberosus. Next base: position 169,126,018 of record CM060381.1, read on the forward strand.
TCGCAAGGAATTGTGTCAATTGCCAAAGAATGGGAAGTATTTCAAAGAGGGACGAAATGCCTTTGCAACCGATTTTGGTTGTGGAGATATTTGATGTGTGGGGCATTGACTTTATGGGTCCCTTCCCGAATTCCAATGGGTTCTTATACATTCTAGTGGCGGTGGACTACGTCTCAAAGTGGATTGAAGCTATTGCAACAAGAATAAATGATCATTCGGTTTTTTGTAAATTTGTTCAATCCAACATCTTTGATCGGTTTGGTATTCCGAGAGTTATCATTAGTGATGGTGGGTCGCATTTCAAGAATTTCAATTTCGGAAAACTGTTGAAGCGGTATAGCGTGAATCACCGGATTACTACACCATACCATCCGCAAACTAGTGGACAAGTCGAAGTGTCCAACTGTCAAATTAAAGAAATTCTCATGAAGACGGTTAGAACGGATAGGAAGGATTGGTCAAGTAAACTTGATGATGCGTTGTGGGCATACCGGACGACCTACAAGACTCCAATTGGTACAACACCTTATCGAATGGTGTATGGAAAGGGTTGTCACTTACCAATGGAGTTAGCTCATCGGGCGCATTGGGCAATCAAGACGGTGAATGCGGACTATGATGAAGCGGGGAAGATGCGGAAGTCGCAACTAAGTGAGATAGAAGAAATTCGAGATGAAGCTTACGAGTGTGCATCGGCATACAAGGATAAGCTTAAAAAGGTCCATGATGTAAAGCTGAGAAAGAAGACCTTTGAAGTGGGTCAAAAGGTGTGGTTGTACAACTCGCAATTGAAAATGTTTGAGGGTAAGTTGAAAAGCAAATGGATGGGCCCATATGTCATTCGGCGAGTCGGTAGATTTGGTGACGTAGATATTCAAGATGAGCAAACCAACAAACAACAAACGGTGAATGGACATCGGTTAAAGCCATACTTGGAAGGAAACGACATCAATAACTTGGAGCTTGACAAAGTGGGCTATATCCTACGCCCGGTAGATGATGAACAACCATGAGAGGCCCAGGTTTGGTAGTGTACATAGTTAGTTTATTTTTGTTTGTTTTGTTTTGTTTGCACAATTACTGTATTCGCTTGAAGCTCGTATTTGAAACAAGTGTGGGGGCGTTCGGGTTATGAATAGTTCTAGCATCGTGTTGAGGACAACACGGGATTTTCGAGGGGGTAGGGTAATTTTCCAAGTTTTTGAAATATTAAAAAACATAAAAATAGAAAACTGAAAAAAAAAAACATTGAAAACAAAATTTTTGGCGAAGTGTAAATGCCCAGAGTCTACCGTAATTTACGGTACATAGTACATACCGTAATTTACGGTAGGCCTGGGGAAGTTTGGGGATTTACGGCAGTTTGCTACTGCCTTACGCTGGGTTTTGTTGCCAGGAGCCACCGTAAATTACGGTGGCTACCATAATTTACGGTAGCCCTGGTGAATGAAAGGGCTTGGCAGTTTCGGCGTTTCATATAAAAAAATAATAATAAAGTCATGTGAATACACCCCCTCCACTCGTTTTTCTGCATACTTCCCCAACCACAAATATCACCCATCTCTATCATCTTCCCCACAAGATCTAAGAAACCCCACAACCTTCAAACTTCAAATCCTCATATCTTCTTCAATTCTTGGTCAAATCAAGTGAAATTTGGGTCTATCTTGACTGAATTTTCACGAACTTTCTGATTGTGAGAAGAGATTTGCAAGAAAACCTTGTTTTCTTGGCCGATTGACAAACCCTAGGTGTCGAAATTTTTGGGGGTTTTTGAAGTTTTTGATTCTCTTGTGTTCTAGCATCGCCAATCCAAGGTATGTGATGTTTATGTTTTATTTTTGATGATGCATTGTGAAGATGGAGGTTATTTTTGTTACTTGTTCACACACACTTGCTTGTTCTTATTTTGGTCATGAAACTTGTTACTTGGAAGATTATTATGGTTGTAGGTGTAGGATTGATGTTAAAGTTGTGAACTTTTGGGAACCTTTACTTTGTAGAGACACCATGCCCAATTTTTGTGAAAACAACATATGAAATTTTATACTCTCTAGCATCTACAACCATAGTAACAAGCAAGTGGGATTTATGGAGAAAAGGGGACTGATTTTTGTGTTTGGTTGTTTTGTTTGTGTTTGTGTTTGTGTTGTGTGTAGGAAATGGTGAGAACTAAAGAAAGAGCGGGAGCTAGTTCTTCAAAAGGCAAAGGCAAACAACCTGAACAACAACCGAAGAAGCGAAGATATTTAGGTAGAGATGATGACAGTGAGGAAAGCGATGAAGAGGAAGTGATGGAGTTGGACCCGGCTGACAAGCCAAAGTGGGAAGCGGGTCCGTTAGACGATCAACCGGAAGAATGGCAGCCTACATTATTCAACGATCGAATGAACAAATTAAAAGGCAAAGCTGCTGCCTTTATTTGTGAAAGAGAGGTTAGAGAAGTACAATTCGGGCCGTTCAATATGTTTGCTCAGTTTCGCGCCTTAGGTTGGGAGGCAGCGCTTAGTTGCTATGACAAAGACAATAAGAATTTGTTCATGAACGAGATTCAGGAGTGGATGGCTACTTTGACATGCAATAAGTATGAAAGGCCGTCTCAGATGAAGTTGACCGGTACTGTTAATGGGATAGAGGTGGAAATGTCATTCGATACATTGCGAAAATTGGCGAAGTATGACAGTTTGCCTGCTCGTGATTATACAATCCCGAGTCTTGATGATTTGCTTATCAAACCGGAGGCCCACCCGAGGTAGAATGACATGTTGGCCGCCTTGTTCTTACCGGGTACTTTTAGTGGCACGTTGTATAGAAGGAATTTAAAGATTGAGGCAAAACTGTTGCTTACTATTTGTATCTTGAATGTGATTCCAAGGAGAGGTGATAAGCAGGAGGTGAGGTTTCAAGAGGTGCCCGTTATTTACTCGTTGCTCCATGGGTCTCCCCGTTTTTCGATACTGTATTTGATAATGAATCATGTTTGGATATGCCGCAATAAAGTGGGGAGGAGCATCATCCCGTATTGTCGGCTTATTACGGGGTTGTTGAAACAGCTCAAGGCTATAACATCGGAAGACAAGGGAGCACCAAAAAGGCACAAGCCATTTGACATACGGAGGATGGGTGTTGGATGGTCTTATGATGAGTCGGAACGTTATCACAAGCTTAAGTCGGAAGGACAAAGATGGAGAGCTTTGAAAGTTGATGCAATGGCACTACTACCGGGTGAAGAGGATGAGCCCGAGAGTGAAGATAAGCCCCCGAGTGGGGATGAAGATTATGCGGATGAGCCTTATGGTGAGCACATGGATGTGGGCCAAGGGGGCCCAAGTCGGGGACATGGTGGTGGTTTCTTTGGCTATACGGAGCGCTCGTACGAGCCAAACTGGGCATACGATGGAACTATGCAAGAAATCATTGAAAACCAACGTCCACCGGCATCGGTTTTTGATACATGGTCGGGGTCTGTGCGTACCTTCTTCGCTCATCAGACATGGATGGGGGCTGGTATGGAGCGGGCATTGAAGCATAACTTTGACCGACAGGAGTCGTGGAACCGGACACATGCCTATTCCTTTGAGCACGAGATGAACAACAGGTACAATAATGATCAAGCCCGGCGGATGCATGCGGATTGGCATGTGGGGCGACCCGTGGTTGTAGATCCACCTCCGGTGGATTATGCGTCTCTACCACCTTATGATGATAGTGTTTCGTATCCGACACCGCCGCTTCATCAATCGCAATGGATGGACCCCCGTCAAGACCAACAACATGGAGCTTCACAACAAAGCAGAAGTGGAAGTGGTAGCGGCGCGTTTGCTTTCGGAGAATGGAATGATATGATGTCTTCCATTTTTGGACCTCCTCAGCCGCGTTACTACTAGTCAGGTCGTGTTCCTTCCTCTTTGTATATGTTTGTGAATATTTGGTTGTTATGTTTATGGTTGGGTGGATGGGTGGTGTTAGATGTTTGATGTGTTGGGTTGTGCGAGTTGGTGGTGTTTTTGTTTTTAAAGAAAAAAATATATAAAAAAATAAAAATAAAAACCAAAAAGAAATTTGGGGTTTGAGATTTTGAGCTTTTGGTTGATGTTGAATGGTTTTAGTGATCAATTCCTTCCAAAACCATACATTGGGGTCAATGTATCCCAAGTGTGGGGATGGGGGGAAATTTTGAGGTTTTTGAAAATTTTAAATCAAGCTAAATATTGTTGGAAATTGAACACCTTGCACTAACCCCGAGTGGCACACCGGCAAACCTTAATACCCTTTATTCTTGGTGAGAGTTGAAGCCACACTTGTATATAAATAATGCTTGTCTTTGATGAAAGTGGCAACGGGTGGGGGTGCATTAGAACTTGTGCTTGAATATGGTTCGAGTCCTTAGTTAAACATGAATGTAGAAAGGATAAGGGCATTTAGGTAGCCTCTTCATAGTGTGTGCGAGTGTGGGATTTGGGGGGTTGGACCTCATAAATTATATATATGGGCTTGGTAGTGAGAGGGGTGGGGGTTTGGACATTTAGTTGCCCATTTTGTACCTAAAGCCGATCATTTGTTACCCCTTACTTAGTTCCCCAAAAATTTACCCGACTTGACCCGGTCTTATAGTGTTAGTAGTTGTTATAGTTTTGTTTAGATATGTTATGTTGAAGGTTTCTCTATGTTAAAGAAAAAAGAAAAAAAAGTGAAAAAGCAATGAAAAAGATGAAAAAAAATGTGATGTTGAGTTGTCTTGTATATAGAAGTTTATGTCTTGTTTGTTTGTTTCATTGTGTAATAAAAGACCGGGTTAAGTTCTTCGCTACTACATATATATTTCCATTTCCTACCCGTACGCCTAGCCACGTTACAACCTTAAAGTCCCTTTGATTTGCGTTCATGTTTGGCACTTGTTAGGAGGAGGACCGATTTATGTACAAGCATATAGTTGTGCAATCACCCGTTTGCCTTTTGTGTGTCTAGCTTATCTTTGCTAGTGCTTACTTGTAGCCGAGAGGAGAGATTTAATGAGGGGTGTGTTATTTGGGTGTTAGAAAAGGGTTAGTAAAAGGATAACATGTTTATGCTTGATTTATGTTGATCGCTTATGTGTTTGAAAATGGTTTTTAATGGGTTGCTTGGGACAATCAACGGTTAAGTGTGGGGATGTGACGGTGGTCCATAGGACAACCCTTAATGGTGTTAAAAGACGAGTTTATCCCTCATTTAATCATGTAATTGTCTTGAATTAGATGACTACAGTTGCTTATGTTTCAGGTACATTTTGGAGCTTAAAATTTGAGAAAACGCTGCTTCGGATGGAATGGAGTAGAACGGGTCACACGAGGATGGAAAGAAGAAACAAAACAAGAGGTCCAGGGGCCCACCGTAAATTACGGTGGCTACCGTAATTTACGGTAGCCCCTGAAATCCTCCAGTTCCACCGTAAGACAGTCTAAAGCCAGCGTAACTAAATCAAGGCTACCGTAATTTACGGTAGGTACCGTAAATTACGGTAGAGTCAGCAAGGAAAAACGTAACTGCCCTTTTAAAACCGTTTTCAAGTATCTTTTCATGTCATTCATCATTGGAGACGTTTCTCTGCAGTTGTTGGGCGATTTTTGGCTTTGGATAGTGTTTGTGAACAATTTTTAACATTTCGGTTTGTCTTTTGATTCGTATGAACTCTAATCTTGATGTTATGATGATCCACCAAACAATGTCCGGCTAAACTTTTGGTGATCATCTTAGGTGAAGGTTTTTCTATGACTCTTGTGTGTTTTCCTTTATTTCTAGAATGATAAACTTGGTGTGTTTGCTATGCTTATCGTGGTGTATGAATGTTTGTTTGTAGCTTGTTAATTGATGGTTTAATTCTAGTCTAAATCGTACGTTATTGGTGTCGTTGACAATTGAGATATCACGGGAAGGGTTTGGGTTGGATATTGATTAATTGATCATCGGTAAACAACCTCACGTTAATATAATCCGAGTACTTTGTTCCCTATTATCACAACAAATGTTTATGCATAAGTTATGTCTATGTAATTCTTTCTAGTTGGAATTATACACAATTGTTAAAGGAAATCGGAACCTAAGATGGTTATTCTCTCATAATCTGATTAACAATCCAATTTTGCTTTGCAATTAGTTCGTAAATTAGTTCTTAAAACCAAAACAATCAACTCTTGAATTTTAATTTCTGCATATTAGATTAATTGTAGTTAATTTACAAGACTATAGAATCAACACATTTTTCACAAACTCCCTGTGTTCGATACCCACTTACCACTAGCTATTTAGTAGTAATTGGATTAAATTTGATTGTGACCACGACATCACGTCAGGTACCGGTACCGAACCGGTACCGGTATCGAATTTACCAAACCGGGTACCTTTTCGGTACCGATTCGGTACTGACTTTTGACATTTTCGGTACCGGTATTTACCGGGTTTTACCCTCAAATACAGGTACCGGACCGGTATCGAACCAGTACCGGTACCGAACCGTACCGTACCGGGTATATTCGGTACCGGTACCGGTACCCACTTTTGAGGATTTTCGGTACCGGTTCGGTACCGGTCGGTACCGAGCTCATCCCTAATCCAACAATCTATTTGCAAGTAACCTACTTGTCTCAATTTACAACTTTCACCAATCAAAGTTGTAAGACATACCTCATGATCTCCTCGTGTACGTGCTCATTAATTCATGTTCATTCATGAGATTGAGCCCCAAATAGCCCTTCAATTTGATGTTATTCGATGAACTAGGGTTTGGCACCCTTGTGTTTCTCCTGGTCGTTCAGGCACACACACACTTGGTGTGTGTTGTGTTTTTGCTTTGTTTTAATAAATCAACTTCCAAGTTATCCCACTTTGGCCCCTCATGTTTGGTTAGTTATTAAGTAGGCCACAACCCACTTATTTTCAACAATATTTCCTCTTATTAACTAGGTTAAACATTCCTAGTTAAATTAGTGGGTTCGGGGAGGTTATAACCCGTTTTATTTTAAGTCCCGTTAACTCAGGCCTTTTGTAAACTTTTATTTTCTCAAAAGCTTTCGTTCACCTTTTATCTAATATTAGGTTTATTTATTTATTTAAATCCTAATAGTCACCGGGTTAATTTTTACCACTAACGGTATCTTACCCGTTCATTAATATTAACGTGGTTTGATCACCAAACCCGTTTTCGGGGATTTACAAATACGTTAAAATATGCTAAATTACCTAAAAGTATACTAAAATACGATGCAATATGTTAAAATATGTCATATTACGATAAAATAGGCCGAAATACCTAAAAATACGCAAAAATAAGCTAAAATACGTCAGAATACACTCAAATACGTCAAAATACTTTAAAATACCCAACAATATATTAAAATACGTCAAAATAGGCAAAAATACGTTAAAATACACAACTAATGATATTTCCACACGCATACACATCGAACACGACACTATACAATACAAGTGGATTTCAAACAAAACTATACGTAATCATAGAATACGATAATCGCACGCAACCGAACGTCACCTAAACGACGCATGTTGAAGGTATACATCATAAAATGACAAAATATGCGAAAGTTCGTTAAAAAAAGACACGTATACGCATCGAACCGAGGAAAACACGATAAAACAAATTTTCAAATTATGTCATATACAATCGTATAGGCCTATGTTGTATCGTATATCGGCTTAATACGCATCATATAGGCCTATACGATGCGTATTAAACTTTGAATTTTCTCAAAAATACCCTTGAATTTATAGAAAAAAAAAACAGGGGTATTTTAGTAGTTTCGTCGATTAATACGCATTGTATAGGCCTATACGATACGTATTAAAATATGAATTTTTCAATTGAAGGTGTCGATTTAATTTTTTAATTTTGCAAGGTAGCTTTCTGTCACGCGGACAAAGAAGCAGCACTTTGGACATTTTTTGGTCTTCAAACATCTAGAAAACATTATTTAAGAATACCCCTAAATTTATCGAACCTGTAAAATGAGATCCTCTAATGTTGGGTTATTATCTTTCAACCCCATTTTCCCAAAATTTATCGATTATGTTTTTCAAAGGCGATGTAATGCAATGATTCCTCTCAACTGAATAGACATACACTTGCTTCATAGGACTCATTTGAATCGTCTCGGATGTAATAACAGTACGTTTAGCATCCATGCCTGCTTGAATAGCAAGAAGCAAAGGATAACGAAGATGAACATTATATTTATCACGAAAGTACTGAACATATATTAAGTTAAAGAGATGTATTTAGTTAATTAACACATCTATGTAATTAATAAGCACATATATTAAGTTAAATTAGCACATGAATGTAACTTATCACCACATGTTTGTGAAGAAACAATGGATAATCTGTGATTTTGAAATATGATTGTAATTAATCAGTACATATATTAAGTTATAAAGCAGCACATGAATGTAATTATTATTAGCACATGTAAGTGAAGAACAATGGATCATCTGCAATTTCAAAATATGTATGTAATTAATAAGCACACATATTAAGTTAAATCAGCACATACATGTAACTAATTAGCACATAACTAATCAGCACATGTATGTGAAGAACAATGGGTCATATGCGATTGTGGAATGTGTTTAAGAAAGATGAATTTGTATCTTACTTTGAAAAATTCGTATAAAATAAACTGAAAAAGATAAGGTCATGAAAATATAGATATTAGTTACAATCTCGATAACATGAAAATATGAATTTTGATAATACTAAATAATGTAAAATACTAAAATACCCTTATTGATTTTTTTTTAAAATTATACCATATATCACTTTTAAATTGGTTCTTATTATTTTTTAGATTCAAATTATTAGTTTGTATATGATGAAGCTACTCCTACCTCATCATAATCCAACATGCCACATAAGACCGTGGGGTATTGTGGGGCAGGGGTTTGGGCATGGGTTGACACGTAAACTACGAGGGGCATCGCTGGTCAGTTGCATGTTGGGTCGGTATGGCGAAGCGTGGCTAGCCCACGTGGGTTGGCCATGTGTTATAATTTTTTTTTCAATTATTATAAAAATACACACAAAATTTAAAAAAAAAAAAAAAAAGCCTAAAATTATTAGTAAAATCCTAGCCACCTATAACCTAGCCAACCCAGCCAATGAGAGCCGGCCACAGAAGACCGCTAGGTCCGCCCAACGCCCGGGCTGAAACCACCGCCCAAGGGGCCACGCCGAAACCCAAGCCCACCCAGGATGGTGACTTGAGCGTTTGTACCCAACCCCCGCCCCATATCCCAATTGTAAGTATTCTACTTAAACCATCCTTGATGTGTTTTTGCAAAACTCTTTACTTTCGAGTTTTGTTCACAATTTTCAATAACTTTAATAGGCAAATGGTTTTTTTTTTTTTTGAGTTAATTGCCTGGATGGTCCCTGTGGTTTTATGTTTTTTCACGTTTAGTCCCTACCTTTTGAAAATAACAGTTATGCTTCTTATGGTTTGTTATTTTGTTACTCGGATGGTTCCCGGAGTAGATGTCAGTTAGTTTGGAAATAGCAGGTATGCTCCCTATGGTTTGTCATTTTGTTACTCGGATAGTCCTCTGAGTAAATGGTAGGGGACTATCCGGGTAACAAAATGACAAACTATATGGAGCATACTTGCTATTTCTGAAAGGTGGGGACTAAACGTGAAAAAACGTGAAACCATGGGGACCATCCGGGCAATTAACTCGTTTTTTTATTATAAATCTAATACTTCAAAAATAGAAACCTTAGTTTGTTATAAAATAAGGTCTAAATTACACTAAAAATGTATGTTTTGTGTAACCAACGTCGTACTTCAATCTTATATCATTTAAGTTCTTTAATTTGGTCCCTTTGTCTGTTTGTTTTGGTCTTATTTAAAGTTTTATATTATGAATGGATCTAATATTAGAAGAAAGTTATTGATTTTTAAGCCTAAAATTTATGTTGTACGTGAATATCCTCACACGTATCAACTTTTGCTTGCGTGTAAAAAATGTACGATCTACTAGAAAATTCAATACATATGCGATATGGACTCGTGCTAATATCTGTTTTATTCACACAAATTATGTAATGTACATATCTCAAACTTCCAATACATACATACATAGTCAATTAAAAAATAGCTCAAAGATATTTAACTTTAGTGTTTTAATCATTACATGAAAAAAAAAATATCATAATTGAAACCTACGTTGTTTAATTTAACTTACCATAAATTATATTCATTTAGACACTATAAGGGGGCGTTTGGTTCGCAGAATATGTAGTAATTGGAATCCTTATGGGAATTGGATTTGGAATTGGAATTGGAATTTGATGGATTCATTTGAAATTCATAGATGTGTTTGGTTGATAAATATATTAATGGAATTAAAATTTAAAAATACCTAAAAAGACAAAATTACCCCTAGTTATAAACAATTGGCAAAAGTTTTAAAAACAACTATCTTAGATAAAAACTCTTTCAACAACCAACAACCCCCCCCCCCCCCCCCTCAAAAAAAAAATAAAAAATCCAAAAATTTTAAAAAATAATAAAAAAATCCAAAAAATTCTAAAAAATCGAAAAAATCAAAAAAATGTAAAAATTATTTTTCTGAATTTTTTTGAATTTTTTGGATTTTTTGGATTTTTTATTATTTTTATTTTTAAAATTTTTTTTTGTTTTTTAGAAAAATTTTTTGGTTTTTTTAGTTTTTATTATTTTTTTGATTTTTTAGAATTTTTTTTTTTTATTTTTTAGGATTTTTTGGATTTTTTTTATTTTTTGGATTTTTTAGATTTTTTTTGTTTTTATAATTTTTTGGATATTTTATTATTTTTTTTTAGTTTTTAAATTTTTTTGGATTTTTAAATTTTTTTTTTTTATTTTTTAGAATTTTTATTATTTTTTTTATTTTTAATTTTTTTGGTTTTTCATAATTTTTTGATTTTTTAGATTTTTTAATTATTTTTTAGATTTTTTAGAATTTTTTGGATTTTTTATTATTTTTTTTATTTTTTAGAATTTTTTTGGATTTTTAATTATTTTTATGATTTTTTATTATTTTTTTGGATTCTTTAGAATTTTTTGATTTTTAATTATTTTTTGTTTTTAGACAAAAATGAAAGAGGCGACGAGTATACATGAAACCCGAAACATACAGGCCGGGCATACCCGAAGTCCGATGCGTATGGGCCGGGAATGGGCTTAAGAAGAGAAAATATTTATGTATGTGTACGGGTGTGGGATTTAGTGATAGCAGCCCGATACCCGACCCATTTACCCGAAGTTAACTTACCTTTTTAAATACATATTTGGATATGAAGACAAGTAGTACTTCATATGTGCATATGTATTTGACAGCTTCGTAGTGAAAAAATAACTTATTTTTGAGCATGTACATTAGATATGAAAGCTTGCACCCTTTATTATGTAGATGTTTATGCAATTAGGTGGTCATGATACAATTACTTAATTAAGTAATCGTTTTGATTTAGTTTGGTATATGTGGTTTGAATATGATATGTAAGTTATTAATCATATTTTCATTTGTTATAGTTATTAAAATTGTAAATTATATAAACATCAAAGTAAAAATTGCACATTTGTCCCAGCGGGTATTTTTAAGAAATTAACGGGTATACCCGATACCCGATGGGTAATTACCTGACAAATAGCCGACGGGTAACGGGCCGGGTATGAGACAAAGAATTACAATAGGGTACGGGCCTGGGATTACCAATACCCGGCCCAAACCCGGCCCATTGTCATTTATAATAGTTAACTATCGTCTAACTTATACGCTAAATCTATACTATATAATAAAAGAAACCAATATGGGGACACATGTCATTCATTGGAGTCATCTATTTTTTAGTTTTCTCGCCTTTATCTCCTACCTAATTATAGATATTTAATATTAATTAAAAGATAATTATAAAATTAAATTTAATATAAATTTAAACAATTCGTATAAGATATAATATAATCTTTTGAAATATTTATTAGATTTCAAAATTATTTATCTTGAAATTAACAAAATACGTACACTAAATATAAATTAATATAATGTAAAGAGTTAAATGTCATTTTAGTCCCTGTGATTTGGCCCATTTTGTAAGTTTAGTTCAAAGGTTTAAAAATACACATGGTTTATAAGGATATAACATTTTAGTGATTGGTATATAAAATTACACGTGTTAAACCCATACAATACACGAGTTTCTTAAAAATGTAACTTTTTTCATTATTTAATATATAAGAGTAATTTACGATTTTGGCCCATGTGGTTATACCACTTTTACCCTAAAAAGAATTTTTTTAACATCTGAGCCCATAACGTCTTTTTTTCTAACCCTTTTGGCCCCCGACGTCTTTTTTTCTAACCCTTTTAGCCCTAATGGATGAGCTTAGTGTTAGGGGCCAAAAGGGTTAAAAAAGACGTTGGGGCTCAGATGTTAAAAGATTCTTTTTTTGGGCTAAATGAGTAAAAGTGATATAACCACATGGGCCAAAATCGTAATTTACTCAATATATAAAATTAAATTAACTCAACCCGTACAATACACGAAGTTCTTTTAGATATAACATTTTTATTATTTAATATATAAAATTACATTTATTCAACCCATGTAATAAACGAGATTTTTAAAGATATATTTTTTTATTATACACGAGTTTTTAAAAATGTAACTTTTTTTATTATTTAACATATAAGAGTGAGTTATGATTTTGGCCCATGTGGTTATATCACTTTTACCCTTTTAGCCTAACATTTGAGCTACTAACGTCTTTTTTTCTAACCCTTTTGGCCCCCAACGTCTTTTTTTTCTAATCTTTTTGTCCCCTAAAAGTAAATGGATGGGGTTAGTGTTTGGGGCCAAAAGAGTTAAAAAAAAAGACGTTGGGCTCAGATGTTAAAAGATTATTTTTTAGGCTAAAAGAGTAAAAGTGTAAAAGTGATATAACCACAGTGGCCAAAATCGTAATTTACTCAATATATAAAATTAAATTTACTCAACCCGTACAATAAACGAGATTTTTGAAGATATATTGTTTTATTATTTGGTATATAAAATTACATTTTTTCAACACGTGTTATAAACGAGGTTTTTAAAAATATTTTTTTTTATTATTTGTTATATAAAATTATATTTATTTAACCCGTCTATTACACGGGGTTCTAACCTAGTATTTTCTAATTATATAAAAATCAAACCACTCTTCATCTACTCACTTAGAGCTTTTAGGATAATGAGTATATTCACTATATACTGGGCATGTTTGGGATTCCTTCTCAAAACAACTTATTACTTATATTTCACTATTCAAGAAGTTAATAAGTCAGGATTTCCTGACTTATTGACTTCTACACTCACATCAAAAGAAATCCCAAACACTCAAAAAGTCCTTTTCCATCATTCAATAAGTTAATAAGTCAATAAGTTGAAAGAATAAGGAATCCCAAACACCCACACTGTTTTAAATCTTTTTGAACATAAACACAGTTAAGATCTTTTGGATAAAAGAAAACCATAAGTATTCAAAACTATTCATAAAAAAACTATACGGAAAATGCAAAAACTAAAGAGAAAATATAAAAACACCTTCTGATACTGACCTCTCATGGAACGACACGTGTGATACCTATTTAAGGTTGGTGACATATGTTGATGTCTTTTATCTATAACTCACTTTGACTCCACAAACGCACCCACACGCGCTCACCTCCATCTTCTACTCTCTTAATCTCCCTCAACACGCGCCTGAGTGCGAGTGGGATACCGCATGACATAATGCTTGCTTGTGTTCCTCAAATAGGTTAAAAACCATTAAGCTTTGAAGATAGAAACAACAAAACAACACCAACCCTAAATTTCATATCTGGGTCTCAATTACACAACAAAAAAAAATTATCAAAACCCTAAAGTTTTTTTTTCAAGATTAAAAGCAAACCCATCTTTGTTTATGTGCTTTTTTGTTTAAAATTTTCAAGATTTTATGTATAATCTTGTTGCAGTATCATAATAATCATCATCAAATTTCATAATCTTTTGGTCATAAAGCACTTATCTTTTATTACCCATTGATCTGATTCAAGTGGGTGGTGATAAAGAAATTTTTTTTTTTTTTTTTTACCTTTTTTATTTTGAAGAATTATGGGTAGGGGGAGAGTTGAGCTTAAGAGGATTGAAAACAAGATAAACAGGCAAGTGACTTTTGCAAAAAGAAGAAATGGACTGCTGAAGAAAGCATATGAACTCTCTGTACTTTGTGATGCTGAGGTGGCTCTTATTATCTTCTCCAACCGTGGGAAGCTTTATGAGTTCTGCAGCACCTCCAAGTACACTTTTTTACTATGTGTTTGTGTGTGTTTTTGTAGATCTGAGATGGGTTTTGTGTTTCTTGATGTATAGATATATAATCATGTGGTTATTTGTTAGTTTAGTGTGGTTTGTGTAGATGAAGATTCTCAAGTTGGATGAGTTAAATGGTTTGAGTTTTGCTTATTTAAAGATTTGTTGTTTAGGGTTAGTGATTTGAGATTTAAGTAGATCTTGTCTTTATGAATCTATAAAAGGTAAGTTGAAGAAAGAAAGTAAAAGTATGTAAAAAAAATCAAGAAAATGGGAGGGTATGTTTAGTTTTAGTTATAGTTTCTTTTTCTTGAATTTAGTTTGATTAAAAAAATTACTTTTTGGTTCTTGAAAGACAAAATCCCATTTTATAATAAAATAAGGTTTTTAATGCAAGTCTTGATGCATCAATCCGAAGAATCTTCGGGTTCTTAAGTGTTTTTAAGAACACAACATTCATCAATCTTGATCTTGACCAATGTTTATATGTCTTAAAGATTTTCTTTAGGTTATAGCTTCATTTAACTGAAAATGATGAATTAAATAGATTTTTTTATTCAATCAATGTTGTAGTTATTTATTTTGCAAAAATCTTGGTGGGATTTGAGCTACAAGTTCACTGAATTCATAGGCTGAAGAACCAAATTGTTTATTATATATAATCTTGGAACCCTAAGTGTCAGCACATTGTTTATTACAGATTTTTTACTTTCTTGTTTCAAATCAATGTGACATACTTTTTGGATTTCAAATAGTTCATATAACCACTATCTAAAACTCATTGGGTCCTTACTTTGTTCATGCAGATCATGGTTATGGAGTTTTAGACTTATTTTAAATAATTTTTCTTTGATTTGAACTTATTTTTTTTATATATCTCAGCATGCTCAAGATGCTTGAAAGGTATCAGAATTGCACCTATAGTTCGATGGAAGTTAACCGATCTGCCAATGATGCCGAAGTATGATTTCAATTCATTTGCATTCCTACTTTTTCGTTTTGCTACTTGATAGATTATGGATTATACGAGTTAGAGTAGTCTTTTAATGAGTTTCTTTTTTTTGGATCGTGTAGCAAAGCAGCTACAAGGAGTACATAAAACTGAAAGCTAAATACGAGTCGCTCCAACAATACCAAAGGCAAGTAGCGCGTGTGTGCTGAAGAAAGATTTGATGTTTACAAGTTTAATAAGACTAAAAGATTGGTATATGGTAAATTAATCTTGTATGTTCATATCACAGGCAACTTTTCGGGGAAGACTTGAACCCGCTAAATCTGAAAGAACTTGAGCAACTCGAGCGCCAACTTGACTCTACTCTAAGGCAAATCCGGTCCATAAGGGTATTTTCAGGGTCTTTTTACTAAACTTCAAAATCTGAGGGGGCATTTGGATGTCTGTATCCAAACATCCAAACACCTCGTCAGATAAATTTAAAGTTATTTATAAGTCTTGAGCCATATCTTTTTTAAAACTCATAATTGGTATGTTATTATTGAAATTTATCAACATATGTATGATCTTATGCTTAATATGTAGACTCAATCAATGTTGGATCGGCTTTCGGAACTTCAAGTTAAGGTATCATAGTTCTATACAGGGGAGGAGCTTAGTGGAAACCCAGGGGTGCACCCGTCCCCTGAATGTTTCAGTTAGAAGTGTAAAATTTCCGATTTTTCATCAAAAAATTTTAAAATGACAAAGGATCCCCCCCCCCCCCCCCCCCCAATTATTTTGCCTAAATATTTATACAATATATAAATTGGGTCCCATGACTTTTCTACCCCCGGAACTTTTGGTCAAGCTCCGCCACGGGTTCTATATTTAAGATCCGGATCATAAAATTGTATAATTTACATAACTTGTTACAAATAAATGCATGAAACTTGCAGGAAAGGATGTGGCTTGAAGCTAACAAAGGTTTGCAAAATAAAGTAAGGAGACTCATATGTGGAGTAATTCATGAAATCACATTTAATACACAATAATGAAAGAAAACCGGTTTAAAAAATAATAATTAAAGAAAACTGAATAGAATTTGTGTTTATGCAGCTAGAAGAATATTATGCAGAAAACCAAGCAGGACCATCATGGGCAGGAGGAGGTGAACATGTAAATTCATTTGGGCAACACCATCAGAACCAGGAACAACATCCTCAAGATCATGAAGGTTTCTTTCAGCCTCTTGACTGCACAAATTTGCAAATCGGGTAATTCTCGAGACCAAGATTATGAATCTGTATTTCCCCATGTATTGTGATATATACTGAAATCGATGTTTTAAATATTAGTGTCAAAGGAGCAGGGGCGGATTTAGACATCATTTACGGGTTCCCAGGAACCCAGTCGATTTGGAAAAAAACGTTTTTTTTTAGTGTAAACTTTGTATGATTTGGAAAAAAACGTTTTTTTGTAGTGTAAACCTTGTATGATTTGGAAAAGGGAACCCAGTGAAAAAACTGGCTGGATCCGCCACTGAAAGGGAGGTATACTTAATTAGTTTCCCATCAATGTTTTTATAACCGGACTGGTTGTCGAATTGGACACCTTACTGGTGCACTAATCGGAAAGGCAAGACCAGTTGAAAAAAACGGATGACGTCATAAATAGTTTAAAATATAAATATATGATAACTTAAAACAAAATATAGAGATAATCTTTTTTTTATTCTTTTAGTAATAAAATATAGAGCTTTAAATAGAAAAAAAGTATAAAGTACGAAGTAGTAAATAAATCAAGGATTTTGAAAGGAGAAAAATCCTTACCAGTGCGCGCGCACTGGTTGGAAAGGTTAGATTGGTTTAAAAAACCGGGTGATGTAAAAGTTTAAGATATAAATATATGATATATTATAAAACAAATATTCTTTTATCATTTTTTCTTTTATTAATGATAAAATATAAATCCTTGAATAAATTATGAAGTAGCAAATTAAGAAATGAGATTTTGAGAGGAGATAAAACAAATAAAAGTAAAAAAAACTTGAAAACCAGTATGACGGATTCAAGTGAAAGTGATTCAAATAAACACAAACAGACTACTAATGTGCCCCGTTCCTGGTCCAACCATTCCGATCGAGTTTTTGAAAACAATGGGTTCAACATTTTTATTGGGATATCTTAGAACTTCTTAGCTTTCCTATTTGCTCCTTATTTAGATGAAACTTGTGTTTATGATTCGGTATATTGATGGGTAATTTAGCCATTTCACTTATAATTCATATTCGACGAGTGCATAGTTGAAATTTATATGAAAGATATTGACATTGATCTTGAAAAATCATAATAAGATTTGGCAAAACATGGTTAATCTTTGAACTCCAAATTTACAGGTATAATGCAATAGGTTCAAGCCAAATGACAGCATCAACAAGTGGGCAGAATGTGAATGGAATAATCCCTGGATGGATGCTTTGAATTTGACTTTGACTTTCGCATGGTCAATGGAGCAACAAACCAGTCAAATTTATCCTTTTTTGTGATATAAAATCTACAATAAACAGGATCTTTAATAATTTTGGATGTATTTTGGAGACATGTAAGAACCAACCCTTTTTCTTCAAAGTTGTTTTTTGTTTGCACATTTTAGGGTGGTTAACCTCGTTCTCCTGAAGACTTGTTCTTTGTCCTTTTTTCTTTTCTTTTTTGGATTTGATTTTACTGAATTTAGAAAACGTTACTTTTAAATGGTTCATTTTGAATTATTAAATGTGACTAATTTTGTATCTTGTTATTTTGATAATTATATTATAATTTTAGTAACTTGTTATTTTGATGCAACTAGTAGTATGAAAAGAAAGGCCTGTATCTTTCTTTGGTTAAAATTTTACTTTATTAAAAAACACAAGGTGGGCTAAGAAAAAAGAAAAAAAATAAGACTTTTATTTTCGAAAAACTTGACAGGTGAAACGAAATAAAAAGAGCTAAAATTTTAATGTTCGTGGGTGACCCGTCACTCCGTCAGTACACCATAAAAGCACAACAAAATGATTATGCATGTTGTCTTCGTCAGTCTTTTAGGTGTGCAAGCTTATGGGTGGGTTGCTATGTGTTAAAACCCTAGCAACAGGTATAGATTTCGAAATAAATAAAAGCTCAAAGAGATGATTAATCATCGGCTAACTTGTAACTAATCTATACTATACTATATTAAGAGGGGCATTTTAACATACCCAAAAAAATAAGAACTTATTTTCTCTTGATTTATAGATACACTCCTAAAATAAGGGTAAATTGGTCTTTTAAACACTAATTATATTTTAGTATCCTATTTTATTACACTTAAATCCTTGAGTTTTAACAAAATTGTGGATAATTAGTTATATTTTTCTCTCTTCACAACAAACTTAATTCTTTTAGGTATTTTTTCCATATCTTATAGACTATAATGTTTTAAAAAAATCGAAAGGTACTGTGACGACCTACTCATTTTTGTCGATGTTTCGATAGTTGTTTTGGTCAGTATTTACGTGCTGATTAAAAGGTACAAGTAGATGATGCCTTAGTGTGCAAATGATTAAAGCCTAACGTACTTGGTCATTATAATAGAATGGTTAATAGCTACATAATGTTAAGTGATTAAATACCGTCAATGCCTCATAATGTTTAATAGTTAATTTGTTATAGGGATTTATTTAAAAAATATATATCAACACATATGTGTAAAGATATCAATGGTAATGAGTTAAACTTATATAATCATTTAATGAGTTAAATAATTGGTTCTATAACATGTTCGTTTCAAAAATTTTAAAACTAAGACTATTGTCAAATAATTGATTAAACAATTTAATTTTAACAAAACTTCATAATTTAAAGGATTAGTCAAATGAGAAATGTCAAAAAAACTAAAACATAACTCCCTAAACTTGTAAGTGATTCTACCACAATATTTGTAGAAATGTACCTCAAAAGGGAAAACTTAATTGTTGAATAATGTTAAAAAGTTGCTCTTTGATTTTATAGTTTCAGTTTTAATTAGAGATGGTAGTTTTGACCCATTTGCTTATGAATTGGTCATTTCGGGTTGTGATTTATCTCAAAGGTTTCAAATATTAAAGGGCTAGCTGAAGGATTACTTGCTTCCTTGTCATTTAAACTTGCCCACTCTTCCTATTATTCATAATAAAGGGGAAAATTTAGGCATACTATAAATCATTACAGGTTTTTATACTTATCTTTGAGGGCAATGTGGTGTAGCTTATTGATGCATTTATGTGGACGCGACTTCGTTCGGTTCGTCATCTCTTCAAGTTAAAGACCGAGACTCGACATCCTCCGTCGTGTCTCGGATCGCTGAACTGCATGTTGCAGATATTCCTGTTCTGTTGCTGTTGATCCTCAAGTCTATCTGTTGCAGTTGCTGTTGACAAAATTACAAGCAAACCTGCTGCATGTCGACAAAAGTCCAGCTGCATGTCGACGGCAGTCCTGCACCTTGGCTATGTGACGAAACACCTACTGCACATGCTGTTGACGAAACTGCATATGATCATGACGAAACCCCATGCTGTTTGACGAAACTTGAAGCAGAAACATGAGTTTCGTCGGACTTGGGAGTGTGACGAAACACTCCAAGTTTCGTCACAATGATCTTTCGCCAAGGTTTCGTCGCAGAAGGTACTTTCGTCGGGGTCATCGTGTTTTGTTGGCCATAATGTTTATATAAGCAGCAGACAAGAGGGAAGAAAACCAAGAGAGACAGAACACAGAGACAGACATAAGCACAAGAGAGAACCAGTTAGTTTGTGAGAGTATATCTTTGTGTAATCGTTGTAATCAAAACTTTCTGGTTTAATATATTGTGAGTTTTAAACTTTGAATCATTGTGTTTTCATGTCTCGATCTTGGTTTGCTTTCTCGGTTGGATTCCACACAACCGGGTCAGTTCGTATACAAGGATTAGGCGATTAGATCCTCCGCTAGTTAGACCTACAAGTGGTATCAGAGCCTTGGCTCTCATCCTTGTTAAAACCGAGTCTTGGTGTCGAGTTTTGAAAGTTTGAATATTGACAATTCCTATGGTTAAATCTTTGAAAATATTGTTATTTTGCTGTTAGTTCTTATAAAACCCATGTTAAACTTCATGTACACATGTTAAAATTTGGTTTTTAGTGAAGTTTCAAGCAAAATCGTGTTTCGGAATTTCTCCGGTCACCGGAATCATCATATATTTCACCGGAGTTCTTGGTGTTCTTCATATGTTCATCAGTTCTTCATATTTTTTGGGTTTGTTTGAAGATTATCTTTGTTGATGTTTTTATTATAAATATTGTTTTGTTTAAAAAAGTTGGTAAACATTCGCCGAAAGTATGGATGGTATGGATGGTTGATGTTTGTTTACCTACTGACCATAATTACTTTTGATTAAAATATTTGCTTCACAAACTTTGTTTTCACAAGTACCAATTGGACTTTAAAATTCCAACTGTTCGTGGACTTGCATTCTTCTTGGGCCAGTATCATTATCCTTCAAAGAAGTATTATTAGTGGGCTAAGAATAAAAGTTGGGCCTGGTAATTCGTGGACATCTGATTTGGGCCTGGTTTAAGACTATCATTGGAGGGCTTTATTAATTGTTTCATTCTTCGTGAACTTGTATTAACAAATAGTCTTCGTGGGCCTTAACAATTTTCATGGGCCTTTAAAAAAAAATTCAACAAAGATTGTTCGTTGGGCAAGTATTAAAGACCATAATCTTCGTGGACCTAGTCTTTTCACAATAGCATCATAGTTGGTTCACGGTTGATTATTTTCAGTTCATCATGAGTACACACCTTTGGGGTCAAGCATTTTAGGATCTCGATCATCAAATGATCCTTCTCATCAAAGTACACCGAAAATGACAACATATATGTATGGTCATTGGATACCGGATCCTAATGTTGATATGTATACGAGTAAAGGTTCAGGTTCAGTTCCTTCATGGGCTCAGTCTCCCACACCCCCATCCTCATCAACTCCGTCCCTAGTGAGTTTAATTGCGAAAATTTCTTATAAGCACAAGGGTTCAGTACCATCTTCAAAAATCAAGCTTTGGGATAAATCTACTATCGATTGTTATTTTGCTATTAGTTCTTATAAAAACCATGTTAAACTTCATGTACACATGTTAAAATTTGGTTTTTAGTGAAGTTTCAAGCAAAATCGTGTTTCGGAAATTTCTCCGGTCACCGGAATCATCATATATTTCACCGGAGTTCTTGGTGTTCTTCATATGTTCATCAGTTCTTCATATTTTCTGGGTTTGTTTGAAGATTATCTTTGTTGATGTTTTTATTATAAATATTGTTTTGTTTGAAAAAGTTGGTAAACATTCACCGAAAGTATGGATGGTATGGATGGTTGATGTTTGTTTACCTACTGACCATAATTACTTTTGATTAAAATATTTGCTTCACAAACTTTGTTTTCACAAATACCAATTGCACTTTAAAATTCCAACTGTTCGTGGACTTGCATTCTTCTTGGGCCAGTATCATTATCCTTCAAAGAAGTATTATTAGTGGGCTAAGAATAAAAGTTGGGCCTGGTAATTCGTGGACATCTGATTTGGGCCTGGTTTAAGACTATCATTGGAGGGCTTTATTAATTGTTTCATTCTTCGTGAACTTGTATTAACAAATAGTCTTCGTGGGCCTTAACAATTCTCATGGGCCTTTAAAAAAAATCAACAAAGATTGTTCGTTGGGCAAGTATTAAAGACCATAATCTTCGTGGACCTAGTCTTTTCACAGTAGCATCATAGTTGGTTCACGGTTGATTATTTTCAGTTCATCATGAGTACACACCTTTGGGGTCAAGCATTTTAGGATCTCAATCATCAAATGATCCTTCTCATCAAAGTACACCGAAAATGACAACAGATATGTATGGTCGTTGGATACCGGATCCTAATGCTGATATGTATACGAGTAAAGGTTCAAATTCAGTTCCTTCATGGGCTCAGTCTCCCACACCCCCATCCTCATCAACTCCGTCCCTAGTGAGTTTAGTTGCGAAAATTTCTTATAAGCAAAAGGGTTCAGTACCATCTTCAAAAATCAAGCTTTGGGATAAATCTACTGTCGATTGTTATTTTGCTGTTAGTTCTTATAAAAACCATGTTAAACTTCATGTACACATGTTAAAATTTGGTTTTAGTGAAGTTTCAAGCAAAATCGTTTTTCGGAAATTTCTCCGGTCACCGGAATCATCATATATTTCACCGGAGTTCTTGGTGTTCTTCATATGTTCATCAGTTCTTCATATTTTTTGGGTTTGTTTGAAGATTATCTTTGTTGATGTTTTTATTATAAATATTGTTTTGTTTGAAAAAGTTGGTAAACATTCACCGAAAGTATGGATGGTATGGATGGTTGATGTTTGTTTACCTACTGACCATAATTACTTTTGATTAAAATATTTGCTTCACAAACTTTGTTTTCACAAGTACCAATTGGACTTTAAAATTCCAACTGTTCGTGGACTTGCATTCTTCTTGGGCCAGTATCATTATCCTTCAAAGAAGTATTATTAGTGGGCTAAGAATAAAAGTTGGGCCTGGTAATTCGTGGACATCTGATTTGGGCCTGGTTTAAGACTATCATTGGAGGGCTTTATTAATTGTTTCATTCTTCGTGAACTTGTATTAACAAATAGTCTTCGTGGGCCTTAACAATTTTCATGGGCCTTTAAAAAAAAATTCAACAAAGATTGTTCGTCGGGCAAGTATTAAAGACCATAATCTTCGTGGACCTAGTTTTTCACTGTAGCATCATAGTTAGTTCACGGTTGATTATTTTCAGTTCATCATGAGTACACACCTTTGGGGTAAAGCATTTTAGGATCTCAATCATCAAATGATCCTTCTCATCAAAGTACACCGAAAATGACAACAGATATGTATGGTTGTTGGATACCGGATCCTAATGCTGATATGTATACGAGTAAAGGTTCAGATTCAGTTCCTTCATGGGCTCAGTCTCCCACACCCCCATCCTCATCAACTCCGTCCCTAGTGAGTTTAATTGCGAAAATTTCTTATAAGTAAAAGGGTTCAGTACCATCTTCAAAAATCAAGCTTTGGGATAAATATACTGTCGATTGTAATCCGACAGTTCAATTGGAGAACAGTGGTCAAACAAGAACGGCGTTTTAAGCTGAAATTGTCAAGAATGTCAGCGATGGTGAGTCCTCGAGAAATGATGACAGTTCTGAACATGGCAGTAGTTCAGTTGAAGATGTTACAAGTTCAAGTTGAAGCGAGGATGGATCGGAATATGAATCAACAAGGGAGGTTGTTGATTCTGAGGCAAATGAGTCACTATCTGAGAGCGAATCCAGTCAGGTATGTGTCGATAAACCAAGTTCTGATAGGTGTAATAAATGTGTTAGTTTAGGTGATAAATTGTCGGACTTGCAAAGCAAATATGACGATTTGCAAAGCAAGTATGACGTGACATTTATCCACAATCAAGGTTTGATCGTGGATCTTTCGAAATGCAAAGAGGCTAACATGTTTTATGAAAACCATGAAAAAGAGTTTAAAACGGTGATTGAAAATTTAAGAAAAGATAAAACCGAGCTAACAAAAATGGTTTCAAGAAAACAAACTGACATAAACTGTTATATCAATCGACTCGAGGTCATGCAAAAAGAGTTAGCCTGTGTAAAGTGTGAAAGTGAGGCGATCCAGCTTAAGCTAAATAGTTATTTAAACTCTAGTTATGTGTTGGATCACATCATCGATGTTCTGAAAGAGAAAAAGGATGTCACGTGCATTGGATATAAAACATGTCCACCACCTGTTAGACACAATTATGATGCAATGCCTGATGAGGAGAATAGAACTTATTTTGAGCAATTTGTTCCTTTAGACATTGAGGAATTTGCAACCGGACTTGGATACAAAAATGAAGTATCATCAGATTCGGATGTTTCAACAGTTACAAGTGTGTCAACTGCTGAACAAAATCAGGATCCTCCAGTCATTGTTGAGGATGTTGATTCTTCAGATGATGAATCCGATGATACTGACTCAGCACAGTCTGATGCGGTAATCAAAGAAGAGGACATACCTCTTGAGAATCATATTCTATGTGATCCTCCCGCAAAACCTGCTAAGACTGTTCTCGTCGAGTCCACGTCTGCAAAAGAGTCTGAGAGTGTGAATTTGCTGTACACTCTTGTTGGTGATGATAAAATCTATTCTGACAAATATTTTCTGATTAAAAATGTAAATCAATCTTTAATCAGTAAAGTTTTTGAAGATTGGACAAGTAGGTTTTTGGGAAAGTCGGGTTCACACGTTGTGGTAACACAGTGCCCTCCGATTCCAAAAGCTGAAGTTCGAAAACAATATGGAAATCAAAGATTGCCAACAGTGAAAAAGCAGCAAAATCATACCAAACCGAAAGGTAAATCAACGACTCAAGGTCGAAAGGAACAAAACCAGAGGAAGAACAAAAAGGTGAACTTCGTGAAATCTCGAGGGACCGATAAAATTGAAACTTTCGAAAACAAATCCAACACGGATTTTGTTAAACAAGTTAAAAGTTTGAAAAGAAACAGTCAAAACAATTACACACAACACACAAACGGTTGTGATGTAGGACCAAGTACCTCAAGATCACGAAGTTCATCATCAAGCTCTTACAGTTATGATTCTCCGAGGTTTGTTGAGCGGAGATCATGCTTTGAATGCGGTGAGTTTGGACACATTGTCAAGAACTGTCCATATCTCACCAAGGGAAAAGGAAAGGTTTTTGCCCCCCATGAAAACTCTTACCGATCACGAACTGGTTCACCAAAAGAAGACTTTCGGCTTCAACAAGAAAGAAAAGTGAAACAGAAGAGGAAACAAAGAAAAGAAGTTGAAAAGGTTTTAAAACCAGAGGTTATCCAAACACAGACTGTTAAGTTAGAAGTTAAAAATGAAAAACAAAAACAGATTTGGAAACCAAAACCAGTAAGTGTTTCAGGGGGAGCTACATCAATTCCGAATCATCGGGAAATGGATCTTACAATTCTCGATGAAGACGGACGACCCAAGTCTGTGAAGGCTTGGGTCCCCCTCCCCAATTAATCTCTGAATGAGTGTGCAGGATGTTCCAGGAGGAACTATTGATGGTCTTAGGATTGTTGATAGTGGAGCGTCCATGCACAAGATCGGCAACATAAGGCTCCAAAATATTGTTACATCTAGGAGAATATTGTTGCCATTGATGGAGAGTGATAAAAAGAAAAGAAGACAAAAAATTCCGATGAAGGAATGATGGTGAAAGAATGTGGTTGAATGAAGTTGAAAATTCGACAAGTTGAAAAATGTGCCAAAATTTGGTTGTTCTGGTTTTTGATCGGGTCAACATGATAGATTCAAATGAAATGTACGCGCCTGCAGCACGTCTGAAGCTTTTCGAAGATTCATGGATTTTTCTTCCACAAGAAGTTCAAAGTACACAAGATGAACATGTAGTGTACTTTTCTCCACGGTGTGATTGAAGAAAATGTGTTGGTTGATCAAACTACACCAGGTGTGCGAATGCCTTGGCGTGGAGTGAACAACCGCACACTACTTCTAAAAGAGAAAGAGAAAGACAAAGACCTTCGTTGGTACAATGTGGAAGACCAGCCGGACCCGAAGGTTTATGATCTTGTTGCTGTGAAGAGATTTCTCGGTTAGTTGAAGTAGCAACAAAAAAATCGACCTTGAAATCCACACCGGGTGGATATCCAATTTGGGAGAGCTCTCAGATTCCTGCCAATGTACGAAGCATTTGCAGAATACAGTTTTAAATTTCTAATCTCTCCTATACTTGTCGATATTTAAGTTGTTTTGCGAATCACTAGAAATCCTGTGCAGCATTCAAAGACCAAACACATCAAAAATTAAGTATCACTTCATACGTGATTGCTTTGATAAAAGACTAATTGATGTTGTTAAGGTCCACCCCGATGACCAACGTGCCGACCTTTTTACCAAAGCATTTGACAAATCACGATTTGACTTTTTATTATTGGTAAACGGCATTAAGGTCAAGCATGAGTTAATCCAACATCGGAAAATCATTTTGTAAATATTTGTTTGTGTTTTCTTAATTTCTCATAGTTTTTACATTTTAGGGGGAGTAAATCCAAATTTGAAAAATTCAAAAACATCGAAAAATTTCAAAAACACAAAAACAATAGAAAAACAAAAATGAGTTTCCTGGCGAGCAAAAGGGAAAATGATAGTACATCAGTGGTCTGTCCAAACCTCTTTAAACCTTAAAAAGAAAAACGATAAGCAGCTCTATATAAGATGTATCGGTAGGCTCACAATCATTTTAAAGTGTGCAGGTTGATATAAACCTTAATCGACTGAAGAGTGTGTGGGAACCACTCATTGGCATATGGTCTTAGTACCGAAATTTCGTTTGAGAGATTGCCAAGGTTCTGAGATATGTGCTCTTTATGTTGTTTATCATCTGGGTATCATGGTTGTTTCTTTTACCGAAATATAACGGAGACGAAGTCTAGATCTTCCATGATACCATACATACGTGTACATATTGCATACGACCTCAATAAGTGATAAACAATCACATGTCCAAACAAAATAAGTGATAATATATCACATTTATCCGGGAGTCAAGTTCGTCTCTTTGTTGTACGTTGTACTGACCTATTCACGGACTTGCTCCTGTGCGCTCATGCATCTGAAAATCAAGTTCCTCATCAATAAGTGATTCTATGACATAGGGCTTGTTTTCAATTCAAAATAAGTGAGTATCTCACATTTTCATATACGTCAAAACAGATGATAAATGGTATACTCACCAGTAAGATGAACTCTTGTGCATACCTTGATACGGGAATGTGTCGTGTGTGGGTGAACACCGGTCGGTAAGTATAAATCATACCTTAACGTATCCCCTCGCCATGTTTACATCTGATAAGTTGAGCTTATGTGGACAACAATACCGATAATTGTTATAGGATGCTTATCTAATTGTTAACAAAATGAACAACAAGAGCGTTTTGGCGTGACCGTACATTGATATGATTCTCTTACCCTCGAAACTCGCAAAAAGAATGTCTGTAAATATTTATTTAATGCTTTCAGTTTCTTCATCTTTGTTTATATTTATTTACTGCTTTCAGTCTTTACATTTCAAATATTCAAAAATACCAAAAAGATTTTAGGTGTGTATTAATATAAACTTTATAAAAAGCCAAAAAGATTTTATTTCTAATTTCTTTTGATTAACCGATGTTGGAACTCGAGTCTTCATTACCTGAAATCTGATCGAAACCAAAACAACTAATTCTTCATAAACGGTCGAAATTTGCAAGTTTTTTTGAAAGTTAAAGACTAAAATTAAACAATTTGTTAAACTTTCAAACTGTCGGACGGTAGTTGATTGAAAAATGGTCACTTGTGTGTCGTTTGTTTTTGTTAACTATATTCCTAGCATTTGTTCTCATTACGCGTTTAGCTTTCTTGTATGTGCAAATGCTACAATCAAACCAGCTAAAGGCGAAGAGAACGTGCTCGATGACAAGCTTCAGAATGAAGACACTCCATGGAGGTACTCAAAAGATAAAGATGACCGAGTTGCCGCTGACCTATCATCAACACCAGAAGGATCTAAAGAACTGAAGATCAACAGATTCACCAGCATAACTCAAATGAGAGTTTATTTTAAAGGGGAGTTTGTTAACACACTTCCTAAAAGAAATAGGGAGTTTGTTGATACACTTTCTACTTACGACACGTGAAGACTTTGAAGATCCTCCAACATGAAAGACATGGAAGATGAACCCTCACGAGCAGCGTCCAAGGGGGAGTTTGTTGATGCATTTATGTGGACGCGACTTCGTTCGGTTCGTCATCTCTTCAAGTTAAAGACCGAGACTCGACATCCTCCGTCGTGTCTCGGATCGCTGAACTGCATGTTGCATATATTCCTGTTCTGTTGCTGCTGATCCTCAAGTCTATCTGTTGCAGTTGTTGTTGACAAAATTACAAGCAAACCTGTTGCATGTCGACGAAAGTCCAGCTGCATGTCGACGAAAGTCCTGCACCTTGGCTATGTGACGAAACTCCTACTGCACATGCTGTTGACGAAACTGCATATGATCATGACGAAACCCCATGCTGTTTGACGAAACTTGAAGCAGAAACATGAGTTTCGTCGGACTTGGGAGTGTGACGAAACACTCCAAGTTTCGTCACAATGATCTTTCGCCAAGGTTTCGTCGCAGAAGGTACTTTCGTCAGGGTCATCATGTTTCGTCGGCCATAATGTTTATACAAGCAGCAGACAAGAGGGAAGAAAAACAAGAGGGACAGAACACAGAGACAGACATAAGCACAAGAGAGAACCAGTTAGTTTGTGAGAGTATATCTTTGTGTAATCGTTGTAATAAAAACTTTCTGGTTTAATATATTGTGAGTTTTAAACGTTGAATCATTGTGTTTTCGTGTCTCGATCTTGGTTTGCTTTCTCGGTTGGATTCCGCACAACCGGGTCAGTTCGTATACAATGATTAGGCTACTAGATCCTCCGCTAGTTGGACCTACATAGCTAATGATCCGCTATGTGTTATACTTGCAGGTCAAAGATGCTGCTCTGTTGTGAGGCATGTTACAATGAGTTTACCAAGTAATTTAGGCCTGAGACTTGAATTGAACTTATTTATGTTTCTAAGTATGTTTTACATTAAATTTTAATTTAATTTGTTTTTTTTTAATTTTATTTGTTTTTACTGTCACTAAGTTGAGAGTTAATAAATATTTGTATTATGTAAAACTTTGCCCCTGTTTTAAAGATAGTAAATATTATATTTACATAAATGGTCCAGCTATATTTTTGTGATAGCTACAAATAGGTCAAGTAAATTTTGGTAAACAATATAGATTCTATTAAACATAAGATATACATGAATGTCTACATTAAACACGAAAAAAATGAATTTAGTAAATTCTTAAACTTGCTGACATTCATAAAAAAATAATATTTGTTATACAAGGTTTATATAATTGTGCTCAACTTTTAAACTTATTTTAAAAAGTGAAATTACATATTTTTTAAAAGTTGTTGACCACTATTTTTTTTTTAAATTTGTTTTCAAGCCTGTTTAAACTTTTATTTTTATGTTATATTTTATAAAAAGCACCATATTATAATATCTCTAATTCGTAACATTTTGGTGCAATAAAGGTTGTATGCAATGTTTAATAAGTTTCTTGTGCTTATTGTGATTCTATATTGTTGTACAACATTCTTAAGCACTCCCCATGGGTCCATCACCGTACATTCTTAGGTGCTCCCCACATGTGCATCACCGCTTACAATGCAGCGGTCTAGGTAACCCTCTGTCCCTCACTTTTTCTTCTTGTTCTTTAGTTGCGATGGTGATTTTGGGGAGATGAAAAAGAAGTTCCGGTTCCAGAAATGGAAGGATCCAGCGCCACCGTGAGTGGCGTTCCACGTATTCCGATCAAAATTGTGATTATGTAGAAATTGAGAAAATCCGCACAATTAGTAGAATAATAGTCATGCGTAAATCGTAATAATTTACAAAATTTAACATTACAAAATTTATCTTGTAAGTCAAGAATTTTATTATCCGTAAACCCATGAACGGCGTCAAAAAAAGATTGTGTAGTTTTAAAAAGGCTTCCAAAAATTTACAAAACAAAAACAAATTTTGCATTACAAATTGTCGCCCCCGCATAATCGCGCGGGTTTCCTAGAAGTACTTCTACAATGTGGATAAATAATACTATAATAGTTTTCTTATTAATGATATACTTATTTCATTGGGTTTTTTTTACATATTTCCCCTTCCTAAAAGGTCTTATTACATAGTTACCCAACCTTTAAAATCAATTACATATTTCCCCTTTTTAAACTATATATATTACATATTTTCTCTTCCTAAACCATATATATTACATATTTATCATTTCCACTAAAATTACTTTTATTAAATTACTACTTTATCCTTAACAAACATATTAAATGATTATTTACAATTTTAATGAACTTGTCAACATAGCCATTCAACATGAAAGAATTTTCATACCATAAATTTATCAAATTCCCTGATGCTTACCTTCAATTTATTTAAGATCGTCCCCACAATCATTGTAATTATATCATATATAATATTAAAGAAGAGAAGATGAATAGCGTTGTACAACATCTAATGCATGTTTTACAAGTTCATCAATTTGTTTTCCTTTATTCTATTTCGTCATTTAGTGTAAACTTTTTTCATTTACAACCCTTGTAGTTTAACTATTGTTTTTTTTTTCTTTTACTTTAACCAAATTACCTTTCTACCTCTAAATAGTTTTTTTAACGAACATGTTAATACCGTTTTAGACATATTTTTTTTATTTTTCTTTTTCTTTGCTATAACGAGTGTGGCAAAGGTTTCTTTTAGCTTATTATTTTTAACGAATACGCCGATACTCTTTTGAACATATTTTTTTACTTTTTTTCTTTGCTATACCGTGCGTGCCAAAACCGACCAAGTTTCTATCGTTTTCTTTTTCGTTTCCCTTAATTTTACATTTGTTATTTACTATATGGTTTAACATTTTGTTATTATTTTGATGTCCAGAGCCGAGTTACGACGCAAATAGCATAACCCATTAATATATCATTTTAATTTAATTTTACAAATTTATTTATCGGTTGTCTTGGTGTGCAATACGTTCTGATTTTCAATCCCGTCCCTGCGCAACGCACGGATAACTACGACCCTAGTTTAATTAAATTACTAAGATAAGAATTAATGCTCAAAGAGTTAATCCCATATGTTTGATGTTTGATTTATTATTATTCAAACCAGGGGCGTATCCACCTATATCTTAAAGTCGACGGATGCACCCCTTGAAAAAATAAAATTTAGTGTTAAATTCCCAGTAAAATCCAGACTGCACCCCTCGAAAATTTTCGTCCGCACCCGTTGGAAATTTTCGACCACCTCTCTTAGGAAAAAAATCTTATTAATTTGTAAAAAAAAAATTACCTGATTTTTTTAAATACAACCTAATTAACTTTCCACTTAACTAATTAACTTTCACTTAACCCAATAAACACACCATAACTCAAGCCCAACCCAATCTAATAATCTAATTTGAATAAAATATAATAACCCAACCCACTGCAATTTTGGCCACCAAGCTCACGAAACAACATCTCATCACTATTTTCGGGTATGGTTCGATTATTTTTTTTTGTTTTCTTGTTTTATTTGGATTTTTAGGAGAAATACAATTGTTAAGAAAAGTTTGAAATTTTAGTTGTTTTGTTGTTTTTTGAAACTTTAGTTGGTTGATTTTTTTGTTTTAGTTAAAGTTTAATGTATTTAAATGGTTAGTTAGAAGGAATCAATAACTAAAACTAGGGCTTGATTTTAAAGTTAAAAATTATGAAGTTTGGTGATGATTGTTTAAGTGTTTAGTGTTGAAAACTAGTTGTATATGTTATATAGAGAAAGACTTGCTTAGAAAAGTAGGTCTAGATGTTTTGGATAGATTTTAAAAAATGAAAACCCGTAGAGCGACTTGTACTGCTGTGAAAGGATGTTTCAATGGAATGAAGTGGCCAACCTTGGTAAACATGTCCGCAACAACTAATATAGTGTCCTTACCACTCGATTTAGGCAACCCACTGATAAAGTCCATGGAAATATCAGTGAATATGGACTAAGGTATAGGCAATGGATTCAATAAGCCAGGAGTAGAGATAGCCTCATATTTAGCTTTCAAACATGTATCATAATTCTTAACCAACTTCTTCACCTCTTTAGTTGCCCCTTTCCAATAGAACATATTCCTAAACCTTTGTAATGTTGCATGTATACCAGAATACCCCCTACTACAAAAGCATGACATAGCAACAAAATTTCTCGTCTTAACTCAGCTTGTTTACCAATCCACAACTTCGTTTTCCTGGTTAATAACTCCTCATCCCACTTCATATGTTTAATCTCTTTTCCTTGTACTAGATCTTGAATCATCTGCTGAGCACTGCTATCCTCCTTCCAGTGAGCCTTAATCTTGTTTAATAATAAAGGCTCATAAGAAGAAACTGCCATTTGAAATAAGGATGATCCATGTACTCTAGAAAGTGCATCTGCAGCATTGTTTTCCACTCTTTTTTTATACACGATGTGGTAATCATACCCCATCAACTTACTCAACCGTGTATGCTACAATGGTGTTGTGATCTTCTGTTCTAGTAAGTGTTTCAAGCTTTTTTGATCAGTTCGAATGGTAAAATGATTTAGAATTAAGTATTGGTGCCAATGCTTTATTGCCAATAGTATTGCCAACAACTCTTTCTCATATACAGAAAGAGTACATTGTCTAGCAGATGGTGCTTTACTTACAAAAGCTATAAGATGTTTCCCTTGCATTAAAACTGCTCCCAAACCTTTTAAACTAGCATCCGTTTCAATGACGAACTCCTGAGTCCAATCTGGTAAAGCTAGAAAAGGTGCTTGTATTAATGCTAATTTCAAAACTTCAAATTGCTTTCTGAGCTTCACTAGACCAATGAAATGCATCTTTCTGCAGTAGGTTTGTCAAAGGTTTTGCAATAGTTCCATAAGAAGAAATGAACCTCCTATAATATCCAGTTAACACAAAAAAACCCCTAAGCTGTTTAATAGTTGTAGGAACAGGCCAATTTTTTAACAGCTTCCACCGTAGATGAATCAGTAGACACCCCATGTTTTGAAATCACATGTCCCAAATACTCCACCTTTGAAACAGCAAAACTACATTTTGATAGTTTAGCATAGAGTTGGTTCACTCTAAACAGTTGGAGGACTTCTTCCAAATATTTGAGATGTTGATCCATATTTCTGTTGTATACCAACACATCATCAAAGAATATCAACACCGATTTCCTTAATAGCTTTTAAAATACTGAGTTCATTAACCCTTGAAAAGTAGCAGGAGCATTTGTCAATCCGAAGGGTAAAACTAAGAATTCAAACAGCCCTTGATATGTTCTAAAGGCAGTTTTATGAATATCATCTTCATACATTCTTACTTGATGATATCCAGATCTCAAATCAAGCTTAGAGTACACGGTGGCCCCACCTAATTCTTCCAACAATTCCTCAATGAGGGTATAGGAAATTTGTTTTTAACTGTGTGCTCATTCAGTTTCCTATAATCAATGTAAAGCCTCCATGACCCATCTTTCTTTTTAACCAACACCACTGGCGATGCAAATGAACTCACACTATGTCGAATGATTCCCAAATCCAACATTTCTTGCACCATCTTTTCTATAATATCCTTCTGACCCATTGGATATCTGGATTCTCTTTGATTAATAGTCACTATTTCATCAATCAACTTAATTCTGTGATCACAGCTTCGATTAGGAGGTAAGGATTTTGGTTCTTGAAATACATCATCATATTGTTGTAATAGTGCTTGAATTCTTTTATCATTCTGATTGTCTTCAATCCTGGTCTGATGTTGAAATGTACCACCCATAACACTTTGCATGCTGAAAAATTCCAGCTGAACCATGGAACTATCTTTGTTTAATAAACCGAACAACTTCTCTATCGAATATAATGAAATATCACTCTTAGTTATGCCTTTCAACTCAACCACCTTAGAACCTGCCTTAAATTGCATAGACAGCTTCTTACAATTCCATACAATATCATCCAAGGATTGTAACCACTGAATACCCAAGACCATATCATAGTTATCCAATGGCAGTAATAATACATTTGTTTTAAACCATACCCCTTGCATTAACCATTGGAAATCTTGACAGAGTTTATTGCACTCTAACTCTTTCCCATTCGCCACCAAAACATTCACTAAAGGTACATCTTGTTGGAAATTTTATAAATAATATTATATTATGAGTTAATATAATGATTATTTAATAATTAAGCCAAGATGAATGAGAGATCTTATGCATTAAGTTTGTGTGTTGGAACCATAAACATGTGGGAAACTGAGCTTGTTCCACATAGGTGAAGAGATAAATCTTTTGTGGATTTATAATTAGAATTCTCTACACGAATGTATTCTTGTGTGACAACTCACACCCAGTGGTAACCAGAAGGGTGCAAAGCACCCGACACACGCACGCGCCCGCGCCCGGGCACGGGACCATGGCGATGGGCGCACTTTGCACTTCGTACGCTCGCATCGCCGCGAGCCACTTGGAGCCGCCTTTAGTATTTTTTAGATGCATCTTGGCCTAGTGTTGTCAGCTAGAGACTTTCAAATTCCTCCAGTCAAATGATAAGTTACAGAATTCATTGTTCCATTGAATTCTAAATTTTATTCTTATAAGTTTCAGAATTCATTGTGTTATTGAATTCTAGAATTGAATGGTGCATTCAATATACAGTTATCATTTCGAATTCTAACCAGTATATAGACAAATATTTGTGCTTGTATTAGACACATAATACTGAAATCGCCTGGTTCATACAACACACACATCAAACGAATTTCCTAACTTTGCATCTCTACGCACTCTTATTTCATGTATCCTTTCAGGTGCTAGGCTAATCCCGGCAGTACAATCTGCATAGGCTATTGTACCCTGGGAAACAAACGGGTTCACCTGGGTGGCCTGAAATCTGTTTTAAGGGAAGCGTGATCTTCACGTGCCTCAGTCACAATTATTTTATGTTTTCTTTCTTTTTCCTTTTGTAACATGTTCTTGGTTTTCTTTACATTTCTTGTACTGTATTATCTTTCAGTTTGCTTTTGTTCTTACTTATGAGTTGTAATTATAAAATTGATTAATAAAATTGTTATTTTATTTATTTTGTGAACGGTTGTCCTATAAGCTTAAAACAGATTTCAAAACCCGTTCACTGTTTTGGTTTTAAATTTTTTTTAAACAGTTTCTTTTATTTATTAGCAAACTTGTGTAGTTTGCATTGGTTTTCTGTAAACCAATTTGTTTCTGCCATAAACTGATTGCATTTTTACTCTTGTTTCAGAAATGGCTACTGTTTCAGCAACCACATCAACCACTGTTGGATCCACATCCACCACCATGGGACCATTGGTTGGTACCCAAGCGGCACAAGCAGTTGCTAACCATGCTGAAAAACCAGAGAAGTTCACTGGTTTGAATTTTAAGAGATGGCAACAAAAGATGTTGTTCTATCTGACCACTCTAAACCTTGCAAGGTTTTTGACGGAGTCCCCTCCTGTTCTCGCAGAAGGGACAACTGATGTCCAATCTGTGAGTGCTGTTGAGGCTTGGAAACATTCTGAGTACCTATGCCGCAACTATGTGTTGAATGGCCTCTCAGATGCCTTGTATAACGTGTATCTCAAGGTTCCAACTGCCAAAGAATTATGGGAGTCATTGGAACGGAAATACAGGACTGAGGATGCGGGTACTAAAAGTATGTTGTGGCTAGGTTTTTGGACTATAAAATGATTGATTCAAAAACTGTGATGAGTCAAGTCCAAGAACTGCAGATTATTCTTAGTGACATTTTGTCGGAAGGAATGAATCTAAGTGAAACATTCCAAGTGGTAGCAATTGTTGAAAATGTGTCTCCTAGTTGGGTGGACTTCAAGAATTACCTTATGCATAAGCGAAAGGAAATGACTATTGAAGACCTTGTGGTTCGTCTTCGTATTGAGGAGGACAACAGATTGTCACACAAAGGAAGTCAAGTTGAAGCTTCTGCAAAAGCGAACCTTGTGGAACACGGTCAATCCTCAAGGGGTTACAAGGGTAATAAAGGCCACAAGTTCAAAGGCAAAGGGAAAAACAAAGTTGTTGACCTTGCGCCAAAGAAAGGTGGTATGAAAAAGAAGGTTGGTCCTTTCAAAGGGAAATGTTACAACTGTGGACAAACTGGTCACGTTGCTAACCAGTGCAAAGAGCCTAAACGTGACACGACTCTTATGGTTGATGATGATGATGGTATGCCCTTAGTGGCCATGATTTCAGACCTCACTACCATGACGGAGGAGGTAAATTTGGTGGCTAATGAGTCAAAAGGGTGGTGGGTTGATACTGGGGCAACTCGCCATGTGTGCCCAGATAGGACCCTCTTTAATACGTTTAAAGATGTGGTGGGAGAAAAGTTGTACATGGGTAATGCTGCTACAGCTGATATCAAGGGAGAAGCTAATGTGATCTTGAAGTGGACTTCTGGGAAAGAGCTCACTTTGAAGAATGTGCTTTATGTTCCAGACATGCGCAAGAGTCTTGTGTCGGGTTGGATGCTTAACAAGCATGGCTTTCGTTTAGTTTTTGAAAGTGATAATTTTGTTTTAACTAATCGTGGTATGTTTGTTGGAAAGGGCTATGACCAAAATGGCATGTTTAAACTTAATGTAATGGTTGTCAAGAAAAACATGAATAAAAGTGCTACTACTTCTGCTTACTTGGTTGAGTCTCCTAATGTTTGCCATGGACGTCTTGGTCATGTAAATTTTAATTCGATGCGTCGTTTAATTAACTTAGATTACATACCAACTTATGCCATTGACTCTAAAACAAAATGTAAAACTTGTATTGAAGCTAAACAAACAAGATCATCCTTCAAATCAGTTGAAAGAATAACTGAACCCCTTGATCTGATTCACACTGAAGTGTGTGACTTAAAATCAATTCCCACCAGAGGTGGTAATAAATATTTTATTACCTTTATTGATGACAATACAAGATATTGTCATGTTTACTTACTTAAGAGTAAGGATGAAACAATTGACAAGTTTATCTTGTATAAAGCTGAAGTTGAGAATCAACTCAACAAGAAAATAAAACGTGTGAGAAGTGATAGAGGAGGTGAATTCGTTTCACCATTTGGAGAAGTATGTGCAAAAAGTGGCATAATACACGAGTGTACCCCTCCTTATACACCCCAATCAAATGGCATCGCGGAGCGAAAGAATCGTACACTAAAAGAAATGATGAATGCCATGTTGATAAGTTCTGGGATGAGCCAGGACATGTGGGGGAGGCCATTTTGTCGGCCAATTTTTTGTTAAATAAAATACCTTTCAAGAATAAGGATGTAAGACCTCATGAGTTGTGGTGGGGACGTAAATCATCCTATAAATACTTGAAAGTGTGGGGGTGCCTGGCCAAGGTGATTGTTACACCCCCTAAGGCACTTAGAATAGGACCAAAAACTGTTGATTGCATTTTCATTGGATATGCCAAAAACGGTAGCTCACATCGTTTTCTTGTATATGAATCTAAGAATCCTGATGTGCACAAGGACTCTATCATAGAGACAAGGCCAGGAAATGTGACTTACTTTGAAGAAGAGTTTCCAATGTTAGTACAAATTCATGCGAGTTCTTCAACAACCAATCATACAAGTTCATCAACAATGGTTGATGAGACTGTTCGAGAGGAAACTCAAGAACAATTAGAGGTTGAAGAGGGTGAGTGATGTGTGCAAAATGCAACATATAAATTACATCAAATGAGGCATAAAACTAACCCTTTTTTAGTACTAATGTTGGAAAAAGTGTGCTTTTGTCTTCCTTTTGTATTTTCAGGGTTAAAAGAGCTTAATTGAACAAAAGAAGCAAAAATGCAGCCAAATCCAGCATAAATACAAGAAAAGGAATAAAAGTGGCATGCCCGACCCCTCGACAGCATCCTCCAAAGCAAAAACAAGAGAATAGATGGCTGAACACGCCCCGTGCTCACTGAGCACGGGGGCGTGCCCAAGTGTCTGCAGAAAAGACAAAGTTGTAGAAGCTTCTATCACCCACCACGGGGGCGTGTCCAGCGAACACGGGGCCGTGGTCAACTCTAAGATTCACAGAATCTAGGAAAATCTTGATAGTACAGATACGCTTCTGCACACGGGGTCATGCCCAGCGGACATGGGGGCGTGGTCAACTAATGCAGACAAACTTCATTTAATGAAGAAAGAGAAGATGGGTGGACACGCGGCCGTGTCCGGGCTTCTGTACAGGCTATAAATAGGGGTGCTTGGCTCACTTGCAAACCATCCCTTGGCAAACCACCTATCTCACACTTCACCCACCCACCACCACCATCACAACCCACATCCACCACCATCATCCATCATCCATCATAGAGTGTGTGAGTAGTCTCGGGATCCAAGATTGATCGTAAGAGTTCTTGACAATCAAAGGCCATGTTTGCCTAAGTCTCTTACATCACTTGGTGAAGACAAGTGTTTAGTGTAATACTTTTTATTTTTAATCTTTTCGCACTTTTTATTTGGTTCTGTATTAATGACTTTAATAACTAGTTTCTTATGTTGAAGGTGAGTCTTCCTTATCGTTTGTCCGTGGTGTCTTGGCATTATTTTACTACCTGGTCGGGGGTTAAGGGAACGGTTTGGTAAGAGTCTTGCCTTGTTCAGTGTATAGATCCTGCAAGGACCTGGGTCAACTTTAGTAGGACCTCCTTCAATAGTATTGGATGGCGGGGGTCCGAACTCCTTGATCCCCTCATATGTAAACTACTATTAATACTTTAACCCGGCTACTTAGGACTGTGTCCTTGCTGACTCAGACTACTTAGCCGAGGGTAACGTCACCTTCAAAAGAGGGCACTTGCCCATATGTGTGTTTAGTGTTAGTAAGTATCATGTTTTATAAATTTAAAACTTGGCTAAAAAGTGTTAAAGGGCTTAAAATATACAAAAAAATCTATAACACCACACGCACATCAGTGAGCTAAGAAGAAGTAAAAGGCAAAGGACTGAGAAATCCTTTGGGCCTGACTTTCTTACATTCATGGTTGAGAGTGAGCCTCAAACCTATTGAGAAGCAGTCACCTCTTCAGATGAACCTCAATGGAAAGAAGCCATCAAGAGTGAAATTGATTCTATCTTGCAGAATCATACTTGGGAGCTAGTAGATCTTCCACCAGGGTGCAAGCCACTTGGATATCGATGGATATTCAAGAAAAAGATGAAAGCTGATGGCCCTGTTGACAAGTATAAGGCAAGGCTTGTGATCTGTTGATGCATAATGTCAATCGCCTGCGTCATCAGTCTGTGTCATGTCATTAATATGTAATAGTTTGAAAATGTTAAGTTTATAAGTATTGGCCAGAAAGCACGAAATAGCCAGAAAGCACGAAATGGCCAGAAAGCATGAAATGTTTCGTGAGGAATGGCAAGCCTATAAATAGGCTAGTTGAGTTTTTCATTTGTAACTTTGCAGAGAATCTTGCCACGAAGTGCTGACGAATTCTCTCCGTACGAAAACATTTAATATCAATGGAAAACCAGTTTAAAGTGTATTTCTCTGCTTCTACTCCTATTCTAACACTGATTCAAGGTTGTTAGTCTGTTTCCGCCTTTCTAGTGACTCAGACCGACTCGTTTTGATCGAATCTCGATCCTACAAGTGGTATCAGAGCACAAGATGAGTCAAATTTTCTGAAATCAGTGTTTTGAATGGTTTAGAACTCTAAACTTCTACTCGTTCTTGGATTTTGGACGAAGTCACGGACAACATGGACTGAATTTTTTATATTGTGTGTAAAACACCATTTTAAACAATCCTACAAAGTTACAGACCATAATTCGAACTAAAACCGATCAAAAAGTGTCAAAAAATCCAAATCGTATGAAAATGATGTCCAGATCGTGTGAAATATCTCCAGATCGTGTGAAATGTATCCAGATCGTGTGAAATCATCTCTCAGCTCGTACGAACTAAGTCCAGTTTGCACGGTTTGACTCCAGTTCGCACGGTTTGTCTTCACTTCGCACGATTTGACTTCACCTCGCACGATTTGACTCCAGTTCGCATGGTTTGACTTCACCTCGTACGGTTTGAACATATCAGGTCGCGTGAAACAACTCAATGTGTCAGCCCATGTGATTTAAGTTTTCATCAGCCTAATCATGTGCATGTATTGTCAGCAGTTCATTAATAAGTGCATGTGAAGCAATTGATTGTGTATCTGTCATATTCTAAATTGAATTCATCAAAGTTTGCATGTGATTGTGATAGATTCAATCAGTTTTAATCATGACAGGTCATCACGTGTTTCTTTTTTTTTTTTTTTGAACGACAAATCACTTTATATATATATATATAAAGAGCCAGCTAGAAACTGGGATACAAAACAGGAAAAATAAAAAACTACAAAAACACAAAGGCAATTATATCAGCCCTATAGACACAAAACTAGCCAATTCCATCCGGCTCCCATACCAACACCAAACCCCCAGATCTCCCTACCGCAGCAAACCGAAGATCCGACACCCCATTGAAATTGAATGAAACTAAATTCATTAATTACAAGGAGTCTCCATCTCCCCTCGAACCAAATTTCTCACATTGTTTTCAAAACCTTCCACCCCAATCCCCAGAAGAATCCCGAAATCCATCGTACTAGAAGTTTCTTTTTCGAAGTTTAAACGCCCATGCTCTTCTTCCATAACCTCGGCCGAAGATCCCCCATTGACTCTACATCTCGATATCGGTTCTGAATCCCTAATTCCCGCCTTCTCCATACGAAATATTTCCTTAATGTTGAAAGGGTCTGAGTTGTCTGAGATATCCGCCTCCTGATTAAGATCTGGTATTACCAAAAGATGGGCCTTCTTCTTGGGTTTGTTACCTCTTTTGGGTCTGCAAGTGACATAGCTTCTGCACTCCCAGGCCCAACATAAT
This sequence comes from Helianthus tuberosus, assembly GCA_030545235.1. Taxonomy (NCBI): domain Eukaryota; kingdom Viridiplantae; phylum Streptophyta; class Magnoliopsida; order Asterales; family Asteraceae; genus Helianthus; species Helianthus tuberosus. The sequence goes on from CM060381.1 coordinate 169,167,006, forward strand.
CTGCCTCTAGACCAATGCTCACTTCTTCTCTCTCTTCATTATGGCTAAAAGTCGGCGGGTCCAGGTTCCCAACATCTTCTTTCTGCGCTTGTACTGTAGCATTGGGGACTGAAAGATCTTTGTTTTTACCCATGCACTTACTTGGAAATCCCGACAAGCAACCTATCGAGTTACCAATGTTGCCCACCGGAGACTTTTCGCATTCCGGCACCGAGAGGGTAACCGAAAAGTTGTTTGTTCCATGCACTTTCCCCATGCACGTCTGTTCTTCTTCCCCAATACAACAGTCTGGCTTCTGGCGGCGACTTCCGGCCACTGAGGACCTGATAGCCAGAGTTTCCAAAATTGAGTGTGCCGGCGGTGTCTCATCTAGGAACGACGGGTACCAGCTCCCATCTATCTCTTCAACCCAAGTCGTCAAAACGTGATCCCGCCATTTTAATGTTAGCTCCTTAGAAACTTTTTTACCTGTTTGGACAATGATGGCCATTCTATCAACAGCCAGATTGCCATCACTTGTTGATATTTCTGTCTCGGCTACCACTCTTCCACATCTCTCCCCTATTCGGTTGAGGACGTGTCTATCCCAAAAACATGCAGGAACTCCGATCACTCGAACCCATGCTACCCTTTCAAAGACCGGCGGGATGCCTTCCCAAACGTAAAGTCTGGAGAACCAATCTGCCCAAATATCAGCCTGGGAGTGTAGGAAGTTCTCTGCCTTTACCTTATCTTCAAAAGTGATCAGAACTTTGACCCCTCCTAGGTATCGAATTACCGGTACCGTTTCAATAACCCCTGACATCAGCAGCTTAAGGTTGTTCAATATCTCCAAATCTTTCACTTCCCCAATCAACGATTTGAACTCCCAGCTTTTTTTTTTGCCTCCGTAATCATTGGTGGTAACTCCACAACATTTTCCTGCAAATTATTCACAACTTCTGTATTCAGAACAGCCTTATACGTTTTTTTCGTAACCTCCTTTACCGTATGAGGTTGCCTTGTAAGTTTCTTAGTCCTGACATTTGGGATTTCACCGAGCCTATTGAATACTGAGTTTGGACCCCTGTTGATATGTATGGCCTTAGAGCCATCCCTGTTGAATCTAGCGGTGTTAATCCCCACTACTGCCCCATCAATCTTCACCTTCTTCAATCTCTCCATCCATTTATCCACTTCCCAAGCATTAGCCAACCTTATAAATCCGAATTTGTTACCCACTCTATCCCTTTTATGATGAACAAAAGCATCTTCCAGGTTGTTAAAATGTTGAAAAGCATCCCACAATCTTTCTTTGGTGCAACCTTCCGGGAGGTTGGATATATAGAAAGTTGTTGAATTTTGGAATCTTTGTTCTCTTTCGAAGAATCTCTTCTCCTTTCTCCTTTCTCCTTTCATCCTTACTGAGAATCCTATGCCACTTCTCCTCCTTGTGATACTATCCTTCATTGATCTTGTTTGCTTCCTCTTGTTTGCGTCTTCTGAGATCAGAGGTGATCTCCGTTGGTCGTTGATCTTCTTCCCGACGCCTGTAGTCTATCCGTCTCCCCATTTTACTTACTCATCAAGTTTGTGAGTTTCTCTACCTGGTCATCACGTGTTTCTTAAAAATCAGATTGAATATTAATTGAGATTGTCAGCCACTGTGTTTAATATCGCTCCAATCAAGATATTAAAATCAATTGTGACATCACATGAATTCTTTTATCGGCCCAATCAAGTTTCATTGTTAATTGAAACTTAAAGTCTTAAAGTCTTAATTGAATAGCCCAATACATTTGTTTTTATCAAGAATGCATGTGATAAAGTGATAAAGGTTGTCGGCCATTATAGCAATTGATTATCCAGTTCACATGTGATTATCGGCCCAATGAGAATTGAGTTGTGAACTTAGATTGTCGGCCATTACCATTACCATTGATAAAACTCAATTATGTCATTGTTTGCATTAAAGTCTTCGGCCCATGTAATTGGTTTATATAGAGGCCCAATAGAATTATAATTGCAATTGTTGTTGTCTGCCATTCAGAATTTGCATGTTACTTTGTAGTAATTCAAAGTATTGTCAGCACATTATTGTTTGAAACTAGCCAGATCGCTTGTAAGTTTGATCCAGTTCGTTTGAAAGATATTCCTCAGGTCGTTTGAGATTGAGCTTCAAGTCGTTTGAAATTATCCAGGTCACTTGGATTATCACTTCAGGTCGTTTGACATTTGTGCACGAGTTCGTACGGTGTGATTGAAAAAAAAAATTCTAGATCGTTTGAAGTCCAGGTCACTTGAAATTGAAATTTTTCAAAACTTAGAAATTTTTCGAAACATTTGTCAAAGTATAAAAATGGACAATCAAGTGTTTTACAATGTGTTTTTTCGGAGATGGTATGCCTGCTCAAACTCCAGCAAGTATAACCCAGAATGTGAATATGAAGAACGAGCTAGGAACCATGCAAAAACCACCGAAACTGCTCAACATTGAAGATTATTCGGGGTGGCAGGATAGATTTCGCACGTGGGTTCAGGCGAATCACCTCGAATGTTGGCTGAAAGTTGAAACGAAATATGTAGTTCCTACGAATGATGCTTGTCTTTCGAAAACACTTAACACGTTAACTCCGGCTGAACAAGAACACTTCAAAGCCGAGAAGAAGATGATCAATATATTGCAACAGGCAATTAAGGAAGACATTTTGGTACTGCTACAACATCAGAATGACGCGCAATCTATTTGGAATGCACTAAAACTCAAATTTCTTGGAAGTGATGCAATGATCAAAAGCAAAAAGGCGCTACTGAAGAAAGAATTCGACATATTTACTGCTATCAGTGGAGAATCAATGAAAGAGTTGATTGAGAGGTATTTTCACTTGGTAGTGGAAATGAAACGTTTGAGTATAGATAAAACAGACGAAGAGCGGGTTGATAAGTTAGCTGATGCACTACCACAAGAAGAGTGGGGTATGCTCTTATTGGTTTTGAAGAACAATTTGGAATACGTGGGTTTCAATTTGAGCACGTTTATTGAGAGAATTGAAGGTCATGAGCTTGAACTTCGGAAGATGAGGAAAATGAAATCTGCAAACGTACAGCAAGATGTTCAGCAAGATGTTCCAGGAAGTGGTCTTGAAATGATGGCTAAAATTATTGAAGAGCCGGAACCGGAAATCAAGGAATGTGTTCCTGAAGTTGAAGAAGTCAGTGAAGTGGTAAATGAAGAAAATTTTGCAGATCTAGAAGAGGAGACAGCAGCGGTCTACTATTATCACTCTGAACAGGAGGTTATTACTAATGCATTTAAATCTACTAATAATGTGTTCAATTCTTTTGCAGGTTTCTTTTGTGAGCCGACTACGGGTTTTTGCCCACAGTACGAAGTTGAACAAACTCCGGTTCAAGAGATCATTGATGTCTCAAAGAAAATGAATGAAGAGACTTTGAAAGAAATAGCAGACAAAGCTCTTATGGTCAAGCTGCAAGAGGTAGAACAAACTAAAACACCTTCTGATAACAATGAGACCAAAGAAGCAACTCAAGAGTCAGTGTCAGTTGAAAAGGAGTCAATTATCGAGACTTGTGATATGTATGAGTCAGGAGAAAAGTCCGAGTCTGATGACAAATCAGAAAATGTGAAGTCTGAATCCGGAGAGAATCTGAGTCTGAGTCCGGAAAGTTTCGTAAACCAGAAAGTAAAAATGACAAACAAGAAAAGGTTTTTGAAAAAGTTGATCTAGTTCTTGAAAAACCATGCGAAAACTGTTTAAAACCATGCATGGATTGTCTTGAAAAAGACGAACAGTTTCAAGAGTTGAAAAATGTCACACCCCGACCACGTAAAACAACAAATCATGGCAGAGACGTCGGGGAGTGTTGTAACAGAATCATTGTTTCACAACACATGGAATTTAGAGTATTGTTTTATTATATAAAAAGTTACATTGTCTTGGAATTTGATCAACAAACAGTACAATTGCCGTTCATCTTTTTATAATTACTAAGTCCCATGCCCATCCTATGTGAAGCAATCAACAGTCGTCACGAAATAAAACCTGAAACATATGTGAAAGTAAATACGTAGGCATAAAAATGCCTATGAGTAACATAGGTTTTGTGAATTAGATTCATGGCTTTGGATCATATAAGAAAAGATTATATGTTTATAAAAGTAGCCATGAATCCTTGATAAAAGTTTGGTTTCTATAACACTTTGCATTGATATAAAAGTTGTAGTATACATAAAAATATACCTTGGTTTTAAGAAAGTCGGATAAGTAATACATTAAAATATATTTTAGTTTCAAAACAGTTAAACAGATAGTATATCAAATATACTTTAGTTGTTAAAATAATAGTTTTGGTAGTATATCATAAGTATACTTTGGTTTTGTATATAACATATCAACTATGTTTTAGTAAATAACAAAATATATGTTGGATTTGTACATAGTATATCAAATTATACTTTAGTAAATAATAGCATATCAAATTATGCTTTAGCAAACAGTATCACGTTGATAGTATATCGAAATATACCATAAATCGCGATTTAGCAATACATTCAAACCTTAGTGCATCAAACTACACTTTAGAGACTATAGAAAGACCACAAAGGCAAATTCTATTTGGATAAAATTCGGTTTCTGACATTCCATACAACAGGAATGGGGTGTCTAGTCCTATAGCGCTATATCGTACTACCAATCGGCTTGATCATTGTTAATGAATGTATAAATAAACATATGAACAAACAAATAGTCATAACAAACTTTGGAAATCAGTGTTTAAACCATGTATAATAGTTCAATTCATCAAAAGATAGTACTTATACATGTGTAATCATATAGTCGAAATCATGAAAATAATGAATAGGCACATATATATCGCCCCAAAACATTTGAAAACAGTAAAAAGGGGGACTACGTACTCACCTTTGGGTGCGTTTTTATATGTCAATACAATCCCTCAAATTGTTTACTCGTCCTAAATTAAGTAAGAACGATTTAAAAATCAAAAACCCATAAAAATACACAAGTTTCTCCGATACATAGAATTTTCACATAACTTTGAGATTTCTTGAAAAGTTATTATTTTGATTATATTTTTGTGAATTAGATTCATGGCTTTGGATCATATAAGAAAAGATTATATGTTTATAAAAGTAGCCATGAATCCTTGATAAAAGTTTGGTTTCTATAACACTTTGCATTGATATAAAAGTTGTAGTATACATAAAAATATACCTTGGTTTTAAGAAAGTCGGATAAGTAATACATTAAAATATATTTTAGTTTCAAAACAGTTAAACAGATAGTATATCAAATATACTTTAGTTGTTAAAATAATAGTTTTGGTAGTATATCATAAGTATACTTTGGTTTTGTATATAACATATCAACTATGTTTTAGTAAATAACAAAATATATGTTGGATTTGTACATAGTATATCAAATTATACTTTAGTAAATAATAGCATATCAAATTATGCTTTAGCAAACAGTATCACGTTGATAGTATATCGAAATATACCATAAATCGCGATTTAGCAATACATTCAAACCTTAGTGCATCAAACTACACTTTAGAGACTATAGAAAGACCACAAAGGCAAATTCTATTTGGATAAAATTCGGTTTCTGACATTCCATACAACAGGAATGGGGTGTCTAGTCCTATAGCGCTGTATCGTACTACCAATCGGCTTGATCATTGTTAATGAATGTATAAATAAACATATGAACAAACAAATAGTCGTAACAAACTTTGGAAATCAGTGTTTAAACCATGTATAATAGTTCAATTCATCAAAAGATAGTACTTATACATGTGTAATCATATAGTCGAAATCATGAAAATAATGAATAGGCACATATATATCGCCCCAAAACATTTGAAAACAGTAAAAAGGGGGACTACGTACTCACCTTTGGGTGCGTTTTTATATGTCAATACAATCCCTCAAATTGTTTACTCGTCCTAAATTAAGTAAGAACGATTTAATAATCAAAAACCCATAAAAATACACAAGTTTCTCCGATACATAGAATTTTCACATAACTTTGAGATTTCTTGAAAAGTTATTATTTTGATTATATTGGTGTATTCATATATGTATATATATATGAGTTCATATATATATATATATATATATATATATATATATATATATATATATATATATATATATATATATATATATATTAGAAACTTTGCGACTTGAACGATTTTATTGGTGACCCTCAAGATGTTATAAGCAATATATCTACGATTTGCGCGTCGTAATATATATATACTTATTGTGACATAAACTAAATATCATAATACACATAATTTTTGTCAAGCATTAACATGTCATCATACACATATTATAAAACACATAAGACATGGTAACACGTAAAATTTACCCATGAACAACCCATTCTAGTGTACATTGAAAACATGTATTTTAGCGATTCGGTAATGTTTTTGGGCGCCGGAAGTCACGTATGACTAACCAAACACCAAGTAAACTTAATATAAGTTAAAATACTTATTTTTATAACAAAAATATCAGTTTACTTACTGATCTAAAACAATTTCATAAAAATTCACCGAAAAGCCGATTTTTAGCCGTTTTACCGCATAGTTTTGCATCAAACGTTACCCTAACCATCCCAAATCGAAACGACTTGATATTTTAACATAACCCATATTATTTACTGAATAAAATAGTGGTTATACTCATGATAGTGCAGGTCTCACATATAGCACATAAATCATGCAAATTTCACATATTTTACCACTTTTTAAGCTATATGTACAACATGCAAAGCTATCAAACCTATGTCAAAGTTTCATGCCATTATAATATACCAAATGATGTTATTTTTAGTGTTTATAACCTGTTCTAAAACACTTTTGTCATACCATCATCATTTTTTTTTATCATTTCTTGAGTTTTAAATCACATGTATTCTTATGTACAAATGCCTAAAGCACACTATCATATCAACATCATTTTATATGAATCTAAATGCAACAAATATGCAACTTATTCATGTTTATTTGCTGATGTATTTGAACATTTATCACATCATGCATATATCATCAAAACACTTGCATTTTAACTATCATTCAAAACTGGGCTGTTTTCGATAATTTTAATAAAATAGTTAACTTACTCCAAAAATTCCCAAATTTTTACAGAATGTTTTAAACGATCCAAATACTATTGTGTAAAAATATCGGGATCCAATTCATTACCAATATTTTATAAAAAATCATTTACCGGACTGCAATCAGATTCGTCACTTTCTGACTGCAGTCCACAGAATAATTCATTTAAAATTCATCGTAAGTCCGATTGATGAAATTCCAGTGGGAGAATTACAATGACAACAGTGGTCATCTACAGTACAGATTTCATGAGCTAATTCTACACAGAACGGACCTTTGAAAATAGTAAACGACCTCGAAAAAATATGATTCCAATGCCATTTGATTTGGTTTTCTAAAACATATAATTTAGACTTCAGAAAATCGATTTTTCGATTTATAACGGTCCGTTTACAGCCAACTGAAGTTGGCTGTAAATGTTATTTAGCATGCTTTTAATCGCTTAAATGTTACTAAAACATGCTAGCAAATATCCTAAACAAGTGTTTTTCAAGAAATCAAACTCAAAACTCATACACCCATATATATATATATATATATCTGTACGGTTTATATACATACATATACACCACCATTTTTATTTGTATCAAGACCCTTTTCATTTTAGATTTCAAGTTTGTGAAAATTCCAAGATTCAAGAGAAACTTCAAATCATCAAGAACAACTAAGAATCAAGAGTATGATTTAAACATAAATGTTATACCTTCAAGATTCAAGTAGGTTGTGGGATGAGATTTTGATGATATAGAGCTTGAAATCACTTGAAAGCACCTTGGAAACCCTTTGTATCTTCACACCAACTTGAAATATGCTTGAAATGGAGCTTGATTATGAAGAACAAAGCTTGAAGAAGATGAAGATGGGTGTGGGTTGGGGTTACGGTTATGGGGAGAGAGAGAGTGAAGGATTTGAGTGTTGGTTGATCTTGGAAGGATTTATGTAGATTATATAAGATATTGAAAGATTTATAAATGAGCATGCATGAACAAGTGTCAAGTAAGGATCAAACAGGATCAATTAAAATATTTGCAAGATCTAGCAAAATTTGGTGGAGTCCCCATTATATTGTAACCGTGAATTTGAGAATGGGGGAGGGGGGGGGTAGAGTGTAATTTTGGTTGGTAAATAAGATAAAACAGGTATTTAACTGGATACCGGGTATTTTATCTAGCGTTTAAATCCCGGTTTATGGCGTTCTAAATTATTTTTATTATTCTATAAAAATAAACTCGCCAAAATATTACTGAAATAAATTTCAGTTGCCGAGACTGGCTGCGTTGTCCGTGTTTTGCAGTATAAGCACTTTGTTACGCAGTAACACGCGGTACGCGCTTAAACTTGAAAAATAACGTTTTCAAGCGTTTTAATTTTATTTTTCAACACGAACCTGATTAAAAATAAAATTTTAAACATAACAGAATATTTTTAGGATTTAAATATTATCCGGGCGGTCAACAACGTTCGTTTCGCAGTTTTCTCGCAATTAGTTCTTTAGTTCAAATAAACATGTTTTTGCCATACCGAATCCTTCGAAACTTATTTCTAAGTTATGTAAAAGGGTATTTAGGGTATGTTTGGCTTATGTCACTGTTCCGGAGTGTTTGTTGCATTAAACTGGTTATATTTACGCATTAGATCGCGTATAACCTTCCAGAAAGCGATTTAAAGCTCGAAATCGAACAAGAATTGATATGTGCAAACGATACACATATTTATACAAATCCCAAGTATGAAATACAATATTTCATTGGTTTGGTATTTGTTTGATGGTTGAAGTGACCCAGGTGTCACAGTCTCCCCTACTTTAGGTAATTTCGTCCCGAAATTTAATTAGATGAAACTTCTAAAGGCAACTGTGATGGTTTCGCTTTCGAATGAATCCCTCGAACCCTAAGTAAAACTCTGGGCCATGTTCGGATTCTTAGGGAATTTGTCAACCGTCAAAGTGAAGTCCTTGTAGTAACAAAACATGGAGCTTCGAACTATGGACAGAAGAACGTTTCTTATGAAGACTGTCATAGGAAACTTGTGTGTGTTTGAAATCGGAATTGGAGAGTGAAAAATAAAATGACATTGGTCAAGGTCCAGGACTTCTAGTAACTTAAATAACGCTATGTGCGCAATGTAATAAGGAACACTTATATATAGGAAGTACCAGCGGCGTATCCACCATGCCCTTTTCTACATTGTTCCCGTTTCGTTATTCTCATCACTATAGGTCTTACACATGACAAAACTTGATGTGGTTTCGGTGCACCGAATTCCATAATTATGTATGCATCCATAATTACGTAATTCCTTGCACAGTCCGCACAGTTCATTTCATAATGTGTAGGGGGAAAATCAATTGAATAAACATGAAGTGACTTGACTCGACCATCAAAGGATCTTTTTAACTAGATCAACGAACGATCTTCTTAACCAGATCAACACATGATATTCTTAACTAGACCGTCGTACAATCTCTTTAAATAGACCACTAATGGGTCTTTTTATTGAAAATAATCGTTTTGAAATAGCACTTTGGAATCCAAGGTTCTTACTATTTGCATAGAAAAGCCCCTTAAAGAATTTAAGATAGTACTTTGAGTATCCTTCTGAGAATCCAACATATGAAAATACGGAAGATTCTACTAGGACTTAGATAGCGAGCTTTAGAATCACACATAATCACATAATCGCATAGTTGTTAACTTAGTTATTAGCTCGTTCATTAACTTGAATTAATGCATTTAAAGTACACCATAAATCCAATCGAGGACTTCCATTGGTACTCAAAACATCCCAAGAATCTAACTATGAAGATAGGAAGATCTTATAAGGATTTGGCTTTGTCTTGGTCATATCGTAACATTCGTATTAGAGCACGCAATGAATCCACTTAAGGACTCATGAAAGTACCTTTAGATATCAAATCAAAGATTTGAAATGGTATTTCAAGTGTCTGTTTAAGAATTTGTAACTTGTACCTTGTACTTTGTTTCTTAAAAGAAACGAATACTTAGGATTTTTGGGGAGATCACGAGTGATCATAAAATGAAAGAATCACACGAGTAGTTTGTTTTGTAAGGAACATGGTTCCTTGGTGTTGGCATCGTAGGGTTGTATCAACCACACACACAAACGTAACAGTTTCGTAAGATATAATTGAAACAACAAATTTTATTTATATATAATAGCTGAATTGTTCCAAACGTCAAAGGATAACAAACAAGGAAATACAAAAGACTAATTGTTCACTGCTACATTGTCGTTCGCGTTTGCCTCGTTTATGTTGAACACTCGTCCACGCGCTGGATTTGCGTTAACAAGTCTTGGGCAATTGTTGCGGTAGTGAGTAAGGTCACCACAGTTATAACACGACCCAGGTGGAAATCGTGCTTGAACAACAGCAGGATTTGCAGCAGCTTGGTTAGCATAACGGCAGGTATTGACCAAATATCCCAATCGCCCGCAGTGGGTACATTTGTGACACTGCACTTGCTCCACACGATGACGGTTGCATTTGTTACACAAAGGTGCGGTACCAACATAGTTTTCCTTGTACGAGGTTTTGCTGGCTGGTTTAGTGCAACCTGATTGTTCTGAGCAACTACGGCAAAGTTTTGTGAAGCCTTGCGCTTCTTCTTCTTGGATGTCTCGGCCTGTCTATCCTTTTGTTCTTCTTGTGCAGACTTGTCAGATGGTTTCGGGTCGCCCTTTCGAAAAAGCTTACCTTTCCTGATCTGGGATTCAGTCAGGGTAGCAGACAATTCAATGGCCTGTCTGACGGTAGTAGGGTTGCTGCCAGTAACGATACTCTGAACTAAGTCAGGAAGACCATCAATGTACTTTTCAATCGCCTTCTCCACAGGCGTAACCATAACAGGACATAACAGGCTCAGCTCCTCATAACGATCAGTGTAGGCTCGATGTTCACCACTGTCTTGCTTCAAATCGTCGAATTCCATTTCCAACGCTCTAAGCTCATGACGAGGACAGAACTCCTTCATCATTAGAGCTCGAAACTCCTCCCAAGTTTGAGCTAGTGCCACATCGGCACCCCTATCACGCATCACCCCATTCCACCATGTAAGAGCACGCTTCTCAAATACACTGGATGCAAACTCAACCTTACGCTCATTCGGACATTGCACATGCCTGAATGTGCTCTCTAAACTTTAAAACCATTGCAGGAGCGTGGTTGCTCCTTGAGTCTTAGAAAACTTCAAAGGTTTAGCAGAGTTAAATGTCTTAAAGTTGCACGGAACAGGTGCATTGTTGTTGTTGTTTGCTTGGTTTAACTGGGATACTAGGTTCGGGAGTACAGTAGCGATTTGCTGAGTGATCAAGGCTGCCATTGCGGCGTCTTGAGTTTGATCACGTCGAGGGGGCATCTAAAAGAAAAGGGAACACAAGGAAATGTGTGAGATTGACATAGAACAATCAAAAGGAGTATTGAAAACATCGACAAAACGAAGGAAGGTGGTCATTTGTTCGTTACTTAAAACAAACAAACAACACAGTGACTAATCAAAGTAAAGAGGTCTACATAATGCATAATGAAGACATGCTTTAGCCTATAAGTGGACACTCACCCCAAGAGTTCCCAGGTAAGAGTGACTGGTCCGATTATGTGGATTTGTACGAACACTCTAGCCTTAGACAGAAAACTCAAGGTACAGGCACCCACCCTTCCGGATTGCATGTGTTCACATTATTAAGACTCAAACTTTGACGAGATTTGAAAACTTTAAAGGCGTAAAGCCTAAAAACTAATCATCTAAGGATAGATTATCGATTTTCAAATGGAATTGAGATTTGTGTACTTGTTTTGGTAATCACCTAAGGATAGGTGATAATATTGTTTTAAGATCTATCACAAGGTAACTTGTGTTAGGGTCCTAGGAAGGTTATAGTCTAGGTCAAAATTTTACTAGTAACCTAATTCCCTATAACCATGAGCTCTGATACCAACTCCTCTGTCACACCCCGACCACTTAAAATAACAAATCATGGCGGAAATGTCGGGGAGTGTTGTAACAGAATCATTGTTTCACAACACATGGAATTTAGAGTATTGTTTTATTATATAAAAAGTTACATTGTCTTGGAATTTGATCAACAAACAGTACAATTTCCGTTCATGTTTTTATAATTACTAAGTCCCATACCCATCCTATGTGAAGCAATCAACAGTCGTCACGAAATAAAACCTGAAACATATGTGAAAGTAAATACGTCAGCATAAAAATGCCTGTGAGTAACATAGGTTTTGTGAATTAGATTCATGGCTTTGGATCATATAAGAAAAGATTATATGTTTATAAAAGTAGCCATGAATCCTTGATAAATGTTTGGTTTCTAGAACACTTTACATTGATATAAAAGTTGTAGTATACATAAAAATATACCTTGGTTTTAAGAAAGTCGGATAAGTAATACATTAAAATATATTTTAGTTTCAAAACAGTTAAACAGATAGTATATCAAATATACTTTAGTTGTTAAAATAATAGTTTTCGGTAGTATATCATAAGTATACTTTGGTTTTGTAAATAACATATCAACTATGTTTTAGAAAATAACAAAATATATGTTGGATTTGTACATAGTATATCAAATTATACTTTAGTAAATAATAGCATATCAAATTATGCCTTAGCAAACAGTATCACGTTGGTAGTATATCGAAATATACCATAAATCGCGATTTAGCAATACATTCAAACCTTAGTGCATCAAACTACACTTTAGAGACTATAGAAATACCACAAAGGCAAATTCTATTTGGATAAAATTCGGTTTCTAACATTCCATACAACAGGAATGGGGTGTCTAGTCCTATAGCGCTATATCGTACTACCAATCGGCTTGATCATTGTTAATGAATGTATAAATAAACATATGAACAAACAAATAGTCGAAACAAACTTTGGAAATCAGTGTTTAAACCATGTATAATAGTTCAATTCATCAAAAGATAGTACTTATACATGTGTAATCATATTGTCGAAATCATGAAAATAATGAATAGGCACATATGTATCACCCCAAAACATTTGAAAACAGTAAAAGATGGGACTATGTACTCACCTTTGGGTGCGTTTTTATATGTTAACACAATCCCTCAAATTGTTTACTCGTCCTAAATTAAGTAAGAACGATTTAATAATAAAAACCCACAAAAATACACAAGTTTCTCCGATACATAGAATTTTCACATAACTTTGAGATTTCTCGAAAAGTTATTATTTTTTATTATATTGGTGTATTCATATATATATATTTTAGAAACTTTGCGACTTGAACGATTTTATTGGTGACCCTCAACATGTTATAAGCAATATATCTACGATTTGCGCGTCGTAATATATATATACTTATTGTGACATAAACTAAATATCATAATACACATAATTTTTGTCAATCATTAACATGTCATCATACACATATTATAAAGCACATAACACATGGTAACACATAAAATTTACCCATGAACAACCCATTCTAGTGTACATTGAAAAACACGTATTTTAGCGATTCGGTAACGTTTTTGGGCGCCGGAAGTCACGTATGACTAACCAAACACCAAGTAAACTTAATATAAGTTAAAATACTTATTTTTATATCAAAAATATCAGTTTACTTACTGATCTAAAACAGTTTCATAAAAATTCTCCGAAAAGCCGATTTTTAACCGTTTTACCGCATAGTTTTGCATCAAACGTTACCCTAACCATCCCAAATCGAAACGACTTGATATTTTAACATAACCCATATTATTTACTAAATAAAATAGTGGTTATACTCATGATAGTTCAGGTCTCACATATAGCACATAAATCATGCAAATTTCACATATTTTACAACTTTTTAAGCTATATGTACAACATGCAAAGCAATCAAACCTATGTCAAAGTTTCATGCCATTATAATATACCAAATGATGTTATTTTTAGTGTTTATAACCTGTTCTAAAACACTTTTTTCATACCATCATCATTTTTTTATCATTTCTTGAGCTTTAAATCACATGTATTCTTATGTACAAGTGCCTAAAGCACACTATCATATCAACATCATTTTATATGAATCTAAATGCAACAAATATGCAACTTATTCATGTTTATTTGCTGATGTATTTGAACATTTATCACATCATGCATATATCATCAAAACCCTTGCATTTTAACTATCATTCAAAACTGGGCTGTTTTCGGGAATTTTAATAAAATAGTTAACTTACTCCCAAAATTCCCAAATTTTTACAGAATGTTTTAAATGATCCAACTATTATTTTTTAAAAATATCGGGATCCAATTCGTTACCAATATTTTATAAAAAATCATTTACCGGACTGGAATCAGATTCGTCACTTTCTGACTGCAGTCCACGGAATAATTAATTTAAAATTCTTCGTAAGTCCGATTGATGAAATTCCAGTGACAAAATTACAATGACAACAGTGGTCATCTATAGTACAAATTTCATGAGCTAATTCTACACAGATTTCAAGGTATGACAAAAAACATAACACACATTTTATGCAGTAAAAACGCAGCTTTTGCTGCTGTACAAAACGGACCTTTAAAAATAGTAAACAACCTCGAAAAAATATGATTCCTGTGCCATTTGATTCGTTTGTCGAAAACACATAATTTAGACTTCAGAAAATCGATTTTTTGATTTATAACGGTCCTTTTACAGCCAACTGAAGTTGGCTGTAAATGTTATTCAGCATGCTTTTAATCGCTTAAATGTTACTAAAACATGCAAGCAAATATCCTAAACAAGTGTTTATCAAGAAATCAAACTCAAAACTCATACACCCATATATAAATATATATATATATATATATGTACAGTTTATATACATACATATACACCACCATTTTTATTTGTATCAAGACCCTTTTCATTTTAGATTTCAAGTTTGTGAAAATTCCAAGATTCAAGAGAAACTTCAAATCATCAAGAACAACTTAGAATCAAGAGTATGATTTAAACATAAATTTTATACCTTCAAGATTCAAGTAGGTTGTGGGATGAGATTTTGATGATATGGAGCTTGAAATCACTTGAAAGCACCTTGGAAACCCTTTGTATCTTCACACCAACTTGAAATATGCTTGAAATGGAGCTTAATTATGAAGAACAAAGCTTGAAGAAGATGAAGATGGGTGTGGGGGTGGGGTTACGGTTATGGGGAGAGAGAGAGTGAAGGATTTGAGTGTTGGTTGATCTTGGAAGGATTTATGTAGATTATATAAGATATTGAAAGATTTATAAATGAGCATGCATGAACAAGTGTCAAGTAAGGATCAAACAAGATCAATTAAAATATTTGCAAGATCTAGCAAAATTTGGTGGGGTCCCCCTATATTGTAACCGTGAATTTGAAAAGGGGGGGGGGGGTAGAGTGTAATTTTGGTTGGTAAATAAGATAAAACAGGTATTTAACTGGATACCGGGTATTTTATCTAGCGTTTAAATCCCGGTTTATGGCGTTCTAAATTATTTTTATTATTCTATAAAAATAAACTCGCCAAAATATTACTGAAATAAATTTCAGTTGCCGAGACTGGCTGCGTTGTCCGTGTTTTGCAGTATAAGCACAGTGTTACGCAGTAACACGCGGTACGCGCTTAAACTTGAAAAATAACGTTTTCAAGCGTTTTATTTTTCAACACGAACCTGATTAAAAATAAAATTTTAATCATAACAGAATATTTTTAGGATTTAAATATTATCCGGGCGGTCACCAACGTTCGTTTCGCAGTTTTGTCGCAATTAGTTCTTTAGTTCAAATAAACATGTTTTTGCCATACCGAATCCTTCGCAACTTATTTCTAAGTTATGTAAAAGGGTATTTAGGGTATGTTTGTCTTATGTCACTGTTCCGGAGTGTTTGTTGCATTAAACTGGTTATATTTACGCATTAGATCGCGTATAACCTTCCAGAAAGCGATTTAAAGCTCGAAATCGAACAAGAATTGATATGTGCAAATGACACACATATTTATACAAATCCCAAGTATGAAATACAATATTTCATTGGTTTGGTATTTATTTGATGGTTGAAGTGACACAGGTGTTACAAAAAAGTTTCACGACAAATTAAAATTTGATTTTAGTGATGTTAAAGAAGCTTATGACACTCTGTCACGATCAATAAAAATGATTACCAATGAGAGTAAAGAAAATGCTAAAATTGCTAATTTGCTCAAAGCTACGGTCATGGATAAGCAAACGTCGATTAACATGCATGTCACACCCCGACCGCGTATAACATGCAACCGCGGCGGAAAACGTCGGGGAGTGTTGTAACAGAATTAATTGTTTCATAACCATGGCATTCAAAGTTGTATTTTATTTATCAGCATAAGAGTTACATTGTCTTAAACAGGAAACAAAGAGTACATAACATAATTAAACTAAGTCTATCTTCGTTTTATGTCTCTAAGGCACAGGTCCACCCTAGTGTCACAATCATCATCCTAAGCAACAGCTCCTGAAAACATATGTGCAAATAGGTACGTCAGCATAAAAATGCCTGTGAGATACATAGGTTTTGTGAAAATAGGATTCATGACTTGGGTTTTTTTTAAAAGAAAGATTTAATAAAAATTAGTCATGAATCTTGTTAAATGTTTTCTTTTATAAATCATATGAAAACTCGATAAGAAATCAGATTATATAAAAGAAAGGTGTATAGTTAATGAAATAACCAAATAAAATGAGTTTGTATAAGTTAAGTTATTTGTAAAACGATGTTTATGTGAAGATTGTATTGTAGATGTAATATGTATAAACTGAAATGGTTTAAATAACGCTACGATATGTAATACCATAAAAGCACTTATATATAGGAAGTACCAGCGGCGTATCCACCATGTTTTTATCGTATTACACGTCGCCTCGTTACTCAAATCATTTGCCCAAACCAACCACCAATGTAAATTGTTCATGTATAAATCAATTGTCAAGTGTTATTGTGTAAACCATATCAAAATGTCCATGTCTAATGTAAATCACCAAATGTGTATATCAATGTCAAAATGTTTATGTTTAATGTAAATCATATAAAGTGTATCCAAAAATATCATGTATGGCATGTGAAATATATAAACTAAACCATAGGTAAAATGCACAAAAACAGGGTATTGAATTAAACATAGTTTAAGTCAAAGTTATGTTTTGTGGAACAAATGCATGCTATACTGATACAAACATCTATGCGGTATTGTGAAAATGCATACATCCAAGCCTTGTGACTGTGGTGAAAGACCTTTAAACAAATTAAAGGTTTATCTGTGTTATGTTTATCGAATTCGGTCATTCCTTCCACCCAAACAAACCTAGGGTTCAGGAATGGGAGTTGTCAAGTCCTATGGTACCACTACCTACTAACGAACGGTGTGATCAATGTTAATGAATGTATATTGTCCCATTTGAACAAACCAAATGTCATATCAAAATGTAAGCATGTGAAAACAATGCACTAAGTATGTAATCAAATGAACATACATAGCGTGAAATGTAATGTAAAACAATGTACTAAGTATGCACACAATGGACATACATAGCATGAAATGTAATGTAAAACGATGTAGTAAGTATGCACACAATGGTCATACATAGCATAAAATGTAATGAAATCATGTACTATAATGTACTAATGAACATAACAAGCATATGATATTAAAGCATGAAAGGCATGAAAGTAACAAGTAGGCACATGTGTTTCACCCCAAAATGTTTGGAAAACAGTAAAAGAGGGGTCTATGGACTCACTTGAGATTGCTTAGTAATCCTTGAGTAACAACCAAACAATGCTAGAGATCACGGATATCAAACGGCACCTAATATAGGTAACTATGTTAATATACCAGACCTAAATCGGAGGATTTGGATAGAATGAGGGTTCGTAAACCAAATGAGTATGGGAACTCATGTAATATGGTTTAACAAAGCCCACATGCTAAAATGAAACCTAACCTAAGTGCTTACGACCCATTATGACCCGTTTAGATAGCTTATGCTACTTTAACGCGTCGTTCGTGTAAAACGCGTTCGGAACGCCTAACTAGTCCTATGATAAGTAAAACATGCCTTAACATGTCTAATATTGTTACCAAATCAGTTTAGATACCAAAAGTTATGTTACATATGCTTAAAATGAATTTTGGCGTAAAAGGGGCATTTTGGTAATTTACCTAAGGCATATAAACTACCTATCATACAACTACTTAAACGAGGCGACCATAAGGTATAACCTCGGAAGGTTTTTCCCTATATACTATGGTCACCTAATGTGTTTGGTCCGATCCTAATGATCGACAAAACGGGTCGGGTTCAAAAGTATAAGCGATTGTTTAGATCGCTTACCTTACGACCCTATATAAGCACTAAACTAAAAGTGACGAGCTAAGCATGTTAAAACATGCTTAACTAAGTTTAGAAAATAGGTTTGGTATCAAAACAAACGGTTTTGATACCCAAGAGTAGTTTGGTTACAAAATACATAAGAATACGCATTTTGGCCGAAACCACGACTCGTCACTGAGCCTAGATAACGTGGTAATCAGTAGGTATAGTCACTAGGGACTATAACCATCGTGATCACGCTCACGTTATGAAGTTCAACCGAACTTCGTGTTAACCATAAACTGGTCAACGCAGAAAGTCAAACATAGTTTGACTTTCGGACTCGAAAAGCGATAAAAGAACGAAGGAACACTTACAAAGGGTCCCCGCTAGTAAATATTGATCAAATAGCTCAGGTATGAAGCAATGGCTTCAACTTAGAGAATTTAGATCATATTTGTGGGTTTTTGGGGTTGGAATGGATGGGTATTTATAGGATTCTTCTAACCGTTAGGGTCGTTTCTCGAATAACGTGATCGAATCTCATCCGTACATGTGTTGGAATGTTATGGTAACTCATTTTGCCCCCACCACCAGAGATTGACATGTGGCATTGGCCTTTGGGGGGTTGAAAGGCTGTTAACAGTAGTTAAAATGAGTTGCTGCATCTGGCCCCTGCTTACGGACCGTAAGGGTGATGGCTTACATTTCGTAAGCCATCAAGTTTGGCAGAATTACACTTTTGGTCCCTACACCTTGTTTCGTCGCGTAACGGCACTTCTAACACCCGTCAAACCCAATTTCAAGCTCCACAATGATGTTAAGACATAGGGAACATGAAATATGCTTGAAAACATCACGGATGTCGGTTCGTTTGGCCGTACGATCGCGTTGTTCGGTTAATTACGACGGAATGCGCATAAGCGCGAAAAACGATCCAAATTGCGTGACGAATGGATTTTTGACAAGCCAAACACTAAAGCATAATATTATAATACTTACATAAATTTTTGGATGTCCGGATGTATTCAGAACTTAAGTTATGCGCGAAAGTG
Organism: Helianthus tuberosus; assembly: GCA_030545235.1. Lineage (NCBI taxonomy): Eukaryota > Viridiplantae > Streptophyta > Magnoliopsida > Asterales > Asteraceae > Helianthus > Helianthus tuberosus. The sequence continues at coordinate 169,186,556 of CM060381.1, forward strand.
CAAACTTATGCACTTTTTGACACTTTTAGTCCCTGAATGAGCCAAAAGTTTATTTTAGCACACCGAACCCCTCAAAGCCTATTTCTAAGCTATGTAAAGGATATTTGTGGTATGTTTAACTTATGGTCATGTTCCGGAATGTCTGTTACAGTTCAAATTGGCATACTTTTGCAGTTTGTCAAATTTAGTCCCTGTAGGCGAATTAACTTGTTTTTGCCATACCAAAGCCTTCAAAACTTATTTCTAAGTTATGTAAGGGTTATTTAAGGTATGTTAAGCATATTTTGATATTCTGGAGTATTTTTCGCATTAAACTGATTACGTTTACGCACCAGTTTGCGTATAATTCTCCAGAAAGCGATGTAGAGTTTGAAATTGAACAAAAGTCAAAACATGAAAAATGTAAAACATAACCAAACAAACATTGGGATCAAATAACATTGTTTTATTGATAAATGAACTGTTCACAACGATTACAAGCACAAATGTTACAATGCATCTGGACCCAATCGCATCTCTAAAGAAGGAACTTGAACTAATGCGCATTGAGACAGAAAGAGTCGACAAAAAGTTGATCAGTTATCGTTCATCTTCATATGTTGATCAGATAGTTCCTCAACAAGCTGATTTCAAAAATGTTCTACCCCCAATGTGGAATCATTATTCTCAGAAATATTCAGACGGGGTGGAAGAGGCATTGAATCTCAAACTGAGAACAGAAGAGAAGGAGTTACCGGAAAACATAGATGTTACATTCTTTCCATCTAACACCGACAACGAGTCACAACTGGTTAAAACAGTTGTAGACCAAGTGTTGGGTGAAGAGAGTGATAACAATGATTTCGAAACGGTTAAAACTCATTTTGAGAATTCCAGTTCAGATTCTGAAGATGACGGAAACTTTCTTGACAAGTTTATCCCAAAATCAGATAAAGTTTTGGATGACGATTCGATCATTGTGGTTTACACGATGACCGGAACTGACAAACTATATACTGATTTTGAGTACCCGATTCAGAATGCAAAACTGGAAAATGTTGAAAAAGTTTTCAAACTCGTGGAAATTGATATTTCAGAAGTCAACAACAACTCGTTTCTTTTAAAACCGAAAAAGTATTTTGTAAAACAACAATCGACAAACAACCCGGGAAAGAAGAATGAATGGGTGGGTAACGATGGTAACAAGAGACATGGTAATAATTTCAAAAAGAAAGGTGTTGGTTTTGAGAAGAAAATGGCTAAGAAATAAGTTAAGCCAAAAGAAAAACTGAGTGATGTGTTTGTTGCTGGTAATAACACAGAAGTCGAAAAGGATTATATCTTTAGTCAGAAAGCAATTGACGATTTTATTGCGGCAAAAAAGATAAGAGACGAGACCAACAGATCCACTTTTGTTGAATATGACAAAAGAATCTGTTATCGCTGCAATGAAATTGGTCACATGGCCAAACAATGTGTCAAAAAGATAATAAAACCAGTTTTCCAGAAACCAAAACCAAAAGTTTCAAAAGATGTTAAGGGAAAATCACCTATGGTATCCCCCGTGCGTATTCTGAAACGCGGTGAATCTTTGAAGTCTGAGGACAAACCAAAATCAACTTTTGAGATTGGTGAATCTTCAAGGTCACAAAAGACTTCAAAGGTTTATCCTAAAACAATGACTTCCCAAAGTCAATCATGGGTGGAGAAACCTAAACAATCTTTTGAGGAGAAGAAAATGGAAGAGGTTTTAAAATCTGAACCGAAAATTTGTGCAACAACTGTTGAGAAAAGTGAATTTGAGTTAGACAAGTTGATTGAAGAATTCCCACCTATCAAGGAGGGAGCTCTAAAATCAAAGTCAGAACCTGATGTTCCAAATGTTGTTTTTAACATTCCAGAACTTGACAAAGTAGCTCATGATATTGTGTTTGGTACTATACCAAATGTTGAAAAATCTTGGGTATCTTTGTTTAAGTGAATGTCTTTTGATGTGTGCAGGGGCTTCCAAGGTCTATCATTTCTAAGTGGATAATGGATAGCGGCGCCTCAAGGCACATGACAGGAATGTTAGCACTACTCTACGACGTCAAATCAATCAATGGAGGATATGTCGGGTTTGCTGGAACTCAAGGTGGAAGGATTGTCGGAGAAGGAATTCTTACTAATGGGGTTGTGTCATTCGAGAAAGTGAATTACATTGCTGAATTAGAAAACAATCTGTTGAGCATCTCGCAGATTTGTGACAAGTCGTTCACTGTTCATTTCACAAAAGATGAATGTCTTATTCTGAAACCAGGGTTTAAAATACCTGAAGAAATGGTGTTGATGCGCTCTCCTCGTGAACACGATCTCTATATACTAGACATGAGTATTGCAACAACGACAGATAAGAAAGCTCAATGTTTTGTGAGTAAAACAAAGGCGACGGAAAAAGAATCCATCATGTGGCATCGTAAAATGGGGCATATTCATGTGAGAAAGATGAACTTTTTAGTTCATAATGATCTTGTTGAAGGTATCAATTTGAAAAGCTTCCATCTTCACGATGACTGTGTTGAATGCAAGAAAGGTAAGCAGACGAAGAAATCACACCCGAAAAAGCTTTTGAACTCCATCAGAATACCGCTCGAAAGACTCCATATGGATCTTTTCGGGCCGGTAAATGTAAAAAGCATAAGTGGAGATCTATATTGTTTAGTTGTGACTGAAGACTTTACAAGATTCTCCTGGGTGATGTTTTTAGAAAGAAAAGATGAAACGTTTGATACTTTGATGAAGTTATTCAGAAAGATGGAAAATCTTTACAAACTGCCGATTAGACGAATTCGAAGAGACAATGGCACAAAATTCAAGAACAACCGTATGCTCGAATTATGCAATGATAAAGGCATTCTTCATGAATTCAGCGCACCGTATACTCCACAACAAAATGGTGTTGCAGAAAGGAAGAATCATACATTGATCGAAACAGCTCGCTCCATGTTAGCAGATTCGAAACTACCGATATATTTTAGGAGTGAAGCGGTTGCAATGGCATGTTACACACTCAATCGGGTTCTTACGGTGAAGAAGCACAAGAAAACTTGTTTTGAATTGCTACATCGTTACAAACCAAATCTGAAATTTTTAGAACCATTTGGATCACCATGCACATTCATTGATCCAGACGGTAAATTTGGTGCAAAAGTTAATGAAGGTTTTTTTATAGGTTATGCAGGTCCGTTGAAGAGAGTATTTGTTCCGTGTTTGGGGAAGATTATACAAGTTCAACACGTTGACTGTCAAAGGTTTACTGCTCCAGAACAACTTCCCGGAAACAGGTTGCTATTTGATTACGATAATCTCTGGGAGTCATTCCATTTGCCGACAGAGCCGAGTGAGGAGGAACTAGCATTCTTATACCAACAACAGCAGTCTCTTTCACAAGAACAAGTACCGAGACCGTTGGTAGTTTCTCCGCCCACCGAGGGTGCAAATGATCATGAGGCCGGTCCGAGTGGAACTGCACACGAACCCCCAGTAGAAACAGCTCCAATCAATCTGACGACTCAGAATCGGAAACCGATCCGATTTATGACGAGGAACCAAATATTGCGACTTCAAATGACGATGATCACACAGGTGATCAGAATATCACAAATTTGCAATCGGAAGTGAGCGTACCTGATACAATCATGCCAAGAACATTATCTTACCATCCTTCAGAACAAATCATTGGTGACCTTCACAGCGGCGTGAAAACACGCGATCAAATAAACAAAGGGCTTACATGTTTTTACTAATCTGTCGCTCCTTTACAATTAGACTTCTCATTCAAATGTTTTATCTCGCAGGTAGAGCTGAAAACATACAAGGAAGCATTACCCGAAGAGAGTTAGGTGAATGCTATGCAAGAGGAGCTACTACAGTTTGAAAAACTTGGAGTGTGGAGGTTGGTTGAACTCCCAGAAGATCAAAAGTTGATCAAGACCAAGTGGGTCTTCAAGTGTAAATGAGACGATAGAGGGGTTACGGTGAGAAACAAAGCATGTTTGGTAGTCCAAGGATTTAGTCAGCAAGAAGGGATTGACTTTACTGAAGTATATGCGCCCATTGCTCGACTTGATGCAATCAGGATCTTCTTGGCGTTCGCATCTTGGAAGGGATTCAAGGTCTACCAACTAGATGTCAAATCTGCATTCCTTTACGGAAAGATTAAAGAAGAAGTGTACGTCGGACAACCATCGGGTTTTACCGATCCGCAACACAAGAACAAGGTGTGTGACACCTGTGTCACTTCAACCACTAAACAAATACCAAACCAATGAAATATTATATTTCATACTTGGGATTTGTATAAATATGTGTATCATTTGCACATATCAATTCTTGTTCGATTTCGAGCTCTAAATCGCTTTCTGGAAGATTATACGCGATCTGATGCGTAAATATAACCAGTTTAAAGCAACAAACACTCTTTAATAGTGACATAGGATTAACATACCTTAAATAACCTTTACATAACTTAGAAATAAGTTTTGAAGGGTTTGGTATGCCGAAAACAAGTTTATTCGCTCACAGGGACTATTTGCGTCCAACTGCAAAAGTCTGCCGTTTCGTAAGGCAACTTATAGTCTGGAACTTGATCATAAGCTAAAAATACCATAAATAACCTAAACATAGCTTAGAAATAAGCCTTGAGTGGTTCGGTGTGCGAAAATATGCTTATTTGATCTTACAGGGACTAAAAGTGTCAAAAACGACGTAAGTTTGCATTTTCGCGCATATCTTACGTTCAGACCACATCTGGACATCCAAAAATTTATGTAACCACTAAAATATTTTATTTTAGTGATTGGCATGATAAAAATCCATTCGTCGCGTAATTTGGATCGTTTTTCACGTTCATTCGTGTTTCGTCGTAATTAACCGAATAACGTGATCGTACGGCCAAACGAACCGACATCTGACATATTTTTGAGCATGTTTCATATTCCCTATACTTAAACGCCATTATTGAGCCTTGAAAATGGGTTAACGGGGTTTAAACGCATCGAAAAAGGCCTTAAACAAGTGTAGGGACCATTTCTGCCATTTTGGAAAAATTTATGGGAACTAGCACATGGTGGCGCTGCGCCACCACCATATGTCTTTGCCGTGGCGTGACGCCACGGCCTCATCTGGGCAGAAAACTCATTTTCAGCATCAGATTGATAATTCAGGGGCCATTCTTGCAATTTCTTTGTGTGGTAGCCAAGTTAGCACCTCCCCAAGCAAATTAGCTGGCCTCTAACACTTGTATGGCTAGGATTTAATGCTTGATGGCCACACAAACACTTGTTTTGATCTTGTGAGTTCACTACAAGTATAAATAGCCTAGCATTTCACTTGTTGCAACTCACACTTGATCTAAATTCTCTAAGTTGGGGATTTATAACTTCATACCTGAGAATTATAAGATCAAGTTCAAGCAAGGACCCTTTGTAAGCTTCCTTCGTTCTTTTATCGCTTTCCTAGCATGAAAGTCAAACAGTGTTTGACTTTCTGCTTTGACCAGTCTTTGGTCAACACAAAGTTCGTTTGAACTTCGCAACGTGAGCTTAATCACGATAGTTATAGTCCCTAGTGACTATACCTACTGATTACCACGTTGACTAGGCGTAGTGACGAGTCGTAGTTTCGGTCAAAATGCGCATTCATGCGTATTTTGCAACCAAACTACTTTAGGATATCAAAACACTTTGTTTTGATATCAAAACATGTTTTCTAACTTAGTTAAGCATGTTTTAACATGCTTAGCTCGTCACTTTTAGTTTAGTGCTTGTCGTAAGTCAAGCGGTCTAAACCACCGCTTAGACTTTCGAACTCGACCCGTTTGGTCGATCATTAGGATCCGACCAAGCAAGTTTAGTGACCATAGTTGCATAGGGAATAACCTTCCGAGGTTATACCTTATGGTCACATAGTTTAAGTAGTTGTATGATAGGTAGTTTATATGCCTTATGTAAATGACCAAAATGCCCTTTTCATGGATAATTGGATTTTAAGCATATGTAACTTAAACTTTTGTCACTTAACTGATTATGCAACATAATTAAACATGTTTAGGCATATAATACTTGTCATAAGACTAGTTAGACGTCTCGAACGCGCGTTTGCGCGAACGACGCGTTAAAGTAGCGTAAGCTACCTTAATGGGTCGTAACGGGTCGAAAGCACTTAGAATAGGTTCCGATTTAGAATATAGGCTTTGTTAAACCATATCACATGAGTTCCAATACTCTTTTGGTTTACGAAACCTCATTTTATCCGATCTTCCGATTTAGGTCCGGTTTATTTACATAGTCACCCATATTAGGTGCCGTTTGATTTCGTGATCCTTCTAGCTTTCCTTGGTTGTTGTTCAAGACTTCTAAGCATCCTCATGTGAGTACATAGTCCCCTCTTTTACTGTTTTCAATGTTTTGGGGTGATGCATGTGTACCTATTGGTTATGTTCATGATTTCAAAGTATAATTGATTATACTTATTAGTACTTATCTTTTGACAAACTGAATGATTATTTTTGGTTTAAACACTGATTTTTCAAAGATTATAAAATTAATTGTTGAATTGTACTTATTTTATGTTCACCAGACCGATTGGTAGTATGATATAGCGCTATAGGATTAGACACCCCATTCCTGTTGTCATGGAATGTCAGAAACCAATATTTTATCCAAATAGAGATTGCCTTTGTGGTATTTCTATAGTCTCAATTGGTGTAGTTTGATGCACTAAGGTTTGGTTGAATTCTTAAATCACATATTGTTGTATATTTTGTTATACTCCCAAAAGTATAGCTTGATATGCTCTCATGTGTGATATTGTACAAAACAACATATATTTTGTTAATTACTAAAACATAGCTTAATATGTTATTTATAAAACCAAAACATAGTTTAATATGTTATTTTATAAAACCAAAACATAGCTTAATATGTTATTTATAAAACCAAAACATAGTTTAATATGTTATTTATAAAACCAAAGCATAGTTTAATATGTTATTAATAAAACCAAAGTATACTTTTGATATACTACTGAAAATTATTATTTTAACGACTAAAGTATAGTTAATATACTATTTGTTTAACGATTGGGTTTGGTTAGTGTTTAGATAACGGGACGGGTGTAATGTGATGAAAACATGGTAGATACGCCGCTGGTACTTCTTATATATAAGTGTTTTCATCACATTACATACCGTGGCGCTATTTAGTACACTTGGGTAAACGATTTTGAAACTGAAATATATTTTGATATATTACTTATTCGATTTTCTTAAAACCAAAGAATATTTTATATATATATTATAAACCTTTTTATCAAAATATTGTTTTACAAACAATATATTTTATACAAACTTATTTTACTTAATTATTTATTTATATCATATGATTTTCTTATTACTTGTTATGTGATTTATAAAAGAAAATATTTTTAAGGTTCATGACTATTTTTGATTAAATATTTTTCTCTAAACTTGCAAGTCATAAATCCTAATTATAATAAAACCTATGTATCTCACAGGCATTTTTATGCTGACGTGCCTATTTTTACACATGTTTCAGGTGCTGTTATGTGACGATTGATGATGTATGCTATACATAGGATGGACTCGTGCCTTAGCGACTTTAAAACTTGAAAGATAATATTTGTATTTATCTGATTTGTAATAAAACAATGAGTTCAATAATTCAATAAAACGAAATTATTTAATCCATGGTCGTGAAACAATGATTCTGTTACAACACTCCCCGACGTTTCCGCCACGATTTGTTGTTTTACGTGGTCGGGGTGTGATAGAAAAGTTGGTATCAGAGCCAATGGTTATAGGGAATTAGGTTATTAGTAATGCTTTGACCTAGACTATAACCTTCCTAGGACCCTAACACAAGTTATCTTCTGTTTAGTTTTAAAACAATACCGTCACTTATCCTTAGGTGACAACCACAATAAGAACACAAATTTCGATTCCGCTTTGAAAACCAATCATCTGTTCTAGGATGATTGATTACTAGGTTTTGAACCTTCTAAGTTTTCAAAATCTCGTCAAGGTTTGGGTCTAAATAATGTGAACAAGTGCAAACAGGAAGGGTGGGTGCCTGTACCCTGGGTCTTCTGTCTAAGGCTAGAGTGTTCGTAGAAATCCGCAGTATCGGACCAGTCACTCTTACCTGGGAACTCTTGGGGTGAGTGTCCACTTATAGGTGAGCATGTCTTCGCGATACATTATATTGACCCATTTACTTTGATTAGTCACCGTCTCATTTGTTTGCCTTAGGTAACAAACAAATGATCGCAATTTCTATGCGTTATCATTCTGTTTTGATTATCCAATATCATTTCACTTGTTTCCTCTCATATCTTTCATTATCTTCATGATGCCTCTTCATCGCCACAACAATGTCCGAACTAGGTGCTGCAATTACCCAACAATTTGACGTCGTACTTCAGAGGACCATTGATTTAGCTATCACCATAACTCGCCTCAGGGATGAAGCTGTACAAAGGAACTGCTCTTTGATGCAATCAATGCCACCGTCATCATCCGAGTCAAATACCCTGTTTCAAATGTACCCACGGTGGACAATGGAGACATTTGGTTAACATGTGTCGCTTTGCTATCCAAAACAAAGCTGTTGCAAACCCTGCTGCTGTTTAACCTCTAAATTCTGCTTCATATGTCTCCTTGGCATATCTAGTACCTCAACCTCATGAACTTTCTACCTTGTGTATCGACTTAAGCACGTTTAGTGCCAGGTTTCGAAACACCTCTCGTTACACAAAGTTCCAAAATCTAAAATAGGATCTTTTTATCTTCACAATTAGATCTTTGTGGATGATTATCGCTCAAATCGGAGCCCTTAATTGAATTATTCGTATGCCTTAATACGTACATTACGATTCAATAAGGACAAAGCCGAATTCCTATTTAGATCTTTCTATCTCCATAGTTAGATTCTTGAAGATGTTTAAAGTGCCAAATGAAATCCACGGATTGGATTCCTGGTATGCTTTAAATACCCGTGCCCAAAGATAACAAAATCAAGTTAAACAATTATGTGATTATGTTCTTATGTGATTTCTTTATGTCTTGTGTTTTTGTGTGATCTGAATTTTCAATATCCAATCCTCGTAGAATCTTCCATATCTTCGTATAAGGGATTCATATCAGGATATCCAAAGGTACTATCTTAAATCCTTAATGGACTTCTACGTTGTAGTTAAGTCCCTTGGATTATGAAGTATTATTCTATAATTGGACCCCTTGAGTGGTCTAATTAAACAAATTGATCTAAAAATCTGGTTAGGAATATCATGTGATGATATAATTGAAAAGATCCCTTAAGTGTTTTATTTAAGGAGATCGTACGACGCTCTAGTTAAGAAGATCATGTGTTGATCTAGTTAAAAAGATCGTTCGTTGATCTAGTTAAAAAGATCCTTTGGTGGTCTAGTCAAATCTCTTCATGTTTATTCAATTGATTTTTCCCCTACGCATTACGTAATGAACTGTGCGGACTGTGCAAGGAATTACGTAATTATGGATCCATACATAATTATGGAATTAAGTGCACAGAAACCACAGCAAGTTTTGTCATGTGTTAAAGACCTATAGTGATGAGAATAACGAAACAGGAACAATGTAAAAAGGGGCATGGTGGATACGTCGCTGGTACTTCCTATATATAAGTGTTCCTTATTACATTGCGAATGTAGCGTTATTTAAGTTACTAAAAGTCCTGGACCTTGACCAATGTCATTCTATCTTACACTCTCCGACTATGATTTCGAGCACACACGAGTTTCCTATGATAAGTCTTCATAAGAAACGTTCTTCCGTCCGTAGTTCGAAACTCCATGTTTTGTTACTACAAGGACTTCATTTTGATGGTTGACAATTTCACTAAGAATCCAAACATGGCCCAGAGTTTTACTTAGGGTTCAAGGGATTTATTCGAAAGCGAAACCATCACAGTTGTCTTCACAAGTTTCCTCTAAAATTAAATTTCGGGACGAAATTTCCTAAAGTAGGGGAGACTGTGACACCTGTGTCACTTCAACCACTAAACAAATACCAAACCAATGAAATATTATATTTCATACTTGGTATTTGTATAAATATGTGTATCATTTGCACATATCAATTCTTGTTCGATTTCGAGCTCTAAATCGCTTTCTGGAAGATTATACGCGATCTGATGCGTAAATATAACCAGTTTAAAGCAACAAACACTCCAGAATAGTGACATAGGCTTAACATACCTTAAATAACCTTTAAAAAACTTAGAAATAAGTTTTGAAGGGTTTGGTATGCTGAAAACAAGTTTATTCGCTCATAGGGACTATTTGCGTCCAACTGCAAAAGTCTGCCGTTTCGTAAGGCAACGTATAGTCCAGAACTTGATCATAAGCTAAACATATCATAAATAACCTAAACATAGCTTAGAAATAAGCCTTGAGTGGTTCGGTGTGCGAAAATATGCTTATTTGATCTTACAGGGACTAAAAGTGTCAAAAACGACGTAAGTTTGCATTTTCGCGCATATCTTACGTTCTGACGACATCTGGACATCCAAAAATTTATGTAACCACTAAAATATTTTATTTTAGTGATTGGCATGATAAAAATCCATTCGTCGCGTAATTTGGATTGTTTTTCACGTTCATTCGTGTTTCGTCGTAATTAACCAAATAACGTCATTGTACGGCCAAAAGAACCGATATCCGACTTATTTTTGAGCATGTTTCATATTCCCTATACTTAAACTTCATTATTGAGCCTTGAAAATGGGTTAACGGGGTTTAAGCGCATCGAAAAAGGCCTTAAACATGTGCAGGGACCATTTCTGCCATTTTGGCAAAATTTCTGGGAACTGGCACATGGTGGCGCTAAGCCACCACCATATGTCTTTGCCGTGGCGCGACGCCAAGGCCTCATCTGGGCAGAAAACTCATTTTCAGCATCAGATTGATAATTTAGGGGCCATTCTTGCAATTTCTTTGTGTGGTAGCCAAGTTAGCACCTCCCCAAGCAAATTAGCTGGCCTCTAACACTTGTATGGCTAGGATTTAATGCTTGATGGCCACATAAACACTTGTTTTGATCTTGTGAGTTCACTACAAGTATAAATAGCCTAGCATTTTACTTGTTGCAACTCACACTTGATCTAAATTCTCTAAGTTGGGGTTTTATAACTTCATACCTGAGAATTATAAGATCAAGTTCAAGCAAGGACCCTTTGTAAGCTTCCTTCGTTCTTTTATCGCTTTCCTAGCGTGAAAGTCAAATAGTGTTTGACTTTCTGTTTTGACCAGTCTTTGGTCAACACGAAGTTCGTTTGAACTTCGCGACGTGAGCGTACTCACGATAGTTATAGTCCCTAGTGACTATACCTACTGATTACCACGTTGACGAGTCGTAGTTTCGGTCAAAATGCGCATTTATGCGTATTTTGCAACCAAACTACTTTAGGATATCAAAACACTTTGTTTTGATATCAAAACCTGTTTTCTAACTTAGTTAAGCATGTTTTAACATGCTTAGCTCGTCACTTTTTGTTTAGTGCTTGTCGTAAGTCAAGTGGTCTAAACCACCGCTTAGACTTTCGAACTCGACCCGTTTGGTAGATCATTAGGATCCGACAAAGCATGTTTAGTGACCATAGTTGCATAGGGAATAACCTTCCGAGGTTATACCTTATGGTCACATAGTTTAAGTAGTTGTATGATAGGTAGTTTATATGCCTTGGGTAAATGACCAAAATGCCCTTTTCATGAATAATTGGATTTTAAGCGTATGTAACTTAAACTTTTGTCACTTAACTGATTATGCAACATAATTAAACATGTTTAGGCATATAATACTTGTCATAAGACTAGTTAGACGTCTCGAACGCGCGTTTGCGCGAACGACACGTTAAAGTAGCGTAAGCTACCTTAATGGGTCGTAACGGGTCAAAAGCACTTAGAATAGGTTCCGATTTAGAATATATGCTTTGTTAAACCATATCACATGAGTTCCAATAATCATTTGGTTTACGAAACCTCATTCTATTCGGTCTTCCGATTTAGGTCCGGTTTATTTACTTAGTCACCCATATTAGGTGTCGTTTGATTCCGTGATCCTTCTAGCTTTGCTTGGTTGTTGTTCAAGACTTCTAAGCATCCTCATGTGAGTACATAGTCCCCTTTTTTACTGTTTTCAATGTTTTGGGGTGAAGCATTTGTACCTATTGGTTATGTTCATGATTTCAAAGTCTAATTGATTATACTTATTAGTACTTATCTTTTGGCAAACTGAATGATTATTTATGGTTCAAACACTGATTTTTCAAAGATTATAAAATTAATTGTTGAATTGTACTTATTTTATGTTCACCAGACCGATTGGTAGTATGATATAGCGCTATAGGATTAGACACCCCATTCCTGTTGTCATGGAATGTCAGAAACCAATATTTTATCCAAATAGAGATTGCCTTTGTGGTATTTCTATAGTCTCAATTGGTGTAGTTTGATGCACTAAGGTTTGGTTGAATTCTTAAATCACATATTGTTGTATATTTTGTTATACTCCCAAAAGTATAGCTTGATATGCTCTCATGTGTGATATTGTACAAAACAACATATATTTTGTTAATTACTAAAACATAGCATAATATGTTATTTATAAAACCAAAACATAGTTTAATATGTTATTTTATAAAACCAAAACATAGCTTAATATGTTATTTATAAAACCAAAACATAGTTTAATATGTTATTTATAAAACCAAAGCATAGTTTAATATGTTATTAATAAAACCAAAGTATACTTTTGAATATACTACTGAAAATTATTATTTTAACGACTAAAGTATAGTTAATATACTATTTGTTTAACGATTCGGTTTGGTTAGTGTTTAGATAACGGGACGGGTGTAACGTGGTGAAAACATGGTAGATACGCCGCTGGTACTTCTTATATATAAGTGTTTTCATCCTATTTATAATAAAACCTATGTATCTCACGGTCATTTTTATGCTGACGTACCTATTTTTACACATGTTTCAGGTGCTGTTATGTGACGATTGATGATGTATGCTATACATAGGATGGACTCGTGCCTTAGCGACTTTAAAACTTGAAAGATAATATTTATATTTATCTGATTTCTAATAAAATAATGAGTTCAATAATTCAATAAAACGAAATTATTTAATCCATGGTTGTGAAACAATGATTCTGTTACAACACTCCCCGACATTTCCGCCACGATTTGTTGTTTTACGTGGTCGGGGTGTGACAAGGTGTATCTTCTCGACAAGGCGTTATACGGACTACACCAGGCCCCGAGAGCTTAGTACTAGACGCTTTCCCAGCATCTACTGACCAACGGGTTCACCAGAGGGACTGTCGATAGTACCCTGTTCACAAAAGAGGTTGCAGGACATCTGTTGATTGTGCAGATATACGTGGATGATATAATTTTTGGATCGACGAACGATGAGTTGTGCAAAGAATTTGAGAAGATCATGAAAAAGAAGTTTGAAATGACTTCAATGGGGGAGATGAAGTTCTTCCTTGGGCTTCAAGTTGAGCAACTGCCCGATGGAATGTTCATACACCAAACCAAATATGTGAATGATGTGCTGGACAAATTCAATATGTCCGAATCATCACCCACATCAACCCCCTTGGCTACAAATCATGGCATCTATCCGGATGAAGAAAGTGGATGAAACGTTGTATCGGTCAATCATAGGATCGCTTATGTATCTGACAGCGTCACGACCGGACATAATGTATCCAACCTGCCTCTGTGCCCGATATCAGTCAACTCTGAGACAATCACACATGATGATAGTGAAGAGAATTTTACGGTATCTCAAAGGTTGCCCAACCATTGGCTTGTGGTATCCTCGATTCGGTGAATTTTCTCTTACTGGTTATGCTGACTCTGACTTCGGGTCCTGTAAGTTAAATGCAACGTCCACAACTGTTGGTTGCCAGTTCTTTGAAACTCGGCTAATTACCTGGCAGTGCAAGAAACAGACCACAGTCGCTCTCTCGACTTGTGAGGCTGAATACGTTTCAGCTTCCAGCTGTTGTTCCCAGATTCTCTGGATCCAACAACAAATGAGGGACTATGGTTTGCAGTTCTTAGACACGCCAATCTTTGTGGACAATGAGGCTACAATAAATATCACTAAAAATCCGGTTCAACACTCTAAAACGAAACATATTGAGATTCGACATCATTTTATTCGTGATTGCTACGAGAAAAAATTGATTCGAATTGATCATATTCACACCGATGATCAGAGAGCTGATTTTTACACAAAACCCTTTGATAAAACAAGATTTAATTATCTTTTGAAATTGAACGGGTTTAAGAATTTGTTTTCTGGGAAGGTGATAGAGTGTGTGGCCGAGGAGGACGGCGATCAGAAGTGATCTGCGTCTTGTTGTCATGTTTTCTGTACAGTTTTTTTTTACTGCTTTTGATAAAACCAAAAACACAAAAATATGTTTTTGATTTTAGGGGGAGAAAGTTTATAGAAAATACAAAAACATGATAAAATTTCAAAATGAAAAAACATTGAAAAAGTCAAAAAGAGTTTTGTTGTGAAAAAGAGGAAATGATAGTACATCAATGGACTATCACAACATGCTAAAGAAATGTAAAGTCAAAATGTTTTTAAACGAGTCTCACTAATGATGTGCCAGTAGGCTTCGCACAATTAGTAGATTGAGTTCGAGATATAAACATAACGAATAACTGCTTATTTCATGGGGAACATCTCTCGGACATATGGGTAACCCCCGAAATCTTATTTGAGAGACTCTATTTCTGACATACTAGGTCTTTGTACGTCTTCATATCTGGGGTATTATACCAGGACTTCTGATTTTGCGGGAGCAATAGCCTAGTCCTCGTACAATACTTTGCACTGCTTTATTCCTAAAGCTCACCCTCAGCATAAAAAATGGTGAAACATTAAAAAATGCTAATCATGTGTTGTTGAAAAGAAGATCCCCAAAGGGGACCCACCTAAAGTCGAACCATCATCTCTCTGATTTTGCGAAAGCAATAGCCTGAGCTCTCATGGCCTCGCATTTAACCCTTACAGATATCATTAGTGTGCACTCACCTGCAAGACTGAATATAGTAGTCTGGATACGGGAGTATATTCTGAGGTGGGACACGCGAATAAGTTAGTCATTAAAACATCTAATCTCGTATCTTGAACCAATTGAAACTTGTGTAGAGGTTTAAGTGGACAACAATACTGACAATCAGAAGTGAATTTGTTTAAAACTTAATGTTAAATCAAGATCAACGGTGTTAGTGATATGTCTCAAAAACTGATATGATCCTCTTACACAAACTCACAAAAAGTTGTTTGTAAATATGTTTGTACAGTTTTCTGTTTCTTAAAATCCAAACAGCTTTCCTGTTTGTTTAGCAATATGTTGAAAAATCCAAAAAGATTTGTCTTTTCATCATTATTTTCGACAATAGACGTTAGGGATCTGATGATCAAAGTTCCACAGTATTAAACATGTTGGATCATTTGGGTTGGTTAAGAAATGTTTGAGAAAATGTTGGTAATTGCACGAAATGTATAAAAGTTCATTAATTTGAACTTAAATTTGTTTCAAAATGTCAGCAAGATCATAATTTAGTCAGCCAAGGTCATTAACTTGGACTTGGCAGGCTAAACAGTTGACAAGGGTCATTAACTTGGACTTGGTTAACTAAGTGTGTTGGTAAAAAAGTTAAAAAGTGAAAAATTCAAAAATCAAAAACAGTTTGTGAAGTCTCCAAGGTCATTAAGTTGGACTTGGATGATTGACTGTGAGGGATTTGGATGCTCAAATTGGTAAAATCTGACTGTAAAGAGCTAGGTTTAGTTGTTGGATTCTTAATATCGTCAAATCTTTATAGTATTTTGATAGGGGAGAGAATCAAGTAATTCTAGACAACTAAAAATGCTTTCACTGTAAAAATATTTTATCATATGTTGAAAGAGCCAGGTCATCAATCCTAGACATTCAAAATGATTTTTCTCATAAATGTTTGAGATTTGCATATGAAAGTTCCAGATTACGATCCGGATAGCTGAGTCTAAGGGGGAGTCTGAAGACGAGCTCGACGCAAGGGGGAGCTTATAACCGGAAAGCCAGTTGTCGATCCCAAAAGCACGGAAGCTTAACGAAAGGGGGAGCCTGAAGAAAGAGTCTCTGAAAGCAAAGAAGAGGAAAGCAGAGCGTGAAGAAAAAGACAGAATCGCTCGAGCTACATGGAGGCAAAAGCTAGTTGAAGATGAGCAGAGAGCTGCTAAGGAAAAGGAAAAGCTCAAAAAGCGTTATTGAAGAAGCCAAAGCGTCATGAAGAAAAGTTCAAGTCTTTGTGAAGAAAGTTTTGAAGACAGGCTAACTGAAAACTGCGGCAATATCCAAGGGGGAGTTTGTTGATGCATAATGTCTATCGCCTGCGTCACCAGTCTGTGTCATGTCATTAATATGTAATAGTTTGAAAATGTTAAGTTTATAAGTATTGCCCAGAAAGCACGAAATGGCCAGAAAGCACGAAATGGCCAGAAAGCATGAAATGTTTCATGAGGACTAGCAAGCCTATAAATAGGCTAGTTGAGTTTTTCATTTGTAACTTTTCAGAGAATCTTGCCACGAAGTGCTGACGAATTCTCTCCGTACGAAAACGTTTAATATCAATGGGAAACCGGTTTAAAGTGTATTTATCTGCTTCTACTCCTATTCTAACACTGGTTCAAGGTTGCTAGTCTGTTTCCGCCTTTTTAGTGGCTCAGATTTGACTCAGACCGACTCGTTTTGATCGAATCTCGATCCTACATGATCAAAGGGTTTAGACAAAAGGAAGGTCTTGACTATTTTGACACATACTCGCCTATGACCAGAATACCTCTATTAGAATGGTGCTTGCAATTGCAGCTTTGAGAAATTTGGAAATGCATCAAATGGATGTAAAAACTTCATTTCTCAATGGGGAATTAGATGAAGAGATTTACATGGAGCAACCAGAGGGTTTCCCTGCTCCTGGCCAAGAGGGCAAAGTGTGTAAACTCGTCAAGTCATTATATGGCTTGAAGCATGCTCCAAAACAATGGCATCAAAAGTTTGACCAAGTTATGCTTAACAGTGGTTTCAAAATAAATGCGACAAATGTGTCTATGTGAAAGACACTTCTAAAGGTTATGTGATCTTATACCTTTATGTAGATGATATGCTTATCATTGGGAGTGATGATAAGATGATCAGATCTACTAAAGACATGTTGAAAGCGAGATTTGACATGAAAGATATGGGTGTAGCTGATGTGATTCTTGGAGTAAAGATCATTAGAACCCCAGCTGGTTTGGTGCTAATTCAATCTCATTATGTGGATAAGATCCTTGAGAAGTTCAATCCTGGGGACACGAGTGTAGCTCAAACTCCAATTGATACCTCTCAACATTTGTCAAAGAATAGAGGCGAGAGTGTTGCTCAATTGGAGTACTCAAGGATCATTGGCAGTCTTATGTATCTCATGTCATGTACTCGACCAGACTTAGCATATGTTGTGAGTACGCTAAGTAGATATACTAGTAATCCTAGTTCAGAGCACTGGAAATGTATGACAAGATTGTTAAGGTATTTGAGATACACGAGAAATTATGGACTGCATTATGACCAAAATCCAGCTGTTGTGGAAGGATTCAGTGATGCCAATTGGATATCCGATATGAAAGATTCTAGATCTACAAGTGGTTATGTGTTTACCCTTGGAGGAGCAGCTATATCTTGGAAGTCGTCCAAACAAACTCTTATAGCTAGATCCACGATGGAATCTGAGTTTATCGCGTTAGATAAAGCTGGAGAAGAGGCAGAATGGTTGCGTCAATTCTTGGAATATGTTCCAAGATGGCCTATGCCTGTGACTGCTATTTGCATACTGTATAATGGCAGATCAAGGCACATACGACATCGGCGTAACACGATACGACAACTACTCTCAACTGGAGTTATCACGGTTGACTATGTGAGGACAAAGGACAACATTGTGGATCCGCTTACAAAAGGCTTAAGCAGAGAGGTAGTACATAAGTCATCGATAGGAATGGGACTAAATCCCTTGGAGTACGTTTGTACAACAGAAAACCTATCATAGAAGATTGGAGATCCCATGATGTAACATCCCAAAAACGGGTTTGGTAATCAAACCACGTTAATAGTAAAGACGGGTAAAATACCGTTAGTGGTAAAAATTAACCCGGTAAATATTAGGACTCAAATAAATAAACCTAATATTAATTAAAAAGGGGGATAAATACTTTGAGAAAACAAAGTATATAAAAAGGCCAAATTAACGGGACTTAAAAACATAACGGGTTATAATTTCCCGAACCGAACATAGGTGAATGCCAAGAGTGCACGGATGAAGATCAAGCGATGAGCAAGAACCGAACACGATCACGAAATAAGCTTCCGCACTATGTATCGTTATTATGTTAAACGACGAACGTACACATGATATGTTGTATACTTTTTAAATTGTAAAAAGTTTTAATAAACCCGTAATTTCCAATGCATATGTAATCTTAATTACATGACTGTTTTTCGTAAATGATACGTTAAACCTTAATTTATAAGAACGGGTGTTACAAGTTGGTATCAGAGCCTTGGTTTAAGAGATTCAAGTATGGTGGGAAAACTATGCTTGGACTTAAACCTTATGCTCTTAATAAAGATTGGTGTTCAGTACGAGGCTTGATCGCAAATCCGGTAAGTACATGTATATCAATGGTTTAATATGATTAAAGTGTTGAGAACAACACATATGGTTATCGTGTAATACACGTTACACCAATAGAATCGATATAGAATAGATATAGTCAATGAAATTACACGCGTTGATGCGTATAGTAGAAAAGCCTTGTATTATAATACGGGCATCCTTTAATGTTGAAATTATTAACTGTTGTATATGTTTTAGTTGAAGGACACTTGCATATGAGGATAGCGAGAGCTTAACAAATTACGGATATGATAGAAGAACGGTCCGAAGTATGACAAGAGGAGCATGCTCACCAAGGACTAAATCGCGTAACGACCGCGAACAAAGTTAAAGGCAAGAAACGCCCGTCGGGGCAAGCATTACCAGGTGCACATTTTAAATATAATTGCACAAATAGTGATATGCAACAAATATGTAGAGATTGAAAGTTGCATATGTAGATTGAAAACTTGGAAAAACCTGAATAGAAAACCTATCCGGGATATTGTTTCCAAGAAAAACAAATAGAGGCATTACTTACATGGGGTGTAATGTGAAAATTATAAAAGGGTCATGTATACCAGGTGTTGATCGCTTACTCTGGCCAAGTAAGTAGTGAACACGTGGTACCATGAACTTCTTATGATGAACACATTTATGTCCAATGTAGTAAGGGTGGGGTGAATGGGACTAACTTAAAAAGTACCCAAATGAATCAAATGAGCAAAATATTTGATAATAATGTAAACGCACAGCCGGGCGACGGAAGCGTATTACATTAAGATGATGAGCCTGAGTGAAGGGACAAAGATTAATGTAAAACGATTAAGGTATGCAATTGGGAGGGGTGTGCTTACACTCGAACCCGAAGAATGAAAATATGACTCTTAATGGGCCGATTTTGTAAAACACCAAATTTGAGAACAAAGTAGGAATATAAAAGCGAAACGAAGTCATAATGCATACCGTAAGGGTTGCAATAATAACGACTTCGGTAAAACACCCGGTTGGTGGGTAAGGGTTTAAACGCATGCGTAGACTGAGAAACAGGAACGCGAAATAGAAAGTCAAAAGACTCGGAATATGAGTCATGACTAAAAGATGACAAGAATTTTCGCAAACATAAATTTTGGTAATTACGTTCAACCATTTCAAAGTTGGACGGGTCAAATAAAGAATGAAGTTTGACATTCATAAGTGATGAAAATTCACCCAAAATGAGTCAAACGAGTCAATTAAGGAATAACGCTTAATATAATAGGAAAACGCAAACCGGTGAAACCGGAAAGCTAAAAACAATAAGATAGAAGGACCCGAGTAATGGGTTGTAAAGGAGTATAAGTATGAACCGGGTAATGGTAAGCGTAAGACAAACCGACATGTAAATGACGCTAGAAGTCGTAAAGTCGGAAGGATAGTCCGAAAGTAAACAAATGAAACCTTAGACTACGGTCAAGGTCAACTAAAGTTCAAAAGTAAAATTAAATGATTCCAAACATAACAAAGGATGCTTTAAAGCTATATATGTATAAATAGACAATTGAATAAAGACTAGAATAAAAGATGATCTACGGGATCATCATAACCTACGGGATATTAATTAGAGCAAGGGTCTACGGGGCCAAATTGACCCACGGGTCACAAATTGAAGCAAAAGGATCATAAGGGCCTCGCCTCAAAGAGGTGAAAACCTAAGGTAAATAGCCTACGAGATTAAGTGAAGGAACCTACGGGTCGATAGTGTGAGGTAAGGGAACTTGTTATGATTCCCCGTATAAAACTAAGAACGGAAAACAATAAATTATGGGTTGTCAATATCCTGGTATGGGTAATTGACAAAAGTTAAAGAGAAGATCCTAAAACTAAAACTTCGATTTTAGTAAGAAATAACGTTTTTACAAACATAAATTCTGATAGAATTTAAATAATAAGCATGAAAGATACAAGTCCTGACACTAATAGGCGCAAGACAATATATTCGAAAAGTGATATTTTCAAAAATGAAAGATTGATATAAATTAAACATGATGTGACATGATCACGGTCAAGAGATGCAATGTGAAGTAGAATCACATTATAACCAAGCGAGCGGTAAAAAGTAACTAGACTAATAAGTCTAGTTAGTGACACCGGTTAAGGTCAACAATTCAAGTCAAGAAATTTGGTTTGCTCGAAAACGGTGGATTCAGTATAACTGAACCGAATAAATAAATTTGAAAACAAAAGAATTTGTTGCTAAAAGTGAAATATTTCACTAAAGACCTTTAAACGGGTCAAAGTAACGGATTCACAAAGAGTTCAATAATATATAAAAGCGATGGATATCGCTAAGTTGACTAAACTAGTAGAAATAACGAAATTACGTTATTTCAAGTTACATTATGTCGTATGAGGTACATAGATGTTTTGTAACCAAAAAGATAGTACAATAATTTTTTCTGGTAATACTAACAATCGGTCAAAATATGAGCAATGCTCAATTGATTTTCGAGAGCAAATGCATGGAGTTAAACTCGATAAATTATGTAAGAAAAGGTTTCGAGGACGAAACCTCTTTAAGGGGGGTAGACTTGTAACATCCCAAAAACGGGTTTGGTAATCAAACCACGTTAATAGTAAAGACGGGTAAAATACCGTTAGTGGTAAAAATTAACCCGGTAAATATTAGGACTCAAATAAATAAACCTAATATTAATTAAAAAAGGGGGATAAATACTTTGAGAAAACAAAGTATATAAAAAGGCCAAATTAACGGGACTTAAAAACATAACGGGTTATAATTTCCCGAACCCGTTAAAATAACTAGGAGTAATTAACCTAGTTAGTGGCTTGTGATTAAGTGACTAATGGTGAGGCATAGCTTTATTTGATCAAAAGAAAACTAGAGGGACCAAAAGTGTTTAACTTGAAACTTATATCAATAAAAAAAAAACTCAAACACTCACATTTGTGGGTGTCTGAGTTCGACCAGAATGCCAGGGGCGACCAAGGGGAAGAACTCCAAACCTAGTTCTTGTTTAAATCCACAAATTGAAGGTCAAGATCAGCCCTAAAACGAAATCCGAACCCGGATTAGTGATCCCCATTGAAAGGGGAGTCACAAGGTATGTAAATTTTATGAAAAATCTCTAGTTGGATTTCTAGGTAAACTTAGAAATCTGAAATTTGATGGTTGCATGTTCGTTATATGATGAAATTAGGAATGATTTTATGTCTAGGAGTAAACCCTAGTCATTTACTTGTTGAAATCATGCTTATTTCTTGTGAATTCAC
Organism: Helianthus tuberosus; assembly: GCA_030545235.1. Lineage (NCBI taxonomy): Eukaryota > Viridiplantae > Streptophyta > Magnoliopsida > Asterales > Asteraceae > Helianthus > Helianthus tuberosus. The sequence continues at coordinate 169,208,617 of CM060381.1, forward strand.
AATCACCATTGAAGGTGATAAGTGGGTGTTGTAGGAACATGTTAAACACTAGAATTTTAATTGTTGTTCTAGTGTAATCTGAATTCTAGGAAGTAAATTCAGATTTTGTTAATGTAAAAATTGATGTAAACATGCTTAGTTGATGTTAACCATGGCTAAATGACGACTATTGAGCTTGATAATAAATTGTGAGAAATTATGCCCACTAGGTGTTTGTTAAAATGCCTAAGTGAAATCGCACGCCGCCCACTCGGTTGAAATTAGAATATGATTTGATTAGGCATCGTAAGAATGCCTAATAACATGATAAAAAGGGGTTTCATTTATAGATGAAGAGCCCGTAAATGTTGTTTAATGAATAATGTATTTTTGATAATTGATTAGGTTGCTTAAAAGCGTTATTGAACGCAAATTTGTGTTTGGTATGATTGACGGTAGACGACCTTTATAAGTCAAAATTAACCAATGATGAAGTCGAATGGTATTTTTGACATATAATTTGTAAGATGGAATGGCCGTATGTGATAATGACTAATCTAACCGTCTTACGAATTATGATAGTTTGACTCTTGACAAGCTAGATGGAGGCTTGGGAATGAAGCGGGTCGAACGGAGCAAGTACGGAAAGAAAAGCATAGTTTGGATGCGAGGTAAGTAAAGCTTACACCCAATCGTAGTATACGTATTTATTTTATAAGTGATAAATACAATAACGGACTGTATTTGAAATATGAGTTCCGATCCAAAATAAAAAGAATCGGAACGAATACAAACGATAAAAATCATAGAAAATGGTTAAAAGGGGTGAAACGGTAAAGTACTTATGAAAGGACTTAGATAAAATGAGTTTTTGGGAACGGCTACTTTATAAGTAAGCCTAAAAAGAATAAAAAGGGTAAGGCGGTGAATTAGTCAAGTTTAAATGGATAAAAGTTGAAGTTTAAAAACGACACCAAGTGGCATAAGCCATGTGGGTAAATGTGTTCGAAACGGATTTAAGACACCTATCTAATTGGTGAAGAATCCGAAACGAATTACTTAACGGAATGGTAAATAAATACCATTCACATATAAGCACAAAATGTTTGGTCGTTAGACCAAACGGGACAAATGGTAAGTTTGATACCATTTGACAATTTACGACTAATAAATGTTTGTCAAGTCTTAAGCTCACAGGATAAAACGACTTGAGAATTAGCGATGCAATGAATTAGCCATATATTTGATACAAGGTATTAAAACGGGTCAATATGTTGATCCGAACCAGGTACGCATATTTTGAGTTATAGATAATAGTAAATGTTGGTCAAATATTAGCGAAAGTCCTTTGTTGCAAAATGAAGGACTAAAATTGACCAAAGAGCCCTTGAGGGGTAAATAGGGCAAACAACCTTTAAGAGTTGTTTAGAAGTATGAGTTTTATTAATTTGAGTCTTTGCGATACGCATATATATGGAGATAGGATAATAACTAAAAAGAAGCGTGATTTAAGCTTGAAAGTGTTAAATACCCTTAACGGGCCAAAATAAGCATACAAGCGAAAACGGGTTTAATTTGTGTAATAAACCTATGATTAGAACCTAATATAGTAGGTAACATTAATTTGAAGAAGTGTATGAGATATAGGAATCAAAGAAATACGTTTGTTTGATAAAATGTATAAACGGGTTAAAATTCGGTAAAAAGGTAACGAGTCGAAGGCTTAGAAGTCTCAAAATTTCTTATGTTGAATTTAGGATTTTAACTCCATAAGATGGAGGATTAAATTACGGACGCGTAGGAAAAAGAATCGGGTAAAACGGATCAATAACGAAGAAGTTATGGCCGTTTCCGTGAAATCAGATCGTGCTGGGTTTGTACAGCATCAGCTAAGGCAACAGGCTGTGAAAAACAGGGCTAGGCGTGACACCTAGGCCCTTGGCGTCACGTCTAGCCCCCTAACTCCGAAAAATGTTAAATTTTGTCATTTTTAACCCCTGTACTTGTTTGAACTTAATATTTGACTATCAAAACTAACTTTTAAGTTGGTTTTGATCATAGGTGAATGCCAAGAGTGCACGGATGAAGATCAAGCGACGAGCAAGAACCGAACACGATCACGAAATAAGCTTCCGCACTATATATCGTTATTATGTTAAACGACGAACGTACACATGATATGTTGTATACTTTTTAAATTGTAAAAAGTTTTAATAAACCCGTAATTTCCAATGCATATGAAATCTTAATTACATGACTGTTTTTCGTAAATGATACGTTAAACCTTAATTTATAAGAACGGGTGTTACAAGTTGGTATCAGAGCCTTGGTTTAAGAGATTCAAGTATGGAGGGAAAACTATGCTTGGATTTAAACCTTATGCTCTTAATAAAGATTGGTGTTCGGTTCGAGGCTTGATCGCAAATCCGGTAAGTACATGTATATCAATGGTTTAATATGATTAAAGTGTTGAGCACAACACATATGGTTATCGTGTAATACACGTTACACCAATAGAATCGATATAGAATAGATATAGTCAATGAAATTACACGCGTTGATGCGTATAGTAGAAAAGCCTTGTATTATAATACGGGCATCCTTTAATGTTGAAATTATTAACTGTTGTATATGTTTTAGTTGAAGGACACTTGCATATGAGGATAGCGAGAGCTTAACAAATTACGGATATGATAGAAGAACGGTCCGAAGTATGACAAGAGGAGCATGCTCACCAAGGACTAAATCGCGTAACGACCGCGAACAAAGTTAAAGGCAAGAAACGCCCGTCGGGGCAAGCATTACCAGGTGCACATTTTAAATATAATTGCACAAATAGTGATATGCAACAAATATGTAGAGATTGAAAGTTGCATATGTAGATTGAAAACTTGGAAAAACCTGAATAGAAAACCTATCCGGGATATTGTTTCCAAGAAAAACAAATAGAGGCATTACTTACATGGGGTGTAATGTGAAAATTATAAAAGGGTCATGTATACCAGGTGTTGATCGCTTACTCTGGCCAAGTAAGTAGTGAACACGTGGTACCATGAACTTCTTATAATGAACACATTTATGTCCGATGTAGTAAGGGTGGGGTGAATGGGACTAACTTAAAAAGTACCCAAATGAATCAAATGAGCAAAATATTTGATAATAATGTAAACGCGACAGCCGGGCGACGGAAGCGTATTACATTAAGATGATGAGCCCGAGTGAAGAGACAAAGATTAATGTAAAATGATTAAGGTATGCAATTGGGAGGGGTGTGCTTACACTCGAACCCGAAGAATGCAAATATGACTCTTAATGGGGTGATTTTGTAAAACACCAAATTTGAGAACAAACTTGGAATATAAAAGCGAAACGAAGTCATAATGCATACCGTAAGGGTTGCAATAATAACGACTTCGGTAAAACACCCAGTTGGTGGGTAAGGGTTTAAACACATGCGTAGACTAAGAAACAGGAACGCGAAATAGAAAGTCAAAAGACTCGGAATATGAGTCATGACTAAAAGATGACAAGAATTTTCGCAAACATAAATTTTGGTAATTACGTTCAACCATTTCAAAGTTGGACGGGTCAAATAAAGAATGAAGTTTGACATTCATAAGTGATGAAAATTCACCCAAAATGAGTCAAACGAGTCAATTAAGGAATAACGCTTAATATAATAGGAAAACGCAAACCGGTGAAACCGGAAAGCTAAAAACAATAAGATAGAAGGACCCGAGTAATGGGTTGTAAAGGAGTATAAGTATGAACCGGGTAATGGTAAGCGTAAGACAAACCGACATGTAAATGACGCTAGAAGTCGTAAAGTCGGAAGGATAGTCCGAAAGTAAACAAATGAAACCTTAGACTACGGTCAAGGTCAACTAAAGTTCAAAAGTAAAATTAAATGATTCCAAACATAACAAAGGATGCTTTAAAGCTATATATGTATAAATAGACAATTGAATAAAGACTAGAATAAAAGATGATCTACGGGATCATCATAACCTACAGGATATTAATTAGAGCAAGGGTCTACGGGGCCAAATTGACCCACGGGTCATAAATTGAAGCAAAAGGATCATAAGGGCCTCGCCTCAAAGAGGTGAAAACCTAAGGAAAATAGCCTACGAGGTTAAGTGAAGGAACCTAAGGGTCGATAGTGTGAGGTAAGGGAACTTGTTACGATTCCCCGTATAAAACTAAGAACGGAAAACAATAAATTATGGGTTGTCAATATCCTGGTATGGGTAATTGACAAAAGTTAAAGAGAAGATCCTAAAACTAAAACTTCGGTTTTAGTAAGAAATAACGTTTTTACAAACATAAATTCTGATAGAATTTAAATAATAAGCATGAAAGATACAAGTCCTGACACTAATAGGCGCAAGACAATATATTCGAAAAGTGATATTTTCAAAAATGAAAGATTGATATAAATTAAACATGATGTGACATGATCACGGTCAAGAGATGCAATGTGAAGTAGAATCACATTATAACCAAGCGAGCGGTAAAAAGTAACTAGACTAATAAGTCTAGTTAGTGAGACCGGTTAAGGTCAACAATTCAAGTCAAGAAATTTGGTTTGCTCGAAAACGGTGGATTCGGTATAACTGAACCGAATAAATAAATTTGAAAACAAAAGAATTTGTTGCTAAAAGTGAAATATTTCACTAAAGACCTTTAAACGGGTCAAAGTAACGGATTCACAAAGAGTTCGATAATATATAAAAGCGATGGATATCGCTAAGTTGACTAAACTAGTAGAAATAACGAAATTACGTTATTTCATGTTACATTATGTCGTATGAGGTACATAGATGTTTTGTAACCAAAAAGATAGTACAATAATTTTTTCTGGTAATACTAACAATCGGTCAAAATATGAGCAATGCTCAATTGATTTTCGAGAGCAAATGCATGTAGTTAAACTCGATAAATTATGTAAGAAAAGGTTTTGAGGACGAAACCTCTTTAAGGGGGGTAGACTTGTAACTTCCCAAAAACGGGTTTGGTAATCAAACCACGTTAATAGTAAAGACGGGTAAAATACCGTTAGTGGTAAAAATTAACACGGTAAATATTAGGACTCAAATAAATAAACCTAATATTAATTAAAAAGGGGGATAAATACTTTGAGAAAACAAAGTATATAAAAAGGCCAAATTAACGGGACTTAAAAACATAACGGGTTATAATTTCCCGAACCCGTTAAAATAACTAGGAGTAATTAACCTAGTTAGTGGCTTGTGATTAAGTGACTGATGGTGAGGCATAGCTTTATTTGATCAAAAGAAAACTAGAGGGACCAAAAGTGTTTAACTTGAAACTTATATCAATAAAAAAACTTAAACACTCACATTTGTGAGTGTCTGAGTTCGACCAGAATGCCAGGGGCGACCAAGGGGAAGAACTCCAAACCTAGTTCTTGTTTAAATCCACAAATTGAAGGTCAAGATCAGCCCTAAAACGAAATCCGAACCCGGATTAGTGATCCCCATTGAAAGGGGAGTCACAAGGTATGTAAATATTATGAAAAATCTCTAGTTGGATTTCTAGGTAAACTTAGAAATCTGAAATTTGATGGTTGCATGTTCGTTATATGATGAAATTAGGAATGATTTTATGTCTAGGAGTAAACCCTAGTCATTTACTTGTTGAAATCATGCTTATTTCTTGTGAATTCACAATCACCATTGAAGGTGATAAGTGGGTGTTTTAGGAACATGTTAAACACTAGAATTTTAATCGTTGTTCTAGTGTAATCTGAATTCTAGGAAGTAAATTCAGATTTTGTTAATGTAAAAATTGATGTAAACATGCTTAGTTGATGTTAACCATGGCTAAATGACGAGTATTGAGCTTGATAGTAAATTGTGAGAAATTATGCCCACTAGTTGTTTGTTATAATGCCTAAGTGAAATCGCACGCCGCCCACTCGGTTGAAATTAGAATATGATTTGATTAGGCATCGTAAGAATGCCTAATAACATGATAAAAAGGGGTTTCATTTATAGATGAAGAGCCCGTAAATGTTGTTTAATGAATAATGTATTTTTGATAATTGATTAGGTTGCTTAAAAGCGTTATTGAACGCAAATTTGTATTTGGTATGATTGACGGTAGACGACCTTTATAAGTCAAAATTAACCAATGATGAAGTCGAATGGTATTTTCGACATAGAATTTGTAAGATGGAATGGTCGTATGTGATAATGACTAATCTAACCGTCTTACGAATTATGATAGTTTGACTCTTGACAAGCTAGATGGAGGCTTGGGAATGAAACGGGTCGAACGGAGCAAGTACGGAAAGAAAAGCATAGTTTGAATGCGAGGTAAGTAAAGCTTACACACAATCGTAGTATACGTATTTATTTTATAAGTGATAAATACAATAACGGACTGTATTTGAAATATGAGTTCCGATCCAAAATAAAAAGAATCGGAACGAATACGAACGATAAAAATCACAGAAAATGGTTAAAAGGGGTGAAACGGTAAAGTACTTATGAAAGGACTTAGATAAAATGAGTTTTTGGGAACGGCTACTTTATAAGTAAGCCTAAAAAGAATAAAAAGGGTAAGGCGGTGAATCAGTCAAGTTTAAATGGATCAAAATTGAAGTTTAAAAACGACACCAAGAGGCATAAGCCATGTTGGGTAAATGTGTTCGAAACGGATTTAAGACACCTATCTAATTGGTGAAGAATCCGAAACGAATTACTTAACAGAATGGTAAATAAATACCATTCACATATAAGCACAAAATGTTTGGTCGTTAGACCAAACGGGTCAAATGGTAAGTTTGATACCATTTGACAATTTACGACTAATAAATGTTTGTCAAGTCTTAAGCTCACAGGATAAAACAAATTGAGAATTAGCGATGCAATGAATTAGCCATATATTTGATACAAGGTATTAAAACGAGTCAATATGTTGATCCAAACCAGGTACGCATATTTTGAGTTATAGATAATAGTAAATGTTGGTCAAATATTAGCGAAAGTCCTTTGTTGCAAAATAAAGGACTAAAATTGACCAAAGAGCCCTTGAGGGGTAAATAGGGCAAACAACCTTTAAGAGTTGTTTAGAAGTATGAGTTTTGTTAATTTGAGTCTTTGCGATATGCATATATATGGAGATAGGATAATAACTAAAAAGAAGCGTGATTTAAGCTTGAAAGTGTTAAATACCCTTAACGGGTCAAAATAAGCATACAAGCGAAAACGGGTTTAATTTGTGTAATAAACCTATGATTAGAACCTAATATAGTAGGTAACATTAATTTGAAGAAGTGTATGAGATATAGGAATCAAAGAAATACGTTTGTTTGATAAAATGTATAAACGGGTTAAAATTCGGTAAAAAGGTAACGAGTCGAAGGCTTAGAAGTCTCAAAATTTCTTATGTTGAATGTAGGATTTTAACTCCATAAGATGGAGGATTAAATTACGGACGCGTAGGAAAAAGAATCGGGTAAAACGGATCAATAACGAAGAAGTTATGGTCGTTTCCGTGAAATCAGATCGTGCTGGGTTTGTACAGCATCAGCTAAGGCAACAGGCTTTGAAAAACAGGGCTAGGCGTGACACCTAGGCCCTTGGCGTCACGTCTAGCCCCCTAACTCCGAAAAATGTTAAATTTTGTCATTTTTAACCCCTGTACTTGTTTGAACTTAATATTTGACTATCAAAACTAACTTTTAAGTTGGTTTTGATCATAGGTGAATGCCAAGAGTGCACGGATGAAGATCAAGCGACGAGCAAGAACAGAACGATCACGAAATAAGCTTCCGCACTATGTATTGTTATTATGTTAAACGACGAACGTACACATGATATGTTGTATACTTTTTAAATTGTAAAAAGTTTTAATAAATCCGTAATTTCCAATGCATATGTAATCTTAATTACATGACTGTTTTTCGTAAATGATACGTTAAACCTTAATTTATAAGAACGGGTGTTACACATGATCTAGGCTCAATAGGACCACCTAACTGTACGAATTGAGGTCACTGTGGGGGAGTACCTCAACATACAAAGGGAGTTACAAACTTCCTAGTCCATTCCTACTTAAAAACAGTGATATTAAGAGAGGTTAAGCATATGGCTTTTAATGATTTGTAAATCACCTATGTTAGAGAGAAGTGGGGTCGCTTTGAATGGAATTGGGTGCACAATTCCTAGATCTCTCGCAGAACCAGGATGGTGTTCCATGACCATAACGGACATAACTATGAGGGGGGTTAGCCAGACCAGGAAGAGTAATGTGTGATGTGTAATAACGTCTACGTAAAAAGAGGTTGGTTCAAGGATATCATGACACACCCCAACCGATGGCGGAAACATCAAGGCGCGGCACTAAGCGAATAAGATTGCTTGAGAGAATCCACAACACTATTTGTTTCGATAAAGGTTAATTAAATTTCAAAAATAAGTCTAAAAATGTCAAACATGTTCCATAACCAACATATTGAGTCAAAACCAACATAGACATCCAAATATTGTTCAAAATTAACTAATTATCTAAGATGACTTTCTAAGCATTATCCTAGCTTGTTTTCTTGATTCCTAGCTACTATCAACCTGCAACATGTATTAAAATACAATCAACAAAAATGTTGGCGAGCATACAAGTTTGGATACATAGCATAATAGTTTAAACGTTTAAAACTCATATCCAACATGAACAACACAAAATAAGTTTCAACATGCTAGCTAACGCAGTCCAAGTGATAGCCCAAGTTTCCAATGCGTTAAGTGCCTTTCCCAAAGTTTAACGGGAGATTATATGTTTCATCCTAACAATACCCCAAAGACTAACGGGGAGGTGCATTACTCCTATAGCGCTACCATTGTTAATGTGGAACTACACACAGGGATTAAATGCTCACATAGCATAAAAAGTCTCAAGTATCACAAGTTTCATGTTTCATGTTTAAATGGATAGAGTATGTTTCAAATAAGTTTCAAGTGGTAAGTGTCTTGATATAGAATACATGTTGCATTCCAAAAGTGTTTAAAGCAAAAAGGGATCGAGTATACTCACAGCGGGTGCTTAAACCAAACACTGCCAAGATTGGATCGAAGAGAGCGCTGGATCAGCCTGCGTGCGGGGAACAGAGCATAAGTCCTCTAAGAGCTGACCCGGTCAGGAACAGAGTGTCGAATAGTGTGAAAATCGAGATAAAGTGTCTGACAGAATACCTCAGCGGATGGACATCCGGATGGACGGTCATCCGGTCGGATAACCAGTCGAACAGATGGGCTCCATCCGATCGGATGGTCATCCGGAAGGATGACAATTCGAATGGATGGCCATTCGAACAGTGGGTGTTTGAGAACTGTTAAAGTTTTTAATGTTGTGATAATAGTGTCCTGTAAAACAAACAAGTGTCATCATAATCAGATCATCTGGACGAATGGTCATCCGATCGGATGACCATTCGGACAGATGGTCAGTGCGTGAAGTTTCATGAAATTTGCTAAGTTTCGAGTTAACAGAGACGGTGCAACGACGTGTTAAACAAAGGTAACATATCAAACCCAGCTCGTTCGATCGGATAGGTATCACCCATTTTCGTACCGACGAGCTGTTTCTGATGAAGTTTCATATTTGGACTCGTCAATCGGCCCGTTTTCTGGTGAAATTATGTTCTCAAGCCGGCTTTTGACTAAGAAAAGAGTCGAAAGTTTGTTTGAGTCTGATTTCAGCACTGTTTTGTATGGAAGTTGAAGAAAAGTCTGAAAATCAGTTGTAAAACGTGATGTTCTTCAGATCTTAGCCGGGAACAAGTGGAATTCCATCAGATCTGAGGTAAAGAGTGTGGGATTCCTTTAAGTTTTGTATAAAGTTGTGAAAATCCTTTAGATCTGGGGTCGATCTTGATTAAAAGATGCTCTACCACAGTTTGTACAAACAACTGATTGGAAACCATCTTCAAGAGACCCAAATCAGATGGTTTTCATGAAAAAGTTGAAGTGTTCGTGTGATTTTGATGGAGAATATGGTGTAGAAGTGTTAAATGATGAAGGTTTTACAAGAATCGGGGAAGAATACTTATGAAAATGGCCTTGAATCGAGTGAAATATGCTTGAAAGGACTTGGGAGCGTCTGGGTCGGATAGAGTTGTCACATTAGTAAATAGTGATGTGACAGGTGGGTATTTATAGTGTGAGGGAGAGTTAAGTCGGTGTAGGTGTGCAAGTGATCGAATGGCTATTCGGTCGAATGGCCATCCGATAGGATGGTCATCCGATCGGATGTCCATTCGGACAGCCGAGACCCATTTGCTAGTTTTCCGACTTCGGTTCATTTTGCGAGCTAGATTAAGCGTTGTGTTTCGTATTATTGTGAGTAACCATTACACAAAGTTTATGTGTTTCAAGTTTACGTTTAAGCTAGTTTCACGTTTAATAAGTACCAAGTTTCTCGTTCAATCAAATATCGAAGTTTCTCGTTCAATAAGTATCAAAGTTTCTCATTCAACCAAATATCGAAGTTTCTCGTTCAATAAGTATCAAAGTTTCTCGTTCAATAAGTATCAAAGTTTATAGTTCGATAAGTATCAAAGTTTAACAACTGTCAAGTTTCAAGAGTCAAGTTTCAAAGTATCACAAGAGTCTAGATTCACAAGAGTCAAGATTCCTATCGTTCATGTATTAAAGCATCACAAGTGTCAAGTATCATAAGTGTCAAGATTCATATCGTTCATCAGAAAATCACATAGTTTAACATAATATGGTATCATTAAGCATCACAAGGACGAGACTTGCCAAAAGGTAAAAGTTTCGAAACGCAGGGCGTTACAGTCTCCCCTCCTTTAGGAGATTTCATCCCCGAAATCTAAGAGGAACACTGCTCGAAGAGCTGTGGATACTTGGTTTTCATTTCACTCTCGAGTTCCCAAGTGAATTCGGCGCCACGCTTTCCTTCCCATCGCACCTTAACTATGGAAATTTTGCTGCGCCTCAACCGCTTGGTACCTCGGTCCATGATTTCGACCGGTTTTTCCACAAAGTGAAGAGTTTTGTCTATTTGCAAGTCTTTAATGGGAACCTAAAGTTCCGCATTTTCTAAGCACTTCCTAAGATTAGAAACGTGGAACGTTGGATGTACATTTCTAAGCTCTTGTAGCAAATTGAGTCGGTAAGCCACCTTGCCAATCCTTTCGAGTATCTTGAAAGGACCCACATAGTGAGGGGTGAGCTTTCCCTTTTTACCAAAACGTATGACTCCTTTCCAAGGAGATACTTTGAGAAGAACGTGATCTCCAACATTGAATTCCAGTGGGTTATGCATTTTGTCAGCATAGTTCTTTTGTCTGCTCCTAGCCTTGATCAAGTTATCGCGGATTTGAAGAATCTTATCCGTCATCTCTTGAATGATTTCAGGGCCAGTAAGTTGCTTGTCACCAATCTCATGCCAACTGAGAGGAGATCGGCACTTGCGATCGTATAAAGCTTCGAAAGGAGCCATCTGAATACTAGAATGATAGCTGTTGTTGTACGAGAACTCGATCAGTGGTAAATGTACATCCCAGTTACCACCATAGTCGATGGCACAAGAATGGAGCATATTTTCTAGGGTTTAAATAGTGTGCTCAGTCTGTCCATCCGTTTGAGGATGAAAGGTTGTACAAAAATTCAAGTGAGAACCCATAGCGGACTGAAAAGTTTGCAAAAAAAGGCGAGAAGTAAAACGACCATCGTGGTCAGAGATAATGTCAATGGGTATACCATGACGACATATGATTTCATCGGTGTAGATTCGAGCAAGCTTCTCCACTTTGAAATCTTCACGAATAGGAAGAAAGTGGGCTGATTTGGTCAATGGTCAATGATAACCCATATACTATCATGACCGGTAGGTGTACGAGGAAGTTTTGTTATAAAGTCCATAGCAATGTTATCCCATTTCCAAACAGGGATTTCTGGTTGTTCAAGAAAACCTGAAGGACGTTGATGTTCGGCTTTAACCTTCGAGCAAGTAAGACACTTCGAGACGTATGCGGCGATATTCTTCTTCATACCAGGCCACCAATAAGTCATACGCAAGTCATGGTACATCTTATCAGCAGCAGGATGAATAGAGTATCGGGATTTGTAAGCCTCATTCATAATGAGTTCACGAAGATTATCGCGATCTGGCACCCAGATTCGATTGAGATAGTATTGAAGTCCATCAGACTTTGTTTCAAGTTGGTTAGTAGAAGCACCTCGTATTTCAATGATTAGACAACATTTGTTAGCTGACGAGTATTGGGCTTCGCGGATACAAGCATGAAGATCACTAGTGATCTGGGAACAGCGGATGCTACTAACATGAGTCTTATGACTAAGAGCATCGGCCACGACAATCGCCTTGCCAGGATGGTAGCGAATCTCGCAGTCGTAGTCGTTAAGTAACTCTACCCATCGCCGCTGACGCATATTCAGTTCCTTCTGGTTAAAAATGTGCTGCAGGCTCTTATGTTCAGTGAAAACCACACACTTAGTACCATATAGGTAGTGTCGCCAGATCTTTAACACAAAAACAACTGCGCCAAGCTCCAAATCATGGGTAGTATAGTTTTTCTCATGTATTTTGAGCTGTCGATAGGCATAAGCGATGACCTTGTCCCACTGCATAAGCACACAGCCTAGGCCACGGTTCGAGGCATCACAATACACCACAAAATCATCATTCCCATCAGGGAGAGCAAGTACATGAGCGTTAGAGAGCAGGTTCTTAAGAGTTTGAAAGAATTCCTCTTGCTCAGGACCCCAAGCAAAAGGTTTCTCTTTCCGAGTCAACGAAGTAAGAGGAACGGCGATCTTTGAAAAGTCGGAGATGAATCGACGGTAATAACCCGCCAATCCCAAGAAGGAACGAATCTCAGATGCAGACTTGGGCGACTCCAATTCTTCACGGCTACGATTTTGGAAGGGTCAACATGGATTCCGTGTTTACTAACGACGTGCCCGAGAAATTGTACTTCATCAATCCAAAATTCACACGTAGAGAACTTAGTGTATAAGCGTTCACCATGTAAAAGTTCTAACATGAGGCATAGGTGTCGTTCATGATCAGCTCGGGTTTTCGAATAAATAAGAATATCATCAATGAAGACTATCACAAAACGATCTAAGTAAGGTTTACAAACACGATTGATAAGGTCCATGAACACGATGGGTGCATTGGTCAAGCCAAAATGCATAACCACAAACTCGTAATGTCCATAACGAGTGCGAAATGCAGTTTTGGGGATATCTTCTTCGAGAACACTGAGCTGATGGTAACCAGATCGGAGGTCGATTTTAGAGAAACAACTTGCACCTTGTAGTTGGTCAAAAAGGTCGTCGATACGAGGGAGAGGATAACAATTCTTAACAGTGAGTTTGTTAAGTTCACGGTAATCGATGCACATGCGAAACGAGCCATCTTTCTTCTTGACGTATAAAGCCTTTGTCGAGTAGTTCCTGTAGTTGACTGGATAACTCTTGCATCTCAGAGGCTGCAAGTTGGTACGGAGCTTTGGCAACAGGAGTCGAACCAGGTATGAGATCAATACGGAAATCAACAGATCTTGGAGGAGGAAGACCAGGGAGATCTTCAGGAAAAACATCAGGGAAATCACACACTACTGGAACATCACTTACGCTCTTTCCCTTGCCCTTTTGTTCCACTATGTGGGCCCATAACCCACAGGTCCCAGGATTCAAACCTGGCTCTGATACCAATCTGTCACACCCCAATCGATGGCGGAAACATCGGGGCGCAGCACTAAGCGAATCAGATTGCTCGAGAGAATCCACAACACTATTTGTTTCGATAAAGGTTAATCAAATTTCATAAATAAGTCTAAAATGTCAAACATGTTCCACAACCAACATATTGAGTCAAAACCAACATAGAGATCCAAATATTGTTCAAAATTAACTAATTATCTAAGATGAGTTTCTAAGCATCATCCTAGCTTGTTTTCTTGATTCCCAGCTACTATCAGCCTGCAACATGTATTAAAATACAATCAACAAAAATGTTGGCAAGCATACAAGTTTGGATACATAGCATAATAGTTTAAACGTTTAAAACTCATATCCAACATGAACGACATAAAATAAGTTTCAACATGCTAGCTAACGCAGTCCAAGTGATAGCCCAAGTTTCCAATGCGTTAAGTGCTTTCCCAAAGTTTAACGGGAGGTTATATGTCTCATCCTAATAATACCCCAAAGACTAACGGGGAGGTGCATTACCCCTATAGCGCTACCATTGTTAAGGCGGGACCACACACAGGGATTAAACATTCACATAGCATAAAAAGTCTCAAGTATCACAAGTTTCATGTTTCGTGTTTAAATGGATAGAGTATGTTTCAAATAAGTTTCAAGTGTCAAGTGTCTTGATATAGAATACATGTTGCATGCCAAAAGTGTTTAAAACAAAAAGGGATCGAGTATACTCACAGCGGGTGCTTAAACTAAACACTGCCAAGATTGGATCGAAGGGAGCGCTGGATCAGCCTGCGTGCGGGGAATAGAGCATAAGTCCTCTAAGAGCTGACCCGGTCGGGAACAGAGTGTCGAATAGTGGGAAAATCGAGATAAAGTGTCTGACAGAATAAGTAAGCGGATGGTCATCTGGACGGATGGTCATCCGGTCGGATGACCATTCAAACAGATGGGCTCCATCCGATCGGAGGGTCATCCGGACGGATGACAATTCGAACGGATGGCCATTCGAACAGTGGGTGTTTGAGAACTGTTAAAGTTTTCACAGTTATGATCATAGTGTCCTGTAAAACAAACAAGTGTCATCATATCAGATCATCTGGACGAATGGTCATCCGATCGGATGACCATTCGGACAGATGGTCAGTGCGTGAAGTTTCGTGAAATTTGCTAAGTTTCAAGTTAACAGAGATGGTGCAACGACGTGTCAAACAATGGTAACATATTAAACCCAGCTCGTTCGATCGGATGGGTATCACCCCTTTTCATATCGACGAGCTGTTTCTGATGAAGTTTCATGTTTGGACCCGTCAATCGGCCCGTTTTCCGGTGAAATTCAGTTCTCAAGCCGGCTTTTGACTAAGAAAAGAGTCGAAAGTTTGTTTGAGTCTGATTTCACCACTTTTTGTATAAAAGTTGAAGAAAATTCTGAAAATCATTTGTAAAACGTGATGTTCTTCATATCTAAGCCGGAAACAAGTGGAATTCCATCAGATCTGAGGTAAAAAGTGTGGGATTCCTTTAAGTTTTGTATAAAGTTGTGAAAATCCTTTAGATCTGGGGCCGATCTTGATTAAATGATGCTCTACCACAGTTTATACAAACAACTGAGTGGAAACCATCTTCAAGAGACCCAAATCAGTTGGTTTTCATGAAAAAGTTGAAGTGTTCGTGTGATTTTGATGGAGAATATGGTGTAGAAGTGTTAAATGATGAAGGTTGTACAAGAATCGGGGAAGAATACTTACGAAAATGGCCTTGAATCGAGTGAAATGTGCTTGAAAGGACTTGGGAGCATCTGGGTCGGATAGAGCTGTCATATCAGTGAATAGTGATGTGACAGGTGGGTATTTATAGTGTGAGGGAGAGTTAAGTCGGTGTAGGTGTGCAAGTGATCGAATGGCTATTCGGTCGAATGGCCATCCGATCGGATGTCCATTCGGACAGCCGAGACCCGTTTGCTAGTTTTCTGACTTCGGTTCTTTTTGCGAGCTAGATTAAGCGTTGTGTTGCGCATTATTGTGAGTAACCATTACACAAAGTTTCCGTGTTTCAAGTTTACATTTAAGCTAGTTTCACGTTTAATAAGTACCAAGTTTCTCGTTCAACCAAATATCAAAGTTTCTCGTTCAATAAGTATCAAAGTTTCTCGTTCAACCAAATATCGAAGTTTCCCGTTCAATAAGTATCAAAGTTTCTCGTTCAATAAGTATCAAAGTTTATAGTTCGATAAGTATCAAAGTTTAACAACTATCAAGTTTCAAGAGTCGAATTTCAAAGTATCACAAGAGTCTAGATTCACAAGAGTCAAGATTCCTATCGTTCATGTATTAAAGCATCAAAAGTGTCAAGTATCATAAGTGTCAAGATTCATATCGTTCATCACAAAATCACATAATTTAACATAAAATGGTATCATTAAGCATCATAAGGACGAGAGTTGCCAAAAGGTAAAGTTTCGAAACGCAGGGCGTTACACATCGCGTCTACTAACCGCTAGGAGACTAAGTATATGTCACAAAGGAGGGTTCAAAGGGAAACCTACCTATCCTGCATTACTTAACCGCTGAAATTTTATCATCACACTTGAGTGTATGGAATGATCTTTATTCATATGGGGGATTGTTTGAAATTTTATAAATAATATTATATTTATGAGTTAATATAATGATTATTTAAAAATTAAGCCAAGATGAATGGGAGATCTTGTGCATTAAGTTTGTGTGTTGGAACCATAAACATGTGGGAAATTGAGCTTGTCACACATAGGTGGAGAGATAAATATTTTGTGGATTTATAATTAGAATTCTCTACACAAATGTATTCTTGTGTGACAACTCACACCCAGTGGTAGCCTGGAGGGTGCGAAGCACCCGACACGCGCACACGCCCGTGCCTGGGCACAGGACCAGGACGAGGCCAGTGGGCGCAATGTGGCGCTTTGATGGCGCACTTCGCACACTCGCATCATCGTGAGCCGCTTGGAGCCGCCTTTAGTATTTTTTAGATGCGTCTTAGCCTGGTGTTGTCAGCTAGCGACTGTTCAAATTCCACCAGTCAAATGATAAGTTACAGAATTCATTGTGCTATTGAATTCTAGAATTGAATGGTGCATTCAATATACAGTTATCATTTCGAATTCTAGCCAGTATATATACAATGCTTTGTGCTTTGTTTTAGACACGCAATACTGAAATCGCATGGTTCATACAACACACACATCAAACGAATTTCCTAACTTTGCATCTCTGCGCACTCTTGTTTCAGGTATCCTTTCAGGTGCTAGGCTAATCCCGGCAGTACAATCTGCTTAGGCTGTTGTACCCTGGGAAATAGACGGGTTCACCTGGGTGGCCCGAAATTTGTTTTAAGGGAAGCGTGATCTTCACATGCCTCAGTCACCGTTGTTTTATGTTTTCTTTCTTTTTCCTTTTGTAATATGTTCTTAGTTTTCTTTACATTTCTTGTACTGTATTATCTTTCAGTTTGCTTCTGTTCTTACTTATGAGTTGTAATTATAAAATTGATTAATAAAATTATTATTTTAATTATTTTGTGAACGGCTGTCCTACACATCTTTAGTATGGCAGTTCAATCTAAATGCTAATTTGGAATTTACAAATTTATTTGTGGAACCAGAGTCAATAAGAATGCGAATTTGTCTTGTACCAATGTCACATAGGGCTGGCATATCGTGTATACCCGTACACGATAAGACACGACACGATAAGACACGATACACGAAACGCCATACCCGAACACGACACGATAAGGTTTCGTGTCCTTTTTTTCAAACACGAACACGAACACGACACGATATACACGAAAATTACCTGTTAGTACCTGTTAACGAAGACTAGAATAATCACATATTTAGAACCTGTTTAGTGATACAAAACTCGCCAAAAGTTCACAAAGAGCTTAAATAATCCATAAACACCGAATACTTAACAAGTTTAAAACAAAAATCCATAAACGACAAATCACAAAAGACTTAATATTCAAAACATCCATTAAATTAGATAAACATACATAGGACTTCTTATCCTTCTTCTTTCCCACCTTCTTTTGAGAATCACTCATATTGAATTTCTTAATCTGTTAGAAAGCATACAATCTGTTAGAAAGCATACTGTGATTAACAAGAGGTTTTCATGTGTACAAAAAAAAAGTACAGTAAATTAACAAGAGGTTTTCATGTGTATAATAAAATTACCAAAGTTATAACATAAACTATAAACAAAAAAGTACCAAAGTTATCTACAAAAAAAAAAAAAATCAAACTGTGATTAACAAGAGGTTTTCATGTGTACAATAAAATTAGGCAGATTTGTTCTTATGTAAAGCCATATATAGTTTGTCATTTGTAATATACAGACTTTTATGTTGCTTAAAATCCCATTAGTTAACTAATCATTTTCAAAATGGTGTGAAAACAGCAGTCAAATAAAGAACAATTTGTGAATCTAACTGTTGAACAATGTGTGAAAAGTGAAAACAACGGTCAAATAATATGAACAATGTGTGAATCTAACTGACGAACAACAATGTGTGAATCTAATCTAACTGATGAACAATGTGTGAAAACAACGGTCAAATAATGAACAATGTTCGAATCTAACTAGTTTTACTTGTGCGAATCTAACTGAATAATGTTCGAATCTAACTAAACAATGTTCGAATCTGCTTACTTTGAACTGCCGGCGGACAGGGGAGGCCGGCGAAGACAGGGGAGGCCGGCGAAGACAGGGGATTGCTGGATTCCGGTGCGGTGGAGCGGTGAAGCGGTGGATGCCGGTGCGGTTGAGGTTGTCGATGTCGGCTGTAACTTGAGAGACTTGAGAGAGATCTGATTAGGTCATTAGGGTTTTCTATGTTTTGAACTAAAGAAGGTTCCTGACCGTATGGCATTTGGCATATATCATATATATTTTATTTAATTAAAAATTTAAAATTAAAACCTTATCATGTCCTTAACATGTATATAACAGGTAAACAGGTATCTGACCTGTTTAGACACGAAAATTAACAGGTAGTTTCGTGTCTACCTGTTTAGTACCTGTTACCTGTTAAGGTCATACACATACATGTTAAGGTCGTGTAGTTTCGTGTCGTGTATTCGTGTATCGTGTAAAAATTGCCAGCCCTAATGTCACACCCCAATATTTCCACGTATTACCGGTGGGCCCGGTGGGGAGTATCGTGACGTAGTTGATATCATCACAGTCAGTAATCACAGTTTAAATGCACAGCGGAAGTCTAAAGTAATTATACAAACCGATTTGAAAGTATAATAAAAATATTACACAACGGGTTGTAAATGGATCCACAGGCGGATCAAAACAAGAGAAATATTGTTCAACAGACTTAAAGTGATAAAAGCTTGCAAGACTCTTTATTTAATCACTCAGGAGTTTCCAGCCCATTAAGCATAGTACATGCACTTAACCTTTTTGGAAAATACGTCAGTTTACACTGGTAAATACAATTAACTGACTCTTTTTGAAAAATGTCTATAAAATTGATTTAAATGCACAAGGCACAAATATTCTTTTATAACTTGGGAAAATTATTTAAAATAATCTTGTATACAGATTTACATGTTTGTCGTCCGTTCAGGATCCGGTTAGAAGAGTCGGATTAGATTAATAGACACACCACAAGTATAGGCCCACAAGAGAGTGAGATACCGTTTTTACATACGCAACTGTCAGGTGTATGCCTACACCCCGTGCTTAAGCCGTGGCCATTTCTAATGAATGTGCCAAGGATATCCAGGACATGGTCATTAACCCCCCAAAGGCATTGCATCAAACAAGACAGATTAAAACGGGTTATTTCAATGGTTTAACCACTAATCGATTAAACATTCAATACCCGACCAAGCGGTATTATTATAATACCGTATCCCAAGCCCGTATAACGGAAAATAAGTTAAAAGTATTTACCTGAGCTAAAATATAATTTTATTCCCAGCCGTATATCAAATCAGCAAGTACAAGTAGCTTTTACTGGGCTCCTAATCTGGAACGAAGGTTTTTATTAACATATTAGATTCCTAACGGGTCTTATTTAAGTTTAAACTTAGACCGGTTAGCTTTAAAGAAAGGTTTACGGTTCAAAACGCAAGATTAAGCGAAGACCGGATTAGAATGTGATTTAGACCCAACAAGTATGAGGACTTGTTTAAAATGGGTAATACTAAATATATTCTGGATTTTGAAGTAAAAATGATAAGGTTTGACCCGTTTCGGTTAATTTATGCAAACTAGTTACATAAACCGTACCGAACGCGAATATGCATAACGGATAACCAAATGAGTCATGTACAAGTTCCACAAGTTAATATGCTTTAAATATGTTATGATATCAGTAGGATATCTTCCATTATGCCCAAAACGAATTTAAAAGCAAATTATGCCCCGTAGGGGTATTTTGGTCATTTTAAAGTTCATAAAAGAGGTTAAATGGTAATCTGAGGTTCTGGTCTAAAACAATCAGTAAAAATATTTATTTTAGTAAGTTACATCAGTAAGATATCATACATATGTGAATTTTATCATTTATGGCCAAATTATGCACCGTATTGGCATTTTGGTCATTTCACATATGCTATAAGGGTCAAATTTGGAAATCTGAGTTCAAAACTTTTACTTACTGTTAAAGTATAAAAATTTTCTTATAATATCAGTAGGTAATAAGTCTTAGGTGTTAAATATAGTTTTAAACCATACTATGCGCTTAATAAGCGTAAAAGTCGGTATTTAACGATATTTAAAATGTTTATAAAATTTTAAGGTTTTGATCAGTCTCTAAAGCTTAAAATATTTTATTTAATATATGAAATTAGTAGGAAAAGGTTTGGTATCAAAATGTTATGTAAAACTCATTTTATCAAAGAAAAGGGCAATTTTGTCAATACCGAATTTACACTAGAACTCTATAATATAATCAGTATAAAATTTGACAAAAATTTCAAAAAATCCCTAAATATTATATTATATCAGTGGGTAGAAAGTTTGGTGCCAAAATTTGGGTTTAAATGTGATTTATACTAAAAATGCCATTTAATTAATAGAAAGCTTTCATTTTTCGATATCTCGTATAACTTCTATTTTAGACCAGATTCGAATGTCAAATTTTTAGTACAAACTAATATATCAGTAATAAAGGTTTTTGTCCTCTCACATTTCTAAAAATCTCGTTTTAATATCAAAAGGGCATAATGGTCAACTTTTAAGCATTTAACGAAAACATGCAAATGATTCAGATTTCAAAGGAACCATATAGTATAATCTCAGAGGGTTATACTAACATGTAATATGGTCCTAAAGGAACCCTAAGGCATAACTAAACTAAACTAAATCGGGTCAGAACTGAAAGTCAAAGCAAAAGTCTACTTTTGCGACTTTCGGTTGCGAACCGAGCCTAAACTCAGAATTGTCGGGTTGAACATGCCTAGACGTGTTTTTATATTATTTACCAAGTTATTTAAGTGTTAAAACATGTTCCATAACTTCAGCATTATCAGTTATGAATTATTTTGCAAAAACTGACCCGTTTGACTTTTTACTAATAAGTTTGACCCGACAATTGACTGAGATAACGTGATAATTTGAAGGTTCCCTTTTAAGGGTTTAATACCTACATAATTACCAACACATAGCCACTTTCAATTCGAATAATGGCTGGACCGTTAGTGATTAATCACTAAGTCAAAGCTTAATTACGACGACTTTGACTTTGGGTCATTAGGCTAATAAAATCTTAACTAGAGAAGCTAAGAGCACTTACTAGAGTTCTTAGCACGAATTTAGGACAGAAGAAAGCTTCCTAGAGCTCCAAGAGGCTTCAGAGTGTGAGCTTTGAAATAAAACTCAAATGTGCAAATGAAGAACACAAGGCATGCTTCTTATATAGGATTTTAGAGGTTCTAGGATCAATCCAACTGCAAATCTAGAGTAACCAAATGATCCCAAGTGTCCCTAGGGCAGTAAAAACCAGTTGCTCAGACCCTGGTATCGAAATCAGCCATGCAATGGCGGTGGAACAGGCTGCAACATGCAGCTGTCCCTTTTTTGCTCGCTGGCACTTCTGTCGCGGCCTGCGTAGACATTAGAGGAAGCCTACGCGGCCCGCGAGAACCCTCTATTTCGGTAAAAAGTTTCTAAACTTTGCAATTTCAGTCCCTGGTCCAATTTAAGTTTATTTAACTTTCTTTTATTGCACTTATGACCCCCATAGTTAACTAACAAGTGTCTTGGGTCATTATTTAACTCTGTTAAGCTCCCGGTTAGTTGTAAGATCACCCGAAACGACTTGTTTTCATCGAAACTCCACAAAATTATTATCCAATATCCATGGAAGTATTACAAAGTCTCGGAAAATGTTAAAAGGTCACTCAGAGGTAACTTTAAACATGTTGATACATTTAACCCTTATGCTTTGTAAACTTTTCATTTTAAGCACAAACGGCTTTCTATGTTCGACAATTTATTCATTAAAGAATACGAACGTCTTATGAGGTCATTCAAAGGCACAAGCTTGGCATGATGACACATTTGATCCTTTTAAACACATACTTTCATCGTTTGTCCACTTTAGTCCCTCGAAAACAATTCGTTACACGTTTAAGTTCATGACACGTGTCCTTATTACATTAGGCATGATTTTGCGAGGTGTTACAACCAATAGTTCCCACTACCCTCATAGTATAAAAAGTGATAATGCCTGTTATTGCATGAACAGAAATATGAGCATCCAAATCCCTCTCTTGTATTATATTTTGATCACATTCTTCTTCCACTTCATCATCGTGAATTTCTAAAACATATAGATGTTTGAACTTGCAATTATGTGTTGGTGAATACTATTGCATATACTGTTATTCACCGGCTTTTCAACTCTTTTTCTTTAGTCCCAAACAAGGTTGAGTAAACAACAATATGTTGTTTAGCCATAGATATGGCATCTCTCATAGTTTTAGGGTTAAAGATCTTGACCAAACAACGTATCTCAGGTTTCAAACCACCCACATACAAACTTGCAGCATATTCATCATGCAACTTTACTCTATTTAACAGGGAATCAAATTCTTTAGTGTAATCAGAAAGTGAACCTATTTGATTCAAGTTTTTGAGTTCTTCCATTGGATCCTCAGACAATCTTTCAGAGAACCTGTTGATAGCTGATCTTGAATACTCATCCCACGTTATATCCTTTATACTCCTATTCTGGCTATCTACATAACCTTGATGCCATTCAAGTGCTGAACCCTCTAAATTGATAACTGCATAATGCACCTTAGCATATTCTGGTGTTTGGTCCACCGTGAAAAAGTGATTACAACGAATAATCCAACCCTCAACCTCACTACCATTGAACTTTGGAAAGTCCAATCTTCCAGTTCTAACCATTCTTTGTTCTTGATAACCCCCAATTTGTTGCTGATTTCCCAATTTGTTGCCAATTTCGGTCATTTGAGACACCAACGTCGTCAAACCGATCTGCAGCATCTTAATAGCTTCTGGGTTTTGATCCAAAACCGCTTGCTGAATCTCAAGGGTTTTTGCATTCTCTTGAGTTGTCTTCTCCAATCTTTCCATTTTTTGTTGGCGAGTAGTCATGTTTTTGGAATCAATCGAACAATGATTAATCCCGAATTGAATCGAATCAGACTGAAATTGATCGAAAGAATGATCAATTTCTAACAATCAAACGAAACACGGTGAAATTAATCGAAGGAATGATTAATCTCGTTGACAATTGAATCGAATTTTGAAAATTTCTGTGAATTAGGGTTCAATCGAGAGCGTCCAAAGGATCGAATCGCTCTGATACCAATGTTATGATAAGAAATTGAAGGAAGAATCGTAAGAGAGACAAAGGTTCAATTCATTATCGAGATACCTTTCTTACAACGATTACAACTGCTTATAACAGCCCAAACAACTAACTAACTAATTTCTACTTCCTACCTTCAAGTTTACAATATTACAGAATACATCCTTGTAATTCACTATTCTAAAATGACCAAACAACCCTTTTTATTCTAACAACCATTTTAACATGTAACATGTTTGTAATGACATTTGACATGTTTTTGATAATTATATAAATTTTAACTTGATATTCTTTTGTTTTACATGACCTGACCCGATACAACCCGATATGAATAGAATTTTTTTTATATACCTAGGGCCTAAAATCTTTAAAAATATTTCGCACACTCGTGAAAAAATTCATGGGTCCGCCACTGATTCAAACAACCAGAATAAAGTACACATGAGATTTAATTCCCTGTTATTCAAAGATTTAATTAAACTACAAATGAGAAGAATTTTTATTCAAACCCCTTTGAATAAACATAGAGTTGCAGGAAATATATATAAACAGGAAAGAACAAAAGTCGTTTGAAAGATGTGAACTCGGAAATTGTTAGGAAGGTTTCATTTTAGATTATTATATATATATAGTTGGTCTGTCTTTTATCAATTTTAAAGTGTGTAGTTTAATTTTAATTGTTTACCAAACAGTATAGAGGTTTCTATGAAGTTTTCTCTTTAGATTATTTACTCTTTTGTTTGTTTATTAGTGATGCAAATGTTGCGGTGAATCTCATTTAGATTAGAATGGCTAATGGAAAATTATATATTAGTTTTAAAAAGGAAACTAAAAGTTATCTAAACAGTACTAAATATAATTCGTATTGATGATTAGTTGTTTTCACCCGTTTATGTTAGACATCACTATATAGTCGTGTGACAAAAAAAGTTGTGACGATTATATACTCAAACGATTTTTTGTTATAAATTTGTGAACCCAAAATGTTGTATAACTTGAACTTTTATAAACATTATAATATAATATATCAACCTGGGACATACCAAGTTTCTAATATGATATCAAGACCTAAGTTTAAAAGCTTTTACACCTAAGTTTGCATTACCTTCTATACAAACATCTTTTGTACAAAACACACTCATAGAAGATTTTTTAACTTCATTGATAATGTTTATATATCACATTTATCTTTATAAGTGTTATTATTATTATTTCTTGTAAATAATAATAATGATAAACAAATTTGGGTGAACTATTACATACATACTATTCCATCTAAACAATAATACAAATGCATTATTTGGGTTGAAAATATGAAAAACTGTATCTAAATATGTTATTGGTGTCAACTCACTCCATACAATTGACCCTATAAAATCATGTATTAGCAGTCATACAGTTACATGTCATGGGTTGAACACATAGAACCGATGCGACGCTCTCAACCGTAAACAATGAGAAAGCGAGTAATGTTCGTTTTGTGAATTATTCGCAACAATTTGCAGCACAACGGCAAGAATCAGTAAACCAAACAACAACAGCTTCTTGTCCAAAAACATGCAACTTACATAAGATCAGTTAAAGACATCCTGTAACTTGGAACATGTTTGTGGATCATGTGATGAATCTTTCAATAGTATATTATACAAAATCCCTTTGTTATACAAATGTTCTCCCCATCAATACATATGGTCTTTGCATATGTGTGTGTGAATTAGATCTTCATTGGGTTCAAATGGTTTAGACTTTAAACTATGATTCAGCATTTTGGGGAACTTGTAATTGTCTTCTTACCAGCGCGGTGTAAATCCCATCCATGTTAAGAAGTTCCTCATGAGTTCCACATTCTGCAATTTGACCATCGGATATCACAGCCACCGTGTCTGCACTCTTCACAGTCGATAGCCTGTGTGCTATAACTAGAACCGTTCTTCCTTGCATAAGCGAGTCCATTGCATCCTACTCATACGAAAACACGCACATTAGAATCAACTCACAGCTCATTACGTATGTGAAAATATGGCTTGCTTGGTGCACCTGAACAAGATACTCGCTTTCAGCATCTAAAGCACTAGTGGCTTCATCCAATAGTAAAACTCTCGGATTCATCAACAGCGCCCTAGCAATGGCGATTCGTTGTTTCTGACCTCCGGATAACCTCAATCCGCGTTCTCCCACCATCGTTTGATATTTTTCTGGAAACGATGACACAAAATCGTGGGCGTTTGCCATTTTCTTTTGTATCCCACTTCAACTAGTAAGCACTCAAGAACTTAAAAATCCAGAAAAATAAATTTGAAATAGATAAATAACTTACAGCAACATTTTCAATGTCGGAACTGCTGGCTTTGCCATCAAACCCGTATGCAATGTTATCTTCTATAGAACAGTTGAACAAAACAGGCTCCTGGCTCACGATACTCACCTTAAACGCAAAATAAACATAAAAGTCAAAGTCAACGTATTGATGAATTTGTGCTATTGTGCTAATAAACTTATGAAATATGTGAATTAGAGTACCTTTTTGTGTAGAAACTCGTGTGATATTTCAGGTAAAGGAACCCCATTTAGCAAAACCTTTCCTTTCACTGGATCATAAAATCTTTCGATCAAATTTGCTATGGTGGTCTGTGCATAAACATATTTGTCATCAAGATTTGACGCGTCAAATATCTTGAAAACACAAAAGGTAGTGATCTTTACGATACCTTTCCTCCACCACTTGGCCCAACCAGGGCTATCTTCGAACCAGGTCTCAGTTTCAAAGTAATCCCCTATCAATTTATTTCGTTAGTACATGAACCGGTGACTAATTGTGCGTTGACTTTGACCGATCAGAGAAGAAGGTGATTTTTTTCTCTAACGCTATTACCTTAAGTACCATATGATTAGGGCGAGACGGGTACGAAAACCAAACATCATCTAGTTCAACATCTCCATCTGGATCACTACATATTATAAACCATAATCAAACAAATAACTAACTATAAAAATTGATTGATGCAGAAGATATAAAGAAAGACTCTGAAGTCTGACCCCACAGGACACTGGTCCCCTGCTTTTTCCATGCTCGACACACGATCTAGAAGCTGAAAAACTCTCCTACTTGCACCTGCAGCTTTCATGGCGGTTGTATATAGCCCGGATAATGAAGATATCGAGGATCCAACTGCAAATAAGAAGTTCTATTAGTATTATGATCAGTATATATATATGTATATATATTTATACAGGATCCTAAGACTATATACATATATATATATATATATATAGAGAGAGAGAGAGAGAGAGAGAAAGAGGCCGGTTAACGTACAAGACCACCTTATCGTGTGATGTGTACCCGAGCATCTCAACCGGACATCTGATCTAATCTAGGCCTTCAATTGCACACGGTGGCACAATAGTAATTAACTTTGCATAATTACACACGTTATTTGCATAATTACGCATGGGTTGGGCTAAACCCTAATTTCGCATGGGTTGGGTTAACCCTAATGACGCACGTTATTTGCATAATTACGCACGTGATATTGGTGGTCACGTGCCGTTACACGTTAAGAGCCTTTTTTTGTATTTAGACCTTTCACTATATATATGTGTGTGTGTGTGTAAGTTGTGGTACCAGTGAGGCTGTAGAGAATGAAGGATGTAAGAGATCCAGCAGTCATGGAGCCTATTATGGTCAAATAAGCTCCATATATCACCACCGTAATTACAGATAACGTTGATGCTCCACTCATACCACCAGAGAATAAACCCGTGACTCTCTGTCATGTAAACAAGATATGCTATAAATCTTTAATAAATAAGACAAATATTGTGATAAAAGATAAAACACTTACTGCTTGTCGGAGGCCGAGTTTTAACGTCTCATCAACTTTTTCAGAGTAGGTTGAAATTGCATAAGATTCTTGTGCAAACGACCGCACTGTTCTAATGGCCCCAAAAGATTCCTATACATAAATATGTGAAAAGTCAACCAAAAGTCAAAACCAGAGGACCGAACACCAGTTGGTTGAAGACGCAAACCTCTGCAATTGAGGCAGCAACTGCGGCTGCAGCTTGTGTTGCATGAGAGAGCTCCCGAAGATACCTTCCGAAATAGCGCACCGCAACAGATATTATTGGTACAACAACCAATGCCAGCACTTCATAGAACAAAAAGCAAAAAAATATATATATTATCTGCAAATAGTGTTCACTTTTAAGGGTTTCATTGGTGTCAAATACATCAACCCGGGCCCAGACACACTTAAAACCATATAAACCAAACACGGCCCATTAACCCGTTTATTTAAACTAGTCAAATGGGATGACTAATTGTGAATGGGTTGTATATGATTTATAATCAAGTTGTAAAAATGTTAAACAACTCCTGAACAGGTTGTAATAAATGGGTAAAACGGGTTGTAAACAAGTTGACGGGTCGACGTGTTTGATTAAACTGTGCTTAATTCGACAGGTCAACAAAAACACGGCCCGTTTAATTAAAAGGGTTAAACAAATCAACCTGAACACAACATTTTTATTAAAGGGAAAACCTGATTATTTTTACGTACTTTGGTCCAGGATACTGAAAACGAAAACTTACGTGTTAACTTCCAAGAAGACGAGAACATGAAGCCGAGACCAATAAATGCAGTAGTCAAGTTTCTTAGTGCTTCAGAGAGATTAGTAGTCGCCGCATTTTTAATGATTTGTGTGTCCTCAGATAGCCTGCTGAGGAGCTCTCCCGTTCGAGTAACATCATAGAAGGCTATTTCCTGAACAACAAGTTACATATCTTTTGTTGTATTCACCCACTGTAACGATAGGTAGCAAAATGGGCGGTTGAAACTTAAAACAGGTCGTGTTGACTCACCTGCTGCATAAGGTGGCTAAACAGTTGCTTTCTCAAACGAGCAACAACCCGTTCACTAGCCGAAGAAAACAACCATGCTCGGAGTGCTGTTGACAATGAACTACGACCAAAAGGTTATATAGAATTCTTGATATACATGTTCTAGTTAGTGATTTATAGGAAAAAAACACACCCAACAACAACCACCAACACAACGGCTAGTATAGTATCCTTTACAGCATTCAGAGCTTCGGTTTGCTCTTCGGGAGACTTTATATCTCTTGATACAATGTCGATAATCTTCCCGCCAAAAGACGGCTGAACATGAAAACACCAGTATAACGCTATAATGTTATATAATCCGTAAAAACCGAATTTAACTAGTATAATATTTTTTAGATAATTCTACCAACTCAGAAATGGCATACAATTAGCAGGCTCGAGGTGGAAGCGATCAATAACGCAATGGTGGCAATAACGAGCGTCCCTGCATCAGGTTTCGCCTGCGATGTAAGAACAAAAAAATGATCTCTAAATCTTAGAATTACAATTTAATAACACGGGCCCGTGTAATGCGAGCATACCAAAAGTAGAACTCTGGAAAATCCAACATTTGCTGCCTAATTTCACAAAAACGATACGGTGAGTCAGCAAGAAACTGCTTTAGGATAAGTAACAGAATATAAAAACGAAATGATGGTCACCTGTATTGCATCTCCATGCTCAAGATCGGTTGCAGGACTATTAGATGTCCCGGTTTCATCTTCGTTTCTCTTTACCTACAATCATAAATACATACTAACTTCACAATAAGAAGACGCTTAACGGGGCGTTTGGATGAGTGCTTTTCAAGTGACTATAACCACTTAATAAATTAGACTATATGTAACGGTTTCATTCTTTTTAACCGCCATGTCATAAAGTGCCTGCCACATCACTGCCACGTAGTCATGAGTTCTCACTCACTTTTTTTAACCTTTGACGTGTAATGATTTCACAAGCTTTCACTACCCGCTACCCCCTTAAAATAATATTTAAATATAAAAAAAAAAAAAAAAAATTAATCTGATTGGTTGACAATTGGTGGGGGCTAGGGGTGTAAACAAGCCTAGAGGCTCGAGAGCTACTGGTGATCGGCTCGGTTAAAAGCTCGAACGAGCCGAGCCTTAACGAGCCCGAGCCCGAGCTCGAGCCTGAAATAGAGCTCGTTTTGTTATCGAGCCCGAGCTCGAGCCTGAAATACAAAGCTTGTTTAGGCTCGCGAGCCTAAACGAGCCCATACAAAATTTTAATTTTTTTATATATAATATATTAATAATGATGATAACATTGATGAGGCGAGCTAGAGCCGAGCTTTGGCTCGATTAAGCGATGTTGAAGTGAGCTCGAGCCGAGCTTTTAGCTCGTTTAAGGTTGTTCTCAAAATAGTTCGAGCCGAGCTCGAGCTTTGGGTTTTACTCGCGAGCCGAGCTCGAACTAAAAGAAGTAGGCTCGAACCGAGCCGAGCTCGAGCCTGGTCGAGCTCAGGCTCGGCCCGGCTCGTTTACACCCCTAGTGGGGGCCACCTACCTTCTTCCTCACACCCGTTATCCGCCTAACCTTCCCCACCTTCACGCCCCTAGGAACGGTGTTTAACGCCCAAAAAAGGTTGCCCCCTCACCAGGGGCGTTAGCCTATTACGGATACTCGGATAGCCTTAAATTTATAATCAAATAGGTAGTTCTACATTTATCTCAACAATCATACCCAAAACTGATTATTGCAACTTCATAGTTCAAACAGCAATTATCAGTTTAATAGTGCATCCAAACACCCCCTAAAACTTCTTGTTATGTAACTTATTTTTATACTAACATAAGACAGCCTGCATTTTTTATTTAACATAATCTACCAAACATCATCCCAGATCCTTACACCCTAAATCCCAAAAATAATTTCAACAAAAACTGAAAATGGGGATTCTACTGGTTACTTCACAGCTACCACCATTAGGTTTTCTTCCAAGATTAAATTTTGAGCAAACCCCACAATTTAAATTAGATAAATTTAAGAATACAGAAAGAAATACGATATAAATGAGTGATGGATCAAGAATTAAAGAAAAACTTACATCTTTTCTGATCAGAGGAACTCTGTCACCTCCAGAAGAAATAATCGATCGGCTGGTCCAATCCAAATGTTTCTTCTTCCCCATCTCATAAGATTTGAATAAACCCTAAAGAATTAGAGAGTTGCAGGAATAATTTATCAAGAAGAACCAATAATAGTTTGATTGATCAAAAAATATTGAAAGATGTAAAGTCCAAAGTTGGGAATGTATGAACTTATGGAATTAAAAAGAAATCAACATGATATCAATCAATATAGTTGTTGGTTGTTGTTGTGGTCTTAATATTTATTTAAGTTGTCATTGTCAAATTAATTTTTTATAAAAGCATGGTCAATTCTTTATATTAATTTAAGTTGTCAAATTATTTTTTTATAGAAGCATGGTCAATAAATACGTTTGACATCTTTAGCCCCAAAATAAAAAGTAACATAATCTGGTCTATTTGAAAACAGTCTCTCTGTCCTTCCGACAGTGTTAAAGTTTACCGACATTCCACCCTCTGATCCCAGACCAATGGTGTGGAATTCACTTGTTTCATCCATTTTTAGAGAGGAGGGGTGTATTCGGGTAAGGCATTTCGAGTAGGCTATCGAATTAGGTAAGATCGTCGTCACTTAAGTGGGTATCAAAATCGGGTAGTGCTAGTGGTTATACGTCACCAAATGTTGGAGATGGGGGAGGGGGGTTAAAGTGTAGAGTTAGAGTAGAGTAAAAGTGATGAGGTCTATTGTTTTGGTTAGTTGAGATGAGCGTTGTCACGTATTTAAGTAATGTTGAGGGTAAAAGTGAGATAGTTTTATATGATTGGCGCCTATTTAAGTAGTTGAGAGGAGTGCCCCCTACTCACTTGGAGAATGGTTCTTGGTCAAGAATAAGAAAAAACAAAGCGGTTAGGTCTATTGTAGATTTTATATATAAATCATAAAGAGAGATGAATGGTTAAAAATAAAAATGTGTTGATAATGTGGCAAAGTTTTTTGGTGGGTTTTGGATGTTTTCGAAAAATAGGTGTTATTCTAATGTGTTAGCTAATCAGACATGTTTAAGGTGATTTGGGTGTATTGGTGTTTTTAAGTGTCTTCATTTTAGAACGATCTAAGAAATATTTGTGACTTGTTCACTAACAATAACTCATAGTAAGAATTTAATTAACGCTGCTCTAATAATATTTTAGTTGTCAAGAGCGAAACAAGTTGACTCGTCAATAAGTTTTAATATTTACCCATAATCTAATGGTATAGTGCTTTGGTGTTTGCCCCATAAAAATGATGAGGGTTTAAATTCTTGCAAGTGTAAATTGTGATATTTAAGTTGAAAAATTTGTAATTAAAAAATTTAATATTTATATTTAAACTATCATAAATATATAAATTTAAATATGATTTAAAAAGTTATTACTAAATAGTGATCTAACTTGTCTAATTACAACTAGTCAATTGCCCTCATGCTCTCCAAAGTGCAAAGGGTGTTTGGTAGGTATTAGTATGGTTTATTATGGTATCGGTATAGTATTGACAAAAAGTACATCAACTAAATGAGGAACAAATATCATAATAATTTAGGAAAATTTTAATCTTTTAAAAATAATATTTAGTTAAATAATAAAAGGAATTATTTTAGTTTTAACACTTTTTCAGTTGTGAGTTTAATTCCCAATAAATCTCACATAATGAAATAATAATTAAATTGTGAGTTTGGCATGGCATGACATGGCAAAGAAAAACTTAAAATTGAACCATCAAACATTCATACTTGTACTCAAGGTTTCAATGGTAGTAAATCACTTACATTTAATATAGTATATAGTGTATATATATACTGCTATTGAATAATTGGTTTTCTTTTTAGGTAAAGCATTGTTAATATTCCATAGTGTAGATTGCAATTTGCAACTACAAATATAACAATAAATCACACAACGAAAACAAAAAAAACAATCTTACATTGTTTTTAACGAATGGAACTTTATTGCTTCCCGGGGACATGATCGAGAGGGTTGTCCAATCCAAATGCTTCTTCTTCCCCATTACTTTCACAAGATTCCAACAAAACCTAAACAAACATATACTTCACAATATTTGAGATCCATTTTGTCTCTCTATATACAAATTGCGGACCATATTTTCTATGGAGATATATAACCAAATTGCTTGACCAAGAACGCATAGATGTAATCATCACTAGTGTTCTAGTGGTGGTCACGGGTATTTAAGTTCCACCTATGGCGGATTCGGGTGAGTTTTCCCTTCCAGGTCTCAAGTTCGAGTCTGAGTGATAGTGGTTTCTCATTGAGAGGTTTAAATTGGGGATCTAGTGTACGAGAGGGCTCGCTAGCGTGGACCCGGTTTAGACAACGTATGCTAGACCTCCCGACATTCGCGAATAATTCACACCTTAAAAAAAACGGATAGATGTACACAAAATGAAATATTTAGGAATTTTGACTATTTTAGACAACTTGACTTAAATTAGAAAAAAAAATGAATGATTGAAGGCGTTAAGAAAACCTAATAACTAAATCTTTTAACATATCATATCATAAGTTAACAACAAAGTTCATATACACTTTTAATAGAAGGGGCCTTAAATTTGCTGCATAATTAGACCCTTTAACTTGTAAAAAAAAATTTAATACGTCATTGTTTTTAGCCATCCCTATTATACGTAACGAACCAAATCAACATCAATTAAAGAACACATGTATTGTTACAGGTACTCATTTTTATGGTGTTCAGTTGATGTAAAACATGTGTCGAGTGCAGGTACCGTATTGGTACTGTAATGAACTTAACAGATACTAACCGAAAGCCCACCGCAAAGCGCAGGGGAATCCCACTAGTTTAAATCAAGATTTGTCGACCATTTATTAAATAGGGTGTGCTCAGGTTAGTCGTTTATAGAAAAAGTTTGTGTTCGGGTTTCCCATCTAATAAATGGTTTATATTAGTTAACCCATAACATGACTATTTTCATGTCGTATCAGAATTTGCCGCTCTTAACTTAAACTTACTTTGATTTTGCCTCCGATATGTAGACATATACGTAATTACTTCTTGGGTTATTTTTTTGCTTACAACTTCTCTTTCTTTGCCTGAGCTGCACGTAGTTTCAACCCAATAAGTTAAGTTAGTAGTAATCTTTTGGGTGATTATTGGAAAACCCTTTTAACTTTTATAAAATTTGTATACGAAGCTCTAGACTTTATTTTCTAATAATAAATATCTTAATTTTTAAAACTTAGTGATAAAAGTTTTTGGACGAAACATACTTAAGAATGTTATTTTTCATTGATAAATCCTCAAATAATAACATTTTTATGTGACAAATATCTTAATTTTTAAAACCTTAGTGATGAAAGTCTTTGGAAGGAACTTACTTTTTTAAAAGAAAATTGTTATTTTCCATTAATAAATCCCCTTTAATTTAAAATAATAACATTTTTATGTGACTAAGTACCTTAATTTTATATATAAAAAAGGGTTATTGGATTTTAATAATCCGAAGTTTCACCCGTTGGCCACTAATAATCCTAACTTCAAAAATTCCCCGTAACAATCCCAACTTGTAAGATTTTGGCCAACAATGATCCTTTGCTAACTGGGTTATAACCCAGTTAGTTTTTTGCTGACGTGGCTGATGACGTGGACACAACTTTGTTATTTGTTGACTTGGCTGCTTATGTGGCACCATCACCACCTCCACTTCCTCCTCATCCACTGCCACCACCATCTCCTCCAGCCACCACCATCATCTACCACCATCATCCACCACCATCACCTCCGACCACCTCCACCTCCACCTCCACCCAACACCATCACCACCTCCACCACCACTGCCATCTCCACTAACACCGCTGTCATCTCCACCCACCACCACTGCCATTTCCGCCACCACCTACCATCGCCATCTCAGATTCATTCCCACTTTTGTCACCTGACCGACAACCACCCCCGTATCGGCGGTTCTCAAACTTGTCCTAACCGTCACCGATGAAGGATACAGAACCGTGGGAATAGGGTTAATTCCATTGTTGTTGTTGCAGAGGTTCTGATTTCGTTGGAGATTGAAGGATTGTGGGAATGGATGGTAGGTGGTGGTCGGAGGGGATTGAAGATGGTGGTTGTTGTGCGGTGGGAGCTGGGTGGTCGGAGGGGGTTGAAGATGGTGGTTGTGCGGTAGGAGTTGGGTGGTTATGGTGGTAGTGAGGTAGTGGAGTGGTGGTTGTGAAGATGGTGAGTGTCTGTGTATGTATATATATAATTAAAAAATATATTTTTTCATATCAATATCCACATCAGCATCCACATAGTGAACCAGCTTAATTTTTTACACATCAGCATCTACGTCATTAAAAACTAACCTAGTTAGCAAAGGATCATTGGGGGCCAAAATCTTACAAGTTGGGATTGTTACAAGAAATTTTTAAAGTTAGGATTATTAGTGGCCAACGGGTGAAACTTCGGATTATTAAAATCCAATATCCCTATAAAAAAGATATCATTTGTTAATTTTTATAAATACAAGGATTTTAATCATTCAAAATTCAAGTCTAAAGGTTTATATGTAAATTCGACAAAGCCCACAAATTTTAATAACTATCCTTTTCTCTTTTTTTTCTTCATATAACAAATCTAGAAAACTTATCTTTCTTTTTCTAATGGTCAGTTTATCTCATATATGTAGCAAAATTTCGTCTAGTCGTGCAAAATTTCGTTTTCCCAAACTCTAAAGCCACACACCTTCTATGATCTATATTATTATTCTTTCATTACTATGATCTATATTATTAAACTTTCATTACTATGATCTATATTATTATTCTTTCATTACCATCAATCCAAACATACCTTTAGTCTTGCTGAAAAATGTGAACTAGTATGATGCACTTTTCTATGTACCTCTCACTCTTTCAACGGTGTTTCGACAAGATCAAATTCACTTGGTGTTTCAACAAGATAAAAATCACTTTGACGATAGGTCTGTAAAAGTATATAGTCTGTTAATAAATTTCCTTTCTCTCTACACTTTCTATCTATATATTATTATTATATAGAGTTCTTATATCTTAGATTAAATTTGATACAAAGTTTTTAGGTAAGTGAATTTCAATCTATACACTTTATTTTACTATAGCGACACCATAAAATGGCTACCCTTAAAAAATACTGATAAACAGTCATGTTTTCATATCTTTTACACCAATAACTTAAGAACACAATTCAACTAGGTGGTGTTAAGATGTGTAACCTCAAAGTAGTTACGCTTTGAAGAATCGAAATCAATTAATCAAATAACTATAGATGATTGGGTTTTGTTACAATTCATGTCAACTAAATCACATTTCTTAGCATATATAATCATAACATCTTATTCAGTTATCACTTTATTAAAAAAAACCTCAAAACTAATTATCATGTATTAAAATCACAATAATTAGTTTAACCAAACACTCCTGTAATATCCATCATCAACTTAAAAGTCGAGTTTAAATCATACCTTTATAGGAGTGAAACCCATATACGAACTTAAAACATCTATTACCTCATCATATTATAGATCGCTAAGCGGGTTTTGAGTAGAACCTCTTGCACATCCTATTAGCGTGTTTGAACTAGTTAATCATCGCCCTCAAAATGTTTCCAAACATAGATATAGATAAAGGGGGTGTTTGGGTAAACTTATTAAAAAATGTGGTTATAAACACTATTATCAAACACTTAAAAGATCTTAATTCCTTTCTTATAACCAATTAGCTTAAACTCTTAGATTTAACAAAAAATTACCTAACTTAAAGCCCCATATTAGGTAAATCAAAAAGTAACTTTCTGTTGCCCACCAAAATTAAGTATTTTCTTTGGTAAAATAGGTTTTTTGCCTTAATAAGGTTTAGCTAAGTTTCCACAAGTGATAGGATCAACTAGGAATGAACACATGGATGATAGTTGATTACATCCATTTAATATATTGAATCTAATATTCATATTCATCGGATCGATGAGGCGAGTAAATGAGTATGTGTTATATATCTCACTCTTGTCTTTATCAAAGGAAGTAATATTTCATATTTGAAATAAACTCGACACGATTGTTGTATATATAAATTTTTACAAAGGGACACGTAACATAATTAGCTTGTTGTCCGTTTACCAACTATCTCGATGTAAATTTTAAATATAAAAGTAAGTGTAATTGTTAAACATAGAGAATATATACACAAATAAACACAATATATGACTTGCATATATGATAGCTAACTGACAGGATGCGCCTAAATTACGGGGTTGTTTGGGATTGCTTATTTTAGTGAATTATTAACTTTTTGAAAAAGTTAAAAGGTGTTTGACAAGAAATTATTACGTGATGTGAAAAGTCAATAAGTCACTCTCAATAAGACACTCTATTATGACTTATTAACTTTTCCAAAAAGTCATAAAATGTTTTGAAAAGCTAAACCAAACATGGCCTACATATCGCGATACCATGTTTTTAGAGTTTTCTAAGGCATTCTTGGAAATTTCAAGGTCATGAGAGAAAATTATGGAATGGTGGAACTTGGAAGAGAATAGCGTACTCCTTCAAAAAAGAATTTTATGGAGGACTAGAAACCCTTGGAGAATTCCAGATATTTGATTTTAATAATCCTAACTTTTACCCATTGGCTGACATTAATGCAAACTTAAAAAATTCTATCTGACAGTCTCAACTTGCAAACTATTTTCCTCTACCGATCCTTTTCTAACTAGGGTCTAACCCAGTTACATAATCTGCTACGTCAGCAGAAAACCTTGTTATTGGCTGATGTGGAGGCTTATGTGTACTCTTATGTGGCATCATCATCACCTCCACCTCCACCACCACCACTACCATAAACCACCCAACCACCACCACCTTGGCACCCACCTCCTATCGCACACCAACCATCATCAACCCCATGCACCACCACCATTTTCAACCACCCTACACCGCCACCATCTTCAACCATCACCGAACCTGTTATCAACACTGTCAGCTTTCCTTCAATCCCTTGCTCTACTGGTTTGCTACAGATTTGAACCTGAGTTGTTCTCGACATCACCAACGCAAACTATAGTTTCATCGGAACTGGATGTGACGCTCCGCGTTTTCATAACTTTCCTAATTTAGAAATCGAGTCTTGAAAATCTTTTTTTTAGAAGCTTGTCTCTTTCAAAAAAAAAAATTATGATCCGTTGTATCGTCGAAAAATCTTTATCTTGAATTTAATTCGTTATAATTATAGTTAATTATTCATTGTTTAATTAATTAAATTAATTAAGTTTACAATTTAAAAAAAAATTATTTTTATAACAATCTAGTAGTCTCGTTAAATTTTAAAGTTAGTAATATAAACTAACTTAGTTAGATTAAATTGTAAAGTTAGTTTCTCTTGAAAAGCAACATAACTTAGTTAAAGTTAAGGGGTTGTTAGAGTAAATAACTGAAACTTTAAGCTTACAGGGACTGTTTATGTAACTTTCTGAAAATATAATGAAAAAATATATATATATAACAAAAACTTAAGACCTCAGGGATCGAACACGGGTCAACAGTTTCACCCAAACACGCGCAAACCAGCTGAGCTGGCTCTTCACATCAAACAAACCCGCCCCTTTAATTCATTTAAACCCTCGTTCAAGTCAAGCCCAATCCCTCTAATTAAACCCTAAGTATAAAACACTAACAACACCCTAACCCTGATTTGTATCTTCAGCCGCATCATGTTTACCTCTGTTTCCTTCATTGTCTGATAACTCAAGAACTCACTCACACAAAACCTCATCTTCATCAAAACTCACAAACCACGTGATTAGCGGCGGCGGCGGCGACGGCGGAGTCTCGACAGTCCGGTGACGACGCCGGCAGCCATGGTTTTCCCAGTTCACGGCAGTGGTAAGCGGGTTGGTCGACTCGGGTCATGCTCAGGTGCAGGGGCGGACTTAAGACAAAGCCAAGGTGGGCGGGCGCACCCCCGGGAAAAAAAAATTAGTGCTAAGTTTCGTCGAAAATCCCGTCCGCACCCCATGGAATTTTCCGTCCACACCCCTTAGGTAAAAAGTGTTGTCAATTTATATTTTAATTTTTTTAGTAAACTCTTATTTTTTTTTAAATACTAACTAAATTAGAGGTGCACAAACCGGTTAGTTTTAATAACCGGTTCGGTTAACCAGTTATACCGGTTAATTTGACTTTTTGACTTTAACCGGTTAATGCTTTTTGTTATTTTTTTAACTGGTCCGGTTAATTACTTTAACCGGTTCGGTTAATTAACCGGTTATTTTTCGGTTATTAACCGGTTTTTTTTGCCTTTTTTTTGAATTTTTCGGTTAACCAGTCTATCGGTTAAAAAATCAGTTTAAAAAAACCGGTTAATAACCGGTTATTATACTAAACACTTATAACCGGTTACTAACCTACGGTTAAAAATAACCACTAACCGGTTATTCCTAAATCGGTTATTAACTGGTTACGGTTTCGGTTAATAATCGGTTATGGTTAATTAACCGGTTATTTTGTGCACCTCTAAACTAAATTATATAACTTTTAATACCTAAATAACTAAACCCAAATACCCAATACCTTTAATTAGCCCACTACTAACTCTTAGCCCAATAAACAAACCCAACAAATCAACAATATTTCAAACTAAAATAAAATAAACAATCCTAAAACCCTTACATATTCTCTCCCGCTCTCTCTATCCTCCCTACACGCCAGCGATCAGAACATCGACAACAGTGAACAGTCAGCAGCCGCATACCACCGTAATCAGCCACCATACCACCGCCGATCGAACACGGGTAAATTTCTTTGTTATTTTTGATGAATTTTGGTTGATTTTTTGGTTGATATTAGTCGCATACTAACCATGACAGTAGACATGTGTTTCGTTTTGTTTTTCATTATGTTATATGGTGGGTTATATTTTGTTAATGATGATATTGTCTTTTTTTATAGCCGCATGCACCACACAGTAGATGGGGTGGGTTATATTTGTTAGTGAATAATGTTTGGCTTTTTCCTTTTATGGTGTATATGTTGTTTATATGATTTTTAGGGTTATTTACATTATGATTTCTAGGGCTTGAATAGTTGATATATTTTGTAATATGTTATGGAGCCATGTTTTGGATAGATTTCAAAAAATGAAAACCCGTAGGGTAACGTTTTAATTATGTTTGTAACAATGTTTGACATATTTTTTATGATTATATAAATTTAGTTCGATATTCTTTTGTTTTACATGACCCGACCCGACCCGATACGAACCGATTTTTACTTATATACCTTGGGGCCTAAAAATTTTAAAAATGTTCCGCACCCCATGGAAAACTTCATGGGTCCGCCACTGCTCAGGTGAGTTCTGGTTCAATTCAGATTTGATGTTCAGGTTAGAATTCGATTCAGGTTTTTGTTGGTTTAAGTTTCAAATTCGAGTTTCGTCTCAGTTCTGTTTTGGGTGGGTCTCGGTTCAGGTCTCGGAGCGACGGAGACGACGTCGGAAACTGACAACGGCAGTGATGACGGTTTCGGGTCGGGTCTGACTCGCCTGAGTTCGGGTTTCTGATTTGTTTCGGTTCCTAACTCGGTTCGGGTTTCATAAACGGTCTGTTTAGTTTCGGCTCGGGCCAGGTTTCGGTTCAGTCTCGGCTCACGTTCAGTTCGGGTCAGTTTCGGTCCGGTCAAACATGGTCAACAGGAGTCTTGGCTCGGTTCAGATTCGCGTTCGAATTCGATTCGGTATATAAGTTCTCTTATTTCTTTTGTTTCTTATTCGACCTTGTTCCTTCTCGCTTATGTTTCCTGTTGAAATATTACATTTCTTTCCTAGTTATAACCTTATAAAAACAACTGAAAGAAAAAAAAAGGCAGTTCATATAGTTTACGTTTTGGGTTGTTTTGTAATGTAACGAAGAAGATGACATGATGAGCAATTTATAAATAAACTAAGCTTTAAAACAAATACAGTTACATCGTTTCAGTTTTGGCCAGTATTGTAAGAATCGCTAGGCGCTAGTCGGGCGGTGGGGTACCGACTAGCGATTAATCGGGATTAATAGGGATTAATCGGAATTATTCGGATTGAGATTTTTATATGTAATTTTTAGCTACATGGACACACACATTTTTATATGTAGTTTTTTAAAGTAGACATGTTTTAGCCCCTCATTAACCCATTTTATAAAGTTATTGGAAGAAATTTATATGGTTTGGTCAAAATTTGGCCGACATCTAGCCAAAATTTGGCCAGAATAGGACCGCCATTGACTGCCTAGCTATTAATCGGTCATTAATCGATGAACCTCCGATTAGTGATTAATCAGAGACTAGTCGGGATTTTTACAACCATGGTTTTGGCAAATTCTTTTGTCACTTTATTTATTCCTTTAGTTCATCTCTTTTTTCTAGAAAAAAAATCCTTAACTAACCATTAGCAACCTACTTATATTCCTTTTCTTTTAACCCTAAAACTTCAAATAATTAACATTTATTTCCAACACTAAACATTAATAGTGAGGAAACTATAATATCTAATCTATTTGTAAACGATAAATATTAAGATTAGTTATGTTAACCAATAAACCAATAACGAGTTCGTTATGTGTTATTTTACATATCTAGGATAACCATACGTTCGTCCTCTTGGATTTCCCAATCTTACTCGTGCGATCACTTACAAGAAACCGCAACGCAACCAATGTGAGTATACTCGAACCCATTTTTACTTTTAAACACTTTGGGTGCAACATGTATTCTATATCAAACTCACGAAACTTTGAAACTATTTGAATCACTCTCTATCCATATTTGAACATGAAACTATATGATGCTTGTTAATCTCGTATGTGATGTTAAACTTTTGTTTCTATATGTTCATTAACTTCGTACAACCCTACCTTAACAATTATAGCGCTATAGGGGTAACGCACCGCCCACGATTCTTGGGGTATTGTTAACTCAAACATGTTAACCTCCATTTATTCTAACCGGGGATAGGCTCTTTTAATGCATTGGATTCTTGGGTTTGAACATATACTTGACACCGTTACGACATACTAGCAACTTGCATGTTGTGATTCATGTTGGATACGAGCCTTAGACTATTTTAAAACCATTTTTATGCTATATATCAAAACTTGTATACCCGCATTTGCTTTTGCATTGAACTCTATTTTAATACATATTGCAGGTTCGTTAGACAAGATAATGCTAAGTGAAGAAACAAGATTTAAGTGGACATAGAAACACACTTAGACTAAATCTATTTGTACTTTATATTTGAAACAATGTTGTCTTTATTTGGTTCTTGTATGACATTTTAGAAATTTATGAAATTTAAATTAAACTATATTGTCACAAAGTGTTATGATGTTGTAAGGTCCTGCAAAAATGCCCCAAAACGACCCGTAAGTGAAAACTCGGACCCTGAAACCCTAATGCACATGAAAATCAAGAAAATATGAAATTTGGTCTTCTCGCGGGCAGCGTAAAACATAAGGGAACCTCTACGCGGGCTGCGTCAACTTAAACTTGACCGGATAAGCTTTCCTGGCCACGTGTCGCACATGTGGCGCACCTAGGTGTGACACGCTAGCCCTAGTTATAGACTAGGTGGCCCTCGCGGGCCGCGTAAATATTAAGAGTGGGTTTACGCGGGTCCCGTAAAACCCAAAAAGTTGCTATAAATTGCCAGGGCATGAGCAGTTCATCTGTGTCGAAAATTTTGATAAAAAAACGAAGTTTACTGCTCCAAATCGTCATTTCCAGTAGAGAAACGCTGCTACTATACAGGGTATTAACTCGATCGCTGCTATGATTCAATGTCCGATTGATTGAAACCAATCCGATGTATGTTTAAGTGCTGCCCGTATTTGGGCTATACTTTGTCATTTGTCGTGAGGGTTTTGATCTCGTGAGTTATCGTAAATGTTGTATTAAGTTACTGACCTAGTTTCGTATGCATTGCTGTTTTAATTAGGTTACCAGGCTTATCAGTAGGCTAAACTCTGCCCGTCTAAACTCGCAATGTGAGTCATTATCTTTTTATCAACAATGTGTTACAATACTTAAATCATTTTCAAAAATTATAATTACAGGGATTAAGTCGTGGTTATCTTAAATCACTAGCAAGTGGGGTATTGTGCACATTACTAACTTCTCACGGTTAGGTTCACCAACCTAACAGTGATAATCATCACTACTTGGGTGAAAGGACCCAATAGTGGTATGGCCATCGTCACAAGGCTGCGACACGGCGCCAGATAAAAATAAGATAGTAGCCATTGTAATCGCTCTTATGCTGTAATTTATAACTAATGTGTCGTTTTATCAAATTTGAGTGACTCGCCAGTAATTCCCCGCTGATAAAATGTTTTTAAACATGTTTCAGGAGACCTACTGTGAATAAAGGAAAAGTGCTACGAAGCACTAACAAGCTTGAAGAGGTGGCTCAATAAAATGAATAAACATGTTTTGTAAAACAGGAAATTTCCTTGTGAAATTCCTCTATTGTAAATTACGGGGTTTATCCCAAATTATGAAATAAAATAATTGGGAACTTTTAAGTTTTAAAAGATCCTGTTAAACTTCCGCTGTCAACTCAAATACTAAATACCACGGGTTTCTGTCCCGCGGCTCCTGAACCGGGTAACACCGGGACGGGGGCCGTGATAGAAAAATGTGGTATCAGAGCCACTGATATAAGCCAATTAAGTATTTAGAAATACTTAATTTTCTGATTGCTATTCTATGATTCTATTAAAATTTAATTTATAAAATTTTAATTTAAAATTTTGTGTGTTTCTTCATGTATGCTAACAGCATGAATGAACTATCAGAAGCACTTCAAAATTTTACTATCCATACCACAGATATGGATACCACCGGTACCTTCACTGGCTACCAGACTGATACAGAAGAACCAATGGTATTCTAAGCCCAACCTCAAGAGAAACCTAAGCCGAAAAAGAGAAGAAGAGTTGTAGGCTGGAGGCGTGTGCGTAGGAAGAAACCAGCGACACAGAAAGTTATAAAGACTGAGGATCCG
This sequence comes from Helianthus tuberosus, assembly GCA_030545235.1. Taxonomy (NCBI): domain Eukaryota; kingdom Viridiplantae; phylum Streptophyta; class Magnoliopsida; order Asterales; family Asteraceae; genus Helianthus; species Helianthus tuberosus. The sequence continues at coordinate 169,252,179 of CM060381.1, forward strand.
AAGAATAAAGGCAAAGGAATAGAGATCAGATAAAATTCAGGGCAAACCCAAGAAATGCCACCCTGGAAGGAGCTGGACCGCCAACTGGCAAATAGCGACCTCATCAGACCTGCTGATTAAAACTTCTTCAATTATCCAGTAGAAGCACAACTTCCAGTCAATCTGGAACCTGCTATCCCAGATCCTATTATCCACCCCCGACCTCTAGGAGAGCTGGAAGAATGGTGGACCACTGACTGGCAATTTCAAAATCTCCTAAATAACCCTAATACATTTTTCCCTCAGTTTGACCCTGAGCCTGCACCATACCCACCTATGAGCTCTGAGAATTTGGCTGAACTCCGTCATTACGGCGAAGAGCTGGTTGATGCAGGAAACCGAATTAGGGATGTGGGAGAAAGAATCTCATGGAAATACGACGAGAGGGAACGTCGTTTTTGAGATGCCAGCTGACTGTGGTTGTGTGGTTGTGGGAGAATGTGTTTAATAATAATATAATAATAAAAATATAATCATATAAAAATAACTAAAAATAAAACTTTTGTAATATATTTAGTGTGTACGGATGCATACTACAATATATAAAAATGGACATCGCAAAGTCGACAATTTTGGCTATACGTGTTAACATGATTCTGTGTGATTGTTTTATTATGACTAATTTATAAATATAACAATTGATGAATCCTCTTAGGAACAGTCCCCGCTTCCAGGTTGTGTCTAACCGGCATCTGCCGGTGATCCCAACTACTACTTCAGAAAGCCATCTTCAGTCTCAACACAGCCCTCAAACTCAACCAAATCACCTTACTCTCCTTCAAATTGATCCAGTTTTCCGACTAAATCACAAATCCCAACCACCCATTCACGTACAAGAGAGAGGGGGAGCGAACGGAAGGGGATCCGGCCATGGCCTACGGTAGGCCGCCCACCGTGTTTCGGTGACCGTCTCTGTCTTTTGCCCCCTTTTTCCAGCGGCGATGAGTGTGGTTGATATACCAGATGTTAATGGTGATGGTGGCGACCTTACCAGTAGCGCCTAGGGTTCCAGCAGAACTCCGGCAAGTCAGATTTGTCGTGCATGTCCCATTTTGGCGTAGATCGGCAAACGCGTAGGTACCAATCGTGTGGTAAGCTCCGACCGCAACTCTGGTTTCTGGTAGGTTAGATGCTCTACGAATCTCATAAAAGTCGTCAAAGGTGGTTGTTATAAGCGTCAAAGAATGTTGTTTTAAGAATCTTGGTCACTTTTTGAACAAAATTACAAACCGCTGTGTTATTTTTATACAAATAGTTATGTTTGAGTTATCTTGTATGGGTCCATGATGATTTGTTTTTGTTCTTATGCTTGTGTATTTATGTTGTATGGCTGGGCTAATATTATGTTAGCTGATCCTTGGATTTTTTTTCTTGGTAATAAATGGTGTTTTTTGTTGGACGTTAATAAAAGTTATGTTATAATGTTAGAAAAGAATTAGATTTTGAGAAAATTGTAGAATATGACCATGATGTTTTACCCTGAAAAAAAAAACATGGCTATGCTCATGATAGCCATCCCCAGCACCGTCGCCAGTCAGTCAACCTCATTTAGGCCTTTTGGGAGCGCTACTTTTGGTTTGTCATCTTCTTCATCAAGTTCGTTTCCTCCGAAGTCGTACTGTATGGTTTTTTTTTTCTTGTGTTTTTACCTTATGATTGGTTTTGAGTTAGCGTCTTCTGTTGTAGGTCCGACTGTTTATGTTTGTGAGTTGCCGCTGTTTCATAGCTTCTTACTCAGGTCCAAGGTGTATAGATGGCATTTTTCTTGGGCACACCACAAACTTTCTAAAATTGCCTGCTGCTTCCAAGGTGTATAGATGGCATTTTGAAACTCAAATCTTCCATGAAAGGAACCAACTTCAAGTGACTGATTAGTTTATAACACTACAAAGATCTGGAACAGGCTGGGTATATGATTCAGAAATATATTTCAAAATAAGAAGCCAGTTGGGTTAACCTACTACAACCTTCAGACTTTTATGTTTAGTACATCATTTCCTGTTAATAGAAAAACATACCCGCTGCGAAGCGCGGGCGTCATCTACTAGTATAATAACAAACAATGAAGAGCCTTATCAACAGTGTAAGTTTTCAGGTCATCCACTTGCATCCCACCTATTTTAAAACTTGCAATTTAGAAGTCCATTCCACTTATAAATTCCGAAGCAAAACTGCTATGACATTTCTTTAATTTCACCATTACTATTTTGATTATACATTTAACTAAATTAACTATTAGCTAATTAAGTTAAGTTGCAATAAGTAACAATTTATATAATTATTATTGTTTTTATCGATATAAAACACATTTCGATATCCGTTTGGTCATAGCACGACTTTATTGTTTAGGTATCGATGTCGTAACGAGTCGAACCGATATCGACTAGATTCCTGATATTAACGTTATTTTTACCATTGCCTCCACGTTTCCATTTGAAATTTGTTAATAATCGGATCGCCATATCGAGTGGCAGTACCATACTGAGGCCATAATGAACCAAACCAATATCGGCTGGTTTCCCGCCATTAACGTTATTTTAACCTCCGTGTTTGCGTTTCCATTTAAATGCTATTAAAAATCGGGTTGCTCTGCCGCGGAGCGCGGGTATAAGCCACTAGTTATTAATTAAATTCGTGCCAATAATTTACATATTTATATATTGATAATTATCAGATGGAATACGCCGACAATGAACCAGTTAATGAAGTTAATCAATCTGAGCAAAACAATGAGGATCACTTTCTTAATAGGCAAGATATAGAAAATATCGTTGCCCAAGGAATAGCCAATGCTATTCCAGCAATCCTTGCTGCTGCCCGAAATCCAGTTGAACCTCAACCAATTATTCCCAGCAAACGTACTCACGGCGATAATTTCAGTAATAGTGTAAATGGAGGCGACAACAATAATAATAACGATAATGATGGGATGCAAGCCCCATTTCTTAAGAAAATGAAAGTTGCAACGCCTGTTTGCACTTACAAGGAATTTCTTGCCTGTAAACCAATTGAATTTGCAGGCAATGAAGGGGTGACTGCTGCACTGCGTTGGTTAGAGAAAACCGAAGCAGTAATTAAAATAAGTAAATGTGCCGAGGAAGACAAGGTCATGTACGCGTCGCATCTTTTTAAAGAAGGGGCACTCGAATGGTGGAATACGGTACTACAAGCCAAGGGAAGTGATGTGGCGTATGCCATGAATTGGGCAGAATTTAAGAGTCTAGTAGAAAGAAAATTATGTCCCGAATATGAAAAGGAACAAATGAAAAATAAGTTCCTGAACCATCGGATGGTGGATATAGACTGTCGAGGATATACTTCGACATTCTTCGAGTATGCAAGAGTAGTACCAACCCTGGCTTCGCCAGAACCGGTACTTATTTCTCGCTATATTTGGGGTTTGATTGACAAAATCCGTGATATCGTTAAAGCTGCGAGACCTCGCACAATCGACGATGCAGTAGAATTAGCCAATACCTTGACCGATGGATTGGTGCGTACGCGAGAGGAAAACCGGAAGAAGGAAGTGGCCCAAAAGATTAATCAAGGATTCCGTGTGGGTAATAGTAGTAATTTCAAGAAAAAGGGAACCGGACAATCTTCCACAGCTCCATTCTGCAATACATGTAAAAGGAAGCATTTTGGAAGATGCAAAGGATATTGCAATTTCTGCAAAATTCCAGGGCATCAAGAAGAAGACTATAGGAGGAAGAAATCAACAATCTGCTTCAACTGTGGAGAAGCTGGACATTTTAGGCCAGACTGCCCGAAATTGGTCAAACCAGCTGACAACAAAGCCAAACCTGCAGAAAGAACTATAAAAAAGAACGCAAGAGCCTTCCAATTGACTACCCAGGAAGCAGAACTAATCCCTGATGTGATAGCTGGTACGTTCCTAGTTCATGACGTCTATGCAAAAGTATTATTTGACTCTGGTGCAAACCAAAGTTTTATAAATACTTCATTCTGCCAAGCTCTTAATTTACCCTTAACCAAACTTAGGCAGATTTTTACGGTAGAAACCGCAGATGGTAATTCTGTTCATATAGACAAGGTTTTGCAAAAAGGAAAGATAGAACTCTTAGGCCATAAATTTTCTGCAAACTTATTACCTATGAAATTAGCCGGATTCGATGTTGTGTTAGGAATGGATTGGTTAGTAGCCAATCATGCTCGAATCCTCTGTGATAAGAATTCCATAGAAATTAATACACCGACAGGAGAAATAGTGATGATTACAGGAAATAAGCCACGTAAGCCAATGAAATTCATTTCAGTTATGAAAGTGTCCAGTTATTCAAGAAAACAAGGAATAGTGTATATGATTTCGGTAATCATTAGCACTAAGGGTAAGGAACTTAAGGAAATTCCAGTAGTATCAGAATACTCGAATGTATTCCCAGAAGAATTACCTGGATTACCACCCGATAGGGAAGTAGAATTTAGAATTCATCTAATTCCTGGAACTACACCGATAGCCAAGGCACCTTATCGGTTAGCACCCACTGAAATGCTAGAATTGAAAAAGCAATTAGATGAATTGTTAAGCAAAGGATTTATACAACCTAGTTCATCCCCGTGGGGAGCTCCAGTGTTGTTTGTGAAAAAGAAAGATGGTTCGATGCGAATGTGTATCGATTATAGAGAATTGAATAAGGTTACAATTAAGAATCGATACCCATTACCTAGGATTGATGATCATTTTGATTAACTCCAGGGAGCTAGATATTTTTCTAAGATAGATTTACGCTCCGGATACCATCAGTTGAAAGTACAAGAAGAAGACATACCTAAAACTGTTTTCAGAACTAGATATGGTCATTACGAGTTTACAGTCATGCCCTTTGGACTAACAAATGCTCCTGCAGCATTTATGGACATGATGAATAGAATCTGTAAACCGTACTTGGATAAATTCGTAATTGTTTTCATTGACGATATATTATTTATTCCAAAAGTCAGGATGAGCATTGTGAGCACCTGCATGTACTCTTAACTTTGTTAAGAAGAGAAAAGCTTTACGCCAAATTCTCGAAGTGTGAATTTTGGCTACAGGAGGTGCAATTTTTAGGACACATGGTGAATCACGAAGGTATTCACGTAGATCCCGCTAAAATAGAAGCGATCACCAAATGGAAGGTCCCGCAATCAGCTATGTAAGTTAGAAGTTTTCTAGGGTTAGCCGGATACTATAGATGCTTTATTAAGGATTTTTCCAAAATAGCTGCACCATTAACTAAGCTAACATCTAAAGCAGTGAAGTTCGAATGGGGACCTAGACAAGATGAGGCTTTTAAGATTTTAAAGCAAAGGTTAACAAACGCCCTAATTCTTGCCTTACCAGAAGGAACATAAGATTTTGAAGTATATTGTGATGCTTCTAAACTAGGATTAGGTTGTGTGCTGATGCAACGCCCAGAAGGTAATACGTATGCCTCAAGGCATTTGAAAAAGCACGAGGAAAATTATACGACTCACGACTTAGAATTGGGAGCAATAATTTTTTCCCTTAAAATTTGGAGACACTATTTGTATGGCAGTAAGTTTACAGTCTATACAGATCATAAGAGTTTAAAATACATATTTGGGCAAAAAGAATTGAACATGAGGCAAAGGAGATGGATGGAAATCCTAAGTGACTACGACTGTGATATTCAATATCATGAAGGAAAAGCAAACGTAGTTGCAGATGCCTTAAGTCGTAAGTATCATGAAAAACAGCGACGAGTTCGTGCTCTTAGATTAAGTTTACAATTAGACTTAATGGAACAACTGGAGAATGTTCAAGAAACAGCAATCAATGATGATGCTGAAGGAATGAAGGGAAGAATAAAGGAATTAGAGCAAGGAATTGATGGAATCTGGAGATTCCACAAGAAAAGGATTTGGGTACCTAAGCAAGGAGATTTAAGAAATAAAATTTTAGAGGATGCCCATAAATCTAGGTATACCATGCATCCTGGTAATAATAAGATATACCAAGATTTAAGAAATAACTTCTGGTGGATAGGAATGAAGAAAGACATAGCTAGATATGTTTCTAAGTGTCTTACTTGTTCACAAGTTAAGGCGGAACACCAGAAACCCTCAGGTTTACTCCAACAATTAGAAATGCCTGTTTGGAAATTGGAACTAATAACCATGGATTTCGTCACTAAGTTACCCAAAACCAGAAAGGGCAATGATGCGATTTGGGTAATTGTGGATCGATTAACCAAATCAGCTCATTTTCTACCCATGAAAGAAACTTTTAGCATGGAAAGATTAGCCAAGTTATACGTAGACAAGGTAGTATCTTTACATGGAGTCCCACTCTCCATTGTATCAGATAGAGATAGTCGCTTCACTTCACATTTCTGGACAAGTTTCCAGGAAGCCATGAGGACACGATTAAACTTAAGTACCGCCTACCATCCCCAAACGGACGGACAAAGCGAAAGGACGGTCCAAACTCTGGAAGACATGCTCAGGGCATGTGTGATAGATTTCGGTGGAAACTGGGACAACCATTTACCTTTAATTGAATTCACCTATAATAATAGTTATCATTCAAGCATCGAAACTGCCCCGTTCGAAGCACTGTATGGACGAAAGTGTAGAACTCCAGTTTGCTGGGCAGAAATAGGAGAAAGCCAATTATCAGGTCCCGAAATAGTACAAGAAACCATTGACAAGATCACTCAAATCAAGGAAAGACTAAAGACGGCTCGAGATCGCCAGAAAAGTTATGCAGACAATCGACGCAAGCCACTAGAATTTCAAGTTGGAGACAGGGTACTCTTGAAAGTTTCTCCTTGGAAAGGAGTAGTTCGGTTTGGTAAGAAAGGAAAGCTAAGTCCAAGATATGTAGGACCATTCCCCGTAATCCAACGCATAGGACCGGTTGCTTATCGCTTACAACTACCAGAAGAATTAGCCGGGGTACATGACGTATTTCATGTATCAAACCTCAAGAAATGTCTATCTGACGAATTGTTAGTAGTCCCTCTTCAAGACATACAGGTGAATGAAAAGTTGAAGTTCATAGAGAAACCGCTTCAAATAGAAGACAGAAAGATTAAATTTCTCAAACACAAAAGATTGGTACTTGTCAAAGTCAAGTGGGATTCAAAAAGAGGACCCGAATACACCTAGGAGCTAGAATCGGAGATGAAGTGAAAGCATCTTCACTTATTCCAGTAAATCTCGAGGAAGAGATTTTAAATAAGGTGGGGAGGATGTAAGGACCTGCAAAAATGCCCCAAAACGACCCGTAAGTGAAAACCCGGACCCTGAAACCCTAATGCACATGAAAAATCAAGAAAATATGAAATTTGGTCTTCTCGCGGGCAGCGTAAAACATAAGGGAACCTCTACGCTGGCCGCGTCAACTTAAAGTTGACCGGATAAGCTTCCCTGGCCATGTGTAGCACACGTGGCGCACCTAGGTGTGACACGCTAGCCCTAGTTATAGACTAGGTGGCCCTCGCGGGCCGCGTAAATATTAAGAGTGGGTTTACGCGGGCCGCGTAAAACCCAAAAAGTTGCTATAAATTGCCAGGGCATGAGCAGTTCATATGTGTCGAAAATTTTGATAAAAAACGAAGTTTACTGCTCCAAATCGTCATTTCCAGTAGAGAAACGCTGCTACGATACATGGTATTAACTCGATCGCTGCTACGATTCAATGTCCGATTGATTGGAACCAATCCGATGGATGTTTAAGTGCTGCCCGTATTTGGGCTATACTTTGTCATTTGTCGTGAGGGTTTTGATCTCGTGAGTTATCGTAAATGTTGTATTAAGTTACTGACCTAGTTTCTTATGCATTGCTGTTTTAATTAGGTTACCAGGCTTATCAGTAGGCTAAACTCTGCCTGTCTAAACTCGCAATGTGAGTCATTCTCTTTTTATCAACAATGTGTTACAATACTCAAATCATTTTCAAAAGTTATAATTACAGGGATTAAGTCGTGATTATCTTAAATCACTGGCAAGTGGGGTAATGTGCACATTACTAATTTCTCACGGTTAGGTTCACCAACCTAACAGTGATAATCATCACTACTTGGGTTAAAGGACCCAATAGTGGTATGACCATCGTCACAAGGGTGTGACACGGCGCCAGATAAAAATAAGATAGTAGCCATTGTAATCGCTCTTATGCTGTAATTTATAACTAACGTGTCGTTTTATCAAATTTGAGTGACTCGCCAGTAATTCCCCGCTGATAAAATGTTTTTAAACATGTTTCAGGCGATCTACTGTGAATCAAGGAAAAGTGCTACGGAGCACTAACAAGCTTGAAGAGGTGACCCAATAAAATGAATAAACATGTTTTGTAAAACAGGGAATTTCCTTGTGAAATTCCTCTATTGTAAATTACGGGGTTTATCCCAAATTATGAAATAAAATAATTGGTAACTTTCAAGTTTTAAAAGATCCTGTTAAACTTCCGCTGTCAACTCAAATAATAAATAGCACGAGTTTCTGTCCCGCGGCTCCTGAACCGGGTAACACCGGGACGGGGGCCGTGACAGATGTCTCTTGCAATCTAGTTTTCGTCTTATCCCGATGTTTCCGCCATCGGTTAGGGTGTGACACATTGGTATCAGAGTCATAACTATAGGGAATTAGGAAAAAGTAGGAATGCTTTAACCTAGTCTAAAGTTTTAGAGCTTTATTCTTATGTTTGCTTGGAACTACTAGCATGCTACTTTATTTGCATTTATTTATCCTCTTTTGACCTTTTTAAACATGTATATCGCTTATGTGTTAACACTTGATATGCTATACTTGTTCTATTATGTGATGATACGTGTTTCATTATTCTATTCCTTATGTGCTATTCTTGACATGTTTTCTTATGTGATTATACTTGTTTTATTGTTCCTCAATTTACGCTCCCTATTACATTTTACTCGATTTTACTAAACTCGAAAACACTCATATTACACAAACGAGACGAGTTTACCAAAATAGGTGTGAAACCCACAATTTGGTAAACGACTCTCATTTCGTCTAATTCTAAATTTGCACGAAATTACACCATTAAGTTAGGAGTGAAATCCACATCTTAATGGTAATTTCAAATTTCAAATTTCAAATTTTAGTGGACCCTCGTCATTGTGTCGAAAAATTAAATTTTGACCCGACGAGTACCAACCACGTTTAGGGTACGAAATCGCCAAGTTAGGGGTGAAACCCGCACCTTGTCGACTAGTTCTACTCAATTTTTCACAAATCTCGCCAAGTCTCGAATTTTCTATTGAATTGGAACATGTAGTAACCGGAAGGGTGAGTACCGTTAACCGACTTGTCGGCGAGAGTATACCACCTATTAGGCCAAAGCATGTTTCTCAAATTCAAGAGACTTTTCAACCACTTTGGTTAGTCAAAGTTCCGTTTGGAACCATCCAAGTTTTAATTTAACTTACGCTTTATTATTTTCGATCCTTTATGATGCAATTTCCCCTTCTCAATTTTGAACCATTTTTGAGATTTCATTTTGTGCATACATCATACTACCTACCTTTCATACGATTTTACACTATTAGCATGCGTAATTTCACGTAATTCTATTTACACTTTTTGTAACAAGTGGAGACATATCATCGAGATAGGAGTGATTTCCTTACCTTGAAGATTAATTCCGCTTCCGTTTTCTCATCTTACAACGACCTCGCCAACGGGTTAGGGGTGATTCCCTTACCTAGGTGATCGTTACCGATACTTTCTTTTAATAGACTATACTATGCAAACACGATCATGCTCATATCCAAATCGTTATTCATTAGCCAAATCTCTAATGAATTCAACATGCATTGTTTTAACGAACGAATTTCTCATCCTACAATCTATTTTCATATAGCTCACACACAAAATTCTTAACTTTTACCATAAACGCATATTACTTGATTTTCAAAACTCACGAAATGCTACTTATCAACCTGGTCGGTCTAATAAATCCATTGCCCATGAAATTTTGTATTCAACGTAGCTATTGAAACAAGCTCATCTCGTATCATTAAACTAGAGATTTTCTATTTTAAATTGGGAATCAAACCAACTTTTTTTCACACTCACCTATAAAATATTACCAATATTATTCAATCATTTACTAAAAGTTCTTTCAAAATCAATAAAACGTTTTATTAAAGACGCTTTTTTTCAACAACCACTAAGTTCGTGTACCAAAATCCTCTTTTCTTAAGAATCAACGTTGTCACAAGAATCTCTACACCCCGAATTTCTTCGTTAATGAAAAGTTGTTTTTACCTCTAGAACCATTTCAACCATTACTCATTACGTCAATTAAATTTAAAACGTGTGGGCAATGAAACTTCATAAGAACCAACCATTTTCCACGTATGTAAATCCTTTTAAAACAAGAGTAGCATTTCCATTCTTTCACAAAATACAACACACATAACCAATAGATATTTTATACTCCCTTTGCATTTACAAACTAAATTCTATATTTCATATCAACTCAATCTATTTTGATTAAACTTCATGTTTTGCTCAAACAACAATACATGCTATCATCTTACGTGTTTTAGTTTATATCTCACGACAATTTCACAAATACTACTCATTTTTGTTTTCTGTTATACTCGAAACTCCTTGATCTTTTACGTACTTAAATTCATGCAGTACGACTAATACCGTATGCAAAATCATAATCCCTTACACTAATATTCGTATTACAATATACTCATATTTACATTTATGTTACACTTATATTCAATTTTATATTTGTATTCATACGATTATACGTCTATACTTATATTCACACCTATATAATCCCTTACACTAATATTCGTATTACAATATACTCATATTTACATTTATGTTACACTTATATTCAAATTTATATTTGTATTCATACGATTATACGTCTATACTTATATTCACACCTATACACTCACGTCTATACTTATATTCACACCTATACACTCACGTCTATACTTATATTTATATTCATATTCGTATTTATACACCACCTGTTTATAAATACGTTTATCCTCATACATTCCTGTTTACACTTATATTCACAATCAGGTTTATACTCATACATAATACTCATATTCATATTTACAAAGACCATTCTTCCACATATATCCATATTCATACACCTTATATTATACTCATGTTCACAACATATACATTTACATTATACTTATATCTAAGTTTATATTTATATTAATACAATTATACTTACACTCGCATTTATACAATTACGGTTACACTAATATTCATACTTATGTTTATACTCATACTTATATGCTTGCTCTCATTTATACGACCTATGTTTATACATACATTCGTTCATTTATGCTCAAATTTGTACTCACATTTACACTCCTTTTTCATACACGTTTTGTTTATACTTACACTCATACTCTTTACATGCGTTTTGTGATTATGCGCACGTGCATGTTTATATTTAAACTTATACTATGCTCATGATTTATTCATACTCAAAATTATACTTTCACACCTATACGCGAGTGAGACCCGAGGGATTCGCTTACGTTGGTCTTATACTACTTGGAACACAAACATACTTATATACTACATTCTATTACGCACACAATCTTATTTTCGGAAATTATGAATACCTTAATTCATACTCAACTAGTACAAGCTATGCGGATCATGCGACGATCAGTATAATCCCGGGTGCACACGAGATTATAGTGATGGGCATACGAGAAACCATAGAGTGTACTACTGCGTATGGTCAGACACGGAACGTAACATGACACCGAATACGAGACAGACGTAATATGGTCAAAACATGGTGGATACGCCGCTGGTACTTCCTATAAATAAGTGTTTTCCCCACGTTACCAAACTTTCGTAAAACGTGCCATGAGAAATCCGTTGTTTTGCAGACCTTTTGGACCTAACACAACACTTTAAGCAACTCACAAACGCATTATATCTGATTATCCACGACGAGACGTCATTCTTAACACACTATCGGTACTTGTGCTATTCTTATACTCACATCCGTTCATTCACCTTTATACTCCCATTATTTTCCATTGTTCTTTTTCTTTTAAACGAACTCTCTTACAAACCTATCTTTTCGTCCTTCAAATTTCATACTTTTCAAAATGTCCCAAACTTCAAGGCCTCAATTTTAAACGATCCTCTTCGGTTTGCCAAAACCCTTTCAAGTCTTCCTTCTGAATAAATTTCGGGACGAAATTTCCTAAAGGAGGGGAGACTGTAACGCTCCGCGTTTTCATAACTTTCCTAATTTAGAAATCGAGTCTTGAAAATCTTTTTTTTAGAAGCTTGTCTGTTTCAAAAAAAAAAAAATTATGATCCGTTGTATCGTCGAAAAATCTTTATCTTGAATTAAATTCGTTATAATTATAGTTAATTATTCATTGTTTAATTAATTAAATTAATTAAGTTTACAATTTAAAAAAAAATTATTTTTATAATAATCTAGTAGTCTCGTTAAATTTTAAAGTTAGTAATATAAACTAACTTAGTTAAAGTTAAGGGGTTGTTAGAGTAAATAACTGAAACTTTAAGCTTACAGGGACTGTTTATGTAACTTTCTGAAAGTATAATGAAAAAAAAAGATATATAACAAAAACTTAAGACCGCAGGGATCGAACCCAGGTCAACAGTTTCACCCAAACACGCGCAAACCAGCTGAGCTGGCTCTTCACATCAAACAAACCCGCCCCTTTAATTCATTTAAACCCTCGTTCAAGTCAAGTCCAATCCCTCTAATTAAACCCTAAGTATAAAACACTAACAACACCCTAACCCTCATTTTATCTTCAGCCGCATCATGTTTACCTCTGTTTCAGTTTTGGCAAATTCTTTTGGCACTTTATTTATTCCTTTAGTTCATCTCTTTTTTTAGAAAAAAAATCCTTAATTAACCATTAGCAACCTACTTATATTCCTTTTCTTTTAACCCTAAAACTTCAAATAATTAACATTTATTTCCAACACTAAACATTAATAGTGAGGAAACTATAATATCTAATCTATTTGTAAACGATAAATATTAAGATTAGTTATGTTAACCAATAAACCAATAACGAGTTCGTTATGTGTTATTTTACATATCTAAGATAACCATACGTTCGTCCTCTTGGATTTCCTAATCTTACTTGTCCGATCACTTACAAGAAACCGCAACGCAACCAATATGAGTATACTCGAACCCATTTTTACTTTTAAACACTTTGGGTGCAACATGTATTCTATATCAAACTCACGAAACTTTGAAACTATTTGAATCACTCTCTATCCATATTTGAACATGAAACTATATGATGCTTGTTAATCTCGTATGTGATGTTAAACTTTTGTGTCTATATGCTCATTAACTTCGTACAAGCCTACCTTAACAATTATAGCGCTATAGGGGTAATGCACCGCCCACGATTCTTGGGGTATTGTTAACTCAAACATGTTAACCTCCCTTTATTCTAACCGGGGATAGGCTATTTTAACGTATTGGATTCTTGGGTTTGAACATATACTTGACACCGTTACGACATACTAGTAACTTGCGTGTTGTGATTCATGTTGGATACGAGCCTTAGACTATTTTAAAACCATTTTTATGCTATATATCAAAACTTGTATACTCGCCTTTGCTTTTGCATTGAACTCTATTTTAATACATATTGCAGGTTCGTTAGACAAGATAATGCTAAGTGAAGAAACAAGACTTAAGTGGACATAGAAACACACTTAGACTAAATCTATTTGTACTTTATATTTAAAACAATGTTGTCTTTATTTGGTTCTTGTATGACATTTTAGAAATTTATGAAATTTAAATTAAACTATATTGTCACATAGTGTTATGATGTCTCTTGCAATCTAGTTTCCGTCTCATCCCGATGTTTCCGCCATCGGTTGGGGTGTGACACTGGAGATATGTCTCTTGAGCACAAAACCACCGACGCCCAACACCCAAACCGTCACCACCGTCAGATATCCCATCCTTCCTTTGGTGGTTCTCGGCTGTGCACTCATTGGAGACCTGGCTGGGAATTCGCCATCTGTTAATCCATTTCTCTTTCTCTCTCTTTCTAATCCTCTATCGTTTCTGGTTTTGAACGGCTGGAGCAAAAGAAAATGAGGTGTGAAAGTGGTTTTTAAAGTTTTATATGGGTAGGATTTAGATGGTTTTTGTAGAAAACCAGTTACTAACTAATTAATGGTTTTTAAGGTTTTTAAAGTCTTGCAGGTTCAGTGTGAAGGAGGTAGCTGATGGTGGGTGGCGTGGTGGAGGGTGGGGGGTGGTGGTAACCGGTGGCATGGTGGTTGGTGGTGGATGATACTCGTGGCATGATGGTTGGTTATGGATGGTGTTAGTTGATGGTGGTGGAGGTAAGGGAGAAAGGGATGAAAAAGAGACAGATACACATATCCACATCATCATCCACGTCATTTCCCACATCACCAAAAACATCCATGTTATATGCTACGTCATAAAAACTAACTGGGTTAGAGCATTCACATCCTATCCATCATCTTCATCTTTATAATTAAACTAAAAATCACTACATTTCTCCCACTTTTTAATTAAATAATAATTTTTCTATACCTTTATCATGATTTTTTCTCTCTCCTCTACTCACAACCACTTTCTAAAATATTAAAAAAAATTATAGAGAACATTGTTTTTTTTTTTATATATTTACAGATAAATAGTAACATTTTCTCTCTTCTTTACTCGCATCCCTTCATAACCACTATCTATAATATATCGGAGTCTCTCACAAAATTTGATGGACATGATGTGAATGCTCTTAGACCCCAGTTATAAAAGGCACGATGGATGAAAATAGTTTGCAAGTTAGGACTGTCAAAGGGAATTTTTTAAGTTAAGATTAGTGCCAGCCAATATGTGAAAGTTAGACTTTATTAAAATCTAATATCCCTTAAAAGAATTCTCTAGAAATGTCTTGTAACTTATTAGATTTATGGATTCTTGTGCAGAAGTTTCTAGGTTAAGAAATTTCTAGCACTATAAATAGGAGTAGGGTTGTAAATGAACCGAACAAACATGAATAAGACCTTGTTCGTGTTCGTTCATTAAGTAATGAACATGTTCATGAAATGTTCACAAACGCTTACAAAACGGGATTTTTTGTTCGTGTTCGTTCATTGAGGGAGTGAACGTGTTCACAAACGTAAACGAATACAAGAAACAAACAAATGTTCATGAACACAAACGAACGTTCATGCATACAAAAAAAATACAAACATATACATATATATTCATTTTATAATAAAATATACACTCCTCATCACAAATATTACAAAGAATCCACAAAAAAAGTAGTATTTGACATAATTACAAAAATAAAGAAATTTCTCAAGCTTTAACACAAACTGAAATTGAAATAGTTAAATGAGGGAAGTTGGCGAACGCGTATAGTATAACTGGGGTTTCAAATTTAAAAAAAAAATAAAACCAATAAACTAAAAATATAACATATAAAAACCTTTAAATGAACAAACACAAATGAACACATTACCAAACGTTCACGAACGTAAAGAATGACCGTATCCTCTGTTCATTTTCGTTCGTTTGGCTTAACAAATGGAATTTCTTATTCGTGTTCGTTCATTTAACAAACAAACGAATATAAAGGAACTTTCTGTCGAACGGTTTATGAACTGTTCGCTGAACATTCGGTTCATTTACGACCCTAAATAAGAGGAAGGTGCCATTTGCATCCTCAAGTGGGCTTTCGTTCAGGGGCGGCTCCAGCCCACATTTGTGGGTTCCTAGAAACCCAGTGTGTTTGGAAAATACGGAAAAAAATAGTGAGAACTTTGTAGAATTTGGAAAAATTTAGTGAGAATTAAAGAGAATTTACCAAAAGGAACCCATTAAAATAAAATCCTGCATCCGCCACTGCTTTCGTTTATCATGCTCTCTTGTAGAGTTACGGGCATGGCATTGTCTTCTTGAGTTTGTATATATAATCGTGTGACCAAATCCTAGCAATGTATTAAGGGTAAAAATTGAGTAAATTGCCATTTTAGTCCCCGAGGTTTGTCCAAATTTGTCATTTTAGTCCAAATAGTTTTTTTCTCCTCTGTGTCCCTGACTTTTCACTTTTGTTGTCATTTTAATCACATACCCTAACTTCGTCCAAAAACCCCATCTTTAATCAGGGGTATTTTGGGATTTTCAATTTAAATGTTTCCATGCCATTTTGATCCATGAAAAAAAAGTCATTTACTCTAAATATTATTATTCAGTTTTTAAAACATTTCTTCCTAACAGACACAATCCTCTGCAGCAAGCTCTTCCAAGGAATCTTCCACCACCTCCCTCCTCCGTCATCCTCCGCCGTCCCCCTCTCACCTAACCACCCATCCATACCCTCTCTCTCCTTTTTCCACTCTCACCACACCTCCCTCTCTTCTCTCTCCGCCTCCTCCTCCTCCTCCGCCAGAACCACCGTCTTCTCTGGCGACCTCCTCCGCTCCATCTCTGCCGCCCGTCCTCAGTTATCATCTCTATCAATCATCCTCTCCAGACCTTTTCTCTCTCTTCAACTTCTAACATCTCTCACCACACCTCCCCCTCTTCTCTCTTCGTCTCCTCCTCCGTCGGAACCACCGTCTTCTCCGGCGACCTCGTCGGGTTCGTCTTACAACATCAAAACCCTAGATTCTCAGCCGTTGTTGTCGGGGTTCACATTGAACGGTGGTGGTGGTGGCGTCTAGATGATCTAAACGGCGGTGGTTTAGAACACAACCGGTTGTGGTGATGGTGTCTAGATTTGGGTTATTGCACGTTTGATTTTTGGGTTGTTGGTGACGAATGATGTGGGTGATGGTTGTGAACGGCGGCCAGTGGTGGTGGAGCTGGTGATTGCAGCGGCTACTGGTGGTGTGGTGGTGGTTGTAGCAGTGGAATGGTAGTGGTAGGTTGCAATGGGGATGTTGGTGGTTGCAGAAAAGTCATAAAGACTTTGAGAATGCACGTATAGAGATATATATAAATAATATATTTTGTTTTATTTTTTAATTTAAAAAGGTTTTGTTTGTGTATATAACTATATTTATATGTAAAAAATTATATTTTTATCTTTTATATAAAAGTAATTAAAATTTAAAAAAAAGTGAAAAGATAAAAAAGATCTGGATGAAAATGGCAAATACCAAACTATATTTAGTGAACTGACCAAAATACCTGTAACACCTGTGCCTCCACGGCCATCAAACAAATACCAAACCAATGAAATATTGTATTTCATACTTGGGATTTGTAAAAATATGTGTATCATTTGCACATATCAATTTTTGTTCGATTTCAAACTCTAAATCGCTTTCTGGAAGGTTATACGCGCACTGATGCGTAAATATAACCAGTTTAATGCAACAAACACTCCGGAATAGTGACATAGGCTTAACATACCTTAAATAACCTTTACATAACTTAGATATAAGTTTTGGAAGGTTTGGTGTGGTGAAATCAAAGTTTAATCGCTTACAGGGACTAAATTTGACAAACTGCGAAAGTATGCCAATTTGAACTGTAACAGACCTTCCGGAACATGACCATAAGTTAAACATACCATAAATATCCTTTACATAGCTTAGAAATAGGCTTTGAGGGGTTCGGTGTGCTAAAATAAACTTTTGGGTCATTCAGGGACTAAAAGTGTCAAAAAGTGCACAAGTTTGCATTTTCGCGCATAACTTACGTTCTGAATACATCCGGACATCCAAAAAATTATGTTAGCACTAAAATATTTTATTTTATTGTTCGCCATAAGAAAAATCCATTCGTCACGTCATTTGGATCGTTTTTCGCATTCAGGACCAGATTCGATGTATTAGCCGTTGTTTAATTCTCAACCACACATTCTAACTTGCTTAGTCAGCGGATAAGGATGGAATTTAGGCACCATGACATTTCAACACATGTATGGATGGAATTTAAACACCTAAACACCATGACATTTCAACACATGTACGGATGGGATTAAGGCACGTTTTCCATGAAACGATCTTAACGGTTCGGGTATTCCTATAAATACCCATCCACCCCCATTGCTAAAATCACTAGAACTTTGATTTGAGAAACTCTAAGTTGAAACTATTGTTTCATACCTGAGATTTTTGAATCGAGGTTAGCATTCGGGGACCCTTCGTAAGTATTCTTTCGTTCTTTTCCTTATTTTACTGCTTTTCGAGTCAGAAAGTCAAACTTTGTTTGACTTTCAGCGTTGACCAGTAATGGTCAATGCGAAGTTCGTTTGAACTTCGCAACGTGATTGTAATCACGTTGGTTATAGTCCCTTGGGACTATGCCTACTGATTACCACGTTGTCTAGGGTCGTAGGGTAAGCGATCTGATAAATCGCTTATACCTTCGAACCCGACCCAGTTTGGTCGATCATTAGGATCCGACCAAATACATTAGGTGACCCTAGTATAGGGCATAACCTTCCGAGGTTATACCCTATGGTCACATCGTTTAAGTAGTTGTATGATAAGTAGTTTATATGCCTTAGGTAAATTACCAGAATACCCTTTTCATGTATAATTGGTAATTAAGCATATGTAACCTAAACTTTTGTCACATAACTGATTATGTAACATGTTTAGGCATATAACACTTGTCATAGGGCTAGTTAGACGGTCCGAACGCGTTTCACGCGCACGACGCGTTAAAGTAGCATAAGTTACCTTAATGGGTCGCGATGGGTCGATAATACTTAGGTTAAGTTTCATTTAGTATGTAGGCTTTGTTAAACCATATCATATGAGTTCCTACACTCATTTGGTTTACAAACCCTCCTGCTACCCAGTCTTCCGATTTAGGTCAGGGTTAATTATGTAGTTACCTATGTTAGGTACCGTTTGATTTCCGGGACTCCTCTAGCTTACTTGGTAGTTGTTCAAGACTCCTAAGCACTCCCAGGCGAGTACATTATTCCCCTCTTTTACTGTTTTCAACTGTTTTGGGGTGACTCATATGTGCTAAATGTTTTATCAATGATTTCAATAACAATTACAATAGTTTCAAGAACAATTACAATGTGGTTTCAAGAACAATAACAATTATTTCAAGAACGCTAACAATGATTTCAAGAACGAATACAATGATTTCAAAAACTAATAACAATTTCAAAAAGTGAACAAACTTGTTGGTTGTAGTTTACATGACCGATGACATTCATTAGCAATGATCAAGCCGACCAGTATTAGGTTATGGTACCATAGGATCTGACAAATCCCGTTATTTACTGCACCCATTGTTATGTGTGGGGGTTGTGGGTAGCGACTGAATCTGTAATTATTAACTTATCCTTTGGTAAGGGTTTGTTAAGAACGAGAGCGAGATGGAGCGAGGAACGCGTCAAGAAGGTTTGAATGTTATTAGAGAATCGACCATAAAGTAGTTTCACAATTAAAACAAGAACGACTAGAACGATTTTACAAAATGGGTTAACGATTGGGTAAACATTTGTACATGATTGACATTTGATCATGTATTTTCCACAAAACATAACTTTGATTTAAACCAAGTTTTACTTCAATACTTTGTTTTTGTGTATATGGTTTAGTTGAGACATTTCACTTGCCATACATGGATATTTGACATA
This sequence comes from Helianthus tuberosus, assembly GCA_030545235.1. NCBI lineage: Eukaryota > Viridiplantae > Streptophyta > Magnoliopsida > Asterales > Asteraceae > Helianthus > Helianthus tuberosus. The sequence continues at coordinate 169,271,828 of CM060381.1, forward strand.
GACATTTGACATGGATATTTGACATAGACATTTTGACATAGACATTTGACATGGATATTTGACATAGACATTTTGACATGATTTACATCTTGACATGAATACTTTGACATATTATTCAATACATTTGACAATTGATTTAAACATAGACATTTTATATTGTTTGGTTTGGTTTGGTTAAGTGATTAAGTAACGATGCGTGTGTAATATGATACAAACATGGTGGATACGCCGCTGGTACTTCCTATATATAAGTGTTTGTATGGTATTACATATCATAGCGTTATTTGAATCATTTCGGTTTGAGACATAGAACATTTTATACAAATAACATACTTTTCACAAGACATTGATTTATAAACAACTTATCTTATGCAAACTCATTTACATGGTTATTCATTTAATCATGCATTATTTTCTTATTTATACTTATCATCCGAACTTATTATTTTTTTCAAATGATTTACAAAGACAAAGCAAATTACAAGGTTCATGACTAAACATTTTCTTAAACAGAAGTCATGAATCTTATTTTCACAAAACCTATGTACTCGCCAGCATTTCTTTGCTGACCTCGTTTTCACATATGTTTCAGGTATTGTTGGATGATATCGATTGATAAGATGCATGCTCACATAGGACTGGACAAGGCCTTAGTGACTCAATAACAATGATAGACTATGTTTAAATAGTGTATTTAGATTTCCAGACGATGTAATTACTCAATGTTTAATAAAACGAAACACTTTTGATATCCATGGTTATGAAACATTAATTCTGTTGCAACACGCCCCGATGTTTCCGCCGCGATTTGTTGTTTTACGCGGTCGGGGTGTGACAATACCCTTGAGTTAACTGATATTTTTTGACAGAGTTAGTGCGTTGGATCAAAATGGCAACAAAAGGGAAAAGTCAGGGATCCAGAGGAGAAAAAAAACTATTTGGACTAAAATGACAAATTTGGACAAAACTCAAGGACTAAAATGGCAATTTACTCAATTAGTAAAGAAAATGAATATCTCATGGAATACATAAAAGAGGCCCCAACTAGTGGTGCACAAAAAACCCGAACCCGGACCCGGACCCGAAAAAAAAAACCCAGAACCGGGTATTATAAAACCCGGGTTTTTTATACCCGAACCGACCCTACCCTTAGGGTAGGGACCGGGTATGCATATTTGATCTAAAACCCGAACCCGGAACCGGTTTTTTTATACCCGGTTTATACCCGAAACCCGGTTTTATAAATACCCGAACCCGGAACCAGGTTTTATAAATACCCGGAACCGGTTTTTAAAAAAAACCCCATTTTGATGTAATCTTGTTTAATTATGTATGCATTAAGACTTCTAGTTCTTATGATTTAACAAAATTATGTATGCACTTTGATGTAATCTTGTTTAATTATTAGGTTTCTAATGATATTTGCCACCACTACTTAATTATTTAGTATATTTCATTACAAGTGGAAACAAATATGCCAATATATGTTGGCCCTTCTATTTTCTTTGTTTGTTTAATATCATTATTAGTTTTTGTATTTAATAAATTGTGCCTCTGTTTATAAAGTTCAAGAATAACCACATGAAGAACTATAATTTGTGCATTTGTTTATAAATTGTGCCTCTGTTTATCAATAGATTTGATGTCTATGTGTGAGAGTTATGTTTGATACATTTTATAAGCATAGTTCCGGTCGGGTTTTTTTAATACCCGGTGCGGGTTTTTTCCCAACCCGATGCATACCCGATGAATACCCGGACCGGACCCGAACCCGGAAATAGGGTATTATAATACCCGGGTTTTATAAAACCCGACCCGAACCCTACCCGAACCCGGGTATATAGGGTATACATTTTTGGTAGAAAACCCGGACCCGACCTGGTTTTAAAAAAACCCGATTTTGTAAAACCCGATCCTACCCGAACCCGATCCTACCCGAAACCCGGTTTTTAAAAAAACCTGATTTGTGCACCACTAGCCCCAACTTCCCGTGCTTTAAAAAGTCCAATTCCATTAAACCTCATGGGCCGATTGATGTTTCATATGACGGCCCACACTAGACAACCAATTTCATCAATTCTTTTGTCTAAAGACTAGAGTTTGTCGATGTTTTCTAGCGTAGGTTTATCCGAACAATAAACATAACTTTTATGACCGTGATTACGTAAATTCATGAAGTATCATACATTGATAATCCGAAACCGTTATCATCAATGTGACAAAATATATAACGAAACGATACATGGTGGATCTCGTTTAGTTGAATAATGAGTAGATTAAACACCCATTTGTAATCGTTTTCCCTTCACCCTCTAAATTAAGCTCATAATCGATCTGGTTATGTTCGCTTTAAAGTGTTTAGAAGTCGCTATCATTACGGATGACACAAAGTTTTCGCTAAAACTTAACCTAGTAATAAAACACATAAATGAACAAACTAGTGGTTGGGTTACCGGTTACACTTTAACAAACACAGTGTATAAAAAACGACTCGTCATTTTGGTACGTATTATAAATTTTAAACTTAGGATTAATTGATGTTAACAAACTTTTAACTTAGAATATTTTATACTCTTTATAAACTTATTAAAATTTCTAGCATATTTGTAAACTTAGGGGCTGTTTGGTAGCCTCTAAATGGTCATTAAGAGGCTACATTTTAATGGAACCATTAAGAATTTTACCAATGAGAAGGTAGAAGAATGTGACATGTGAGGATTTACCATTCAAAGGTTGTCTCTTAACCATTCAGATTTGAGGTTACCTCTTATTCATTCAAAGGTTTTAAACCATTAAGATGTAGCATCTAAATGGTCATTAAGAGGCTACCAAACAGCCCCTTAGTCATCAACCATTATTATAGTATGTAATGAAAGTGTAAAATACAATACTCCTTAACGTATGAGCGTACGGTATGAAATTACGCACGTTATAAAATTCAAAACCTAATCACGCATTTTGAAAAACCATAATCACGCATGTTGAAAAACAATAATCATGCATTTGAAAAATCATAACCATGTGTGATTATGTTTTTCAACATGCGTGATTATGGTTTTTCAACATGCGTGATTAGGGTTTTGAGTTTTATATCGTACGTAATTTCATATCGTACGCTCCTACGTTAAAGAATATTACCTGTTAACCACCCAATATTATGTAAATAGGTGAAATATAAGTTTTGTCAAATTTTGAATTACACAATATATTAGTGTATTCTAAGGGTGTATGGGGTGATCGTGGCAAAGCCTGCGAGGAAGACTTTTGCCGCACGGAAGAACCACCGCCATCACCAAGATTGCCGCGCGGGCGGAGAATTGCGGTGAACTGTTGCCGCTTGCGGGGACTTGAGGGAGAGGAGTAAGTGGTGGGGCTCAATATCTTCTCAACAAATCATGTTTTGTTTTGTTTTTTTAAATGGTTTGGGAGAAACCACCACTTGTATTTTTGGGCAAGAGGAGAGATTGAGAGGGGAAATAACATGACACAATATGATTGGGTGGGTGAAAATTCCCTCCCATCTCATTAGGCATGCACCCCTTACACCCTAAGATATTTGTAAGCTTAGTCATCAAGCATATTATATTATGTAAACTAGTGGATATTTTCACGCGTTGCATCAGATATTCGGTCGGTATCAGTTCGGTTCATTATAGTATGATAACGGCACTCGATAATCGAAAGACATATGTCCAGGAAGATATCAACACTTGTTTTATGTCAATAAAATAAGCGGGAAAAAAAAAAAACAAATGGCGGTACCAGTACCTATGTTATATGCGTACGTTTCCTTACGGTAGATAACAAAAAAAATTGATTATATTTGACAAATAAAACTTTGATCGAAACATCGATAAGAGTAAGAACTTCGCACCGGTAAATTTGAAGTTTTACAAAGCATTATATCATATTATTAAAATAATCAAAATGCTAAACAACGTTACTTTATATAAAAAACTAATGCATGAGAGTTGAGACAACTTTGATGAGATAACGTTGTTTTGCTCACTTAAACATTGCTATTCACAACTCATTTTTGAGTAAAATTTATATCAAGATGCAGATAAAATAAGTTCGTTACAACGACATATTCAAAATTTTACCGAACATCGTGCTTTAAAATTTATAAAAGAAAAATAAAATATGTTTAAAATAATATAATAGTAAAATAAATAAAATATCATGGAATTTTGTTACTATTTATGGCGCATGAAATTTAACAGGTGAAATATAATTTTTGTCAGATTTTGAATTACACAATATATTAGTGTAAAAACTTAGGCTAGAGGGTATGCTGTCCATCCTCCCTTGGAGGATGATCCACCACGTAGGCGTCACATCATAGTCCTCCCAAGGATGGTCCATCCCACAAAACTAGAGGGTATGAGAGGATGATCCTAAATGATCCTACCCCACCACTTTTATATTTTTTATTTTTTTAATCTTCTATTTTTTTAGCATTTAACAAATAAATTAACTAAATATTTTCATTAATATTAAAAACCATTACATAAACTTAAAAAAGAAAACATAAACTTAAAAAATAAAAAAAGATAGACTAAAAAAAAAAAACATAAACTTAATAAAAAAAAACATAAACTTAAAAAAAACATAGACTTAAATAATTTGATGCTTCTTCATGATATCGGTTTGTAGTTTTTTCAACATCGAACGTTTCGGCTCGGGATAATCATCGGCATCCATCGTTATTATTTCCCATTGCTTGAGCCGAATCTTTTTATCGGACAATCGGATTTTGAGATAATTGAGAGAATTGGTTAGGTGAGTGTTGGAATGCGGCAAAGGCGTTTGACGAATATTGAGAGAATTGGTTCGGTTCGATCGTCGGATAATATCCCGGAACCGAGAAAACATTCGGTTGTGTCAGGTTGTTGGGACGCTCGGGTTGTTGGGGACGCTCGGGTTGTTCGGGTTGTTGAAGGGATCCATGGTAGAATATAAGTTTATAAAAGTGGAAGATGCTTTATAAAAAATAAAGGGAGAGCAATGAGAAAAAGGGGTTAAAATGGTGAATGGAGGTGAAAAAATGTTTGAAATTTATATATTTGGGGTTTATGACCGTTGCTTTTGAAATTTAAAATGGTGAATACAATTTTTTTTATTTAACAGTAACAATTGAGAGGGGGCCCACATTTTTTGGAACGTCTCAAACGTCCAGAGCCGGACGGAGAGGACGGGGACACGGGGGTGGGGGGGGGGATGGTGTTCCACTCGGCGCCGGTCCTCAACGCATGAGGACGGACCCCATACCCACCAGTCTAAAAAGTGATACTCATAAAAATGTAAGAATAAATGTAAAATAAATGCATGTTGGATTGTTCTTAGAAACGAAAGTTATTTTAAAAACTAACATGACATAGAAATGAAAAGTTAGGTTTTTTGCATGTCCGATATCATTCTCTAAAATGATTCCTCACAATCCATTACTTATCCCACTTGATCCGTTCATTTTCTTACATCTCAGTTGCGTCTATACAGTGACGGAGCTTGTCACAACCCCGACGGAGCTTGTCACAACCCCGACCCCACTCTGGGAGCAAGAGCCGTGAATCAGTCAAGTGATACCGGTGTTTATTAAATACGCAACGAAAAAATTTCATCAAGATCGTAGTTAGGAAATAAATTCAGAGTTTGCAAAACACCAAACTTTTATATTAAATAAATGGGCTAAAACCTATAATTCATTTATATATAATGTCTTTATAGGGATAAACCCTAGTTACTGAAAACATAAATTTCTTCTTTTATTTAGGTAACTTATAGCCACTTTATTTAAGCCTTCAGTGCTCCATAGCTGGCTTTTAATAGCTTCACTTCAAGTTACCAGAAACGCGTTTTAAAAATATTTTATCAGCAAGAAATACAGGCGAGTTCATTCCATTTTATAAAAAGACATATTGTTATAACTTTACAGTATTAAGAGCAATTACAATGTTTATATTTAACCAAAAACTTCAAGTACCTGTCACTCGACGGATCTGTGACTATGGTCATATCACACATTGGCTACCCATGTCCAATTGTGAAGGTTATCAAGTAATGTATACAAAACCCCATAACACCGGCAGTATTTTGTAGAATACAAAAACTTAATCACTGTAAGTATAACTGAAAACATTTGAGGTTTTGTAAAACATTTTAAATATGGCTCACAATAAAGTGAGAAAAGGAGAATGACTGTGAGAAAAAGAGAATTACTCACATTGTAAACTTAGGTTTTACTATACGCTTCGTGGTATTTTCTTGAGTTCCTATTAAAAATATACAATGCACGAGTGTTAGTATACTAACCCAATTCAACTTTATCAATACGTCACGAGACAGAACCCCAACATAGTTTACAAAGCATAGCCTTTATCAGGCAGCGCTTTGGCATCCGTTGTTGGGCTCAAGATCGATCGGACAAGGTATCGAAACAGTGATCAGGGGTTAAAACACTTACAACGGGGCAGATCTTTGTGATATTAGGGTATTATTTACGTTCTATATGTTGAGAGAAGGAAAGAAATGTTGAGCGATTTGAACTGCAGCTGAAACGTTCTATTTATAACTGAAATCTGAGTCTCTCACGCCCCGCGACAGCCTAAGGCTGTGCCTTTCGCGGCCCGCGAGAACCCCCTAGCTAGGCATAGGGTTGACCACTCATCACTGTAGTGTAACACCTCGAAAATTCACGTCCTATAATGTGTAGACACGTGTCAAATGTTTAAACGTGTGAAAGAAATATTATAGAAGGACTAAAGTTGACAATCATGGAAAGTATGTGGATATACGTATTCTAAATGTCAACAGTGAATAAATATAACGTACATTAAACCTACATGATGCTCATACCTTCAAACGAATAAATCATGGATCATACGAAGCTAAAAGTGAGAGATTTCAAACTACAGGGACTAAATGTGTCAACATGTTTAAATTGTACCTCTGAGTGACCTTTTGACAAACCCGAAGCTTTGTAACGGTTAATTATGCTCACTAGAATACACGGTTTAAATTTCGTGAAGTTTCCTTAACGTATGAGAAAGTTATGATCGAATTCGTGTGCGAAGGGTTAAAGCGTAAACGTTGAAAGTTAGGACTTTTCGGGTAACAATAAAGTTACCCGGGGACTTAACAAAGTGGGTATATGTTTTAAAGCCTTTATAGATCAATATTGAGGGTTTACAATGCAAGAAAACAAGTGCCTAATCGAATTTTGAAGAGCCAAGGATCAAATCGCAAAAATCACAAGTTCTGATCAGACGAGACCTAGCGCGACGCGAGGGGGGGGGGGGGGGTGGCGTCACGCTAGGGGTGCCCAATTCCGAGAAATTTGGGTTTTTGCCTGCCATTGCCTTTGTGCGCGACCTTTACCCGATTTCCCACATCTCTTGGCCCCTAGAACACCCCCTAAGCATCTAGGACACATGTGGGAAGCTTGTGGTGTGTGCTAGACCTTGTTGTCAATACATTGTGGTGAGTAAATCCACTATATAAGGGCCTTTAGTTGCAAACAATTCATCACATCTTCATCTGCATTCCTGGAGCACTTCTGGAACTCAAACTTCCTCTCAAGTGTTCTCTAATCAAGCTTAGGACCTTTGTAAGTTGCCTAACCTTCTCTAATTACTTTTAGCTTAGTTAATTAGCTAAAAGTCAAACCGTTGTAATTACGGTTTGACTTCGAGATTAGTCAACAATGGCTCAGTCATATCTCGAATTAAAAGTAGCTATAAGTTGGTATTTATGTGGGTAATAAACCCTTAAGAGGGTTCCCCCTGATCACCACTCTAACTAGGTCAAAAGTCGGGTCAAACGTGTAATTAAAAAGTCAACAGAAAGTTTAAAATGCGATTTATGCATGATTAACAATGTAGAACATTAAAAAGTCAACAGAAAGTTTAAAATCCAGAATGTGAATAATAAACCCATATTAAACAAGTCTCTGAACTTGTCGGGTCTAAATCACATTCTATCCGGTCTTCGCTTAATCGTGCGTACGAACCGTATCTTTGAAACTAGCCGGTCTAAGCTTAAGCTTAATTAAAGACCCGTTAGGATTCTAATAGGTTATTATAAAACCTTCGTTCCAGATTAGGAGGACCAGTAAAAGCTACGTTCATTTTGCTTATTGTGATTTATACATTGCTCAGGTAAATACTTTTAACTTATTTTTCCTATACGGGCTTGGGTTACGGTATATAGCATACCGCTTGATCGAGCATCAAATCTCCACAGTTGAGTGGGTAGTTGAATAATTTGATCGGCTCGTTTAAACAGTCTTGTTTACTTAAAGCCTTTGGGGGGTTAATGACCATGTCCCGGATATCCTTGGCATCATCTTACGAGATGGCCACGACCTGAGCACGGGGTGTAGGCGTACACCTGTCAGTGTATAACTCTATGATGTGGTGTGTCTATTGATCTTTAACCTGGACAAGATCCGGGCGACTGAACGCACAAGTAACATGTAATTCGTTCACAAGATTATAATATTAAATAATTCTCCCAAGTTAAATAAAACGTTTATGCCATGTGCATCCAAACCAATTTTAAATCATTTTCCAAAATGAGTCAGTTGATTGTATTTACCAGTGTAAACTGACGTATTTTCCCAAAAAGATTAAATGCAGGTACTAAGCGAAATTGGCTGGGATTTCTCCTTAGCATCATTAGAAGTCTCGCAAGCTTAAGATGCCTGAAGTCTGTTGAACTATTGTTTCATATTTTCTTTCGATCCGTTCTGTGGATAAACATCCGAACGTTGTGATACTTGATATTACAATAATTTATTCGGTTGTATTATATCTTTTTAAATTGCTTCCGCTGTGCATATTAAATATTGTGTTGTTTGACTATTACGTTGCCAACCACGTCATTATACTCCCCCACCGGGCCCACCGGTGACACGTGGAAATTTGGGGTGTGACAGGTTGGTATCAGAGCCAACATTGAGTGAATTAAACACTAGCCTTTTGTGTTTAATCTCAATGACACAATTGCACATTTCTTTGACTTTCTGAGTCTAGACTTAACATAGGAATAATCTTAATCTTAATCTGCAGATTTTTGCTCCTAAATTTTTATATTAGATACGTTGCCAAGCGAAGAAGCTGTAATAGGATTTCTCCACGTATTGGAGCCTTGAAATGCTGAGCTTCGTACCGCGGCCAGGGGGAAACGAGCAACCAAGGAGAAAGCATTAAGAAATAAAATGAAGAAGAGACTCATTTTGCTGAAGATCGTTTCCTTAATAGTCCTCGTAAGGACATATTTATCTTTCAGTCCCTCTGAGGACATATTATTCCTTTCAAGTCCCGCTTAGGGCAACTTTATACTTTTATTTTTTGGAATGATTAAGTTTAAACTTTCATTCTAAACAAGAAATATTAAATAAATGGAAAATAACATTTCCTTTTGCAAGATCTACCATTATAATAAAATGGCAAAATCTAAAAAGGACAAGACCTAGCTTCGGGTCATATTAAGACCGGCCAATACGGCAGTTCCTCAATTTAGATTCAGATCCTTATTAACATTTCAATTTAGAAATTGTTCTGCGATAAATATTAAAAGAATCTTAAGAGTGAAACCTAGCCTGAGTGTCATTATAAAGACCTGGCCAAGATGGTAAGACCTGTTTAAAAAGATTCGTATCCCAGTTAACATCTGAAAACATGTTAACACTCCCGACAGATGTGATTCGTTGGAAATCACACACGTTATTAAGGATTCTTCAAAAGATTCCTAACCCAGTTTAATGATCCCTGAATCCTGGGTTTACATCATCAATTAAGATGATCATATTTTAACCATACGTGGTAATATAGTGCCTACGGGCCTTGCTCATTTCCACATGAGCCAAAATACAGTGGTAGCTATGACTCCCTGTCAGAAAAGGTAATGAACTAGGTTCAAACCTCAAATGCTTTGATTCTCTGAAATCATAGCATATAAATTTATACATGTCCTTGTGACTAAGCCTGTTGTGCTAATATATTTAAAGGCCTTGATTCTCTGAAATCATGGCTTGTGATTTAAAAATGTCCTTGTGACTAAGCCTGTTGTGCTAATATATTTAAAGGCCTTGATTCTCTGAAATCATGGCTTATGATTTAAAAATTGTCCTTGTGACTAAGCCTGTTGTGCTAATATATTTAAGGGCCTTGATTCTCTGAAATCATGGCTTATGGTAAAAAAAAAAAATTGTCCTTGTGACTAGGCCTTTTGTGCTATTAAATAGAACTGTTATTGTTGCTTTGATTCTCTGAAATCATAAGCTTATAAATTATAAATGTCCATGTGACCAGGCCAATGGGTGCCACTAATAAAACTGTTAATGTTTTATAATTAGGATAAATTATAAAAGAAGTCCTAAATAAATATGATTAATAAATTAACCAAATATGGTCTCTGCTTACCATGGTTAATGAATTTCCCTAAGGGGCAATTCCGTAATAAACATCCCTTAGAAGGGAAGTGCCTACGGGCTATAGTTGATGTCCTCTGAGACTAAAGACAGTGGTAGCCTATAGCTCCCTGTCAGGAAAAGGTGATGAACTTTAATTCAAACCTTAATGCCGCGATCCTCTGAAATCATGGCTTATAAATTAAACTTGTCTACGCGACTAGGCCATTTATGCTATTATTAACTTATGAATTAGGATTTATGATAAAAATCCTGAATAAAATAAATATCCTTCCTTCCCTGTCAGTATGCATTTTAAAAAGAATCTTAAAGGTGAAACCTAGCCTACGCGGCCAAGATGGTGAAACCTACTCAAGGGATTCAGATCCTTGTTAACACCTAAGAACGTGTTAGCACTCTTGACAAATGTGATTCGAGAAAATCACAACAATCATCCTTATATTGGATTCTTCCAATTCCCTTATCTAGCCTAGTGATTTAGAAATCATGGCTTATATCATCCCATAACACGATCATGTTATAAACATCCGTTAATGATAAAGTGCCTACGGGCTAAACTTGTTGTCCGATAAGACATCGACAGTGATGGTCTTTGACCTCCTGTCTAAAATATTGGACTATGTCCAAACATAATAGTCTATATGATCAATGCGATCATGACTAATATCATCTAATGCGATTATAGTATTATTTAACATCCCTTAGTGATGTTTTGCCTACGGGCTATAATATATTGTCCATTTGAGACATTGACATTGTTATCTTTATGATTCCTTGTCTGAGGTGGTGAGCTATGCTCAAGCCAAAATAGTCAATATGATTAATGCAATCATGACTTATATCATCTAATAGGATGAACCTATTATAAACATCCATTAGGGATGTTTCGCCTATGGGCCATATTATATCGTCCATGTGTGACAAAAACATTGTGATCTTTACGATTCCCTGTCCAAGGTAGTGAGCTATGCTCAAGCCTAATAGTCTATATGATCAATGCCATCATCATCAATACGATGATTAAAAATTTTAACATCCTTAATGATGTTTTGCCTAAGGGCTATATTATATTATCCAATTGAGACAAGGCAATTGTAATCTTTTGTGATTCTTTGCCCAAGGGGGTGAGCTATACTCAAATCCCATAGTCTATACTATCATTGCGATCCTGACTAGTATCATCGGTATGATGATCATAATATTAACATCCCTCGTGATGAAATGCCTACGGGCTATACTTTATTCTAATGTCGGTAAGACAAAGATAGTAGTGATCTTTAGGATCCCCTGTTCAAAATGGTGTGATTATACCCAAACCTAATAGTCAATATGATCGATGTGATCATGACTAATATCATTAGATACGATGGTTATATATAAACATCCATTAGTGATGTTGATTGGCTTATTTTTCTGCCAAATGAATCGTCTTTCAAGACGATAACAGTTGTAGTCTATGACTCCCTGTCCAAAGGTGAAGAACCATGTTCAAACCTTGAAGCCCTAATCTAATAAGATTGCGGCTAATAAATTAAGGACCTTGGTGGTAGACCATCGAGTTATGTTTTAAGTCATTCATGACAAGCCTATGTGCCATAATTTGTCCTTCGTGACAAGCTAACATATTAAATGTTAACATTCCTGGTGACATGCCTTGTGCCAGATTTGATAAATGTCCTTATGACAAGGCCGTTTGTGCCATATCTAAATGACCTTTACGACAGGGCCTTCGTGCCGTATAACCATTTATGTCCTTCATGACTGGGCTTTATGCCATATCTTTCTACGTCCCTCACGACAGGCTTCTATGCCATATAAGTATATATATATATAACCAAAGTCATGTAAGGCTAGCCTTTGAGCTATTTATAATCGTCCTTGTGACAAAGACAGCTGTGACATTATGGTCCCCTGTCAAGCAGGTATTGGACTCGCTCCAAACCTTGAATGAAATTGATAGTCCTCTTGTGACCTAAGCTAAATGTAATAGATATACATTCAAATAACATTCATTAAGAATGTTCGGAACATGATGGCCTATACGGTTCGTGGATGCCGTTGCTAGTCTATGTCAGGTCATCAGGATGATGACTAATAATAGTTTAATTTGGTCATTTGTACCAAGTTTTGAGTATGGAAAACTCGGAGGAGATAAGCAATAGTCGCAATGCTATTAATGTGACAAAAGCAAATAATGTCTCAAACGTAAACCTCAATATTAATGGAGTTAATCTCCAAGCAGTGGTTAACGCAGCAGTTTGAAAGGCCAAGGGGAAAAGGTCATGAGACAACCCTCATAATTACATGTATCCGTGCGATTAATTAATATTAAACATAAAAAATGGTGGAACTGGCCGTCCCCGGAATCGAACCTGGGTCTAGGCCACACCCTTTCACGCGCCTAGCCAACCGAGCTAGGTGCCTAGTTTGTGAAATTTCCATTTTGATTAAATATAAGCACGTGTACAATAACTTCCTTATTTCTTCTATAAGTCACCTACTTATCCTCATTATGTTGACTAAGTATTAGAATCCAAGATTTTACCTCTATGTTTTAGTTACTCTTGGCTTGCTTATGTTGACTAAACACTAGAAAGGACCTTATTAGCAAAACCTAGTATCCGTTTCGCGAAAAGGGAAAAGACGGAATAAGAATTTCCGACTCTCGCCATAAAAGTTCTAGACCGTCGACAGTATGTCGCAAATTTTAATTCATTGGCTGAGATAGTACCCTATTCAGTATACCCAAAAAAAATCTAAGCTTAAAGCACATAATTATTAATGGTTTGACTGCTAAGAGATACGTTGGGTTCGGATGCTAATAAGTCTCTCATAAGATCTTAAGCTTAGAAAACTTTTAGAAATTTTTCCCATAAAAACCCCAGATATTAAGTGTAAGGGAAAAAGTTACAGACGAAATCGAAATAATCATTTCTTTTGTTCCTATCAGAAACCTTCAGTCGTATGTTTCCGAAATGTCCTCTTTCTAAGAGGAAGTGCGTCAACATATATAGTTGATATCTATTTAATCTCTATCAATTCTGAATCCCAGATGATATGATAAAAGCGCCATATGAGGATTGGTGTATCTTAATAAGTTCCATAGATTGCTTCCATGCCTGATCAGTATGGAGGTTTAATGCATGGGACCACAAAGATATTCCGAGAGGTCATATGGTACTAAAGTCAACTAATGGTATTCGAAAGAGATATCCAGAATGGAATTGTCCAAGTAAATGTTCCATATTAAGAAATTCGTGGACTAGTAAAATAAAGGTGTCACTTATTTGACACAAGCAATGACGGATGAACTGGAGTCTGAGATATGGAAATCTCTGTAACCTCCTTGTATCTTAACTATCTTCTCCTAAGATTACCCTATTTACCCCTGAGGGGCAGGTAGAATTGAGATTTATATCTCATTTAAGGCTGTATTATTATGAAATCTCCAAGACGGCTAGTACCGTCATTGGAAGAATCGAAACCCTGATAACTAAGTTTTAAAATAGAGGGTTCATATAGCCTAACTCGATATTCTGAAAGTTTGATATTGTTAAATAAGAAAGACGGTTCATTTTGCTTATGCATTAGTTACCGCAACCCTAATTAGGCAACAATTAAGAAATTGCCATCAGCTGTTCTGAATCGTCGATTTGTTCAACTAACTTCAAGGATCAACTAATCCTTAAAATTTGTTAAGTAGTGGTTGGAATGACCATCTCACCTTAAGATAAGCTTGTCTATGATAGTTGATATGTAAGCATCAAGGCTGCTCCCTTGGAGACCCTGTAAAGATAGAATGATAAACATCTATTGTAGGGGCAATAGATTGGTAAGTTCAATTACCAGGATCTAAGGGCAAATTATTGGTGGATAGGCTTGAAGAAGTCTGTAGCCACCTATGTAGCTAAATGCTTGACCAGTGCACAAGTCAAAGCTGAGCATCAGAAACCGTCAGGTTTGCTACAACAGCTTGAACTTCCTACGTGGAAGTGGGAAATGGTAACTATGGATTTTATTACCAAGTTACCCAAGACCAGGAAAGGAAATGGTACAATATGGGTTGTAGTTGATAGACTGACTAAATCAGCACATTTCTTACCCATCAAGGAGACTATAGCTCCGACATGTTAGCCCAGTTATACGTTGATAAGATTGTAGCCTTACATGGCATACCTGTGGCTATTATCTCTGACCGAGATACTAGATACACGTCACATTTTTGGGAAGAGCTTCCAACAATCTTTGGGCATACGTTTGAATTTTAGTACGGCTTATCATCCTCAGACTGACGGTCAGAGTGAGCGTACTATTCAAACGTTGGAAGACATGCTACGTGCATGTGCGATTGATTTGGGTGGTAGTTGGGATAAGAACTTACCATTAATCGAATTCTCCTACAACAATAGCTACCACACCAGCATAAAGGCTGCGCCTTTTGAGGCATTATACGGTAGAAAGTGTAGATCGCCTGTGTGTTGGGCGGAAGTTGGAGATGTCCAATTATCTGGACCAGAGATAGTGTTCGAGACGACGGACAAGATTGTCCAGATTCGTGACCGTCTCAAAGCTGCCCGGGATAGGCAGAAGAGTTACGCTGATCCAAAGCGTAAGGATTTTCACTTCGAAGTAGGTGACAAAGTCCTACTTAAAGTGTCACCATGGAAAGGAGTGATGCGGTTTGGTAAGAAAGGCAAGCTAAGCCCGAGATACATAGGACCATTCGAGGTTATCGAACGTGTCGGGTCAGTTGCCTATAAGTTAAACTTACCGGAAGAGCTCAGTGGAATTCACAATGTGTTCCACATCTGCAATCTGAAAAAGTGCTTCGCTGATGAATCACTGGTAATACCGCATACAGATGTGCATATAGACGAGAGCTTGAAATTTGTGGAAAAACCTCTGTCGATTGAAGATCGACAGGTGAAGAAGCTTCGAAAGAAGCATGTACCTATTGTAAAGGTCAAATGGGATGCCCGTAGAGGACCCGAATACACGTGGGAGGTTGAATCCACGATGAAAGAAAAATACCCTTACTTATTTCAGTAAATCTCGGGTCGAGATTTATTTTAAGGGGGTGAGGATGTAACACCTCGAAAATTCACGTCCTATAATGTGTAGACACGTGTCAAATGTTTAAACGTGTGAAAGAAATATTATAGAAGGACTAAAGTTGACAATCATGGAAAGTATGTGGATATACGTATTCTAAATGTCAACAGTGAATAAATATAACGTACATTAAACCTACATGATGCTCATACCTTCAAACGAATAAATCATGGATCATACGAAGCTAAAAGTGAGAGATTTCAAACTACAGGGACTAAATGTGTCAACATGTTTAAATTGTACCTCTAAGTGACCTTTTGACAAACCCGAAGCTTTATAACGGTTAATTATGCTCACTAGAATACACGGTTTAAATTTCGTGAAGTTTCGTTAACGTATGAGAAAGTTATGATCGAATTCGTGTGCGAAGGGTTAAAGCGTAAACGTTGAAAGTTAGGACTTTTTGGGTAACAATAAAGTTACCCGGGGACTTAACAAAGTGGGTATATGTTTTAAAGCCTTTATAGATCAATATTGAGGGTTTACAATGCAAGAAAACAAGTGCCTAATCGAATTTTGAAGAGCCAAGGATCAAATCGCAAAAATCACAAGTTCTGATCAGACGAGGCCTAGCGCGACGCGAGGGGGGGGGTGGCGTCACGCTAGGGGTGCCCAGTTCCGAGAAATTTGGGTTTTTGCCTGCCATTGCCTTTGTGCGCGACCTTTACCCGATTTCCCACATCTCTTGGCCCCTAGAACACCCCCTAAGCATCTAGGACACATGTGGGAAGCTTGTGGTGTGTGCTAGACCTTGTTGTCAATACATTGTGGTGAGTAAATCCACTATATAAGGGCCTTTAGTTGCAAACAATTCATCACATCTTCATCTGCATTCCTGGAGCACTTCTGGAACTCAAACTTCCTCTCAAGTGTTCTCTAATCAAGCTTAGGACCTTTGTAAGTTGCCTAACCTTCTCTAATTACTTTTAGCTTAGTTAATTAGCTAAAAGTCAAACCGTCGTAATTACGGTTTGACTTCGAGATTAGTCAACAATGGCTCAGTCATATCTCGAATTAAAAGTAGTTATAAGTTGGTATTTATGTGGGTAATAAACCCTTAAGAGGGTTCCCCCTGATCACCACTCTAACTAGGTCAAAAGTCGGGTCAAACGTGTAATTAAAAAGTCAACAGAAAGTTTAAAATGCGATTTATGCATGATTAACAATGTAGAACACTTATAACCTGTTTGATCATTAATATAACTTGGTAATTAGTGTAAGGACATGTCTAAACATGTTCAACCCGACAATTTACTATAAAGACCCGGTTCGGAACCGAAAGTCACATAGTTTGACTTTGACTTTGACTTTCAGTTCTGACCCGTTTAGGCATGTTTTAGAAATGCCTCAGAGCTTTAATTGGACTAGGTTACATGTTAGTACAACCCTCTGTGATTATACACCTTGGTTCACTAGTTATCCAATTAATATGCATGTTTCCGTTAATTGCTCATATGTTGACCGTTATGCCCTTATTACCTTAAAAAGTGATTTTTGGAAATGTAAAAGAGTAGAAACTTTAATTACTGATATATAAACTTGTATGCAAAGTTTGACATCAGTTTGATTTGTAGATTAAGAGTTATGCTCATTATCGCAAAATTAATGCCTTATGTTAATAAAACGGCGTAATTAGCGTATAGTCTAGTTAAGCCTACTTTTTGGTATCAAACTTAATACCCACTGATGTAATATATTATTTTGGGATTTTTAAATATTTTTAATTAATTATAGGCTGAGCATAACTAGTAGTCGTAGGCTTAATCCAGTAATTGTCGGTTTTGCCCTAACGGGCCATAAAATGAGTTTTACATATCTAAAAGACTCCAAACCTTTTGCTACTGATCACATATGATAAATAAAGTATTTTAAGCCTTCTGGAAATATAAAAATATCAGATTTAAGTATCGAACCCGGAAATGGCCTTTAATCGCCTTATTTAGCGTTTTTAACGCATAGTATGCAATAAAATTATATTGAACATACCCGGGTTGATACCTACTGATATTTTAGGCAAATTAGAATGTTTTAACAGTAAGCAAAGGTTGATTAACTCAGACTTCGGTTTTGAGCTTTTCGGCTTATGTGAAATTACCAAAATGCCCCTACGGTGCATAGTTGGTTATAAATGATAGATTTCACTCATATACTTTAACCTACTGATATAAATTAGCAAATTATGTATTTTTGCTGATAACATCAGACCTGTAACTCAGGTTGTTACTTAAACTCTTTTATAAACTTTTAAATGACCAAACTACCCCTACGGGGCCTAGTTTGTGTTTAAACACGTTTCGGGCATAATGAAAGACATCTTACTGATGTCACAACATATTTGAGGCATAATTAACTTAGGAAACCTATATATAGCTCTCATGAATACCCGTCACGCTTATTACGCGTACGGTTCGGTTTATGTAACAAGTTTACATAAATTAGCCGAAACGGGTCAAACCTTAACGGTTTTATCTCAAAATCCAGAATGTGAATAATAAACCCATATTAAACAAGTCTCTGAACTTGTCGGGTCTAAATCACATTCTATCCTGTCTTCGCTTAATCGTGCGTACGAACCGTATCTTTGAAACTAGCCGGTCTAAGCTTAAGCTTAATTAAAGACCCGTTAGGATTCTAATAGGTTATTATAAAACCTTCGTTCCAGATTAGGAGGACCAGTAAAAGCTATGTGCATTTTGCTTATTGTGATTTATACATTGCTCAGGTAAATACTTTTAACTTATTTTCCCTATACGGGCTTGGGTTACGGTATATAGCATACCGCTTGATCGAGCATCAAATCTCCACAGTTGAGTGGGTAGTTGAATAATTTGATCGGCTCGTTTAAACAGTCTTGTTTACTTAAAGCCTTTGGGGGGTTAATGACCATGTCCCGGATATCCTTGGCATCATCTTACGAGATGGCCACGACCTGAGCACGGGGTGTAGGCGTACACCTGTCAGTGTATAACTCTATGATGTGGTGTGTCTATTGATCTTTAACCCGGACAAGATCCGGGCGACTGAACGCACAAGTAACATGTAATTCGTTCACAAGATTATAATATTAAATAATTCTCCCAAGTTAAATAAAACGTTTATGCCATGTGCATCCAAACCAATTTTAAATCATTTTCCAAAATGAGTCAGTTGATTGTATTTACCAGTGTAAACTGACGTATTTTCCCAAAAAGATTAAATGCAGGTACTAAGCGAAATTGGCTGGGATTTCTCCTTAGCATCATTAGAAGTCTCGCAAGCTTAAGATGCCTGAAGTCTGTTGAACTATTGTTTCATATTTTCTTTCGATCCGTTCTGTGGATAAACATCCGAACGTTGTGATACTTGATATTACAATAATTTATTCGGTTGTATTATATCTTTTTAAATTGCTTCCGCTGTGCATATTAAATATTGTGTTGTTTGACTATTACGTTGCCAACCACGTCATTATACTCCCCCACTGGGCCCACCGGTGACACGTGGAAATTTGGGGTGTGACATGTAGGTTGAACACGTGGACGACACGTGTCGTCAAACGTGCCCGGAACGTTACAAGCCTCTCGCGCCCCGCGAGAGGTTTGTTCTTCATCTGTCGCGGCCCGCGACGGGCATAAAATCATTATTTTATTCATTTTCAAACTAAATATCATTACGCGAGTTCGGTTTTTCGTTTACGGAGTGTTTTTGGACATTTTTAAGGGTTGTTATATCCTCCCTACCTTGTTTTAAATCTCGTCCTCGAGATTTGGCTACGATGTCTCCTTTAGGGTTATGTCACGTCTTAGTCAATAAGAACAGTACTAAAGTAAATGATACAGACTCATGACATGTTCAAATGAATACGAGAGTATCATATAACAATTTAAAAATCAATGGTTTAACTGAATTACATCTAGAAATTGATGTTAAATGAAATAATTTCCACGGTTACTAGATTTAAGCCAAAAGAGATTTATGATCATAGAGAATATTTACCAGTCGTGAATGACTTTTAGAATCAATAGAATTCATTGTCAAAGGAAAATTTACCTTAGTCATCAATCAAGGAAGACTTAGAATTAACAAGCTTAATTGAAGTAAAAGCTCGAAAATGATTAGTCAATTATCGAATCCAGACATGAGGAAAAATCAGTGTGTTGACATTATTGGATTGCAAGGATACACCAAAATACAACAGAGTTTAGTGTATCATTGTCTCAATACATAATTATACTAAAACTACTTTTAAAAGATGAGTTAAACAAAAGACATACGTGGTTTTATATGATTCGAATGGTTATGATTTAGCTCAAGCTACAAGTTTATACCGGCGCCGCAAGGTGTCGTAATGATTCAAATAGTTCAGTAAGATGACCGAACAAATTCACCGTGTTCGTAATCAACTGAAAGTTTTAATGAAGTAAATTTGGATATTCATTTCAAATAAATCTTATAGGATTTTCAATTGATGATGAAAGACCAAATGAATATCATAGAATTTTCAATCAATGATGAAAGAAACATTACGGATACACCGGAATATAATACGAATTTTATGTACCCTTATCTTAACACATAATTGTATTAAGACCGTTTTAAGATAATGGACCAATAGAAATTAAATAAATATATCTGTACATCGAGTATGAAAATGAGATTAGCTCAAGCTTCAAGTTAATGAAAACGCCACCACAAGGTGTTGTAACCAAATAAATGATTCAATGAAGATGAAGACTAAACAAGTCTACAATGATTTAAAACAAATGAAGTGCTTGTTGAGATTACTTTGAATATGATGGCCTTAATCCATCATATGGAACTTTGAATCGAATATATACTGCGAGCAAGTTCAAACAATTGAACTTGGTTTAGAAATATTCCAACAATGACTACATGGTTACAAGGAAAAACCATGTATGTAAAATTTGTTGACTTGGTATCAAGGAGTCAACATTTTGCAATAATGCAGGTTATCTAGATCACGATGCCGAGATTGAGTAAGTGAAAATTTTTTTTGGACTATTGATAAAATAACCATTTGAAGTGCAATCACATGCGTAACAAACAATGCATGTGTAACATATGAATTTGTCAAGAAATGAAGTAAATGGGTGTTTGCTTCCATGAAAGAAATCCTTACGATACTATGACCATTATTTATAAAATTTTGATTTGAACCAAAGTCAATTAATACCTTAGCATGGACAAAACGTACTAGTGCTTACATCGGAATTTATTGCTGCCTCCTGCGTTGTAAATGTTCATGCGTTTTCTTTAGCTCTGTCTGTTGTTTTTGCCTTGTTGTCGGGTGCTTTAGGTAGTTTCGGGCTGTAGGGATGGATATGGCATGTTTCTCCGCAGCTGAAACAGATATTAGTTTTCCTTCTACATTCTTCTTCTATATGCCCAGTCTTCTTGCAGAAGTTACAGTAGGGTGTTTTCCTAGAATGATATTTTCCTAAACGCTTTTTATCACAGTTTCTGCAGGCAAGAATTGACGGTCCAATTCCTTTCCTTTTATAGGAATTATCAGAGCGGGATTTCTTATAAGTATAACCATAGGCTGTGACTTTCTTTCGTTTGGGAAATGGAGTTTTGACAAGAATATCATAGTCTCCATTGATATTAGGGCTAAGTTTGAAGTGATGCGTATGCTTACGGCTTATAGTAATATTATTATTTGTAGGCATAGAAATTTTAATAGCTTCAATGATCGAGGGTATGGCACTAGCTATTCTTTGAGCTACTATATTTTCTATAGCACTTTTATCTAAAGAATTTCCGTTACTAGCGTGAATTTCTTGATTATGTGATACTTCATTCGACATCTGAATTGCAAACATTTTCAGGCATTAATATCATAGAATAATTAAAACGAAACAATTATTCAGACACATTTTGTTGATCATATTGCATCAATAAAAACTATAATCATACATGTCAGTATTTTAGTTTTTATGCGTCGATATATATATATAGATGTTTTATATATATTATATATTATATGCAGTTCCCTCTCGTCGTATTTGCAAGCGAGTTTTTCTCCTATATTACGGACTAGGTGTCCTGCTGACAATAGTTCCTCTCTATATTGTCTCAACTCAGCTATATTCTCAGAGTTCATGGCTGGGTAGGCATTCGGGATGTATGGTGGAAATTGTGGTTGTGGCTGGAGATAAGGGTCTTGTATGAGGTTCTGAGATTCCCAGTCATTGGCCCACTATTCTTCCATTGGATTTGGTGCTGGTACAGGTATCCTTGAGATTTCTTTACGTTAAATGCGGGTATTGGTTGAGGAATCATTCGGATAGGTTCTGGGTGAACATGTAGGTTTGAGTTTGTTTCTTCGGCTATAGGTTGAAACATATCACAGTTTGATAATCTACGGTCGTGTTCTTCCCACAGTCGCTTAGTTAATGGGATTTGAGTGGTTCCTTCAGATAAGGTTATAGTAGCTACTGTGGTTTTCTTTTCTTCCTATTTTGTCTTTTCTCATTATTTAACCATCCTTTCTTCTTAGGTGGTATAGGTTCGGTAGATTTGGCTTTAAAAATGAAAGATGCTTTCGCATCCGCTTCATATCCTGATATGGCTCTGGACGGTTCGTCGTCCATTTTCGAATTAGACATATGTTGGAAAGCATCGGACACACTTTTATCACTCATACTATGGAAATAATATAGAAATATTCAACATATATATGATTTTTATATTCACAGAATAATACATAAATTATTCTATATTAATTTCCTAACATTATTGTTTAAGTTTAGGTATTAAAGAAACACCTAAATAGCTTAAACTAGTGGCTCTGATACCACTTTCTGTCACAACCCCCGACCCCACCCTGGGAGCGGGAGCTGTGAACCAGTCAAGTGGTACTTGTCACACCCCAACCGATGGCGGAATCATCGGGGCGCGGCACTAGGCGAATCAGATTGCTTAAGAGAATCCATAAAAACTATTCATTACCAATATTTTAAAGGTTCATCATCCTATACTAACCAACAAATATTCAACAAACAGTTATTACAGATAACGAGTTCTCGTAAACAAAACATGATCCGACAACCTAGATTTTATTGTTGTGGGTTTCTAGACTTCCTATCTTGTTTGCAACATAACAATCCATCAACCTGTCACATACGTTAAAATAAAAGTTAATACATAAAGTACAGGTGAGTACACAAGTTTGCATAGATATAGTATAAAAAGCGTTTACGCATAACCAGCATGTAACACGTAACGGGCGAAGCATGTAAACTACCAACAATGATACATCCTAACCACGTGATTGCAAGTAGAGTATGCATGACACATGTTCACCGTAGCGAACACATAAAGTAAAGTATGTGATCCTTAGCAACCCCTGACAAATCAGGTGCTGAGTCCAAACTATAGTACTATCATTGCTAAAGGCAGTCTGGCAAGTAATCACTGTATAAGCATAGCAACAAGCATTCAACAAATCATGTATAGCATGCGGGAGCGGTTAGCGTTTATAAAGTGTTTGCGTTGTGTGTTGTGTTTTTAATAGAGAACATATGTAACACCTAAAAGTGCGTTAAACGAAAATGGGTTCGAGTATACTCATTGTGCGTGTCTTAACAATAAACACGGTCTAAGAATGGATTGAAGGGAGCGCCGGATTAGCCTGTGTACGGGAACAGAAGCGTAAGTCCTTCAAAGTGCTGAAACGGTCGAAAACAGGAGTGTCGGTGGGAAACAGAAGCTTCGTACGAAGCTGTGCCTTCATACGAAGGCGTGCCTTCGTACGAAGGTGGTCTTCGCACAAGTGTCGCTTCCTTTGTCCAAAATCGAGTGTCTTCGCGTTTGTCTTCAGAAAATCGAGTGTTCATCCCTCCAACCTCAAGTTACTAATTAAACTTAGAGTCGGAGAGGTATTTGGTTAAGTTACGAGTGAGAATCGGGCTATTAGGTGTGAAGTCAGGGCCTTTCGTACGAAGACATTGCCTTCGTACGAAGCCATGTGCCTTTGTACGAAGGCAATGCCTTCGTACGAAGCTGGACTTCGCACAGAACAGTCCAGTTCACAAACGTGGCTGTTCTTGGCATTCGGAGCTGCTTTTTTGCCTAAATCAGATGTATTTTCGAGTCCAATTCAAGACGTTTTCGACACTACCTCATTCCACTATTCAGTAAACGAAATACAAGCCGTTTTAGTGTGAAAATCAAGTTTAAAATGGTTTTAAAGAGTTTTCACCTAGATCTAGCACTTGGTGAGTGTGAAATCAACTGATTTCTAACCTGGGAAGCCGTAGCTAGGCCTAATACACTCGGTTAAGTGTAGATTCGTGATGAAAGAAGAAGATTTGATGAAAAACATGAAGATTTTGTAAAACAACAAGGAGGGTCAAGAACATATGAATAAAGAATGAAATAAAAACATCTAATCTATGGAAATAATCAAGTAGTGTGTGGATTTTCAAGTGGAATAGCCCAAGCTTGTTCCAAAATCACACAATCATCAAGCTTTAAGCTTGAACACTACTTGTGGGTAAAACCCTAAACAAAACAGAAAGTTTTTGAGGTTTTAACCTCTGATTTTACTTGTCTCAGTCTTGTTTTTAAGCCAAACTAACCATTCAATTGATTATGAGCATAAGGACATAGGTTTGAGATGAGATAAATTCAAGTTTAACTAAGATTAACAAAGTTTAAGTGAAAACAGAAACTTTAGTCCACTTTGGAGCCTTTTAGGTGACATTCCAGACCTTGGTTTTCCATGGATAACCTATGAAAATGTCCCTAAGGTCAATCCAAGAGTGTAGGAAAAAGAATCAAGACAAAAGACTAAGTATTGAGTGAGTTATGCTCACTTGAAGAACATGTGATGAATCTGTCCAAGTTCTGATTTCCAGCAGCTTTTGAGAGAGATTTGAGGGTGTAATAAGGATGTTGTAAAGTGGAAAAAGCTTGGAAAAGATGTGGGATTTATAGGGAAGTGATTGGGGTTGGGTCTGGTGTGTATTTAATGCCTAAAACATGTTTAAAAATCAAATAACACACAAAATTGTGCCAAAAATCACGTCTGGTCGATGGGCTGCGGATCAACCGGCCTCGCGGGCCGCGTAAGAATGGCCTGGGCAGAATCGCGGGCCGCGAGCCCACATCAGCTCATTATTTGTTGCTTTTTGACGATTTTGGCCCTCCAACTTGCATATAATTGATGTTTTAAGTAGGTTTAAGGTCATAACAAGCATAAGCAACATGTGTAAGAGTATGGAATGTAATTATACTGTAAACTAAACATAAAATGAGTATAATCGTGTGTAATAAGCATCGTACTTGTATAAATTGAGCATATAGATCGTAAGTTTGCACATATGACATATTTAGCACAAATTATAAATAAGGTGTCGTAGGTTTAGCCATTTCGAACGTATAAGCATGTATGAAGTGTATGCAACATAAATATAATGAAAACACGAATTTCATTGTGATTCAAGCCTCGGATTTTACATTGATTACAACGAGAGAACGAATACAATCGTACAAAGTTGCCAAAAATAGAATTACAAGCAAGGGTTTCCAAATATAGAAAGTACGAAATAGCAGGGCGTTACAGTCTCCCCTCATTTAGGAAATTTCGTCCCGAAATTTAGGAAGAAGTAATGAAAAGATGTGGATATTTGGTCTTCATATCACTCTCGAGTTCCCAAGTAAATTCAGCGCCACGTTTTCCTTCCCATCGAACCTTTACGATAGGAATTTGACTGCACCTCTGTTTCTTGACACCTCGGTCCATGATTTCGACGGGTTTCTCCACAAAATGCAAAGTGTCGTTGATTTAGAGATCTTCGAGAGGAACTTGAAGTCCTTCTTCAGCGAGACACTTCTTGAGATTCGAAACATGAAACGTTAGATGAACGTTATTGAGTTCTTGAGGTAAATCGAGTCGATACGCCACCTTGCCAATCCTATCGAGTATCTTGAAAGGACCAACATAGCGAGGGGCAAGTTTTCCCTTTTTACCAAAACGAACTACTCCTTTCCAAGGAGATACTTTGAGTACTACATGAACACCAAAGTTAAATTCCAAGGGTTTGCGTCGCTTGTCAGCATAGCTCTTTTGTCGACTTCTAGCCTTGAGTAAATTGTCACGGATTTGAAGGATTTTATCCGTTGTCTCTTGTATGATCTCAGGGCCAGTAAATTGTTTGTCACCAATCTCGTGCCAGCTTAAAGGAGATCGGCAGTTGCGACCATACAATGCCTCGAAAGGAGCCATTTGAATACTTGAGTGGTAACTATTGTTGTATGAGAACTCGATCAATGGTAAGTGCCCATCCCAACTACCGCCAAAGTAGATGACACAAGAACGGAGCATGTCCTCTAGGGTTTGGATAGTACGTTCAGTCTGTCCATCCGTTTGAGGATGAAAGGCCGTACTGAGATTCAAATGAGAACCCATAGCGGAGTGAAAAGTTTGCCAAAGACGCAAAGTGAAACGACCATCACGATTGGAAATGACGTCGAGGAGAATACCATGACGGCATATGATTTCGTCAGTGTAGAGTCGAGCTAGTCGTTCAACCTTGAAATCTTCACGAATAGGAAGGAAATGAGCTGACTTGGTCAAGCGATCGATGATTACCCAAATACTATCGTGACTAGAAGGCGTACGAGGAAGTTAGTTATGAAGTCCATAGCAATGCTATTCCATTTCCAAACGGGAATTTCAGGTTGTTCGAGTAGACCAGAAGGTCATTAATGCTCGGCTTTGACTTTAGAACAGGTGAGGCACTTAGAAACGTAAGCGACGATTTCTCTTTTCATCCCAGGCCACCAATAGGATACGCGAAGATCGTGGCACATTTTATCAGCACCAGGGTGAATTGAGTACTTAGATTTGTGCGCTTCGTTCATTATGATTTCACCAAGATTGTCGCGATTTGGCACCCAAATGCGATCACGACAATAAAGCAGACCATCAGACTTTGTAACGAGTAGGTCTTCAGTGGCTCAACGTATTTCTACGAGCATGGTTCCTTCGTTGACTGACGAGTATTGCACTTCACGAATGCAAGTGTGAAGATCACTAGAGATTTGAAAACAACGAATACTACTAACATGAGACTTACGACTAAGAGCATCGGCCATGACATTCGCCTTTCTAAGATGATAGTGAATCTCGCAGTCGTAGTCGTTAAGCAATTCCACCCATCGACGTTGTCGCATGTTAAGCTGTTTTTGGTTAAAGATGTGTTGTAGGCTCTTGTGGTCAGTAAAAACCACACACTTCGTACCATATAGGTAGTGTCGCCAAATCTTTAACGCAAAAACAACTGTGCCAAACTCTAGATCATGGGTAGTATAGTTTTTCTCATGTATTTTGAGTTGACGAGAAGCATAAGTGATGACCTTGTCTCGTTACATGAGAACACAACCAAGACCATGGTTCGAGGCATCGCAATATACCAGGAAGTCATCATTCCCATCGGGAAGAGCAAGGTTAGGAGCATTACAAAGCAAATTTTTAAGAGTTTGAAAAGATTCCTCTTGCACAAGACCCCAAGCAAAAGGTTTCTCTTTTTGAGTCAACGAAGTGAGAGGAACTGCGATCTTTGAGAAGTTAGAGATGAATCGGCGGTAATAACCCGCCAATCCTAAGAAAGAACGAATTTCAGAAGGAGTTTTAGGCACGGTCAAATTCTTCACAGCTTCGATTTTGGAAGGATCAGCATGGATTCCTTTTTCACTAATAACGTGTCCAAGGAATTGGACTTCTTTGATCCAGAACTCGCATTTGGAAAATTTCGCGTAAAGACGTTCGACACGTGAAAGCTCGAGTATAAGACGTAGATGACGTTCGTGATCGGCTTGAGATTTAGAATAAATGAGGATATCCTCACTAAAGACGATTATGAAACGAACCAGATAACGTTTACAAACGCGATTCATGAGATCTATGAACACAGCGGGTGCGTTGGTCAAACCAAAATGCATAACCACGAACTCGTAGTGTCCACAGTGAGTGCGAAATGTGGTTTTGGGAATTTCCTCTTCGAGAACACGAAGCTGGATAACCAGGTCAAAGATCGATCTTGGAGAAACAAGTATCGCCTTAAAGTTGGTCAAGGAGGTCGTCAATGCGCGGAAGAGGATAACGGTTTTTGATGATGAGTTTTTTAAGCTCACGATAGTCAATGCACATGCGAAATGAGCCATCCTTCTTTTTGACGAAGAGTACAGGAGCACCCCAAGGTGAGGTACTTGGACGAATGAAGCCCTTGTTGAGGAGTTCTTGAAGTTGCGTAGATAACGCTTACATCTCGGAAGGTGCAAGACAATAAGGAGCTTTGGCAACAGGAGTTGATCCAGGTACGAGGTCAATACGAAAGTTAACAGATCGAGGTAGAGGAGGACCAAGCAAATCTTCAGGAAATACATCAGGGAAGTCGCGCACCACTGGAACATCACTTACGCTCTTTCCCTAGCCCTTTTCTTCCACAACGTGGGCTAAAAAGGCAAAGTACTGTTTACGTAATTATCTATTCTTTTGTGTGCGGGACATCAACTTCAGCCCTTTTGAAGGTCGGTTTCCATAAATGTGTAAAACATCACCAGATGGAAGGGGTAAGCGAACGTACTTCTCGTGGCAAGCGATTTCAGCATGGTTCTTTCGAAGCCAATCCAAGCCTATGATGACGTAGAAACTACCCAATTGCATGGGTATAAGGTCGATAGTGAAGACGTGTTCGTTAAGAGTAAGAAGACAATCAAGAAGAACGAAATCGAGAAAGCTAGATTTGACGTTGGTGATTTCAACGAAAAACGACTTAGGTAGCTTCGAGCGTGTACAACTTCACGAAGATTCAAATTCTAAGGACACAACGCTTTTGTCCGCACCAGTATTAAATAGTATCCAAGCATAAAGGTGGTTAACAAGAAATGTACCATTAACGACGTCATTGTTTGTCACACCCTAACCGATGGCGGAAACATCGGGGCATGGCACTGAGTGAAACAGATTGTCCAGAAGTTTCTATAACAACTATATTTACCAAGTATTTAAAGCAACACGTCCCATACCATGTCACAAATGATAATATAATTATTACAGAAAAGATCTAGTCAAATTGTTCTGTTCCGACAACTCAGATTTTTATTACAGTCAATTGTTTATTGTTGACCTAGGTCTTTCCTAGCCTTGATTTCACAGCAAAGTAAGCAAATAAGCATCCTAAGCACCTGTCACATACGTTAAAGTAAAAGTTAATACACATAGTGTAAAGGTGAGCATACAAGTTTGATAATAGCATAGAGAGTTCGAAATCGTTACGCATAACCAGTACGTACACAGTGTGAAATGAGGCATGTTAGTTATCGACATGAACCTATCGATACCAATGACTGCGGGTTGACTGCCCAAGGCAGTTCGTGATACATACTCACCACTGTGAGCCATGTAAGTAATTGTCCTTAACAACCCCTGAGTGAACAGGTGCTGAGTCCAAACTAATAGTACTACCGTTGCTAAGGCAGGTAGACAGCATTCCATGTGTAAACATAACAAACAAGCAAGCATTCATTAAGTCACGTATAGCATGCGGTAACGGTTAGCGTTAAAATGTAGCGTAGTGTGTTCGATGTGATTTAGAATATGTAACGTATGTAACACCCAAAAGTGCGTAAAGAAAAAAGGGATCGAGTATACTCACTGCGATTGGGTAATGGATTGAAGGGAGCGCTAGAGAGTAGGGTTAGCCTGAACAGATTGATAGTATAACGATAAGCGACGCGTAAAACGAAGCAAGTGTCTGTGGTTCGAACAGCAGTTCGATCAGATGGGCGTCCGGTCGGACAGCTGGTCGTTCGAGTGACAGTCCGCTCGGATGGTCATCCGATCGGGTGGCCCTTCGAGTGGATTGTTACTTCCTTTGGAAAGGATGTGTTTGTGTATAATGGCTTGACTTTTGAAGTTTTCGTTGTAGTATTTTGAAAACATAGAAGTACCTCTACCTTTCAGGTCAATCGATCGAACGACCGTTCAACCGGGCGACTGTCCGATAGGTTGGGCACTTCCTCGAGAACAAGTTCACTGCAGGTTGTCACTCAATCGGATGGTTGTTCGATCGGGTGGAAACACATGGGCGTTGAACATGTTGAAAATTTGTTTAAGTATTTGAAGTTCCAAAACATCACATAGTCGGATGGTCGGTCGATCGGGTGGCAACCCGATCGGACGGCAATCCGTTCGGTGTTCTAAAACTCTTGAAGTTTGGTTGGAAAACTTAAAGGTGGGACCAAGGTGCTAGTCGTTCGGTTTGGCCGGTCGTTCGGGTGGCTGTCCGTTCGGACGGCACTCCGTCCTGGTCGACCTGTTCGTCTTCTCCCTTGGTCATTCTGGTAGTTTATCATTTTATCGAGACGATTTGATATCGTATTAGACAACAGAAACCTCGTCACGTCCTTGTAACATGAGCGGACAGGAATCACCCAAATCCGGCCGGTTAACTGTTCGAGACGGTGTTCCATGTTTAACCTGAAATCGGTAATCTTGTGGATAGAATCCGGATCTTGAACCAACACATCAACATGTAAGAGTAGAAGGTTAGAACAAGCTCTGATTCTATCGGTTTTGAGGCATTGAGTGTAAAAGAGTTGAAAGAAAGTTAGAAACCATATTTCAATCCTTTTTCACCTTGAATATGTTGAGATCTATGAAAGATCCTCATTTATTTATGTGGAAATCGGTTAGATCTAAGTTGTTCTTGAAGGATTGAAGCCAAAACATGATGTTCATAAGAACACCATGATGACATCATCATAGTACACCTCAAATCTAGTGATTTTACGGTGAAACGTTAAGTTTCAAGAGATAGAAAGGTGTAGGAGTGCGTGTAGATTAAGGAAGTACAATATTTAGGACGAGATCTTACCGGAATCGCGAGAAATCTAAAGGAAAGCGGGGAAAATGAGCTGGTCAGATGAGAGTTGCCAAAAGTGGAAAGTATGATGGTGACAGGGGGTATTTATAGGGTTTCCCAAAAAGGAAAGGAAAGGGGAGGAGAGGAGAGGGGCTGGTCGATCGGTTGGCAGCCCGATCGAACAGCTGGTCGATCGAGCGGCAGCTCGATCGGACGACTGGTCACCTGGTCAATCAGTCACCTTGTTCGTGTTTTCGGTGCGACTAGTTTTGCCGTTTCGATTGCGATTGCGAGCGTTGCGATGCAATAAAGTTTCTTAGTCAAATTACTTTTAATCCCAACTACTATATCAACATACAAGCATCCTTATTTCGTGTTCGTTTAGTGTTTGCGATTCGATCGCGATTGAGTTTCGATTGCGTTTCGATTGATCACCACAACATACATAATTAAACATGCACAAGTAACACATAAGGTACACACGCACATATAACAATAACCAAAATGTGTAGTTCGAGTTGCGAGTGCGATTGCGATAAGTGATAAATCGATTAAACATGCGATAAATAGCGATTACCGTGCGATTATTAATAGGTACTCCACATAATACAATCAACGTGATAACAAAATAGACTAAATCCAAGTCAAAGAAGTCAAAACAAGAAATGGAGCAAGGAGTGACAGATCGCAATTAGCAATCTTGTCTTCCTTTGACTTCAATCTTGACTTTGACTTTAAAAAACACGGGGTGTTACATTGTTGTTGCATTCCTGATTCGCGTTTAGGTTGAAAGATCGTCCTTGAGGTGGTTGTTGTTGTTCTTGATTGAGTTGAGGACACTAGAGGATGAAGGTGAGTTGTGTCACCACATTTGTAGCAAGCTCTTGCTGGTTTGACATTCTGTTGAGTGGGTTGAGCTTGTTGAGCTTGCGGTGTGGGGTTACTTTTGCAATAGGCGGTGTTATGGCCAAAACGGTTGCAATTGGTATAGTGATGACAGTTGACATTGGTAGGATGGTTAAAGTTGCAAGTAGTACACTTGGGATGAATCCCAGTGTATGGTTTTGATCGTTTGCAGGCGTAGCAGGGTTAGATTGTAAGGTTTGAGGGTTTGGCGGTGTAACAACCTCATAATTCTGACTAGAAGCCTTCTGCTTCTTGTTCTGGTTCTTTTTGACCGATGAGGAGGGTTCAACAGTGGCTTCGTTTGCGTTCTTCGAGGAAGCCTTTTCAGAATTCCTACAAAGGACGATGTTGCTGTTAAGGCGAGCGGCCAAATGATAGGTTTCCCCTATGGTTGTTGGAAGAGCAGCTTCCACAAGGTTCATGAAGGAGTCAGGTAAGCAGTGGATGTATTTGTTTATTTGCTTTTCAGGTGTATCGACCTGGCTAGGACAGAGAATGCTAAGTTGCTTGAAACGGGTGGTTAAGCCAACGTTATCATCGCCAACTTGTTTCAGGAACCAAAACTCATGCTCCAACTTCCTGAGCTCATGCGGAGGGCAGAATTCTTCCCTCATGATCTTCTTTAGCTCAGCCCATGGTAAGGCGTGGGCGGCATCTTCTCCTCTTATGCCTCGCTCAGAGGTCCACCAGTCAAGGGCCCTTGAGCGAAACACCCCAGTAGCGTTTTGGGTGTGTAAGTTGTCAGAGCAACCAATCTGCCGGAACACGATTTCCATGGCGTCGAACCAAGTGAGCAACGCGGTGGCACCATCCTTGCCTGAAAATTCTAGGGGTTTTCAAGCCATAAATTGCTTGAAGAGGAATGGTGTTTTAGGTTGTTCGACCTTGGATTCGACATAACCTTGCTCAATGGGGGTTTGAATCCTATTTACGATATCGGGAATGACTCGGGCCATTTGGTCGGCCATTTATTCAGCGATTAAACCCACTAACTCTTGTTTGGAGATGGAGTCGGAGTTGTTGGAGTTCTTCTTTGAGCCTGATTTAGACTTCTTGGCTTTCTTGGAGGATCTAGAGTTTGGTGAAGACATCTAGAGATTCAAAAGGAATGAATAGGTGAGACTTGATCATAATGTTTGTTTAAGAAAAATCGTTTTTCATGAAATCAATCACATAGCATAAAGTGTTACATAGCATAAAAGGGTTTCAATTGTTTCACATAGCATAAAATGTTCAAATTGTACCACATAGCATAATCATGGTTTCCACATAGCATAACATGAATTTCACATAGCATAATTAAGAATAATGAAAGCATCATAAATTTAGTTTGTTCATAAGAGTTTATTATTGTTTTTTATTGCGATAAACGTGCGAATTTGTGTAACGGTTTTGAAATGAACGAAGGTTCAAGTATAAAATCACATATAAATTGAGATACATAAAAGAGAGGCTCATAAAACATTGGATTGTTTCGGGTAGAGAAACGTCAACTATTCCAAAGTGGGTCGAAAGTCCTTTCGAATTAGTGAAAACGTGCTTTGGCCTATAGGTAAGATACTCTCATCGAGAAGCGATTAATGGTATCTTACCCTTCCAGTTACTACACATCTCTAATCGATTGAAACAATCGGGACTTTGGCAAGATTGAAAATCGAGGAATGGGACCTAATCGACAAGGTGCGGGTTTCACCCCTAACTTGAAGATTTCGTACCCTAATGTGGTTGGTACTCGTCGGGTCAAAATATAATTTTGACACTTTGACGAGGGTCCACTAGAGTTAAAATGGAAAGTACCATTTAGATGTGGATTTCACTCCTAACTTAATGGTGAATTTCATGCAAAAATAGAATCGGACGGAATGAGAGTCGTTTACCAAATTGTGGGTTTCACGCCTATTTTGGTAAATTCGTCTCGTTTTTGTTACGAGTGTCTTCAAGTCTTCATAGTGTATTGTGTTAGCCCAGAGGCGCCTCTGAAAATTCACGTACCCTGTTCAAGATTGAAAAAAATGTGCCCTTCTGTTATGTTTTGTTGTTATTTAAAAAAGATCAAATCAGTATTGGGCTTAATAAACCTAATTCCAAGTGGGCTCTAAACCATAAAAATGATTTGTAAATGGGCCTATATTGAAAGTGGTATGCGTTTACTATTTAAAAAAATAACATATACGTATCGGATTTTTTTTAAATCGCATGTCCCTCGAAATCGTGGGCCTTGTGCGGAGGTCCTCCCAGCACACCATCAAAGAATCCCATGTGTTAGCCTTAGGAAAGGCATGTAAGTTTAATAGACCAAGGGAGAAGAAATAAGAAGCAAATAAGGTAGAATGCATGAAGTTTTTAAACGACAAATAAGAATCAAGTTCCTAAAACTATAGACTAGGGCAAAGCATACTTACTTTTCCTAATTCCCTATAGTTATGGCTCTGATACCAATCTGTCACACCCCAACCATTGACGGAAACATCGGGATGAGACGAAAACGAGATTGCAAGAGACTTCATAACACTATGTGACAATATAGATTAAATTTAAATTTCATGTCAAAACTAATTGTCATACAAGATTCAAATAAAGATAACAAGATTGTCTCAAAAACAAACATAACATCAAAATAGATAAATTAATCTAGGTGTGTATCTAAGTCCACCTAAATTTCATTTCTTCAACATCAACTCATCAATAACCTGCAACATGTATTAAAATATATCAACAAAAAAAAGTTGGCGAGTATACAAGTTTTGTTACATAGCATAATATAGCATAAAAATGGTTTGAGTCTCATATCCAACATGAATCATCATATGCAAGTTTACAAGCATGCCGAAACAGTGTACTATATGTTCAAACCCAATAATCCAACACGTTAAAATATCCTATCCCAAATAGAGTAGCGGGAGGTTAACATGTTTAACTTAACAACACCCCAAGTTTCGTGGGCGGTGCGTTAATCCTATAGCTCTATAATTGTTAAGGCATGCTAGCAAAGTTAATGAAGCATACATCAACACAAATTGTTTACATTAGCATACAAGTCTAAACAAGCATCATATAGTTTCATGTTAAGCATAGATAGAATTTAAAATAGTTTCATGTGTAGTGTGATTTCATATAACATACATGTTGCACCCAAAGGTGATAAAAGGAAAACGGGATCGAGTATACTCATGGTTTTGCAAGCTTTCCTACTTGATAATCCCGCGAGTGTTGGTTGTTTAGAGTGGAGCACCTTGTCCTTCTACACGAAGAAACATAGGTGTGTGAGTGTGGGAGTTAACGGAAGATTATAGATTCGGAATTTATTCATGCAAATAAACATATGAAAATAATCATTTAGTACATATGACACTTGCTCTTGCCACTACGAAAATCGAAAGAGTTTTAAATGTTTTCATGGGACAAAACCCATTAGAATCGTGACAAGTTATCAATGCCTAAGATGATGTACTTACTATCTTGACAAATGTCCATTTGTTCATCATCAAGAGTTTGGTTTGTTGAATATATTATATAAGTTATATGAATATTAATGTGTCATATTGGTCAAGCATGAGGTAGAGGGATGAATCCCCCATTTAGGAACCTCTTTGGTATCATAGAAATCATGCATGAGGTAGGAAGAATCAAGTCTTCCATTTAGGCACCTCTTTGTTCACCAGTACACTTGTTTTCATAAACAACAAGGAGGGTCAAGAACATATGTATAAAGAATGAAATAAAAACATCTAATCTATGGAAATCATCAAGTAGTGTGTGGATTTTCAAGTGGAATAGCCCAAGCTTGTTCCAAAATCACACAATCATCCAGCTTTAAGCTTGAACACTACTTGTGGGTAAAACCCTAAACAAAACAGAAAGTTTTTGAGGTTTTAACATCTGATTTTACTTGTCTCAGCCTTGTTTTTAAGCCTAACTAACCATTCAATTGATTATGAGCACAAGGACATAGGTTTGATATGAGATAAACTCAAGTTTAACTAAGATTAACAAAGTTTAAGTGAAAACAGAAACTTCAGTCCACTTTGGAGACTTTTTGGTGACATTCCAGACCTTTGTTTTCCATGGAAAACCTGTGGAAATGTCCCTAAGGTCAATCCAAGAGTGTAGGAAAAAGAATCAAAACAAAAGACTAAGTATTGAGTGATTTATGCTCACTTGAAGAACTAGTGATGAATCTGTCCAAGTTCTGATTTCCAGCAGCTTTTGAGAGAGGAGGGTGTAATGAGGATTTTGTAAAGTGGAAAAATCTTGGAAGAGGTGTGGGATTTATAGGGAAGTGATTAGGGTTGGGTTTGGTGTGTATTTAATGCCTAAAACATGTTTAAAAATTAAACAACACACAAAATTGCGCCAAAAATCAGGTCTGGTCGATGGGCTACGGATCAGCCGGCCGTGTAAGAATGGGTTGGGCCGAGTCACGGGCCGCGAGCCCACATTAGCTCATTATTTGTTGTTTTTGACGATTTTGGCCCTCCAACTTGCATATAATTGATGTTTTAAGTAGGTTTAAGGTCATAACAAGCATAAGCAACATGTGTAAGAGTATGGAATGTAATTATATTGTAAACTAAACATAAAACGAGTATAAACGTGTGTAATAAGCATCGCACTTGTATAAGTTGAGCATATAGATCATAAGTTTGCACACTTGACATATTTAGCACAAATTATGAATAAGGTGTCGTAGATTTAGCCATTTCGAACGTGTAAACATGTATGAAGTGTATGTAACATAAATGTAATGAAAACACGAATTTCATTATGATTCAAGCCTCGAATTTTACATTGATTACAACGAGAGAACGAATACAAGCGTACAAAGTTGCCAAAAATAGAATTACAAGCAATGGTTTCCAAATATAGAAAGTACGAAATAACAGGGCGTTACAGCTGTTTTGTACGACAAGTTCTTTGTTTCGGGTGTTGGATACTCGTTTAATGTGTTTTGTTGCTTTAGTTAGTATAGGTACTTTAAGTATTTTAGCATACATTGAGTTTCAGGTCGCGTTGCGTTTTGGGGTGATAAATCGAGTTGTGCGAGTAGCGTTTGAGCGTTTTGAGTGGTCATCAATACATATAAAGCACACACAAGTAAAGCATATAAGAACACACAGCATAACATTACTACTACTAATAGCGTTTGCGATTTAGCGTTTTTAATCGTGATAAGCGAATGCGGGGGCGTATGGTAAACAAACAAACACACTCGGCAAATAAAGTAGCATAATTCTTTGTAATTCGTGTTATGTTAGCGTTACGAATATAAAAGTGTTTAAACGTACAGTGGTGCGGTGTGATGAAAATGTATTTAGTATAACCAAAATATTATTTATATCGAATCTCAGTGTACAAAGAGGTTACACATCGAAGCAAGCAGCAAACAAATAACAATCCGAAAAGTCGGGTTGTTACGGTACCGGTGTTTATTAAATACGCAGCGGAAAATTTTCATCAGGATCGTAGTTAGGAAATAAATTCAGAGTTTACAAAACACCAAACTTTTTATATTAAATAAATGGGCTAAAACCTATAATTCATTTATAATGTCTTTATAGGGATAAACCCTAGTTATAGGAAACAAAAACTTCTTCTTTTATTTAGGTAACTTATAGCCACTTTATTTAAGCCTTCAGTGCTCCATAGCTGGCTTTTAATAGTGTCGCAACCCCCGACCCTTGCCCCGGGAGGCAGGCGGCCGCGAGCTTCGCACATTCGGTGGTATCGGTGTTTATTTCATTTTGGCACCGGAATTTACATCAGGACCGTAGTTAGGAAAATATTTTATCAGAGTAAAACACCTCATTTTATAAATATTAAACACATGGGTAAAACCCAAGTTTCCATTCATAATCTGTTTGTAGGGATAAACCCTAATTTATTGAAATAAAACTTCTTCTTTATTTAGGTAACTTTTATAGCCACTTTTCCAAGCCTTCAGTGCTCTCCAGCTGGCTTCTATTTTGTTACCTGAAACACGTTTAAAACATTTTTGTCAGTGGGAAATACTGGTGAGTGAATCCCAGTTTAATCAAAATAACTTTCGTCTTGCATCTCTTATGGCGCCAAATGGTAAGGTGCCTTGGCAATCGGTGCTGTTCCTGGTAGTAGGTGAATTCAGAATTCAACTTCCCTGTCTGACGGTAGTCCAGGTAGCTCTTCAGAAAAAACACCCGAGAATTGAGATACTACGGGAACATCTTTCAATTCTTTTCCTTTAGTGTTAATGATTATGGAAATCATATACACTAATGATCCTTTTCTTGCATGACTTGCGGTTTTCATCACAGAGATGAATTTTGTAGATCTAGTTGGCTTATCTTCTTTAATTGTGATCTTTTCATCTTTTGGTGAATTTACTTGTATTGACTTTTGATCACATAAAATACTGGCTTTATTGGTTACTAACCAATCCATTCCTAATACAATATCAAATCCAGCTAGGTTCATTGGGTAAAGGTTAGCAATAAAACTATGGTTTAGAATTTCTATTCTTGCTCCCTGCAAGATTTTAGTGATCTTAATGGATTCTCCATTTTCCGTTTCTACTAGGCACTCTTGTTGCAGTTTAGTTAATGGTTGATTAAGAATTTTGCAAAATTAGGTATTAATAAAACTTTGGTTTGCACCAGAGTCAAATAACACTTTAGCAAAAAGCGTCATTAACTAAAAACGTACCGGCAATCACATCCGGAATCATCTTGGTTTCTTTTGCTGTCAGACCAAAAGCTCTAGCATTCTTAGTAGTCTTGTTGTTTATGGCTGGAGCTAGTTTCGGACAGTTCGGTTTAATATGCCCCTTTTCTCCACAATTGAAGCATACTCCATTACTGGGTTTCTTCCTGCAGTCTTCTTCCTTGTGTCCCGGTATTTTGCAGAAGTTGCAATAGGTAGAACATTTTCTCGAATGTTCTTCTTGCAAGACTTGCAGTAGGGAGCAGAAGTAGAACCTATTTGTAACAACTCTCATCAAAAGTCATATTTATTTAATTAAATTGACCAATAGGAAACCCTAATTGAGAAACCCAAGTGATTCTGAACAAACCCTAAAATTTTCAGAACAATCGGAATCAGGATCAGGGCCCCTAAAACTCAGGGGGGTAAACCCTAGTCGGTAATATCCTTACAGTTTGCTGTAGGAATTGAATTACGTCGAAATCTGACTCACCAAAGCTATAAAAGACACGCACCTACTCTACCCTAGAAGTGACCTGTCGCGCCACGCGACAGGAATAAGAGGACCCCTCGCGTGGCGCGAGGGGGACGGTTTTTCATATATAAATACTAGGCAGTGGGACTTGATTCTGGGAGTTGAAACGACGTAAATTCTCAAATTATACGCTGAGATATTTTCTGGTTACCACAATTAACACACACGGATCAATAATCGACGCCGCAATCAGGGTATTAACTCAATCGCTGCTACGATTCATTGTCCGATCGATCAATATATCCAATGATTGTTTAAGTGCTGCTCAAATTGAGTTTATACTTTGTTATTCATCGTGATTTCGACTTGAATGTTTGAGTGCTGTTCGAAATCGGACTATACTCTGTCATTCGTTGTGAATCCGCTGAATTGTTAAGTATCGCACTTGTAAATCGTTGTGAGGGTTTGATCTCGTGAGTTATCGTAAAGGTTGTATTGATTACTATTCCAGAATTGTGTGCCTATTATTAAAATTAGGTTAATCAAGGCTAATCAGTAGGCTTATACTCTGCTCGTTAAATCTGCAATGTGAGTCATTCCCTTTTTATCAACTATTTTACAATACCTCAAATTATTTTCAAGGTTATAATTACAGGGACTAAGTCGTGGATATCTTGAATTACTGGTTAGTGGGGTATTGTGCACATTACTAATTTCTCCCAGTTAGGTTCATTGACCTACTCGGGATAATCACTGTTAGGTTCATTGACCTACAGGGATAATCATCACTATTTAGGTTCATTGATCTAAATAGTGGTATGACCATCGTCACCATTGTGACTTGTCACCATTGTGACAGAAAGCCAGATAAAAATAAGATAGAAGCCATTGTAATCGCTCTTATGCTGTAATTAATAACTATGCATCATTATGCAAAATAGAATGATTCACTCAGTATTTCCCGCTGACAAAACCTTTTTCAAACATGTTTCAGGTGATCTGTTATGATCTAGGAAAAGTGCCATAAAGCACTACAAGCTCAAGGAAGTGGCTCAGTATAAAATAAAGAAACATGTTTTAAGAAATAAATATTTCCCAGTGAAATCACTTTATTGTAAATTATGGGATTTATCCCTATATTATATATAAATGAGCAGTTTTAATATTAATCGATCCTGTTTAAAAAGACTTCCGCTGTCACCTAATTAGATACCACGGGATTTCCTGCCTCGCGGTTCTGGACCGGGTCAAACCGCGGCCGAGGGCCGTGACACTATGTTCTTCCCACAGTTGGAATTACCGTAGCGAAACTCCTGGGTAAGCTTCTTGACTAGGTTCTTCCTCTGGTTCTCTTCTTGCGTACGTACCAATTCATCGGTCAAGGTATTTGCTAGTTCTACAGTTTCTTCTATGGTTTGTAGTCTAGCTGCCTTGACTACATGTCTAATCTCATTTATTAATCCCCAGAGGTAATGGGAGATTAATACTGGTTCTGGTAAGGCTAGGGTTGGCACTATTCTTGCATATTCGAAGACTATGGTAGTGTAACCCTTACAGTCTACTCCAGTCATTCTAAGGTTTAAGAACTTATTAGCAATTTGTTCTTTTTCATTGGGAGGACATAATTTCCTTTCGCCCATGTTCTTAAACTCAGTCCATTCCATATTATAGACTCTGTCACTTCCCCTAGACTGGAGAATAGTATTCCACCATTCTAAGGCTGCATACTTAAAAAGATTGGAAGCAAACATGATTTTGTCTTCCTCTATGCACTTGCTTATTTTTAAGACAGCCTCCGTCTTTTCTATCCAGCGTAGAGCTGCAATGGCTCCTTCATTGCCAGAGAATTTTATCGGTTTGCAAGACCAGAATTCTTTGTAAGAACAACCATAAGACATGGTTTTTCTTCTTTTCGGAATAGGCAATTGAAGTAACGGTCCATTGTTTACGCTGTGACTGGGTTCAGTAGGTGGTTGTTTACTTCCACTATTACTTTTATTATTTTCCGCTTCTTTAACAGTTTGGATGATATATGGCATAGCATCTCTAATTCCTTGGGTTACTATGCGTCAAATGGCACTGTTATTAATTTGATTATCACTATTCTGGTTTTCCTGATTTTCTTCGTTGTCCATCTGAATTTACAAAATTTATCAGGTATTAATATCACAAAATAAGATTTAATGCCAACAATTGCACAAACAAAGACATCGGTCAAAACCGTCGATCATTGCGACATTTACTCTATTTATATATATGCGTCTATTACAAATTATAACTGGAATTTTAAACATACTACTAGTTATGCATTAGTAGGTATTAGATTATCTATTTTAGTTGGTTTTTTTTAAACTACTCGTATATATATAGAAACGGGATCCGGAGAAAACGGTAGAAAGTATGAGAACGGTGAGAACGCTTCCTGGCCCAACACGTGTCACGCGACATAGAGAAGGGCGGATGGGCTTTTTTGTCCTTTCATATTTTCTTTTTTTTAAACGCGTGTTACATCAACTTTCTATTTTTTGGCGTTTAATAAATACACAGCGTTTTTTATTGTTTTTACATCACGATCATATTAAACATTTTGGCGTTTTAAGCAAATTTTGGCGTATTTTTATTGTTTTTAGATCAGGATGCAGGACCATAATGTAAAAAACATCAATTATTTTTTTCTTATGTTTATTTATTTTTTATTTTTTTCTATCAAGTGTTGTGCCATTTATGATTTAGGCCTATAGTGCTGATTTTTCCAGTAATCATTTTTTCGCGTTTTTGGCGTTTATATATACCAACATCGTGCTTTGCTAGTATCCGTTCTCACTGTTTTCACACTATCAGGCATTTTGGCGTTTTTTTATTAGTAGATATTAAACAACAGAGAATTAGATAACAAACAATAGAAAATGGAAAAAAAATTATAATCTAATTTCTCATCCAAATCTTTACTGTCATCAGCCTCTTCTACTTTAATCTTTTTGGCGTTTTGATCCTTTTTTGAATACCTTATGAAGAACCTTTTTATTGTGGTTTGATATATACTTGTTTGGTGACATGTTGAACACCAACGCCTGCTCGAATGTAAACATCTCTTCATGGCATCAATAAATCCATCAAGAACAAAGTGACCTGATGATCATCAGTCTTTTGTTCATGAATATTTGTCCATCTCATTCAGCAAAAACTTATAGAGATACTCACCTCAGAGTATAATCTATTCAGTGAAACTTCATTCAGAAAAATACTCAATATAGAAGGAATGAGGTTCTGCATCTGTGGCTTTTTTAAGTATCTTTTTTGGCATTTTAAGGTGAATGGTTTTTGGAAAGTTGACGTTTATATTTTTGGTTTTTTGTGATAAGTTGATTGTGCAGAGACGTCTCTCTTATAGGATGTTTTTGGCGCGTAGATTAAGCGGGATTTTTATTTATAATAAATGATATTAATAAAGTACCCGTCTTTTCAGTTTCTGTGTTTATTTTTTACTCTTTTTTGTTCAGCTTTTTATGAGTTTTTAGGGTCATAGACTTATCTCCCAAGTTTGGCGTTTTAATGGGTTTAAGTAGTTTTTGGCGTTTTTTTTTTCAATTTTTAGCTTTTATTAATTAATTCTTCTGCAAACTACTTTCATTATAGTTTGAGAGTTTTTGGCGTTTTTTCTCCATTTATGGCGTTTTCATATGCATTATTACTGTTTGGCGTTTTATTAAGATAATGTATTTTTTTATTCTAAGTTGGAAAATTCATAACAAACAACAGAAAAAGAAAATTAAAAAAATAAAAGTAAAAACAATTCATCTTCCAAATCTTCACTGTCATCAGTCTCTTTCTTCTTAGAATCATGTTCGCTGGTGGTTTTGGCTTACTCATACTTGTGTTTGTGTGGTTGTTTGGAAATGCAAAATGACATAAGTTTTTTGTTTGAATATGTATCTTCAAACAACTCGTGTTATTCGTCTTTTCATGCCATTATAATATTCATCAAGAACAAAACACAGAAAATTACATTAGTCTGACCCCAGCATGTTTTTGTTTATGATTTGTCGATCTCATGCAGCAAAATATTATTTGAGTTACAGCAGTTCAGGGAAGAATGCATTATCCGAAACTTTGGCATTTTTGGCGTTTTACTGAGAAAATAGTGTATCTGAAAGAACCTTCGATTGTTTTTAGAATTTTGATGTTTGAGTGCTTTGGCGTTTTCTAAGATTAATTGTTATATAGTACAAAATATGGCGTTTTTGAGTAGTTTGTGTTTGATGTTTTTGGTGATTTTGGCGTTTGTAAGATTAATGGTATATAGTAGAAAACATGGGG
Source organism: Helianthus tuberosus (assembly GCA_030545235.1). Lineage (NCBI taxonomy): Eukaryota > Viridiplantae > Streptophyta > Magnoliopsida > Asterales > Asteraceae > Helianthus > Helianthus tuberosus. The sequence goes on from CM060381.1 coordinate 169,314,618, forward strand.
TTTCAGGTTCTATGGTGTGTTTTTATGTCTGGGATGTTTTTGTTTATATAGCGATGTGTTTTGGTCTGTATTGGCGTTTTATTCATCAGTATGGCATTTTGGTTTAGAGGTCTAAAGACCTTTTTACCCTTAATGAAGCGCGTCCACGTAATAAAATTGATGTTATTTACGAAAACGCCACCGCACCAATCTAGTCCATAGATTGTTTAATCAGACGATCCATAAGCGTTCTCACCGTTCTCAAACTTTCTACCGTTTTCTCTAAATCCCGACCCTATATATATATATATTGTAAGTATCTAGGGAAAACCCATTTAATCTAGAAAACTTGGGAAACCTGAATTGTGTGGACAGGATTGATCCACATCATATCTTTAAAACACATGTTCAAACGGCAAATTGGTCATTTATTCAAGCCATCATTTCACCCTCTTTCCCATCCCATCAAGTCACATTTATTACCCATCAACCCATATTTTAATCAAAAAAAAAATATACTACAGAACTTGCATTTCTTTCTTCATTCTTCATCCTCCATTCCTTTCTTCCTTAAAAACCCTAAGTCCATTGCTTTCTTCCATCTTTCATGGCCGACCCACATGACTTCGTGTCTGATCTTCAGGCTTATTCTCCTAGTCGTGTATTCCTGAACAACTTCATCGGCGATGAATCACCTGCGGTTTACTTCCAGCAGGCTTCATCTTCTTCAGGTATGTGAAGGAATCAAAATTCTGTTCTTCTTTTTTTAGGAGACAATCATGTTTTTTTTGGCTTATGTTCTTCTTTTTTTAGGAGTCAATCATCATCTTTCTGGGTAATCATCTTCTTTTGGTTCCTGTTCTTTTTTTAATGAGTCAATCATGAATACCCTGCCATTTACATGTTTGTTGGTGTGGTTGGAAGGATAAATTTGTTCTTTTTTTTACCAGGCAATTGTGGTTTCTTTTCTAAGGAGTGTTAACTTTTTTTTTGGTTTTTTGGTTTTTTTGGCGGATTAGTTGATTTGTTTTGGATCCTTTTGTTTAACTTATTTGAATTTTTTTCACATTTTTTAATATCTTGCACAACCAGGCAACCAATTTGTATTTTCTTTTTGTTTTGTTGATGTTTGAAACCCATGACTATAAAAGTTTATGATTTACGGTATAACCGGGTCTTGGACATATCTGATGGGAAATTGAAGGCTGTGTTTTGGGCTGATGAGATCTCCAAGCTAAACTACAAGGCTTTTGGCGATGTGTTAGCGTTCGATGCTACTTACCAGACAAACAAGTGAGTAGATATATTACACCTAATATATGGAACATGTTGTACATGTGTTACACATGTAGCTCTTATGTTACAACATTTTATGTTACCTCAAACCAATTTGTAACATGTGTTACAGATCTGTCTTTTTTAATTTTCTGACAGTTATGTGTTAGACATGTAGCCCTTATGCTAAGAGGTTTTGGAAAAAAGATAAATACATTGTTACTTCAAATCAATAGGAAATTCTAAGATGTGTTACACATGTTACAATTGTCCATTGTTTTGAAGTAACAATAAGCATTCTAAACGATCGGTAGTTGTAACATGTGTTACACAAGTAGCTCTTATGTTGCAATCTTTCCTAACAAACGTAAGGCGTATTACATGTGTTACACATCTAACTATTAAGATAAATGGTTGTGAAAAAAGATATCTTCACTATTACTTCAAAACAATAAGCAATTGTAGCATGTGTTACATATCTGCATTTTTTACATTTCTGACACATGTACATGTGTTACACATGTGGGCCTTATGGCAGGGGGTTTGGGAAAAAAAGATAAATTCATTGTTAACAATAGGGGATTTTAAGATGTGTTACACATGTTAGAATTGTCTATTATTTTGAAGTAGCAATAGGCATTCTAACATGTATCTGCATAATGTTGTGAAGAAAGATTCCTTCATTGTTACTTCAAAACAATAGGCAGTTGTAACATGTGTTAGACATGTAGGTCTTATTTTACAATCTTTCCTAACAAACGTAAGGCGTAGTACATGTGTTACACATCTAACTATTAAGTAAGATAAATGTTTGTGAAAAATATATCTTTACTGTTACTTCAAAACAATAAGAAATTGTAACATGTGTTACAAATCTGCATTTTTTAAATTTCTGACACATGTACATGTGTTACACATGTAGGCCTTATGCTATGGGGTTTGGGAAAAAAAGATAAATTCATTGTTAACGATAGGGAATTCTAAGATGTGTTACACATGTTAGAATTGTCTTTTGTTTTGAAGTAACAATAGGCATTCTAACAGATATCTGCATAATGTTGCGAAAAAAGATTCCTTCATTGTTACTTCAAAACATTAGGTAGTTGTAACATGTGTTACACATCTTAAAATTGTCTATCTTTTTCAAATAACAACATGTATTCTGACATGTATCTGCATAATGTTAAGGGTTGGAATAAGAATATGCATTTTATTTTGAGTTCTGACACCTGTTACATGTGTTACATCGACATGTAACATGATTTTATGCTAACCGCCCACCCTTTTTTCCCAGGTACAACATGATTTTTGTACCATTCACTGGTGTAGATAACCACACGCATTGTGTGACCTTTGGTGCTGGGTTGCTTTTAAATGAGACTGTTGAATCTTATAAATGGGTACTCCAAGAATTCCTGAAAGCACATGGGACTGAACCCCGGTTGATCTTAAGCGATCAGGACCAATCGATGAAACATGCTATTCAACAAGTCTTTACAATCGCTGACAACAATCGCTGACCAGACACCAAATTTTTGACACGTGTTATGTACGTGTAACAGTATTTTGGACTTTGCACCTCGATGCAGCATCAAAACTGTTACGTGTGTAACATTCATTATCCAATACTTGTTTTTGTTTAGGTATGCTACTTTTTGCAAGTTAATTGGTAATGCTCAGAATGTTCTTCGTTACTTAGTTTAAAGTATGTACGTTTCATGTGAAACATAAACAATATCCCGCTCGTGTTTCAACATGTATTTTGGTTGTAATTTGACAATGGCATGGTTGCCCTTAACTTATTTCACTAGATGTGTATGTTCTTGTATATGGTACCACTTTTACATGCTACGTTTACCAGCATTAAGTAAGTTTTAAAAACTTTTGTTGTGCACTTAGATGGCGGTTTTTATGTTTAAGGACCTATTTTTTTTAAAAGGGTGCACCCCCGTAACAAATTCGGTAACCAATGAAACCATCATTTATTACTTGTGTTAAACACTGCTTTTATGTGGTTACTTGGATTATATTACATGACAATGATTCCCATGTGTTGCATATACTTTTGTAACTTATGTTACAAATCACATGTATAGCAGGTTTGGATGTATACACGTTACATATACCAAGTGTTTTTTCATACACATATATACCAAGTGTGTTTCATACACACATGTAACATGCGTAAGCCTTGTGGTGCATATACTCATGTTACATCTATACGTATGTTATTACATACGTATACATGTTACGCGCTCTATACTTGTGTAACATGTGTAGCTCATAGAATACTATGATACGTATAGATACGTCTTGTTTACACACGTAAGTAACATGTGTTAATGACTATCACATGTTACAATTGAAGTAACATGTTGACAAACAGCATACACTTACATAACATGTGTTAATGAGTGTCACATGTTACAATTGAAACAACAATTTTAACATGTGTTCATTACACTTATGTAACACGTTTCAATGAGTATCACATGTTCCAATTGAAATAACATGTTAAGATTCGTATATATGTGCCTTGGTTTTATTTACTACATCGTATGTAACACATGTTACTTACATGTTCAACCAATATACTTACGTAAGATGTGTAACACATGTTATAATTGCTTATTGTTTTGAAGTAACAGTAAAGCCATGTACCTTGTTTTCTACTTCATCATGTGTAACACATGTTACACTTGTTAATGAGTATCACATGTTACAATTGAAACAATATGTTGACCACCCAATGCTTGTCTACTACTTGCTTACAATTGGTAATGAATACAACATGTTAACTAGTAACACATGTTTAACATTGTGTTGGCCAATTTAATAACTGTTAACTGGTAACCAAATACATTTACCACCATAACTGTTTAACATCCAGACACTAACATATTACAAACAAGACCAGAATGGTCATATTGTATTTTGGGTTATGGCTATAATTTAAAATAAAGAAAATTCGTGGTGACTAGGATAGTTACAAAAACCACCACGCATATATCACCAGCCAGTTGACTTTTTATAAACAAAAGTTGTGGTATCCAAGATAACTATAAAAACCACCATAGATGTTCACCACAAAAACCGTAGAAAAGACCACACTACCCCAGTCAATGCGCCCCCTAAATGAGGCAGCTTCTATCTTGCCTTTCAAAGTGTTAGAGGGCGACAACAGAATATGAGTGGCATAATTCATCCGTAACTTTCTCACCTCCTTCATTTTCCTGCTCCCATTTGTACTAAACCCAACTTCAAATGGTTCATGCACCCCCCCTGAACTTTTCTATGTGCCTCATTAAGAAGATACCGCAGTCTGTACCATTCCCACTCGTGGCCCAATCAAGCTTCTTCCTCTTGATTTCCAAACCCTTGGTCACCGAACTCCTTGGATGGTTTACCTCGTCCAGGTAATGTACAAACGTCTCCTTCTGGTAACATAGAACAAAGATCACACTGAGATGGTATACTATGTTACACACAATCTGATGAATATTGGCATTTTATAGTGTACTTGAATATTTGTACGGTACTGACTTGTTGATGTAAACATCACTATCCTGTGAAGATGAAGTAACACATATTAGCATGCCTATTGTTACTTCAAAACAATAGACAATTTTAACATGTGTAACACATCTTAGAATTTGCCTATTGTTTTGAAGTAACAATGAATTTATCTTATTTCCCAAACCCCTTGGCATAAGGGCTACATGTGTAACACATGTACATGTGTCAGAAATTTAAAAATTGCAGATCTGTAAACATGTAACACATGTTACAATTGCCTATTCTTTTGAAGTAACAGTAAAGATATCTTTGTTCACAAGCATTTATCTTAATGGCTACATGTGTAACACATGTTACAAGTGCCTATTTTTGAAGTAACAATGAAGGAATCTTTTTGACAATTCTATTGTTACTTCAAAACTATTGACAATAAGCAATTGTAACACATGTTACAATTGCTTATTGTTTTGAAGTAACAGTAAAGATATATTTGTTCACAAGCATTTATCTTAATGGCTACATGTGTAACACATGTTACAAGTGCCTATTTTTTGAAGTAACAATGAAGGAATCTTTTTGACAATTCTATTGTTACTTCAAAACTATTGACAATAAGCAATTGTAACACATGTAACACATGTTATAATTGCTTATTGTTTTGAAGTAACAGTAAAGATATATTTGTTCACAAGCATTTATCTTAATGGCTACATGTGTAACACATGTTACAAGTGCCTATTTTTGAAGTAACAATGAAGGAATCTTTTTGACAATTCTATTGTTACTTCAAAACAATAGACAATAAGCAATTGTAACAAATGTAACACATGTTACAATTGCTTATTGTTTTGAAGTAACAGTAAAGATATCTTTGTTCACAAGCATTTCAATTCTTTGTTCATAAACATTTATCTTAATGGCTACATGTGTAACACATGTTACATAATGTTAGCACAACCTCCAGTGTAACACAAGTTACAAACATGTGTTGCATATGTGTAGCCCCTCTTTATGTCCAAAAAAAGGGCTGGTGTAACTATAAGTAACATGTGTAACATTGTTACAACATATGTACATGCTAATTATGTCAGCAAAAAAACACAACTTTTATATGTAAAATAAATGAGATCATCAACTATTATGTTATGTACTTTCTAAAGGTAATGAAAATGTGATATTCGAGTGAAGTTTATACAAGACAACTGTCACAACCCTCGTAATTACATGTATTCGTACGATTGATTAATATTATATTGTGCTTAATGATTGTGCAGAAACTTGACTAAATGGTCCTGAATATTTTTCTAAGTGTTAGGAATTATAAGTGTTGCAAAAAGATACAGAAAAGACACTAAACGGAATAATTAAACACTTTAACGAAACAGTATCTAACCGAACAACCGGACATTACCCGAAACACTAAATTTTTGTCAAATACATTGTTTTATTATTTCTTGGCTAGTCGTGATCCCCGTACATCATAACACCTATTAAAATATCTACTAATTAGTATATGGAATTATATACTTGGAATCTAATTTACATTTATCAACTTGGTCACAAAATTTACATCCACCCCCCCCCCCTTAACCGAATTCGGTCCCAAGAGGACCCACCATATTTTACCACCATGCCTTCCAAGATTTATCCTATATTATAATAGATTGTTTCTTGTTGTAGTAAACATAATATTTGAAGGTAAGGATTATAAGTATGGCCAACACTCTTTCATATCTTTCATAAGATTACACCCACTCTTTCACTCTCTCCTCTCTCCCTCTCGGCCACCCTTAACCGCCACCAACACCACCATTTCACCACCATCATTCATCCATTTTCTAAGCTTCATTCAAGTGTTGGAAGAAGGATCAAAGGTGCTTGAAGTTGTAGATCATCAAGAGCTTTCATACATTACTTTCATCATCCATTCTCACCATCTTTTTTACTAGAGTTCTTCCCTAGCTTTAAGCTAGTTGTAAGCTCCTTTGATCTTTGTTTACTTCTCATTTGTTTAATGGTTAATAGTTATATTATGATGTAGAACACTAAAAGATCATAAACATAAGTCTTGAACATAAAGCTAACATGATGATGAGATAAGATGAAATCTTGATGAAATAAAGTTGTTTTGATATGTTGCTGATTACTTGATGATTACTTGTTAATGTTAAATGTCGTTGTTGATCACTAAACATGTTAACGGAACGAATAGAACTCGCGTTAGAGCGCTATAAGCTGAAAATAGCTTCTGTCCAAACATTTGAAGTTGGATGTAAACAGGTTGATACTTATCGAAAAACTGATTTTCTTGAATCTATAACGTGTTATTTCGAAATACGGTTCTAATGGCACTGGAATCATAATTTTTGGACTTCGTTTGCTATTTTTAAAGGGTCGTTTTTCACAGCAGCAAAAGCTGCGTTTTTACTGTTGAAAATGTGCGTTATGTTTTTCGTCATAACTTGAAATCTGTGTAGAATTAGGTCACGAAATTTGTACTGTAGATGGACACTGATGTCGCAGTAATTCTTCCACTGGAATTTCATAAATCGGACTTACGATGAATTTTAAATAAATTATTCTGTGGACTGCAGTCAGAAAGTGATGAATCTGATTGCAGTCAAGTAAATGATTTTTTATAAATATTGGTAATGAATTGGATCCCGAGATTTTTACAAAATTATATTTGGATCATTTAATACCTTCTATAAAAAGTTGGGAATTTTTGGAATAGGTTAACTATTTTATTAAAATTCCCGAAAACAGCCCAGTTTTGAATGTAAAAGCTGAAACGACATAAGTAGTAATTTGCGTGTCTAAATGTCGGGTAGGTTATCTGAGAATGATCTAACGTGATTATATGTCAATGAAAGTGTTATGTGCAATGTCGTGTGTTTGCTTATGAATGGGAATAGATGGGAAGTTTATATGGGCATGAACCATTAAAGTGAGTGCATGTTATGTGGTAGATGCATGTAGGAACTTCGTGCTTATTTGAAGTCACTAATGAACTAAGTGGTAATCATACTAGGACGTGATTGACTGACCTTGACTGTTAGCTATTTTTGAGAGTCAAACCGAGCAACCAAAGGTGAGTTCACACACTTTCTAAGGCATGGGATTCCTGGTGGTTGGGAATGGGTTAATGAATTAAAACGAAACCTACATGTCCCTCCTTGGGTACTATATGTACCGCCATCCTCCATAGGTAGGATGCCAATATAAATCCTGCGTATTCTCCTTGGGTAGAATACGTACGTTCGTCCTCCTTGGGTAGGACAACAACCTTAAAACTTACTAGACAAAACTCTATCATTAAGTCCCTCATCTTATATCGACTTAATCGCCGATGCCAATGGCGAGCGGGTTATTAGTTAACAACGCTATTAGGTTTAACAAACCTCACACCGTGCCAGTCGGACGGTCGTGTACTAATGGACTATGGCAAACTGTCAATGATGATAGACATTGACGTAGGGCACAATTATTGTTCGTCAGTTGTCGATATCATAACGGTCTAGTGGTTCACATGGGGAAGTCCCCACTAATTATGGGTATGGTTTGGGAAAGAAGGAAACTGGTTAATCATATTTTCAACTATGGGGTAACCCCCACGGCAAGTAAGCCAGCTAAACGAAAACCATGTTTTTGGAAACGACTTAAAACGAACACCCAACTGTGAACTCACTCAACTTTGTTGTTGACTCCTTGTTACATGCCTTGCAGGTCGTTAGGTATCTATGGAGCTTGCACAGGGAGGCGTGGTCGTTGTGGGACATGGACTGTCGAGTCCCATGTTAAACATTTAAACTTATGAACTTATTGAACTTATGTTTTGGGTTTTATCTTTAATGCTTCCGCTGTTTAATTTGAACTTGGTTAACTAGCTTTTGGTCATCAATTGTATTGTGGTTGGTTTTATTTACTTATTACGTCGTTCAATATGATTGGTGGCTCGATCCTGGTCATGTCACGCCTCCAAGCGGTGATACTCCGCAGGGTGGATTTTGGGGGTGTGACAGATTGGTATAAGAGCTATTGGTTATAGTGAACTTGGTTTTAAATAGGGAAAAGCTTTTTGACAAAACCAGACTATAACCTGTACAATGCTCAACGATCCACAACGACGCTTCGCTCCACGTGCAAGACTCAACATTCTAGGTGACATGGTTTATGTTTATATTACCTACTTGTTAGTTACATGGTACATTGTTCATGGTATGCATTAGTTAAAGTGATAACTGCTATTTGAACCTTGTGTGTTTGCTCTCTTCTGTCACTCCACACTTACGCACGCTGCGACACCTTTCTTACATGTGTTTCCCTCGATGTGAAGATCATGAGGGGGCATCTCAACTTAACCCAGGGTCAGCTGACGGATTTGATTAACGAATGGATTGCTGAAGCCTTAGCAACCCAAACAGGGAGTCAACCCATGCACCCTCAAACACGCATGGGCACCTTCAAGGCGTTCCTGGAATGCAAACCTCCCACTTTCGACGACACTGAAGGGGCAATCAGCCTTCTCCACTGGATCCGAAGAATTGAATATACATTCGAAGAGAGTGAAAGCCCTGCCAACAAACGAGTAGAGTACGCTACTGGCATGTTGCAAGGGAAAGCGTATTCTTGGTGGAACGCAAAGGTTCAGATGCTCGGGTTGGCAGACTCGAATGCCACCCTCTGGAGCGACTTAAAGGATTTGATTAAGGAAGAGTTCTGCCACCTGGACGACATTCTGAAACTTGAAATAGAGTATTATGGTTTGAAGATGGAAGGATCAGAGATTGAGGCGTACACAAAGAGGTCTAACGACTTGGCTGCCTTATGTCCTAACTTGTCACAACCCATATCTAGATGAATCAAGCTATACCTCAGAGGCTTAGTCCCGGAAATCCAAGGGTCAGTAATTGTGGCCAACCTTTCCACAATCCAGCAAGTCGTTCGTTTGGCACACCAGCTCACCGATCAGGCGGTGGAAGAGGGCAAGCTGCCCAAGCGTATTAACGCTACTACTACTGATGCTCCCAGTGACAACAAGCGCAAGTGGGATGGAAATTCAGGCAAGGGTTCTACTTCAGTTCAGTCTCAGTCCCAGCAGCAAAAGACAGATGAACACAGGAGCCCCAGTCAGCAGCCTTCTGGAAATCAAGGTCAGGGTGGATACAGGGGAAATCACCCTAAGTGCAATCGATGTAGTTTGCACCATAACGGGCCGTGCAAAAAGGGTCATTGTCAGAGATGTAACAAGCTTGGACATGAAGCTAAAGATTGCCGGAGCTCACGTCCTGCGAATCTGAATCAACAACAGCAGCCACAAGCTCCCCAGAACCAACAGCAACACCAGCAGGGTAATAAGGGATGCTTCCAGTGCGGTGCTGAGGGTCACTTCAAGAGGCACTGTCCACAACTGAATCGAAATCAGAATCAGAACAACAACCAAGGAAATGAGAACAACAATGGAGGCAACAATGGAGGCAAAAACGGGAGTAACAATAATGGCAATGGCGCCCGAGGTCGTGCCTTCGTGATTGGTCAGGCTGATGCAAGGAACGATTCCAACGTGGTGATGGGTAAGTTTCTTCTGGATGACTTCTTTGTTACTGTTTTATTCGATTCAGGTGCTGATACTAGTTATATGTCCTTAAAAGTTAGTCAAATGCTTAAGCGCACCCCAACACTTTTGACCACCAAACACACGGTAGAGCTAGCAAACGGTAAAAGTCTCGAGGCCACACACATAGTTAAGGGTTGTAACCTCGTCCTAGCTGGTCAGACCTTCTCTATCGATCTTATTCCTATCGTTCTGGGTAGTTTCGACGTTGTTATTGGGAGGGATTGGTTATCTCATCAGCAAGCGGAAATTCTTTGCAACGAGAAGATTGTCCGCATCCCTCGTTCTGGTGAAGAACCCCTCGTGATTCATGGCGACAAGAGTGGTGCTGTTGTAGGCATCATCTCTTTCCTTAAGGCCCAGAAGTGGTTGCGAAAGGGCCACACTACCATTCTAGCCCTTGTTACTGGCGCATCAATGGAAGAAAAGAGAATTGAAGACATTCCTATTGTGCGCGACTTTCCTGAGGAATTACCCGGTCTTCCGCCTCATCGTCAAGTTGAGTTTCAAATCGAGCTAGCTCCTGGAGCAGCGCCCATAGCTCGAGCACCTTATCGTCTAGCTCCATCAGAACTTGAAGAACTGTCCACGCAACTACAAGAACTCTTGGAAAAGGGTTTCATACATCCTAGCTCTTCGCCTTGGGGAGCTCCAGTGTTATTCATAAAGAAGAAAGACGGTACCTTCAGAATGTGTATTGACTACCGCGAGCTCAACAAGGTGACCGTGAAGAATCGTTATCCTCTTCCACGCATTGATGACTTATTCGACCAGTTGCAAGGGTCGAGTTTCTACTCAAAAATTGACCTGAGGTCAGGTTACCATCAACTGAGAGTTTGAGACAATGATATCTCTAAAACAGCATTTAGAACTCGTTATGGGCATTACGAGTTTCTGGTTATGCCTTTCGGATTGACGAATGCACCAGCGGTCTTCATGGATCTCATGAACAGAGTGTGCAAACCTTACCTGGATATGTTTGTTATTGTTTTCATCGACGATATCCTGATCTATTCGAAGAGTCAGGAAGAACACGAGCAACACCTGAGGCTTATTTTGGAACTTCTTCGAACAGAGCAGTTGTATGCCAAATTTTCGAAATGTGACTTCTAGCTTCGCGAAGTCCACTTTCTAGGCCATGTGGTAAACAAGGATGGGATTCATGTTGATCCATCCAAGGTAGACTCGATCAAGAACAGGCCTGCACCCCGTACACCAACAGAAATCCGCCAATTCTTGGGTTTGGCGGGCTACTACAGAAGATTCATCAAGGATTTCTCTAAGATTGCGCAACCTCTCACCTCACTGACTCAAAAAGGTGTCACCTACCGTTGGGGTGATGCACAGGAATCTGCTTTTCAGCACTTAAAAGATAGACTTTGTAGCGCGCCTATCCTTTCATTGCCTGAGGGCACAGATGATTTTGTGGTTTATTGCGACGCCTCCATCCAAGGACTTGGTTGCGTGTTGATGCAACGTGACAAGGTCATTGCCTACGCATCATGCCAACTTAAGGTTCACGAAAGGAACTACACTACGCACGATTTGGAATTGGGAGCAGTTGTTTTCGCGCTTAAGATATGGAGACATTACCTGTACGGTACCAAGTGCACCATTTACACCGATCACAGGAGTCTCGAGCATATCTTCAAGCAAAAGGAATTAAACATGCGACAACGCCGATGGGTCGAGCTCTTGAATGATTATGAATGTGCGATTAAGTACCATCCGGGCAAAGCCAATGTTGTGGCCGACGCCCTCAGTCGAAAGGATACTATACCTAAACGTGTGCGAGCGTTACAACTTACCATCCAATCTAGTCTTCCTGCCCAAATACGAGATGCTCAGGTTGAAGCGTTGAAGGCAGAGAACATCAGGGCTGAGTCCTTACGAGGATCGAGGAAACGGTTAGAACAAAAGGAAGACGGCGCCTACTATGTAAACGGGCGTATCTGGGTTTCACTCTATGGTAATCTACGTGAGCTTGTGATGGATGAGGCACACAAGTCTCGTTATTCGGTACATCCTGGTTCGGATATGATGTACCACGATCTCAAGACTACGTATTGGTGGCCTGGTATGAAAGCCAACATAGCAACCTACGTCAGTAAATGCTTGACTTGTGCTAGGGTCAAGGTCGAATATCAGAAACCATCAGGTCTACTCCAACAACCAGAGATCCCGACATGGAAATGGGAGCAAATTTCCATGGATTTTGTTACTGGCCTGCCTAGATCTCAACGCGGAAATGATACCATTTGGGTAATCATGGATCGACTGACCAAGTCTGCACATTTCCTGGCTATCAAGGAAACGGATAAGTTTTATACTCTAGCAGGTGTCTACCTAAAGGAAGTAGTATCAAGGCACGGAGTGCCAACCTCCATCATTTCTGATCGAGACTCACGTTTTACATCTGAATTTTGGCAAGCTATGCACAAGTCCTTTGGTTCTCGATTAGACATGAGCACGGCATATCATCCGCAGACGGATGGGCAATCTGAACGCACCATCCAAACCCTTGAAGACATGCTTAGGGCATGTGTAATCGACTTTGGTAATGGCTGGGAAAAACACCTCTCGTTAGTGGAGTTTTCGTATAACAACAGTTACCACACCAGCATCCAGGCCGCTCCGTTCGAGGCATTGTACGGACGGAAGTGCCGATCACCTCTCTGTTGGGCAGAAGTTGGTGACAGCCAAATCACAGGCCCATAACTTATGGTAGACACGACTGAGAGGATTGCTCAGATACGACAACGAACGGCGGTAACTCGTGACCGTCAGAAAAGCTATGCAGATAAGCGACGAAAACCACTCGAGTTCCAGGTTGGGGATCGAGTGCTACTTAAAGTCTCACCTTGGAAAGGTGTAGTTCGTTTTGGTAAACGAGGCAAACTCAATCCGCGTTATGTCGGACCGTTTGAAATTATTGAGAAAATTGGCAAAGTCGCTTACAAGTTGAATCTACCTGAAGAACTCAGCGGAGTTCACAATGTTTTCCATGTGTCGAATCTGAAGAAGTGTCTGTCAGATGAGACCCTCATAGTTCCCTTAAAGGAGCTCACAATCGACGACCAGTTGCGATTCGTCGAGGAACCAGTTGAAATCACAGACCGAGACGTTAAGATTCTCCAGCATACCAGAATACCCCTTGTTCGAGTCCGTTGGAACTCCCGTCGTGGCCCAGAGTATACCTGGAAACGAGAAGACCAAATGAAACTCAAGTATCCCCAGTTGTTTAAGAAAAGTGCAACCACTACTGAGGCTGAAGCTACTGCAGAATTTCGGGACGAAATTCCAAACCAACGGGGGGATGATGTGACACCCCAGGAAAACCAGTAAACCATGCAACTTAACTAGCTTCCTCAGTAACCACGCACTAAATTTCAGGACGAAATTTTCTTATCAGGGGGAGAATGTGACAACCCTCGTAATTACATGTATTCGTACGATTGATTAAAATTATATTGTGCTTAATGATTGTGCAGAAACTTGACTAAATGGTCCTGAATATTTTCCTAAGTGTTAGGAATTATAAGTGTTGCAAAAAGATACAGAAAAGACACTAAACGGAATAATTAAACACTTTAACGAAACAGTATCTAACCGAACAACCGGACATTACTCGAAACACTAAATTTTTGTCAAATACATTGTTTTATTATTTCTTGGCTAGTCGTGATACCCGTACATCATAACACCTATTAAAATATCTACTAATTAGTATATAGAATTTTATACTTGGAATCTAATTTACATTTACCAACTTGGTCACAAAATTTACATCCAACGCCCCCCCCCCCTAACCGAATTCGGTCCCAAGAGGACCCACCATATTTTACCACCATGCCTTCCAAGATTTATCCTATATTATATTAGATTGTTTCTTGTTGTAGTAAAAACAATATTTTTTTATAGGTAAGGATTATAAGTATGGCCAACACTCTTTCATATCTTTCATAAGATTACACCCACTCTTTCACTCTCTCCTCTCTCCCTCTCGGCCACCCTTAACCGCCACCATCACCACCATTTCACCACCATCATTCATCCATTTTCTAAGCTTCATTCAAGTGTTGGAAGAAGGATCAAAGGTGCTTGAAGTTGTAGATCATCAAGAGCTTTCATACATTACTTTCATCATCCATTCTCACCATCTTTTTCACTAGAGTTCTTCCCTAGCTTTAAGCTAGTTGTAAGGTCCTTTGATCTTTGTTTACTTCTCATTTGTTTGATGGTTAATAGTTATATTATGATGTAGAACACTAAAAGATCATAAACATAAGTCTTGAACATAAAGCTAACATGATGATGAGATAAGATGAAATCTTGATGAAATAAAGTTGTTTTGATATGTTGCTGATTACTTGCTGATTACTTGTTAATGTTAAATGTCTTTGTTGATCACTAAACATGTTAACGGAACGAATAGAACTCGCGTTAGAGCGCTATAAGCTGAAAACAGCTTCTGTCCAAACATTTACAGCCAACTTCTGTTGGCTGTAAACAGGTCGATACTTATCGAAAAACTGATTTTCTTGAATCTATAACGTGTTATTTCGAAATAAGGTTCTAATGGCACTGGAATCATAATTTTTGAACTTCGTTTGCTATTTTTAAAGGGTCGTTTTTCACAGCAGCAAAAGCTGCGTTTTTACTGCTGAAAATATGCGTTATGTGTTTCGTCGTAACTTGAAATCTGTGTAGAATTAGGTCACGAAATTTGTTCTGTAGATGGACACTGATGTCGTAGTAATTCTCCAACTGGAATTTCATAAATCGGACTTACGATCAATTTTAAATAAATTATTTTTGTGGACTGCAGTCAGAAAGTGATGAATCTGATTGCAGTCCGGTAAATGATTTTTTTATAAAATATTGGTAATGAATTGGATCCCGTTATTTTTATACAATAATATTTGGATCGTTTAAGACCTTCTATAAAAAGTTGGGAATTTTTGGAATAGGTTAACTATTTTTTTAAAATTCTCGAAAACAGCCCAGTTTTGAATGTAAAAGCTGAAACGACATAAGTAGTAATTTGCGTGTCTAAATGTCGGGTAGGTTATCTGAGAATGATCTAATGTGATTATATGTCAATGAAAGTGTTATGTGCAATGTCGTGTGTTTGCTTATGAATGGGAATAGATGGGAAGTTTATATGGGCATGAACCATTAAAGTGAGTGCATGTTATGTGGTAGATGCGTGTAGGAACTTCGTGCTTATTTGAAGTCACTAATAAACTAAGTGGTAATCATACTAGGACATGATTGACCGACCTTGACTGTTAGCTATTTTTGAGAGTCAAACCGAGCAACCAAAGGTGAGTTCACACACTTTCTAAGGCATGGGATTCCCGGTGGTTGGGAATGGGTTAATGAATTAAAACGGAACCTACATATCCTCCTTGGGTAGGATATGTACTGCCATCCTCCATAGGTAGGATGCCAATATAAATCCTGCGTATTCTCCTTGGGTAGAATACGTACGTTCGTCCTCCTTGGGTAGGACAACAACCTTAAAACTTACTACACAAAACTCTATCATTAAGTCCCTCATCTTATATCGACTTAATCGTCGAGGCCAATGGCGAGCGGGTCATTAGTTAATAGCGCTATTAGGTTTAACAAACCTCACACCGTGCCAGTCGGACGGGCGTGTACTAATGGACTATGGCAAACTGTCAATGATGATAGACATTGACGTAGGGCACAATTATTGTTCGTCAGTTGTCGATATCATAACGGTCTAGTGGTTCACATGGGGAAGTCCCCACTAATTATGGGTATGGTTTGGGAAAGAAGGAAACTGGTTAATCATATTTTCAACTATGGGGTAACCCCCACGGCAAGTAAGCCAGCTAAACGAAAACCATGTTTTTAGAAATGACTTAAAACGAACACCCAACTGTGAACTCACTCAACTTTGTTGTTGACTCCTTGTTACATGCCTTGCAGGTCGTTAGGTATCTATGGAGCTTGCACAGGGAGGCGTGGTCGTTGTGGGACATGGACTGTCGAGTCCCATGTTAAACATTTAAACTTATGAACTTATTGAACTTATGTTTTGGGTTTTATCTTTAATGCTTCCGCTGTTTAATTTGAACTTGGTTAACTAGCTTTTGGTCACCAATTGTATTGTGGTTGGTTTTATTTACTTAATTACGTCGTCCAATATGATTGGAGGCTCAATCCTGGTCATGTCACGCCTCCAAGCGGTGATACTCCGCAGGGTGGATTTTGGGGGTGTGACAACAACTAACAACACATCTAAAACAACATTTCAACATTTAAAAAGATATACATTTATAATCAAACAACAACCGAGAATATCAAACTCAACATGATTTTAACACAAAAACAAAAAACCTGCAAACTACATAAACATTTACCCATTACTAGAACACTTTGAGCACACAAAAAAATATTAATAGCCATTTTAACAAAAAAAAATCAAGTCTGAAATGTTTTTTCAAAATAAAACACTCAAGAGATTGTTGTTCTTGGTGTTCAGATGAACACGATGAAGAGTGTTGTTTCTCTCTCTAAAATAACAATTTCCTCTCTCTAAAACACTTACCGGATCTAGAGCCTTCCGATGAACACGACGAAGATTGTTGTTTCTCTCTCTAAAACATAAACTTTCTCTCTCTATAAAACTTCATCTTGTCATCGTTCACACAAATGAAGAGATCGAATGGGGGTGATGATGGTTTGATATTTAGAATTTTGAATCTTGAACACAGAAAATTAAAGATATGGGATGAATGAATATTGAAGAGAGAGAATTAGAGATATGGGATGAGGATGGTTTGATGGTGACAAGTTGAATAAGAAGAGAGAGAATGAGACATGAGGTAATGATGGTTATAATATTATAATATATAATTTGTACATAATACATGTTGTTTTACCCAAATGCCCCTCAATCCACTCATCAACCCAAAGAAAGTAATTAATTTAAATCAACAAAGCTTAAAAAATCATGAACCCTTGGATGATCTAGATCAATGGTTATAAATCGGGTTTCTTAGGTTTTCTTACCACAAATAAGTTTTCTATAGATCATTTCCCTATATATATATATATATATATATATATATATATATATATATATAGGAACAGGATCAGGAGAGAACGCTTCCAAGTGTGAGAACGGTGAGAACGATTCTCAGCCACAAGATCTTAGTGGTTTGTGGCTAAGATTGATGAGGTGACATTTTTGTAAATAATAGGGGTCTTGGAACTACCAGGAGGGGTAAAATAGGAAGATCCAAACAAAGGTGCACATGATAATCACATGTCATTTTCCCCCATCGTATTTAAACGACAATAACTTTTTTATACGTGATTATTTTTCGAAAAAAAATACACCATAAAACTCAGCGTTTTTTAATCTTTCCAACGAGTATACTATTGATATACTTTTCGAAAAAGAATTAGCTGGGTTTTATGGCGTTTTTCTGAACTGCGTGTTTTATGACGTTTTAGACTAGGTATTTTCATGGCGTTTTTCTGAACTAGGTGTTTTATGGCGTTTTAACTAGGTATTTTCATGACGTTTTTCTGAATTGAGTGTTTTATGGCTTTTTCAACTGAGTTTTTCATGGCGTTTTTCTGAACTGGGTGTTTTATGGTATTTTTACAGTACAAATTATGATTTTTCTAAGCTCAAAAAATATTCATTTAGGCGGATGGCTAAAAAAATGGTTTTTTTGAGCTGTTGTAAATTATAGCTCAAAAAAATAGTTTTTTTTTTTTTTTTTTTGTTATGGCGTTTTAAAACTGGAGTGGGAGCTATCTCAAAAAAAAATGGTTTTTTTGAGCTGTTGTAATTTATAGCTCAAAAAATAGTTTTTTTTTTTTTTGTTATGGCGCTTTAATTTGGGAGCTGGCTCAAAAAATGGTTGTTTTGAGTTGTAATTTATAGCTAAAAAATAGTTTTTTTTTTGTTATTGCGTTTTAACTTGAGAGCTGGCTCAAAAAATTGGTTTTTTTGAGCTGTTGTAATTTATAGCTAAATTTTTTTTTTGTTATAGCGTTTTAACTGGGAGCTATATGGCTCAAAAAATTGTTTTTTTGAGCTGTTGTAAATTATAGCTCAAAAAAATAGCTTTTGAGTGTTTTATGGCGTTAAAAAATGGTTTTTTTGAGCTGTTGTAAATTATAGCTCAAAAAATTGCTTTTGAGTGTTTGGCGTTTTTCTAAATTGGGTGTTTTATGGCGTTTTATTTGAACACCCAATTCATGCGAGTGGGTCTTTTGACAATATTATCCCTTAGTGTAATTTAACAACAATGCCACGTGTCACCACCAAAATCGTTCTCACCGTTCTCACACTTTTCACCGTTCTCTCTAAATCCTGACCCTATATATATATATATATATATATATATATATTATTACTATTATTTCTAGGGGTTCATTCAATATTGCATATTTCGCTCATCATACTTCCAAACGAGCGTTTCCCCTATTTGCCTTATTCTCTCTCCTTCATCAACTAACTCCTCACCAAACGTGCAGAGTTCTTGCACGTTTTCGGTACTCATTGGTGGTGGCGATGCGAGTATTGGTTCAGGGTACGGTGGTAAAGGGTCTCTAGACGGGTATGGGTTTTCTAGGATTTCCCTAACATATTGGTCAGCATCCCAATATGGATCTAGAGGGTCAAAATTTGGGTATGGGCTACAGGGTTTGGTATGGGTTCCTCTTGTGGATAGAGTTCTCGATAATCCCTATGGTCGTCATTCCATGGATCGTATGCTAAGGGATTGGGTGCTGGAACTCTAGGTATCTCATATGGGTTAAAAGCTGGTATGGGAACTAGTTCTTCTTGGTTGGGTTCTATTTCCATAGGCTGAGTGGGAAACAGTGGTAGTGGCTGTGGTGCAATGATTTGTTCTAGGTTTGGGTCTGCGGCAGTGGTAGCTAATATGTGAAAGTTGGCCAATCGCCTATTGATTATGTCTTGCGTCTGGGCGTTCATCTCCCTATTTGTTGCTGCTAAAGCCCTTTGTTGCTACAATTTCCTCATTCTTTTCCTACACTCATATGCTCCCCGACTGAACCATCCTCTCTTTTTGATAGGGAATGGTTCTGCGGATTGCGCTTTAAAGATGAATATCCCCTCTTCGGTGTCAGCTAAGTACCCCGAAGGAGTAGGCTGGGAGGAAGTTCCTTCATCTCTAGGAGAACTTAACAATTGACGATAAGCGTCCGATGGTCCTTGATCACTCATACTGTAAACTAATAGATTATCAAATAACACAAAACAATAATATACACGTATGCACATAGTCACATAGATTATTTCCTAATAGAATTTACAATTTCAATGTCAGCAGAACACTTCTGTGGCTGAAATCAGTGGCTGTAGCTCTGATACCACCTCCTGTCGCAACCCCCGACCCCTTGCCACGGGAGGCGGGCGGCCGCGAGCTTCGCACATTCGGTGGTATCGGTGCTTATTTCATTTTGGCAGCGAAATTTACACCAGGACCGTAGTTAGGAAATATTTTATTAGAGTAAAACACCTCATTTGATAAATATTAAACACATGGGTAAAACCCAAGTTTCCATTCATAATCTGTTTGTAGGGATAAACCATAATTTATTGAAATAAAACTTCTTCTTTATTTAGGTAACTTTTATAGCCACTTTTCCAAGCCTTCAATGCTCTCTAGCTGGCTTCTATTTTGGCTTTCACATTTTGTTACCTGAAACGCGTTTAAAACATTTTTGTCAGTGGGAAATACTGGTGAGTGAATCCCAGTTTAATCAAAACAAGTTTTATCATTGTACAACATTGAGGGAAATCCAGCAATTACATTTGTTTATATCTACTTTAATTACCACCCACGGTACTGTCAATCCTGACTGGTGGCCATGCTACTACTCACATTGTAGTAACAAATTTTATATACAAAACCCCGACATATCGACGATAATTGTAGAATTACAAATACTCAATCAGTGTTAAATATAATTTAAAACATTTGAGGTTTTGTAAAAACAGTTTATAAACAGAAAGATTACTCACATTTTGTGATTTCCTGGTTATGATATATTAATTTAAACAATGCACATGCGTTAGTATAATAACCCAAATTTACATTAGCTATACCCTCCCCGAAACAGAACTCCAATGACTGAGCCAGGCAGAGCCTTGACATGCGTTACGGAGCACTAGATCAATCGGGCAGCGTATCTAATACGTAACCGGGGGTTATAATACTTACAACGAGGCAGAGCTTCTCTAATTAGGGGGTATTATACCCGGAATTATAATTTCTATTCAGAGATTTAGAGAGAAAGATCGAGATTTGAACGATTTGCAACTGAATGCCGATCTCCTCTATTTATAGTGCCTGATCGGCACTTTGTCGCCCCCCGCGAGAGCCGAAGAAAAGGTCTTCGCGGCCCGCGATAGACCCCGTGTCTCGTATAGGTTTGCTGAGTTGACCCACTAGCCTTGACACGAGCCTACCACGTGGCAGCTCAGGGTGCGGCCTGGTGGCCAAGCTGTCGCGGCCGACGACAGACTAAGGGGAGTCTGTCGCGACCTGCGAGGACCCCCTGGTTTTTGTTTTATTTGATTTTTGTTAAAATAAAGGTATTTCGGGCCCACTTTTCGTATACGGGGTGTATTTTAGGGCGTATAGGGGTGTTTTAAGTATTTTAGGAGAGTTGTTATAAATAGCTTCATTTCAAGTTACCTGAAACGCGTTTTAAAATATTTTATCAGCAAGAAATATTGACGAGTTCATTCCATTTTATAAAAAGACACATTGTTATAAGTTTACAGTATTAAGAGCAATTACAATGTTTATATCTAACCAAAAACTCCAAGTACTTGTCACTCGACGGATCTATGACTATGGTCATATCACACATTGGCTACCCATGTCCAATTATCAAGGTTATCAAGTAATGTATACAAAACCCCATAATACCAGCAGTATTTTGTAGAATACAAAGACAATCACTGTAAGTATAATTAAAAACATTTGAGATTTTGTAAAGCATTTTAAATATGGCTAACAATAAGGTGACAAAAGGAGAATGACTCACAAACTGTGAGAAAAAGAGAATGACTCATATTGTAAACTTAGATTTTACTACAGGATTCCTGGTAATATTTTCTGATTATTTTCTTGAGTTTCTATTAAAAATATACAATGCACGCGTGTTAGTATAATAACTCAATTCAACTTTATCAAACCCCAACTTAGTTTACAAAGCATAGCCTTTATCAGGCAGCGCTTTGGCATCCGTTGTTGGGCTCAATAATCAGACAGGGTATCGAATCAGTGATCAGGGGTTAAAACACTTACAACGGGGCAGAGCTTTGCGATATTAGGGTATTATTTTCGTTCTATATGTTGAGAGAAAGAAAGAAATGTTGAGCGATTTGAACTGCAGCTGAAACGTTCTATTTATAGCTGAAATCTGAGTCTCTCGCGCCCCGCAACAGCCTAAGGTCGTGCCTTTCGCGGCCCGTGAGAAACCCCTAGCTAGGCATAGGGTTGACCAGTCATCACTGTAGGTTGAACACGTGGACGACACATGTCGTCAAACGTGCCCAGAATGTTACAAGCCTCTCGCGCCCCGCGAGAGGTTTGTTCTTCATCTGTCGCGACCCGTGACGGGCATAAAATCATTATTTTATTCATTTTCCAAACTAAATATCATTACGCGAGTTCGTTTTTTTATTTACGGAGTGTTTTAGGACATTTTTGAGGGTTGTTATAGAGCTAGCCCATTATTTTAGGGGTATCTTGATTTTTTTACCGTCCAATCATACAATAATAAAAAAACAATAATAAGTAAAGTAAAACAAATAACTAATAGATTTGTTATCTTCTTTTTTCCATAGCTTAAAATCATTCCATCACATGTCATCTTTTACTTCAAAGAATTCAAGTACCTAGTTTAACAATAACAAAGAAAACGAAAAACTATAACTTTTTGTAAAATTTTACTTATCTAAACAAAAAACATTTATGATTTATAGTCTTAAACCCTAAGAAATATACAAAGTATAATTCTGCATAAACTATAACATTAAACAAGATATCAAAGGACAAGAAAACTCAAAAATCAGGTCAAACCCAATATGTCAATGTTGGTCAACGACGTCGATTTCAGTCAAACAACAAGGACGGTCAAACAGTTAACATCAGAGACGGTTCCAGCAGGCTTCAGCTGGGATGATTTTGTACAGATATCAGGCTTCAGCAGGGACGACCAAACAACAGGGCCAGGGACGATTCCAACAGAGTCGCTGGCTTCTGTTCAACACAGATACTTCTTCGACATTTGGTTTTCCAAATTCCCACCTTTCAATTCTATCACCAATTGGGTTAAGCTTTGTTATTTACCAATTGGGCCTCCTATCAAATCTACTATTGTTTATTTGGGCTTATTTTATAATTCGGGCTTAATTATTCTACAAGTTTTCGTGTTGTAAAATTGTTAGGGCTTATAAAAATGAGATTTTAGTAATATCAAGTATCCTATTTTTTTGTTACGGGTATCCTCGTATTTTTTGAGGTTATCCTTTGTATAAAACCGGAAAAAAGAAACACTATCAATACGGGGTTGTGCCGTAGCCCATGCTACGGCTCCTAGTTCCGCCCTTGCATCTATGCATATATGGAATTCATAATGCTTTCCAATGTACCAATATAGCGATGAAGGCCTTTGAAGACAAATACAAGTGTATATATAATATGGCCTTCAAAGAATCCTTGAAGTTTCTTACAAATAAGAATGGGGATGATAGTTTCTTAGATGAACCACAAGTATTTACATCCAACATTGCCGCCTTTGGTTTTGTTGTTCTTTTTCTCTACAAGTGGAAGTAGAGGTTGCAATTTCAATCCGATTGGTCAACTTAGGTTGTATTTGTGTTATAAGATGTTAAACATGTAACATATGAATAGGCTAAAATTATTGAGATCAAAGGAAATCTGAAGTGAATTCAAACACATACAACCATCTAATGATTTTATATGAAGAATGCGCACAAAGTAATAATGATTTTTTTGTTAAGCAAATTTAAATTTTAGTACATTATTAATTTACAAAATTTAAATATCCGGTCCAACTTGTTACCAAACCCTCTGGAGGCTGTCATAAATTGAAAGAACATTTTTTCTGAAACGGCAAATTCGGATCACTGACGTACCACTGGAGTATCATCGTGCCATCAGCGGAAGCACCCGATCATATCCATCTCCACTAGGCATAATGTCTATACACAAATTCAGGAGGAAACCCAATAAATATGTGAAAACCCCCCTTTAGAAATCAAATCCAGGACCTATTGGTCCCAAACATCCCACCAATGATGGTGAAAATGTTATGTCACCTAAACATTAGCAGTTTTATTATCACTATAACTAAAAATAACAGATGTTTAGTGATAGTGAGTGATCTTTTTCTAATTTTTTAAATCCATTTTATTTATTATTTTTAAATAATTAGTCTTATTTATATTGAAACAATTACTTGCCATCCAAAGTTCGACTCAAACATGTATTAAAACTGGTTACGAGACCTGTAGGGGTGAGCAAGTTTAGGTTCGGACCGAAAATAACCGAGAACCGACATATTTTTTTAAAACAACTTTGTTTTCGTTAATATTAATATCGAAATGTTCAGAAAAGAATAGCAAGACCATGTATTTAGTTTTGTTAACTATCGAGCACGAGTTATTTGAGAAAAAAAAACCCAATTAAGTTTGAAATTAAATATTATAATAAAAAATAAATATTAGATGAAAGCATTTAATTGGCCATACAAATATTAAAAAAATATTTAAATAAATACTGAAATCAAAATGGGGAAAGCTTTCACACCATGGAACGACTCATGCCCAACCCAATGATGCTCACACCACAGAGCATCGGAGCAGTGTGTCGAGGTCGTGGAGTCTAGGTGGCACCCCACCCCTCGCATCATCACGTAGTATACACACATGATCTTCGACTACTCGGAGTGGAAGGCGCTTGAAGGGGGCGTGGAGCGCCACGTGTTTGCCATATTAGTAGAAGGGGCATTTGTTGGATATGAGAGTGTGTGTTTGTATGTGTTTTTGATAAAATAGTTTAACAAATTTAACAATTTATCAAAGCATGCAATAATAAACACATCACTCGAAGGCTTCTTTGTCGATCTTGTATTGTGAGGATCATGAGTGATTAACATCTCTCTGAATTCTATTAAGGTTTTTCTCAGAAAACAGAGTATTAGAACAATAGAATGTCCTGATTGGTCTCATTCTTCTCAAGTCCTGGTCACTTTAATCAGTTATCAATATGAGCTCAGGTTATCTTCTGAATCAACTTTTAAGTCACCTCAGTGTAACCTTGCTCTGCTACTAAGTATTGGATCTGAGAGTGTGTGTTTGTGTGTGTTTTCAATAAAATAGTTTAACAAATTTAACAATTCATCAAAGCATGTAATAATAAACACATCAATAAATACACAACTGGATTTGGGAAATGATTCTCAAGTGATTCAGTTATATTCAATCTGATTTAAAAACAATCAAAGTACAATTCACTCCCCCTCACTAGGTGCACTCTCTCTCTCTCTCTTAGTTCTTCTGCTTTTGTCTCTCTAGATTCTTTGATTAAAGGATATTCAGCTCTAAGAGTTCTCATGATTACATCATGTATTGTTCTATTTATAAAAGGAGTGAACTGCTGGTGACGTTACCATGAAAACGACCCAAAACAACCTATTAAATGATATAACTGCTAGCGGTTTGCAAAACCGCTGGACAGTTCGAATTAAACAACTATTACATTAAAACTACTGATAATACAAAGAAACTGCTAGGATTCCAAAACTGCTGGAACAATTCCAACACTTTTAGAATCCAGTACTTTTGTCTTCTATGTTGACTAGTATTTGGTCTTCAGCTTTGACTTGTTGACCCATTTGTTGACTTGTTGACCAGCACTTTGTCTTTTCAGCATTTGTACTTTGTCTTCCCATACTTTAAGCTAGTAATTCTTATTTCAACAATTTTGGATGGTTGTTAGTGAAGCTTTTAAGGGGGAACTTCTTGTACTTTTAAGTTGAACTTTAACATTATTCCATCAGGCAGGGAAGATGGTTCTTTTAGGTTTTGGCTTTCATCATCAACAGATTTTACATAACCTAACAACTTTGTCCTCAAAGCCCGAAAATCACAGGTTGGTTGTGGACGTTTTTTAGGACCCACTTTTTTTTAAATATAAAAACTAAACAACAACAACCAGTCACCAAATGGCTCAAACAACAACAGCCAATCACAAAACGCCACCTCACCCTCACCATATGCCCCCATGCCGGTGGTGATCTCCAAGCCCTTGCCCCCACGCCTAAGGACAAGGCGGTGTTTGGGGCTTCCTATGCCCCCTTCAAGCCCCACTCTATGTGGTCTTATAGCTAATTATAACCACTGACTGAATTGGTTGGGTTTCATAGAGCTAATTGTAGCTGCCTTATTGAACTAGTTATGTTTAATTGTCGCTAGGTTGACTTAACTAACTTCTTTATATATGTAACTGATTATTGACTTTCATTTACTATCTTAACATACGCCACCTCGAATTAACAATGTCAAGTTTCATTTTAGGTTGTTGGTGGTATTATCTTATTCATTGAGCTAGATTGGATTGAGTAGTTTCGAACTAATGAAGAACTATCGTTGACTCTTTTAGTTTAGAAATGCTTGCTACTTCAAGGTTGATGTGTTTCACATTGATGTTTGAACGTTGGTATTGAGATTAGCATCCAAATTTCGTTAACAAATATTTCATGGACATGTTTCATCGGTTGAGACGCGAGTTTAAGCTGTTGTTTGTGTACTTACACACTCGCCTCATTGACAAAAATTAACATTGAGCAGACCATAAACTTCAGATCCTGTGAAGAAGATACAAAGTCCGAAAGACAGAGGCGGAGGGACGTTTTTACAATTTTTTTAAATATTAATATAAAATGGTCATTTTAATTTTTTTTTAAACTAGGTTAGTTCCTCGTATGTTATACGGGTTGAACAATGTAAACTATATAATAAATCCTATGTATTCTAATACTTGAATTAAATATATGTAAAATTACTTTTATAATTTATAACCCGATTAGATGGTTATAAATTAATATTGATCATAATTTTATCACAATTAAATATAGTCATATATTTTTTTTAATGTTTTTCAGTGATGGATTATCGTATAGCACAAATATTTATTATGATTATCACAATTAACCTAGATTATTTATAATTATCATACTAAATAAGTCCTAAATCTTTTATAGCTGATTAATACCATATGTCCTCTAAGAGTTTACTTTATTATATAGTAAAGATAAAGATTTTAATTGTTATTTGTATAGATATAAATAATAATTATCTATAATAATTAGGTTGAAGAGATTAAACTAAATAATATTTCATAGGAGATTATCTTTAATTAATTAATTAGAAGATATTAAACTAAATGATAATTATCCATAGAGTACATGCATAATATTATAATAAGTGTCCCAAACATGGTTTCTTTTATTATATAGTATAGACAGGGGCGGACCTAGTAAGAGTCCAGGGTGGGCGGGCGCACCCCCTGAAAAAAAAAATTTAGTGTATTTTATAAGGTAAAATTCTCCCCGCACCCCTTGAAAATTTGGTTAAACCCCTTATCCGCACCCCTTGAACCCTTGAAAATTTGGTTAAACCCCTTATCCGCACCCCTTGAAAATTTTTTCTGGGTCCGCCACTGAGTATAGATGTATGTGGTGATAGATACCAAACGTAATACGCCAATACTATTTGGTAAATTGTAGATACTACATTGGTAATTTTCAAGGAAAGAAATGACAAACAACAAAATGTGATGTGAGATGACCATCTAGTTGATTAACTCTAAAAGTAGATTCCATAATTAATTATCTAGAAAAAACAAGGTATACATTTTTTTATATAATTATCAACCAAACAAAGTATACATTTCTTTTATATAATTATCAACGAAACAAAGTATACATTTTTTATATAATTATCAAGTATCAACATATCCAATAGTTGAATGAAAAAAGGTGGGGAAGATGCAAAGGATGGTGCATAATAGAGTGAAGATGATGATAGTGAAAGAAGAGAAATAATGGGATCAAGAGAAGTGAATGTAAAACTGGCATTACACGAGGACATGTTAAGAGGGGATAGGATGGGGTTGTGACTTGTCGCTCGTGTATGTTAAAAAGAAATTATTAGTTTTATTGTTTGAGGTTGAAGACAAATTTTATAATGTGACAAAGGCATTTTTGGTCTTTTATATTACTATATTTATGGGCTTCAAATATTTCCGCTTGCGGTGTGCGCATATAATGTATATATGTGTAGGCTCTCGGGGGTAAAAGTGAAATTGCACTAATTTTAACGTTATTCGTGAAAGTAACGTTAAAAGCGACAACCAGTTGATCATGCATCATGTGGTGGCGCTGATAGCTGAAAGACATGGGGATACATACACTAATTGGCCTTTGTCCCGGTTGTTGAGTGTCATGTGCCTTATGTCCAAGACTTGATGCAAAGCTACTATCGAGCCGGGGTCTCATTCGAAGCAGCCTCTTTATTCCTTCGGGGTAGAGGTAAGGTTGTCTACATCTTACCCTTCTCAGACCCTACCTTAGTTTTGCTATTGGTGGGATTTACTGAGTATGATGATGACGTTGAAATATTAATAGAGGATTGAAAGTTTACACGAGAAAAAGAAAATAATATAATCTTACCCTCCTCAGACCCTACCTTAGTTTTGCTATTGGTGGGATTTAGTGAGTATGATGATAAAGATAAATATTAATAGAGGACTGAAAGTTAGTCTACATGACAAAGGATGGAAACAAACAAAGTGAATATTGTTCTAAGCAACTTCTCACAAATGAAGCATGCTTCTTGGATTCTTGATAAAAAGGAGCTACACATGAGTATTTATTTTGCATCTTAAAAGCGTTAAACAAAAGTTTTATCTATCTTGAAGAGTGGAAATTTAAACCAACATTGTTGTTTTGTATCAGAACTCATAAATATGAGTAAACAATAAGACCTTCTTGAAGCTTTTCTCGAACAAAGTTGCACTCTAATTCAATATGTTTCGTTTGTTCATGATAGACTGGATTTCAAGCAATATGGATGGCCGCTTGACTTTCACACTTTCAGGAAATAGGTGTAATAGATCAAACAAAAAAGTTCATGGAGTAGATGGTTAACCAAGTAAGCTCAGTTAGGGCCGGCGTAACGTTTTTGGAGGTCCTAAGCGAACTACAAAGTCAGGGCCTTTATGAGACTTGAACCTAAAATAATATCAATCGGCAATCGCAAATCGCAAAATAAAGTCGTAAAATCGCGAATATCAAATAGCAAAATTGTTTTTTTTTATGGTTACTTAATCGCAAATCGCACTATCGGCAGCAATCGATTACCCCTAATTTCTCCCCCAATCGTCATTCACGTCGGTTGCAGTTAGTGAGGTCGCAAGTAATCAGGATAGTAGCGGAGGGTGCATAATTGTGTTCAAGAAAATCAGGGACCTAGTAACTTATGAATTCAAGAAAAAAGGGATTTGACCGATAATCTTTTAAGTTATGGGTGTAGATATTTTACTTGTTTGGATTATTATATCTTTACCTATTTGTTTATTCATTTAGGCTAAATACACATATAATATATGAAAAAAATTGAGGACCCTATTTTTGGAGGCCCTAGGCCTTTGCGTAGAATGCTATGCCTATCGGTCCGGCCCTAAGCTCAGCAATAACCCTTCTTACAATCTCATTGATCTATACTCTGTAGGAACCGTTCGCGTAAATAAATAAAAATAAACAAATTTTATTCAAAGATTACAATACAGAAAATAAAGAAAGCTGAAAACAATACAATTTACAACTGAAATAAATAAAAATACAAGAATGAAGATGAAGAAGATTGGCTGAGTCACGTGTAAACACGCTTCCCTTAAAACAAATTCCGAGTCTCCCAAGAGTACTCGTTTTGTTTCCCAGGGTACAAAGCCGGAGCAATAGTACTGCCGGAGTTCGCCTACAACCCGAAGGTTACCTTGAAAACTGCTAGAGAAAGATCAGGAAGCTGTTTGAGAGAAAGTGGTATTTGCTGTTGTGTTGCTGGTGTCCTCTACAGCTGGGTATGGAGCTGTATTTATACAGCTCCCGGTTTGAAACAGCCAAAAACAAATTAAATGAGAGGTTTAAATTGCATTAAACGTCTTCAATGCAATTTAATACGTCATTTATTTCTCAGTCAAAGCCTGTTAACTCGTCAGTTACGAAGCTGGACTGAAACTGCACTGTCATTCAATGCTGGAAGCTTCTTCGCGCGCACGCGCAAGTCACCCTGGTGCGTGCGCGCCCAGGTCTGCACGCCCATGCGCGGTGCGTCCTATTGGCTCACTGCCATGCGCGTGTGCGCCAGGTCCATGCGCACCTGCGCGTGTGCCACGTCACATGTGAGCCTCTACGAGCACGCCACACAGTCGCGCCGTATTGGCTCACTCTGGTGCGCCGCGCACGACACAGCAGGACCCATGCACCATGCGCAACCGCGCGCCTTCGTGCCACATGTACTCGCGCGCGGACTGCCACGTCACATTGCGCCTACGAGCACGCCACACAGTCGCGCCGTATTGGCTCACTCTGGTGCGCCGCGCACGACACAGCAGGACCCATGCACCATGCGCAACCGCGCGCCTTCGTGCCACATGTACTCGCGCGCGGACTGCCACGTCACATTGCGCCTCATCGCCCACGCCACGCGCGAGCGCGAGTAAGGGTACTCCGCACCCTTCGCGAGTACACTAGTGAGTGCTCCCATGAAATAATAAGGATGGAGAGTTCCCACTTAAATACCCCTTTAAGTTCCATCTCTTATCCGATGTGGGACAAGGTGCTACTTTCCCTTTTGTTTCAGCATTGAATGTTCCAAACACCCAACTTTGAGCATCGATATCTCATTCATTTTAGCTCCGTTTTGGACGTGGTTTAGTTCGTTGCGAAGCTCTCCCAACATAGAACACAAACCCACAAATAAATATATAAAACCCGCTCATTTTATTATATTTATTTTTAGTCCAAAATAGGAAAAAATCATTTTCCTATATTTGTGAAAATGCTATTTTCACATATTTTTCCAACAATCCCCCACATGAAAAATGCTATTTTCATCAAATTTCCAACATACTCTTTTTCATCTGAACTTAAAGACACAATTGATCGCTTCTTAGATTTTCATGAAATGGAACTACCATTGAGCAGAATACAATAACCAGTAATAGATTTTCTAGTGTTGGGGCAGGACGCTCAATCTAAATTACAAAAAGCTTGTAGCTTATAATCTAAAGAACCCTTGGTCAAAAGTATGCTAAACATAATCAAGATTATTTAAAACAGCTTCCCAAGTCTGTAATATTGGGAGAAGCGGAAGAAGACCAGACCATCTCTTGACCTCTTACTTAGTAACTACAATTTTGTGGCAGTTTATTAGTGAATGGTGCAATATCTCAAGTCTGTTTGCCTTCTCAACAAAAGACTTGATTGATATTCACAGCCATGTGAAGGCTAGCAAGAACAAGAGGAAGGGTATACAAGCTGTGATCTTCACGGCTGCATGGTGTATCTGGAACGCTAGGAACGAGACCGTTTTTTCAAAACAAGGTGATAGGTATTAACAAGATGAAGGAAAACATTAAAGCACTAGGCTATATTTGGGTTAAGAATCGATCCCCATGCTCAAATTTTTAATGGAAAGAATGGTGTAATTTTGCCTTGTAATGTTTGTTTTGTTGTGGGCGCTAGCGATTTGCTAGTTACGCTTTTGTTTGAATGAAAGTTGCCGTTCAAAAAAAATTAAAACAGCTTTCCAATGGGGTACATGTGGTTCTGACTTAGAAATTGAACTGCAAAAGAGAGATCTAGTTTTGTAAAATGATTTTCTCTCGTCTAGTGTCTTGCTAGTCTAGGGTTTTTAATTAATATCCGTCGTTCTAAAAGAATTAAAGCACTAAAGTGACAATTTTTAATAATATTATAAGGTAATTTGATTAAAGAAAAAAAGAAATGAATGATGAAATTGAGGATGTACAATTGGACTAATTTAAGCGAAAACTTTATTTTTTAGATTGCATATTCCTAAACTAAATAAGTTCTTTCTCAATTGTAAAGTTTTTATAATTATAATAGAAATGATTAATTTCATATATACTCTTACAAACTTAAAAGATTTTACATATGTTCAATCAAAACTAAAAATATTATATATGCCCTTACAAAGTAGTTAAAATATTAAATATACTCAATTTATTATAAGCAATCTAGTAAATGATTATTTTACCCTTATTTTTTTAAATTCAAGTTTTCATTTTTTTTTGAAAGGAAAACTTCATTAACACAAGACTTGCAAGTCCTCAAAACAAGGACTTAGCGAGCGAAAACAAAATACATCAATCCAAAGGGAAATTACACCAAGTTTTCCAATCAATAGATTTCCAACGAGACCTATTACGGAGCCAGAAGTAAGCCGTCGCTTTGATGTTCTCCACGAGCTGAATCGGTTGCCTCTTCTTATCATTGAAAACGCGTTCGTTTCTTTCATTCCATATCATCCAAATGGTCGTGTAAGTGATACCTCTGAGGATGTACTTCGACTCCTTAGACAAGGCTTGAGACTCCGCCATTTGAAACATATCTGGGATGTCGAACAAGAGATTATGACTTATCTTGCACCAACTTTCTATACGAGACCAAACCTCATGCGAGTAGCTACACCCGGTAAATAGATGTAAAGTAGTTTCCAAACCATCCTGGCAAAACCTGCATTCGGTTTGCTGAAAAGACACTCCTCGTCTGATGAGTTCAGCAATGGTAGGAATGCGGTTCTGGGCGATCCTCCAGGCTAAAATTTTGCACTTCAACGGCACCCATCCTTTCCATTTAATCCCAAGATTGCCGTCTCCCACGTAATTGCTAGACAAAGGTCTCTTGGCCGAAGAAACTGTGAATTGTCCGTCCTTCTCTTCGGTCCATTTCCAACAGTCTTGACCACCATGCCAATCCAAGTTATAAATGTGTTGTAGAAGATCGAACAGCTCCCTTATCTGATCATGGTTATGCGGCTCAGATCTCCAATCCCACGTCAAATGTTTGTTGCCATCCAAGCATATAAGCCGATCACATACTTTAGCCCATTTGTTCTTCTCAAGCTTAAAAAGGTTAGGGTACAATATACGAAGAGGAGCATCAAGAAGTCAAGTATCACCCCAAAAATTGATATACCTACCGTCGCCAAGAGCCCCAACAAAAAACGAGTTAAGCGACCTACCATTAGGGAGTTTATTCTCGCCTACTTTGACAATGAATTTCCAACATCCACTCGAGGAGGCATTACATGGCAATAACGACCAAGGTCTACTCGACCCATGGCACCCCAAGATAATCTTCTTCCAAAGGCTACTACCCTCCTTTTTGAATCTCCATGTCCATTTTAACAACAAAGCGTTATTAACATCTAGAATCTTGGAAATACCTAGACCACCTT
Organism: Helianthus tuberosus; assembly: GCA_030545235.1. Lineage (NCBI taxonomy): Eukaryota > Viridiplantae > Streptophyta > Magnoliopsida > Asterales > Asteraceae > Helianthus > Helianthus tuberosus. The sequence continues at coordinate 169,347,608 of CM060381.1, forward strand.
TGCTCTTAGGAGTTGTAACGACATCCCAAGCAACCCAAGAAATTTTATTCTCAATACTAGGACCGGCCCAAAGAAACCGTCTCATAATCGTCTCAATAGAATCCAAGACGGCTTTAGGGGTTTTATATAAAGAGAGATAGTAAACCGGAAGACTTTCAAGAACCGACTTCAATAAGATCAACCAGTAAAGAATAGTATACCCCATATATTTCATATTTTAATTTCATATTTTTATATAACACATTTTTAGCTTAAATTTTATTTTTACCCATTTTATTTTTAATTTATTTTTTATTTTTACCAGTAAAGAATAGTATACCCCATATATTATATTTAAGCTAAACAAATTAAGCTAGAAATGAGTAAATATAATATTGGAAAAAAGGTCATATATGAGATTTCAAAGTTTTAGAAAAATAAAGGTAAAATTGTTATTTATTAAACTGTTTTTAATGAATGGGGTATATATATATATATGATATTTCAACTAATTTTTAAGGGTATATATATTTATAATTTTGCATGGGTATATATGATATTTTGTAAGGGTGTATATGAAGTCGCCCCTAATAGGCCCTCGTCCATTCCTATCTGGGCTAGGGAAGCTATACCTATGAGTATGATATAAGCTATACCTATGAGTGTGCTATAGACCGTCTAACGAGAGGAGTGAGGATTTAGTTAGTAGCAACAGATGAATCCTCAACCACATCCTTTAAAATGATCGAAGAGTTAAAATAAGGTATGATTTCTTACACGACAAGAAAATAAAAGAATATCCATAGAGTTATACGTAGGGATTGTGGGTTGATCTATATCTTTTTATACAATTTTTCAACCGACGTGTTATGTCATAACTTATACTAGTTGGGTTACTTTGGTATTTTATATTAAACTTATAAGTGAACGAAAAATGGATGACAATTATTCAGTTTGAATGTAATTGTTTTATACACATTATTTTTTATGTAATTCAGTTTGAATGTAATTGTTTTATACACATTATTTTTAATGTAAATTTATACTCTAAAAGTGATATTCGAAACATAATCACACTATAAAAGTAATATATTTGCAAGGTTTTTGAAGTTTACATGCTAATCTATTCTTTGGAGTTTATTATATGGACTAATTTTGTAAATTTGTCAAAAAGCTATTTGCTAAAGACAGATTTGGTATGTAAAGTTGGCGTTACACGAGGACATGTTTGAGGGGATAGGATGGGATTGTGGCTTGTTAGGACATGTTACACGAGCGCTTGTTAAAAACAAATAATTAGACAACTTGGTTTATTAAAGCCAAATTTTCTAATGTGACAAAGAAAGGTGTTTTTGTGCTTGTATAGCATTAAAAATATACACAAAAATAGTTACAAAATATTACAAAATAATTAAAAGTATACACAAAAAACTAAGAGTTAAATGCTATTTTAGTCCCTTTGGTTTGGACTATTTTGCCAATTTAGTCTAAAGGTTTCATTTTTCTTCTTTGGGTTCAAAAAGGTTTCACCGTTGCCATTTTAGTTCACTGGGTTAACTTCATTCATTTTTTCTGTTAACGAGAATGACAATTTGGTCATTTTATATGACTTAATTGGCCCTTCTAGTTAACAGTATTACATATAAAATGACTGAATTGTCATTCTCGTTACTAGAAAAAATAGATGAAGTTAACCCAGTGAACTAAAATGGCAACGATGAAATCTTTTTGAACCCACATGCAAAAAATGAAACATTTAGACTAAGCTAACAAAATAATCCAGACTACAAGAACTAAAATGGCATTTTACTAATATAGAAAGAAAAAGAAAATAATATGCTAGTCTGTCTAATTGACAAAAGGTAGAAACAAAGTGAATCATTGCAAATTCTATGCTGTGGGTCACTAATGTGACCTACACAACATGTTATCCCTTACTAGCCCATGATAAAGGTTCATATAATATACACACATATATAGGTTCATATAATATGATTAAAGATACTATAACAAGCGTAATAAATATTATATTATAGACTATTTATTAAATTTCGAAACTTTTTTAGGGGAGAGGGAAAAAAGGAATTAGTTATCATTTTTTTATTTCTTTTATTAAAAATTGTTTAAAAAAAATCCAAACATAAATAAATATTTTATTACCTTTAAAATATCATATGCGGCACTGGGGTGGGTAAGGAGAACCACCAGCTAAGGCCCATGATTGAGAGACACATTTAAAAAAATTCTGATATATATATGTGTGTGTTTTATATTTTAAATAGTAGAAATACCAAGTTATTAATCTTAAAAAAAAACCCCGCAGTTTTATTTAATATGTTTATGAGTTTATCTTTTGGTGTTAGTATAAATTTACCCTACTTTACTTTTGGTTCAAAAGGAATTTCCTACATATTTATTTCTAAGTTAGGGGAGTAGTGTCAGGCTGTTTGCCTGACACTTTCCTATTGGACCAACTTATTTTTAACTTAATTTTATTTCCAGTTTAAAATTACGTTTTTGCCCCCAGCTCAAAATAAAATTATAATTTTGCCCCTAGCTCAAAATTACGCTTTTGCCATCGGTTCAAAAACTCACTTTTAATTTTGTTCTCAGTTTCAAATTACGGTTTCGCCCTCCGTTTAAAATTACGTTTTTGCACCCAGTTTAAAATAAAATGTTGTTTTTTCCTCTAGCTCAAAATTACGATTCTGCCCTCACCTCAAAATTACGTTTTTGCCCACAGTTCAAAATAAAATTATATTTTCCCCCTAGCTCAAAATTATGATTTTGCTCTCAGTTTAAAATTATGATTTCGCCTGCAGTTCAAAATATAATTTACGATTTTGTACAGACATACATATTATGAGAGATAAATATTCGCCTTATTGCCCCGCAACGCGGGCGGGGCAAAAACTAGTTTATACAACAAATGTTAAATATAATGTTAAAATAATGTTTATGCCCAAAGAAACATATGCCTCTTAAAGGGGAGGTCCTATGTTTAAATCTGGGCACAGAGAAATAACATAGAATTATGAGTGTAAAGGAGTAACATTAGCCGTTCACATTAGAGCATTCGCGTTAGCTTCTCTATCCCCATTCAAATAATTACACTAAAAATCACTAAATTTTGTCTTTCATTTTCAATTAAATAATACTTATTTATACCTTTATCATTTTATTTTCTCTTTATCCACTCACAATCACTTTAAAAAAATAAATGCGGCAGAACTGTGTCTTCCCAGATATACAAATGAACAATGGTTTTTCTCTCTCATCCACTCACAACCACTTCCTAAAATATGCAAAACTCACTCAGGGGAAGGGGTGCTCAAACCGCTTACCCTAACTTCCTCCAATCTCATTGCGTCACGTCACTTAGACCATCCACTACCTCTCATAGCTTCTTTAGTGGCGCCACTTAGATCGCCATACCCTCTTCTTTGTTTTTTTCTTTTTTTATTACAAACTATTAATTAAACCCGCACGCTTTGTGGCACTGATACATCGCAAACATCAAATGGATTAATCCAAGTGTTATGTGATGCGTTAACCATGTGAAAACGCGCGTTTTGACGTATCAAATTTAACTCAAAGCATTGCGGTTAGATCAAAACATAAAGAATTTGAATTTATATTGTACACTCATAACGTATTTATATGTGACCGGCTCATATATAGGAAACATACAAAATGCATAAAATGTATATAAATGGAAAACTGACACTTGTAATCAAAAGAAACAGTCACATCAAGGGCTGAAATTTTAACTGTAGCGTTTTGCGGCATGATCGAAACTTCGAGTATATCATCGAATCGAAACATATTATATTTGAACTCACTCGATGCGGAACTAAATTCACGACACAACGTATACCGGTTGGAAACGTACATAAAATAAGCACGAAATAATATTTGACCTAACTTATTTCCAAAAAAAAGTTCACTTTGAGACATAAACCAGGTCGAATTTATAGCAACACGTACAAAAAAATACACACCTAAAATGGAGTAGCAGTGTAGGGGTTAGAAATGCATTTTTTGAGGGGTTGTAAAATAGAGTAACAGTGTTGAAACGTGGACCAACTAGAAACGTACATAAAATAAGCACGAAATGTATTATATTGGACATGACTTGTTTCCAAAAAAAAATTACTTCGAAACGTAAACTAACTCGAATTTAAACCAACACATACAAAACAGTACACACGTAAAATGAGTAATAATGTAGGGGTCAAAAATTGCATTAGGCAAAAGTTGGTGGGTTCTAAAATAATAGCGTAGAAGTTAAAAATTCAAATTTTAAAAGTTGTGAAAGGGTAAAAATTGTAATTTTCAAAATTTAAAGGGTGTTAATAGAAAGTAATAGTACATGGATAAAAATGCAAAATTTTTAAAGTGGAGGGTGCTAGTGGAAATATCCATCGACTCTTCTAAATAAGATATATAAAATATAAATAATTATACACATAAATAATTAATACATTGCTAAAAATAAAAAAAATACATTACGTAAACAAATTAGTCCATTGGGTATACTTTAACTTATCTTAACTCCACCTAAGTGTCACATCAACTTTTTTCCTCATTTTACTTTGTCTCACTCGAAGGAAATAATTTAATCCCATTAACTTCATCTAATCATATCTTTTATTGGTTTTCGGTCTATAAAAGAAAAGAATAATTAATTCAATCTCTTAACATTTGGTTAACATGTTAACACATAACTCATTTAATTCCCTTTAAAACAAGGAGTGAGTGTTTTGCAACGTTAGTTAACATGTCATGTCATTGTTAACACTCTAAATGTTAGAGTACACCCTATGCCCTTACATTCCTAAAAATAAAATTAAAATTACATTCCTTAATGTAGGATCGTGAGACGATCTAAACGAGTCGTTCAGAAGAGTTCTCAGTCTAATCAGAGGTGGAATTCATTGATTAGACTTTGTAACAGCTTGATTCACTATTAATTGTCTTGTTTTATTGATTTGACACGATTACAGATCAGTAGACACGTCGGCAGCACTTCGGTACCGGAATCATGAATGTTACAAAAGACATCACATAACAGGTATTTATAGGGCAAGTGATTTCGCACGGAATAGACAAAAGACATTTCGTGCGAAATAGCTGATTGCTATTTCGTACAAAATAGCTAATTGTCATTTTGTGCGAAATGATCTTTCAACACACAAACCCTATTTTCCCGTACTACGTGCCCTGATCTAACATTTCTATTACAAGACTCGATACAAGACGAAGTCGACAGACATATGCACCAATAGACTCCCCCTTGGATGTTGACGACGTCTTCGGTGTCGAGTCTTCACAGTCTTCAGCCTTGATCAGTCTTCGGGCTTTTTCAAAAATATCTGACAGTGTAAGCATCCTCAATCTTTATCTCTTCTCTTGATCAACTAATCTCCCCCTTGAATGTTGATTTACCAACCATCAATTTCCTTCTTTTCTCGATCATTTCCAGAATCGTAATTCTAGTTTTATCTTTTTTATCAACTTCTATCTTTAACAATCTTTCAGGATCAGAGACTGGCTCTTGCATCTGCAAACTTCTTTTTACTAACAGACTCCCCCTTAAGTTGTGCTAAGATCGTAGTCTGACTTTCACAGGTTCTAGAATCGAAACCTGGCTCAACTTCTACTCAGGTTTAGACATGGGGACCTACACAAATCTCTACCTCACAATAAATCTCACAAATTTAACATTTGACAAAATTTATATTTTCTGCTTACCACTTGTAGAAACACACTTAAACCATCATTTGTAAATATCATTTTTCATTTTTCATTCTTAAAAAACTTTCCCAAACCTATTCGTCATGTTTAGCACTTGGAGTTTTGAAAATCTGTTTTTCAACATCAGTTGTCTAAAATCTTTTTGTATTTTTCAAAATATATGCTAAAACACTCCGAAAATCTTTTTGGATTTTTGAAATTAAAGAAATGCAGTAAAGAAATATTTACAGACAATATTTTTGTGAGTTCATGAAAGAGGATCATATCAGTTTTGAGACATATCACCAACACCGTTAAGCTTTAAACATTTTAAGTTCTAAACGATTCACTTAGATTGTCAGTATACTGATCCACTTAAATTTTTACACAAAGTTCAACTGTTTCGAGATACGAGATTAATGTTTTAGAGACTTAAACTTATTCGCGTGTCCCACCTCAGAATATACTCCCGTATCCAGATCCCAATATTCAGTCTTACAGGTGAGTATACCTAGATGATATCTGTAAAGGGTTAAATGCGAGGGCCATGAGAGCTCAGGCTGTTGCTTCCGCAAAATCAGAGAGATGATGGCTTCGACTTTAGGTGTGTTCCCTTTAGAGAATCTTTTCTTCAACAGCACATGATTAGCATTTTGCAATGTTTCATCATTTTTTATACTGAGGGTGGTGCTATTATTTTAAGCAAGCGAAAAGTATTATACGGGGACTAGGCCATTGCTTCTGCAAAATCAGAAGTCCCGGAATAATACCCTAGATATCACTAAGCATAAAGACCTAGTATCTCAGAAAGGGGGATCTTTCAAACAAGATTTCGGGGGTTACCCATATATCCGAGAGACGTTCCCCACGAAATAAGTAAGTTTGATATTTAGGTTTATATCTCGAACATAATCTACTAAGTGTGCAAAAACCTACTGGCATATCATCAGTGAGACCATTTATCACATTTTGACTCTCCAATTCTTTAGCGTGCTGTGATAGTCCACTGATGTACTATCATTTCCTCTTTTTACAACAAAACTCATTTTTGATTTTATCATGTTTTTGGATTTTTCAAATTTTCTAATGTTTTTGGATTTTCCGAAATTTCTTACTCCCCCTAAAATTCAAAATCATTTAAAGGAAATTTGAAAACAAACTGTACACATAAACTGACAAACTGATTCGAATTGCTTCAACTCGCCATCCTCTTGGCATAAACAATCAGAACTCCCCCTGACAACAAACTATTTTCCCATTATGATTTCAAAACACTTAAGTTTGTTTTAATCAAAAATGGTTTTTCCGGAAAATAAGTTTTTGCTGATTTTACCACTTGTAAGACCGGGGATTCATTCATCACTTTGTTTTCTCAACCATTTGAATGAAAGTTAAATAAAGTTCAAATTAATGACCTTGATTAACTACTTGTAAGATCACTAATCAATCATAACCTCTTGACTCATAGAGTGAAATACCACTTGTAGGAAAAATGCCGTCCTACTTCACACTTACCAACCTGAGAGTTCTTGGCAAGTCACACTTGTAAAATTTTAACAATTTTTAATTTTTTCACAAAAACAATTTTTCAAGAATGATGCCGATTCATGCTCCACGATTACCCACTTGGGAGCTCCGGCAATTCAGGATTTCAGTTTGAAAATCCTGTCACCCAAGCCTGACCAGCCTTGGGTGATTTTGAATCAACTCTATCCCAACCTCCTTTCGATTGATAAAAATCTTTTGCACTTTTCACTTTCCCATCTACCATCTTCCTAAATATATGTTTGACTTTCCCATTGAAAGCCTTTTCAGCATCAAATTCTCCTTTACCAGGGAAGAATTGATCTGAAATCTCAATCTTTCCAATTTTTAACTTCAATTTTTCTTTCGACAATGGCGGAAAGTTTTCATCGTTCAACTCTGGAACGGAATTCTCATTCTTTTTCTCAACAGATGACTCCTCTGATTTTATGGAATCAGATTCATTGTCAGAACTACTCTCAGATTTTACAACCCATCTTTGTTTGTTCAAATCAACTTTTCTTTTGTAAAAATGTTTCGAACTTTCACCTTCTTCGAAAGTCTAATTTTCAAACACATTAGATTTCTTAGTTGATTGTTTCTTTTCATCAACACTTTTCTTTTTCAACTTTGAGTTAGAAGTAACTCCCTGTTTTATGTTGATGGACATTGGGCAGTTCCAAGCGATGTGTCCAACTTCTTGACATTTGAAACAGGTTCTTCTTTCAACTCTCTTCTCAGATTCTTTCACCAGATTCTTTTTCCTTTCAGCAAGAAATTCTTTGTTTGTTTGTCTCCAGAATGGTTTCTTCTGCTCTTCTTCAAAACTTCCTCCTGCAACAAATTTTGTTTTTGGTTTATAATTTTTCTCATTTTTATAATTTTACGGGGGAATAAAACCTAATCCTTTCTTTTTGAAATTACTGTTATGGTTTGGTTTCTTCTGAAAACCATAACCAGAACTGTAACCCTTTTTCTTGTTCAATCTCTATTGAACTCTTGAAGTGTACGTATTAGGCTTTTCGTTAAGATTTAAATCTTTTATTTCCGAAATATTAATTTCTGTTAATTTGAAAACCTGTTTGATCATTTCAGTTTTGACACTTCTTATTGGAAATTCCTTATCAGAATATAATTTGTCTGAATCATTCAAAGTATATGCCACTTTGATTGATCCGTCATTCAAATTAGATTTTGATAACAAGAATTCTTTATTGTAAACCCGTTTAACCGGTGAACTCGGACTCTTTTCTGATGAGCTAGAACTTTCAGATTTAGACTCCGACTTTGACTCTTCATCCATATCCAACACTTGATCGACCACTTTCTTTAACAATTCAGACTCATGATCAGTGTCAGATGCTGTGAATGTGACATCAATGTTGTCTGGTAACTCATCAATGGTTTCAGACGTAACTTTATGTTGAGTGCCCTATTTAATCGTTCCTCATTTGGCTTTCTGGGAGAATAACTTTCGTAAATCGGGGGCGGACACTTGTTATACTTAACACTTTGTTTCTTACCAGTATCCTCTTCTGTCTTTTTATCTTGGAAAGCTTCAAGACATGCAATAGTAGGACAAACTCGATCAATCAAATAATCACAAGTTGTATAACTCAATAGCAATCGTTTGATTCTTTCACTTTCAATCTTTTCGAGTTCCAAATCCTGCTACAACTTTGCACAGTCTTCAATATACTCATTAATGACTTTCTGTTTCGTCATTAATGTTGAACTCATCATCGTCTGAGCAGCTCCCATTTCTAGATTTGTCTTGTTCAAACTATCAACTGTCTTGTTCAGCACATCATACGACTCTTTCACATACTTCACATCAGACAACATTTTTTCTTTCAGCTCTTCAAGTTCACGAATCTTCTTGTCTTTCTCATCACAATCCTTACAAGATTCCAAACATTTCAGACAAGGTTTCGTGATTTCAACAATTTTTCTACCTCGACAACTTTCTCAACTTCGACGAATTTTTCAACTATTTTCTCCACTTCAACGATTTTCTCTACCACTATTTCAATCATCGGTTCTTCATCAAATTCTATTTTTATCTCACACTCTTCATCTTTGACCTTTTCTGTCGAATTTTCTCCAGCTTTTGCTTTTTCAGCTTCCAACTTTGCCTTTTCTTCGGCAATCCTTCTTGCTTCCGACTTTCTCTTCAATCTGGCAGCCTTCTTCTCATTCAGCATCTCAACCTTATCTACAAAGAACAAATTAAAACTATCAGGATCCAAACCTTTTCTAGCTTTATTAATATATTCTTCTTCATCATCGGTATCTGCATCAATTCCTAAATTTGGAAAAATCGGTATTCTTTTCGGACTAGATTTGACTTCTTCTTCTTCCAGAATTCTAGCAACAAGTCCTGAACCGGGTGGAATGTATTTGTCCCAGCTAAAACCCTCTGCAACCTTTTCATCATCTTGATTAACAAGATAAGCTTTTTTCTTTTCAACATCAACGGCATGGGATGATGATGGTTGTTGATCAATTTGATGAAAAAATAATTTTTGATAATAATCATTCTTTTCTTGTCTTTCGGTTGCTTCTTTATTTTTGCATTCTCGTTTAAAATGTCCCATTTCTTTGCAACGAAAACAAGTGACCTTTGATTTGTCAAACCCTATCGGAGATGCACTCATTTCATGAAAATCATCTCTACCGGTGATTTGTTGAAACTTTTATGCCCTTCTAACAGCACTGGCTAAACACCATTTGATATCCATCAACTCAAGTTCTACAGCATCAATCTGGTCATAATCTTCTTTGGTGAGCATTGGATTTCCAATTCTTCCAGCAACTAAACTTTCATATGACTCTAACATAGCAACAAGTGATGCCATGTGTTGTTTAGCTATTTCTGGAGATAGATTTTGACCATTTTGAATATTCAATGTGACAATGCATTGCAGATTTGTTGAATTCTGTCGTTGAGGACTTGGTGTTGTGAAATTCGGATCAAAATTAGAATATGAAGATGAATATCCACCACTCTGAGTTACTGTGCTACCATTTGTTCCAGAAGAACTATCAGCACTGAAAGCAGTCTTAATATTTGGACTCGGAGTAGTCTCATATTTATTTCCTCTATAGTATAAACTGACATCTTGTTGCGCATTTGGATTACTCATGATAGTCGTTTTCTTAATGTCCAATTCATGTTCTTCAATCTTCTGAATGAACTTTGCCAAATTCATACTCTCAGATTTTCTCATGTGTTTTAAGATTAACAAATATGTTCCCCATTTGTTCTGAGGTAATGCATCGGCTAGCTTGTCAACCCATTCATCGTCGTCTTTCTTTATTTCCAATCTTCCCATTTCTAAAACAAGATGACAATATCTATCAATAGTCGCTTTTGTTGTTTCTCCTTCAAATGCAACAAACATATCAAATGACTTCTTTAATAAAGCTTGTTTGTTCTTTATCATATCAGCGCTTCCTTTAAACTTGTTAATCAACGCCAACCAGATTGATCTCGCAGTTCCTTGATGTTGGAGTAACACGTAGATGTCTTCTTTTACGGATTGTTGGAGAAGACTAATCATCAATTTTTCACTGGTGTATTTCAATTTCTCAACTGCTGAAAAATCACTAAAGGCTTTTTCAATCCCACGTTCATTTTTCGGTTTAGTATAATCTACATCCAATGAACACCATGCATCAAACTTATATGCTTGCACCTAGTTTTCAAACCTATTTTGCCATCCTTTAAAATCTTCGATGTACATAAGCTTTGGAGGCTTTTGAGACGTTCCTGTTTCATTTTCAATTTCAATTGTTTCAGCAGCAGTAACTGGAGCAGCTGGAGCAGTTGCAAATGCATTGTAAAATTCCTATTCCATGATTCAATAACCTGCATCACAAAATTACAAAGTTCAAATATCAATGCAATTCCATACAAAATGAGAATTCAAACGAACAATTTGGTGCGAAATAGCTTCTCCAAACGAAATCAAACTTTGGTGCGAAATATCCTTTTCAAACGAAATGGTTCACACGAAATACAGATTTCAAACGAAATAGTCCTCTGGTACGAAATAGATGTTGATTTCGTACGAAATAAGGTTTGAACACTTGATTTCGTGCGAAATGAAGCTTACGAGTTTGATTTCGTGCGAAATAGATTTCACTGAGGTGATTTCGTACGAAATGAGGTTTTAAAAGCTTGATTTCGTGCGAAATGATATGAACAATTCACACGAAATAGTCTATTTCGCGCGGAATGCTGCTGACGTCACTATTATCGATCTGATTTTTGTTAAATTGACCAAGTTTTAAGCTGAATTAAGGTCTAATTCTTTCAAGGATTCATTAAAACACAGTTTCGCTTATTATGTGTGAAACTCAATCCATTTTGACCGTAAACATTTGTTAATTTTTGAGAAAGAAGGTGTAGAAGTCAGATTTTTGAAGAAAACAAGCTGAATTTTGGTAAGAACTCTTCCTCCTGAGCTCTGATACCACTTGTAGGATCGTGAGACGATCTAAACGAGTCGTTCAGAAGAGTTCTCGGTCTAATCAGAGGCGGAATTCATTGATTAGACTTTGTAACAGCTTGATTCACTATTAATGGTCTTGTTTTATTGATTTGACACGATTACAGATCAGTAGACACATCGGCAGCACTTCGGTACCGGAATCATGAATGTTGCAAAAGACATCACACAACAGGTATTTATAGGGCAAGTGATTTCGCATGGAATATACAAAAGACATTTCGTGCGAAATAGCTTATTGCTATTTCGTACGAAATAGCTAATTATCATTTTGTGCGAAATGAACTTTCAACACACAAACCCTATTTTCCCGTACTACGTGCCCTGATCTAACATTTCTATTACAAGACTCGATACAAGACGAAGTCGACAGACATATGCACCAACACTTAAAATAAATACATTCCTAAAAAAACATGCATAAAAATTATATTCCTTAAAAAAATAAAAATTACGATTAATGGTCCGGGTTTTCCCAATAGCACTCCCAACTATACTTAGATGCAAATTCACGTTTACATGTCAGGATTACTTCCAACATTGAACCTCTAGCAAAATCATGTGGTTTTATAAACGTGTTGAGGTTGTAGTCAAATTAACGCTTCTTTTGGAAATCTTGTTGTAGTTCCAACAAGGGGATTCTTCGTAAAGATCTTCATCACCACCTTCCTTATCTTCACCCATATTATATTGTTCGAATTAAATTTTGGGCACAAAGTCGTTAACTTCGTCTAGAAAAGCATTAAAGTTTATCTCGCCTTCTCGAGCATGCTCATATCAACCCAAAACTAGATTAGGGTTGTGTGGTAGGTTTTGTGGTTGAGGTGGTGGTTATTAAAAAAATGTATTAGGAGCAAATTGAGAAAACCTGTAAGATGATGGATATTGATAAAATTGGGTTTGTGGTTGTCATGTGAAATTTGGTGTTGTGGTTGAGGCCTACTCTACCCCATGACCCGCCATCTCTCGAACTATAACCTACTGAGTATATTATGTTGTGGTACCCTTCCTTTTATTTCTTTGATCTATAGTGAAAGTGTAGAGAGTTTGGTGTGGAGAGTTTGTAGAGAGTATATAAAGGATTTGGTGTAAAAATTATAGTGTGATGTGTGTAGGTTGTAGGATCGAAAAACGACCTAACGAGTCGATCAGAAGAGCGCTCAGACTGAATCAGAGGCGGAATTCATTGATTCAGTCTTTGTTTAGCTTGATTTCACTAATAATTGTCTCTTGTATTGATTATAAAGCTGTTACAGATGCGGAGACACTTCGACGGAGCTTCGCCGTCAGAAACACACTACTACAACCTGATTTCGCTCATCTCACATATATATAGTGCTGAGATTTCGCTCCAAGGGACACAGGTCCACATGAGCGAAATCACCTACCTGACCACATAAGCGAAATCACCTACCTAATAAGCGAAATCATCATGTTATGACCAAATGAGCGAAATCAACAAATCCTATTTACAATTCTATTTTGTCTTCTAGCAAGAACATGCAAACTGATATCATTTGCATGTTATCTTCACGTGCATTTGTTGTAGATGATGCAAGCTCTTAGATCACTTGGATGATGTCATCATCAAGAATGATGACATCATTCTTGTTCCGAACCGCAACGAACCCGAGACTCGACATAAGACGAAGACGACAGATCATTCTGATTCCGCTCATAGTTACCAAAGTCTGATTCTGCTCCAAAACTTTAAAGTGTGAACTGTTTGAAAGTGCATTGTGTATTGTGAAATATTTGACGAGGTTGTTAGTTTGCATGTGAAAGTTTTAAAGGTGTCAGTACTTTGGGACTAGAAATCACGAGTTATTCAAGAATTGCATGTGATAAAGTGCATCGAGTTGGTCCGTTCAAGGTTGCATGGATTGAAATTTAAAATTGTCGGATTAGTGGAATTAGCGGCCCAATCATGTGAATACGTTTATTAATGTTGTTGGCATGATATAAATCACATTCAGAATTTGCATGAGATCAGTCCACGTAGTCAGTCAAGTCTTTAAATGGATACATGTGATTTGCAGTGTTAGCCCATGTGATTCATATATGCGGCCAAATTGAATCAAGTATCATTTAAAAGTTGTCAGGCTTTTGCATGTGAATCTGATAAAGTGTCGGCCCATGTGATTATATTTTTGTTCAAGGTTTTGGCTCAATCATTAATCAAATAAAAGTAATCAAAAGTGCGGCCAAATTAGCTTTGGTGAAATTGTTCGGCTCAATCACAGTCAAGTGCAGCCCACTTCATACTCGGAACAATTGAAAGTGTGTTTTGAAGGAAATTTGTCAGGACTATTTGAAAAATGGAAGAGATCTTTGATGAAAAAGAAAACCATTATCTTGAAAGGATAAATGATTGGTATCGAGGATATTTCAGTAGTCATTATCAAGATTTGTCCAAGAATGTTTGGGCTAACCGGTTCGAATGTTTTCTGTGTAAGAAAGATGAGAAATTAGTTGATTTGGAGAAGAGATTTGACTGTTTGATTGACCATTTGAAAGAAAACCAGATAATGATATCAGAAGCTGAAAGAGTATCAAAGTTTGCTAATGGATTACCAGCTGAATGGAATGATTTTTTGGAAAATCTAAGAAAGAATTATAGTTTTTCAAAATTATCTTTAAGTAAATTCATCAGTAAACTTACAACACATAGATATGATAATGAAGAGAAAAAGAAAGAGTTGTTGAATAGGATAGAAAATAATTTGAGAAAATTAAGTTTGGATGTGGTTGTAGAACTGAACAAAAGAGTCTGTGTGTGTCTTAGTGCAAAAGATGTTATGAAATACGATATGAAGAGGGGTTGTTATATTGATGAGAATATGAATCCTCTTGACTTCGTTAAAATCTTTTGTGCAGGAACATACAAAACAGAGATAGAGCAAGTTACAAAGAATGAAGAATCAGAAAAACTTGAATCTTCAAGTTTTGCATCAGTATGCTCAAAATGTGATAAACTTGAAGCTGACAATGGCAAACTCTTGAAAGATGTGGAAAGTTTGACATTGAAAGTCAAAAGGTTAAAGGACGAGAAGCAAGCTGATGTTAAACAGATTCTTATTTTGCAGGAAATTTGTGAGAAGCAAAAATCTGAAAATGTTAAACTGTTAAATGACTTGAACAGTTTGACATCAGAAAACAAGAAGTTGAAAGAAAATGGAAAAATTTTTGAAGATAAAATTAAAGGTTTTGGAAATGAAAAATCAAAAATTGAAAAAGAATTTCAAAGTCAAATAAAAATTCTTGAAGATGGGAGATCTGTTTTTAGCAAAAATAACATTGAAAAGCAACAAATGATAAATTCTCATCTTCAGACGATTATTCGACTTGAAAAAGAAGCTGAATGTGCTCAAAAGAAAATCAAAGAGTTAGAAGGTAAAATCAGGGAATGGGAATAAAAGTTGAAGGTTTTTGTGAATACTTCAGCTATTCCTTGCCCAAAACCAGTTAATTCAGTTCCAATAAGTGACAATGTCACAAACTTTGACAAAGTCAAAGTTGAAGATTGTGATGAGAAATCTGATGATGAAAAAGATAAAATTGAAAAACAATTTTTTTTTTTGAAATTAAAAGAAAAATTCCAAGAAACTGTTCTACGATCGACTGAAAAGGGAGAATGCTCTAAGCAAAAACCTTTGAAGAAGAAAGTGGAACAGAAACAAAAAATTAAAAATGAGAAAAATGTTCAAAAAGATAATAAAAGCTCATCAGATCGATCATCCAATCGCAATGAAAAATTAAAAAAATCGAAAAATGAAAACTCTAAAATTGTTGGCAATAAGTGGTGCAGGTCGGACCACAGAGCTCAAAGGCCAAATCCAGCAAACAAGAGGAGGAAAGATTATCACCAAGCTAAACAGTGCTTTGATCTAAATGTTTGGACTGAAAATGGTGATTGGTACGATAACAGAGTGTGTTACCGATGTGGTTATCAAGGACACATTGCTGTTAACTGCCAAAGTTGGAATTATGAGACGAGGAGATGCTTTAACTGCAACATCAGAGGTCACATTGCCAGAGATTGCCCAAGGAGATCAAATGAAAGATTGAGGGTTAATTCTCAGAAGATGGCAAAGAAATCAGTCAATGTCAAGCCCAAAGAACAGAAGGTTCAAGAACCTAAAGTTCAAGAAACGAAAGTGAAACTTTCTCAGGGGCAGAAAGACAGACCGAGGAAGAAGAGAAAGAAGGCTAGAGAGTATCTAGAGAAGATCTTGTCCTCGGGTTCACCGGATAGATCGAATAAGAGTTATGATGAATCAACTCCCTCAACTGCAAAGTCAAGCAAGACAAATTCATCAGATACAAATCTGAGGACGAAAAAGGAAAAGAAGAAGGTGAAAATTGGTGGCAATGAATCTGTTTTTTTTGGAAACAAAGGATCCACATGTCGGCGATGAATCTGGCTCATCAAAGTCAGACAAGCCACATTCAGGCGATGAATCTGGTGTGGTAAAGCCAGAAGAGCCATGTATTGAGGTAAAAAATGAGAATTCTGGTTTAACAATGGATGATGCAAATTTTCCACCATTGTTGAACAAGAATTCAAAATCACCCAAGGACAGTCAGGCTTGGGTGAATCTGTTCAAATGAAAAACCTGACTTGCCGGAGATCCCAAGTTGGTAATCGTGGATCATGAATCGGCATCATTCATTATCATGTTTGTATAATGTGTTTGAGAAGTTTTGCAGGACTTGCCAGAACTCCCAGGTTTGTAAGCGAGGAGTAGGAATCGGCACCTTGAGAATTCAACCAAAAGATGGTAAATTGGTTGAAAAACAGGTTTGAGTTGTATGGTTGTGATTTTTACAAGTGGTTCAGAATTTGAATCAGATTGATCTTACAAGTGGTAAATCAGGGACATTAAGTTGTATCTGATTTCCTACAAGTGGTTGAAAAACAATTTAATGAACCAAATACCTAACCTACTAATGGTTTTACAAAATCAACAAATCTAATTTTCCGGAAAAACCATTTTGATCAAAACAAACTTAAGTGTTTTGAGATCATAATGGGAAAATAGTTTGTTGTGAGGGGGAGTTCTGATTGTTTATGCCAAGTGGATGGAGAATTGAGGCAATTCGATATCAGTTGTCATGTTCTTGTACAGTTTGTTTTCAAATTTCCTAAAATGTGTTTGCATTTTAGGGGGAGTAAGAATTTTTAGAAAATCCAAAAACATTTGAAAATTTTGAAAAAGCCAAAAACATGATAAAATGAAAAATGAGTTTTTGTTGCATAAAAGAGGAAATGATAGTACATCAGTGGACTATCACAACATGCTAAAGAATTGGTAAGATAAAATGTGATAAACGATCTCACTGTGGATGTGTGAGTAGATTTTTACACATTTAGTAGATTGTGACGAGATATAAATCTAAATTTTAAACTTGCTTATATAGTGGGAAAACATCTCTCGGATATATGGGTAACCCCCGAAATCTCGTTTGAAAGGTCTCATAATCTGATATACTAGGTTTTTATACTCAATGATGTCTGGGGTATTATTCCGGGACTTCTGCTGAACGATGGTTCTGACCTAGTCCTTGGATAATACTTTCCACAAATGCTTGAAACATAGCATAAACCCTCAGCATGCTGATGAAACAATAAAATTGATAGTCGCTGCTGTTGTAGCTAAAAGATCCTCTAAAGGGGACATACCGTAAAGTCGAAGCTGATATCTCTCTGCGTATACGGAAGTATCGACCTGAGATCCCTCGGCCCTCGCATTACCTAATTTATGTACAGATATCATTTGTGTCGTAATTACCTGTAAGACTGAATATTGGGATCTGGATACGGGAGTATACTGTGAGGTGGGACACGTGATTGAGTTTAAGTACTTAAAACATTAATCTCGTATCTCGAAGCAGTTGAACTTTGTGTGAAAATTTAAGTGGACCAGTATACTGACAATCTAAGTGAATCGTTTAAAACTTAAAATGTTTAAAGCTTAACGGTGCTGGTGATTTGTCTCAGAAACTGATATGATCCTCTTACGCAAACTCACAAAAATATGTTTGTACACATTATTTTACTGTATTTCTTTTCAGTAAAAAAATTCAAAAAGATTTTCAGTGTGTTTTAGCATAAATTTTTGAAAAATCCAAAAAGATTTTCGACAACTGATGTTGAAGAGCTGATTTTCAAAATTTCAAGTGCTGAACATGATGAACTGGTTTGGGAGCGTGCGTTTAAAAGAAGAAACTGATTTTGAGAAAGAAAGTTAGATTAGTTAATCAGGGTCATTAATTTGAACTTGATGTAACTATTACTAGTAAGTTTTTCTTATTGATTTAAGTAAAAACTTATGTGTTTTAATGAGAAAATGTGTGCAGGAAATGAGCTAATCAGGGATAAAGCCAGGATGTGATCTCTAGGTGATAGCTAATTCCAGACAGCGATCCCATCATGATGAGAGGGGGAGTCTGACGAGGTTAGAACCAAAGAGAGGATCCTGGTATATGCTAAGAAAGAAAAGAGACTGATAAAGACTGAAGATGCAAAGACTCGACACTTAAGACTCGTCAACATCTGAGGGGGAGTCTGTTAGTGCATTCATCTGTCGTCTTTGTCTTATGTCGAGTCTCGGGTTCGTTGCGGTTCGGAACAAGAATGATGTCATCATTCTTGATGATGACATCATCCAAGTGATCTAAGAGCTTGCATCATCTACAACAAATGCACATGAAGATAACATGCAAATGATATCAGTTTGCATGTTCTTGCTAGAAGACAAAATAGAATTGTAAATAGGATTTGTTGATTTTGCTCATTTGGTCATAACATGATGATTTCGCTTATTAGGTAGGTGATTTCGCTTATGTGGTCAGGTAGGTGATTTCGCTCATGTGGTCCCTGTACATTGGAGCGAAATCTCAATCATTATATATAGGTGCTTATGAGCGAAACCAAGTAGTAGTTGTGTTTCCGACGACGAAGCTCCGTCGAAGTGTCTCCGCATCTGTAACAGCTTTATAATCAATACAAGAGACAATTATTAGTGAAATCAAGCTAAATAAAGACTGAATCAATGAATTCCGCCTCTGATTCAGTCTAAGCGCTCTTCTGATTGACTCGTTAGGTTGTTTTTCATTGTAGGATCGAAAAACGACCTAACGAGTCTATCAGAAGAGCGCTCAGACTGAATCAGAGGCGGAATTCATTGATTCAATCTCTGTTTAGCTTGATTTCACTAATAATTGTCTCTTGTATTGATTATAAAGCTGTTACAGATGCGGAGACACTTCGACGGAGCTTCGCCGTCGGAAACACACTACTACAACCTGATTTCGCTCATCTCACATATATATAGTGCTGAGATTTCGCTCCAAGGGACACAGGTCCACATGAGCGAAATCACCTACCTGACCACATAAGCGAAATCACCTACCTAATAAGCGAAATCATCATGTTATAACCAAATGAGCGAAATCAACAAATCCTATTTACAATTCTATTTTGTCTTCTAGCAAGAACATGCAAACTAATATCATTTGCATGTTATCTTCACGTGCATTTGTTATAGATGATGCAAGCTCTTAGATCACTTGGATGATGTCATCATCAAGAATGATGACATCATTCTTGTTCCGAACCGCAACGAACCCGAGACTCGACATAAGACAAAGACGACAGATGAATGCACTAACAGACTCCCCCTCAGATGTTGACGAGTCTTAAGTGTCGAGTCTTTGCATCTTCAGTCTTTATCAGTCTCTTTTCTTTCTTAGCATATACCAGGATCCTCTCTTTGGTTCTAACCTCGTCAGACTCCCCCTCTCATCATGATGGGATCGCTGTCTGGAATTAGCTATCATCTAGAGATCACATCCTGGCTTTATCCCTGATTAGCTCATTTCCTGCACACATTTTCTCATTAAAACACATAAGTTTTTACTTAAATCAATATGAAAAACTTACTAGTAATAGTTACATCAAGTTCAAATTAATGACCCTGATTAACTAATCTAACTTTCTTTCTCAAAATCAGTTTCTTCTTTTAAACGCACGCTCCCAAACCAGTTCATCATGTTCAGCACTTGAAATGTTGAAAATCAGCTCTTCAACATCAGTTGTCGAAAATCTTTTTGGATTTTTCAAAAATTTATGCTAAAACACACTGAAAATCTTTTTGAATTTTTTTACTGAAAAGAAATACAGTAAAATAATATGTACAAACATATTTTTGTGAGTTTGCGTAAGAGGATCATATCAGTTTCTGAGACAAATCACCAGCACCGTTAAGCTTTAAACATTTTCAGTTCTAAACGATTCACGTTGATTGACGATATTGTTGTCCACTTAAACTCAAACTAAAAACTTTCAATCTGCTTACCGATACTTTAAGGTATATTAAGATAGCACTAAGTTCTTATGGACCCCACGATCTCAGCATATCCCCTCATCATGCAATACACTGACTCAAATAATGCCTTTAAACTTTTATCAACTGTGATTTGTGCGAAAATAAAGTAGAATGTTTAAACATTAACAATCAGGTCGATACTTCCGTATACGCAGAGAAAGTCCAATGTTTAAACAAAATAAGAAAAATAAAACAAGTTGAAGTTGTTTAGGCTTTAACCACCAGGTCGATACTCCCGTATACGCAGAGGAGGTCCAAAGCTTAAACGAAACACCAAAGAAAATAAAGCAGAACGTTTAGGCAACAACATCCAGGTCGATACTCACGTATTCGAAGAGGATGTCCGATGCTTAAACAAAATAAAGAAATAAAACAAGTTTAAGTCTTTGCAAAAAGAAATACACAATCACAGTGACTTTTCAGCAAAGTTGTGAAAGTTCACAAACTTAACCAGTTTTATGTCTTTCGACAATCAGCGATTACTGAGTAGGCACACAATCAAGAAGGACAAAACTAAGTACTATGCTTTCGACCATGTTTCCCACTAGAACTAGGCTTTTCATTTTAGGTTTGTATCGTTATCGCAAATCTACTAGTCTAGCTGAGCCTATCGTCACATCTTTAGTGGGATCGCTTATCACATTTTATCTTTCCATTTCTTTAGCATGCTGTGACAGTCCAACTGATCTACTATCATTTCCTCTTTTTGACAACAAAACTCATTTTTGCATTTTTCAATGTTTTTTACTTTGCAAATTTTCTAATTTTTGTAAAATTTTTACTCCCCCTAAAATCAAAATATGTTTCAATTTTGATTTTCTAGGAAAATTTGAAACAAACTGTACAAACTTGACAACATGATGAGAATCACTTCAATTCTCCATCCACCTGGCGTAAACAATTAGAACTCCCCCTCACAACAAACTATTTTCCCATTATGATTTCAAAACACTTAAGTTTGTTTTAAATAAAATGGTTTTTCCGGAAAAATTAGTTTTGTGAGTCATTTCTCAAACATGGGGATCATTCATCACCTTGTTTTCTTTAACCACTTGTAAAAACTAACATTTTTAAGATCAATCCATAAACATCATTTGTAGAAAATCAAGTACAACTTAATGTCCCTGATTTACCACTTTTAAATCGAAATATCACAAATGTGAATTTCTCAAGAAATGTGCCGATTCATGTTCCACGCTTACCAACCTGGGAACTCCGGCAAGTCAGGTTTTTCTTTTCATTTAAACAGATTCACCCAAGCCTGACGGTCCTTGGGTGATTTTGAATTCTTGTTCAACAATGGTGGAAAATTTTCATCATCCATTGTTAAACCTGAATTCTCAGATTTTACCTCAACAACGGGCTCTTCTGGTTTTGACGAACCAGAATCATTGCCTGCACATGGCTTGTCTGACTTTGACCTGTCAGATTCATTTCCTGATGGTGGCTTGTCTGACTTTGACACATCAGATTCATCGCCGACCATTTTCTTCTTCTTCTTTTCTTCTTTCGTCCTCAGATTAGTATCTGATGAATTCGTCTTGCTTGACTTTGCAATCGAGGGAGTCGATTCATCAGAACTCTTATTTTTATCAACAGATGAACCAGAGGACAAGATCTTCTCTAGATACTCTCTAGCCTTCTTTCTCTTCTTCCTCAGTCTGTCTTTCTGCCCCTGAGAAAGCTTCACTTTCGTATCTTGAATTGTCTGTTCTTGAACTTTAGGTTTTAGAACCTTCTGTTCATGGGGTTTAACATTGACTGATTTCTTTGCCAATTTCTGAAATTCAGCCCTCGATCTTCCCTTTGATCTCATTGGGCAATCTCTGGCAATGTGACCTATGATATTGCAGTTAAAACACCTCCTCGTCTCAAAACTCCAACTCTGGCAGTTAACAGCAATGTGTCCTTGATAACCACATCGGTAACACACTCTGTTATCATACCAATCACCATTTTCAGCCTAAATGCTCAAATCAAAGCACTGTTTGGCTTGGTGATATTCCTTTTTCCTTTTGATTGTTGGATTTGACTTTTGAGCACTGTGGTCCGACCTGCACCACTTATTGTCAACAATTTTTGAGTTTTGATTTTCCAATTTTTGTGGTTTTTTATCACGATTGGATGATTGAACTGATGAGCTTTTATTTTCTTTTTGAACATTTTTCGATTTTTTATCCTTTTGTTTTTGTTCCACATTCTTCTTTACAGGTTTTTGCGTTGAGCATTCACCTTTCTCAGTAGAATGTAGAACAGTTTCTTGAAAATTTTCTTTTAATTTCAAAAATATTTTTCTTTTTTCAATATCATCATCAGTTTTCTCATCACAATCTTCAATTTTGACTTTGTCAAAGTTTGTGACATTATCACTTATTGGACCTGAATTAACAGGTTTTGGGCAGGGAATAGCTGAAGTATTCACAAAAACCTTCAACTTTTCTTCCCATTCCCTTATTTTACCTTCTAACTCTTTGATTTTCTTTTGAGCACATTCTGCTTCCTTTTCAAGTCGAATAATCTTTTCAAGATGAGAATTGATTGCAATTTGTTTTTCAAGATTGTTTTTACCAAATAAATCTCTCCCATCTTCTAAAATTTTTATTTGACTTTGAAAATCTTTTTCAATCTTTGATTTTTCATTTTCAAAACTTTTAATTTTCTCTTCAAAAACTTTTGCTTTTTCTTTCAACTTCTTGTTTTCTAATGTCAAACTGTTCAAATCATTTAACAGTTTAACATTTTCAGCTTTTAGCTCTTCACAATTTCCCTGTAAATCCAGAATCTGTTTTACATCAGTTTGCTTCTCATCTTTCAACTTCTTGACTTCCGATTTCAAATTTTCCGCATCCTTCAAGAGTTTGCCATTGTCAGTCTTAAAGTTGTCACATTTGGAGCACACTGATTCAGAATTTGAAGATTCATTCTTCACAGATTCTTCATTCTTTAGAACTTGCTCTTTCTCTATCTTATAAGTACCTGCGCCAAAGATTGTAACGAAATCAAGAGGATTTTCATTATCATCAATATAACAACCTCTTTTCATATCATATATCAAATTTCTTTTTGCTGCCCAACAAACATTGATTCTTTTGTTTATTTCATTTATCACGTCTAAATTCATTTTTATTTTATCCATCACATCTCTCTTCTTTTGATAAATTTCATAATTGTGATTTTTAAGTTTACTAATGAATTTATTCAGAGATAATTTTGAAAAACTAGAATTTTCTCTCAAATTTTTCAAACAATCATCCCATTCAGCTGGTAATCCATTAGCAAACTTTGATACCATATCAGCTTCTGTTATTACTATTTGATTTTCCTTCAAATAGTCAATCAAACGATCAAAACGCTTCTCCAAATCATCCAACTTTTCATCTTTCTTACACAGAAAACATTCGAACCGGTTACTCCAAACCTCTTTGGGTAATTTCTGATAAGAACTACTGAAATATCCTTGATACCAATCATTTAACTTTTTAAGATCATTGTTTTCTTTTTCATCAAAGACCTTTGCCATCTTTTAAACTGTCCCGACAAAATTTCTCCAAAACACACTTTCAATTGTTCCGAGTATGAAGTGGGCTGCACTTGACTGTGATTGAGCCGAACAATTTCACCAAAGCTAATTGGGCCGCACTTTTGATTACTTTTATTTGATTAATGATTGAGCCAAAACCTTGAACAAAAATATAATCACATGGGCCGAACACTTTATCAGATTCACATGCAAAAGCCTGACAACTTTTAAATGATACTTGATTCAATTTGGCCGCATATATGAATCACGTGGGCTAACACTGCAAATCACATGTATCCATTTAAAGACTTGACCGACTTGATCACGTGGACTGATCTCATGCAAATTCTGAATGTGATTTATATCATGCCAACAACATTAATAAACGTATTCACATGATTGGGCCGCTAATTCCACTAATCCGACAATTTTAAATTTCAATCCATGCAACCTTGAACGGACCAACTCGATGCACTTTATCACATGCAATTCTTGAATAACTCGTGATTTCTAGTCCCAAAGTACTGACACCTTTAAAACTTTCACATGCAAACTAACAACCTCGTCAAATATTTCACAATACACAATGCACTTTCAAACAGTTCACACTTTAAAGTTTTGGAGCAGAATCAGACTTTGGTAACTATGAGCGGAATCAGAATGATCTGTCGTCTTCGTCTTATGTCGAATCTCGGGTTCGTTGCGGTTCGGAACAAGAATGATGTCATCATTCTTGATGATGACATCATCCAAGTGAAAGTTCACAAACTTAACCAGTTTTTATGTCTTTCGACAATCAGCGATTACTGAGTAGGTACACAGTCAAGAAGGACAAAACTAAGTACTATGCTTTCGACCATGTTTCCCACTAGAACTAGGCTTTTTGCTTTAGGTTTGTATCGTTATCGCAAATCTACTAGTCTAGCTGAGCCTACCGTCACATCTTTAGTGAGATCGTTTATCACATTTTATCTTTACATATCTCTAGCATGCTGCGATAGTCCACTGATTTTCTATCATTTCCTCTTGTTTCAGCAAAACTCATTTTAAAATTTTTCAATGTTTTTGACATTTTCAAATTTTCAATTTTTTTTTTAAAAATTTTTACTCCCCCTAAAATCAAAATATGTCTTAATTTTGATTTTCTGGGAAAATTTGAAACAAACTGTACAAACTTGACAACATGATGAGAATCACTTCAATTCTCCATCCACCTGGCATAAACAATCAGAACTCCCCCTCACAACAAACTATTTTCCCATAGTGATTTCAAAACACTTAAGTTTGTTTTAATCAAAATGGTTTTTCCGGAAAATAAGTTTTATGTGTCAATTCTCAAATTTTGGGGTTTCATCACCTTGTTCTTTAACCACTTGTAAAAATTTAACATTTTTAAGAACAATTCACAAACATCACTTGTAGAAAATCAAGTACAACTTAATGTCCTTGATTTACCACTTGTAAGTCGAAATATCACATTCGTGAATTTCTCAAGAAATGTGCCGATTCATGTTCCACGCTTACCAACCTGGGAACTCCGGCAAGTCAGGTTTTTCATTTAAACAGATTCACCCAAGCCTGACGGTCCTTGGGTGATTTTGAATTCTTGTTCAACAATGGTGGAAAATTTGCATCATCCATTGTTAAACCTGAATTCTCCATTTTTACCTCAACCAATGGCTCCTCTGGCTTTGACGAACCAGAATCATTGCCTGCACATGGCTTGTCTGACTTTGACCTGTCAGATTCATTGCCTGATGGTGACTTGTCTGACTTTGACACATCAGATTCATCGCCGACTATTTTCTTCTTCTTCTTTTCTTCTTTCGTCCTCAGATTTGTATCCGATGAATTCGTCTTGCTTGACTTGGCCATTGAGGAAGTCGATTCATCATAACTCTTATTTTTACCAACAGATGAACCCGAGGACAAGATCTTCTCGAGATACTCTCTCGCCTTCTTTCTCTTCTTCCTCAGTCTGTCTTTCTGCCCCTGAGAAAGTTTCACTTTCGTTTCTTGAACTTTAGGTTCTTGAACCTTCTGTTCTTTGGGCTTGACATTGACTGATTTCTTTGTCATCTTCTGAGAACTAACCCTCAATCTTTCATTTGATCTCCTTGGGAAATCTCTGGCAATGTGACCTCTGATGTTGCAATTAAAGCATCTCCTCGTCTCATAACTCCAACCTTGGCAGTTAACAGCAATGTGTCCTTGATAACCACATCGGTAACACACTCTGTTATTGTACCAATCATCATTTTCAGTCCAAACATTCAGATCATAGCACTGTTTGGCTTGGTAATAATCCTTGCTCCTCTTGTTTGCTGGATTTGACTTTTGAGCACTGTGGTTTGACCTGCACCACTTATTGCCAACATTTTTTGAGTTTTGATTTTCCAATTTTTGTGATTTTTTATCACGATTGGATGATTGAACTGATGAGCTTTTATTTTCTTTTTGAAGATTTTTCGGCTTTTTATCCTTTTGTTTTTGTTCCACATTCTTCTTTACAGGTTTTTGCATTGAGCATTCACCTTTTTCAGTAGAATGTAGAACAGTATCTTGAAACATTTCATTTAATTTCAAAAATATTTTCCTTTTTTCAATTTCATCATCAGTTTTCTCATCACAATCTTCAACTTTGACATTGTCAAAGTTTGTGACATTGTCACTTATTGGAATAGAATTGATCGGTTTTGGACATGGATAAACTGGTGTTGATGGCGAAGTCTCAAAACCTTTCAATTTCTCTTCAAGCTCTTTGATTTTAATTCGAGCTTTTTCAGCTTCATTTTCAAGCCGAATGATTTTCTGAAGATGAGAATTTATTTCAATTTGTTTTTCAAGATTATTTTGAAAAATGGCAGATTTCTCATCTTCTAAAATCTTCATTTGACTTTGAAAATCTTTTTCAAATTTTAATTTTTCATTTTCCAATTCTTTTTCCTTTTCTTTCAAAATCTCGTTTTCTAATGTCAAACTGTTTAAATCATTTAACAGTTTGTTATTTTCAGATTTCAACCTCTCACAATTTTCCTGCAAATCAAAAATATGTTTCTTATCAACTTTCATCTCGTCTTTCAAAACTGAAATTTCTTCAGTCTGTTCCTCTCCCACTTGAACACCTTTACTCTTGCTCTTCTTTAATATTGATTTTACACTTTGACTTTTCTTCTTCTCAGCATTGATCACCATCTGTTCTTCAATCTTTTTAACGAGTGGACTAATTGTTAGTTTGGAAAATTCTCCAGAAGTCTTCAAGTTTAAGATATAATTTTCCCATTCTTCTCGCGGTAAAGCACTGACAAATTTTTCAACCCATTCTTCTGATTCTTTTTTAACACCCTTCTCAGACATTGAGCGAACAAGATGGCTATACCTCTCAATGATACTCTTTGTACTTTCTCCTGGACAACCTGAAAATGAATCAAATTCTTTATTTAATACATTTATTCTATCAATTGTTTCTCTTGTCATTTTAAAGAAATTTATATCCATGATTTGTAAACACGTTTATCAAGACAATCCCGTTAAGCGAAATATCAAGTCCAAGCTAGATCTCCTTTCAAACGAAACGATTCACCTCGTGAAACACCTAAAACCAACAAGTAAACGATCCGTTTAAATGAATTGAATATGTGAATGTTTGTGACGGTTGAATCGATCTAGGACTCGTGTTGAAAATTCATGAACTCGATTAAATTTTGATGAAGTGAGATTTTGAATGAATGGGCCGGCAGGTCTTTCACATGGGCTTCAACACTTTAATCAATTCATAATTTGGACCAACAACAATTTCCAATTCAAATCAATTTTACTTTGACTTCAAAAACGACTAACTCGCCAACAACATTAATTGATGGTACACCAAAAGCACATGGGCCGAAGTATATTGTGTATCACTGTACCAATTTTTTATAATAGCCGACAACCCAATTGACAACTAAAATTCTATTTGGCCTTCATTCTTGAGCAGTATGATCGCATGAATTGATAAAATCTTGTGCCGACAACAATTAATGATGATCACATGTATCGGATAATTCAACAAAAACAGATTGGGTTTCAAGTACTTGCTGACAACCTTTACAAACCCCCCACTAACCTTTTTTTTTTAAAAAAAAACTTTAAATTGTATTGGAATTCAAAGACTTTATCACATGAAAATCGCATCTTTATATCTCGATAAAAGTATTACATATGGCCGACAAACTATGTTGTTCACATGCAAACTACATACTCACCACATAAGTTGCAAACAGTAACCGACAACTATTATCAAATTAGACAACCTGAACTACAATTTACGAGACCTCGAAAAGACAATATCACATGACTTGTGTTCTGATCAACTTGTGTAAACTAACACACGACACATGATTTCTTATCCCAATCAAACTGACAACCTCGATCAGAATGATTCACAATAATCGATGAACTTTCAATCAGTTCACACTACTCAAAGCACAACTTTGTTCACTTAATCAAACCGATGCAATCCTGACACAAGTCACAAGATTTTGTTTAATGTTTTCACACAACACACGATGTACACAGTCAACTTATTTCAAGCGAAATCCACACGTATTTCAAACAAACTGTTGTTTTCAAGCGAAATCCTCAATTTCGCTTCAAACTCTCACTTTTTTCAAGCGAAATCCAACATGATGTCATCAAATAACGATCTGATTTTGGTCCGATTGAACAAGATTTAAGCCGATTTTAGATCTGAAACTCTCAAGGGTTTGTTAAAACATGTTTACGCACATTATGTGAGAATATGAACCGATTTTAACCGTAAAAATTTGTTCGATTTTGAAAGAAGGTGTAGAAAATCAGAAAAAGTGACAAAAAACGAGCTGTTTTGGCGAAATCTCTTCCTCCTGAGCTCTGGTACCACTTGTAGGATCGGTTTGCGAGCCGAACGAGTCGTTCAGAAGAGACTTTATCAGTTTCAGAGGCGGAAACTAAGAAACCGATTGCGAAACAGCTTGCGTATCACTTTAACACTGATTATATTGATATACTATCGTTTACAATCAGTCCTCACACCGGCAGCACCTCGGTATGGAATTTCAGAAACGTTACAAATAAAATCTACACAAGCCTATTTATAACCTTCAGATTTCGCTTGGAAATACTTCAAGCGAAATCCACTATGATTACATTCAAGCGAAATCTACAATCTAACTTTTCAAGCGAAACCGACAACCTATAAACATGTAACATTCTGTTTTGTCTCATGTGTAAATTAGCAATGATGTCATAGATGATGTCACAATTGTGATGTCATCTTTAAACATAATGACATCATGCTTGATCAATTTCGCAACGAACCAGAGACTCGACATAAGACGAAGACGACAGATGAATGCACCAACAGAAACACACTACTACAACCTGATTTCGCTCATCTCACATATATATAGTGCTGAGATTTCGCTCCAAGGGACACAGGTCCACATGAGCGAAATCACCTACCTGACCACATAAGAGAAATCACCTACCTAATAAGCGAAATCATCATGTTATGACCAAATGAGCGAAATCAACAAATCCTATTTACAATTCTATTTTGTCTTCTAGCAAGAACATGCAAACTGATATCAATTGCATGTTATCTTCACGTGCATTTGTTGTAGATGATGCGAGCTCTTAGATCACTTGGATGATGTCATCATCAAGAATGATGACATCATTCTTGTTCCGAACCGCAACGAACTCGAGACTCGACATAAGACGAAGACGACAGATGAATGCACTAACATAGGGGAATTATAGAGAGAAACTTACCTTAGTTAAAAAAATCTTTGGAAAACTTTGTAAAAACTTTATGTAACAAACTTTTTTTTTCTAAAAAACTAGGAAATGTAAATTACCTGTTTTCAAATGTTTTGTGTCAATAAAAAAACAAAAAAATCACGGAATAGTTTTTTTTTTAAGTTGAAAATTATGTGTAAGATGTTACATATGCTAAAAAATAGTGTAACATACAAATATTCAACTTTTCTTTAAAGATCTAGTCAGCGCTTTTTTTGGCTCAAAACGTTCGAAAACATGTAACTTACATTCCCTAATTTTTGTTAAGAAAATAATGGCTTGTTACCAAAGATTTTCTTGAGTTTTTTCAACTCAAGTGAGTTTTCTTTCTAGCCCTATATATATAAGATATAGTATAAATAAAATTAATTAAGTTTTTTTTTTACCAGTATAGCCGTTACAAAGGAAGATTAAAGACCAGATACAAATAGGGTTATCGTACAAAACGTACAAAACCTACGAATGACGTGAAAAAGTAAAAAAGGACAGTAACATTTTCGTAGTTATTCTATTAGCGGTGTAATTATTAAAAGTAAATTAATTATGATGCACTTGTAAAGTAATTTTGAATTTTGTGTTGTTTGATGAACTTATAGAGTAAATGTGTCTGTTATATATTTTTTTTTGATAAACTAGTAGAGTAATTATGATACACTTTTAGAGTAACTTTGAATTGTATGTTGTTTGATGAATTTGTAGAGTAATTGTTTTGTTATGTTTTTGTATAAACTAGTTGATTAATTATGATGTATTTGTAAAGTAATTTTGAATGACTAGTTGTTTGATGCACTTGTAGAGTAATTTTGAATAATATCTTGTAGTAGTATATTAATTATGAACTAGTAGAGTAATTATAATCTTCCTATATAATAAAGGAAAAGTTATGTATGCCACGTGTCCTCATATCCAACCCCCACCCTAATTTAATCTTAGGTGTCAATTCCTCACAATTTTGATTTAAAAAAAAAAACTCAATAAAAAACATACGCATAAAGGCTGGATAGAAAGTCAACCATAAAGACAAAATATCTTTTTCATCTTCTTACTGCAGGTATTCTTTCCCCTTCATCTTCTTCTTCATTCCTTCCCTCTTTATCCCTCTGTATTCATTCCACTTTGAGCTAGGTTTCAAAAAACCCAAAACAACACTTCTGAATCTCACTTTCTGACTGAAACACATATCACACAGTCACATCTTTGCATAAAAATCCAATTCCAATTCAAGAAACACAAATCTCTCACAAGAAACACAGATCCTACGGTTGTGGTTGATTTTTAAACCTAATCTTACGGTGTAGATCAGCATTCACACGGATTCGTGTTTGAATTTTGGTTCATCTTCTGTATATTTAACCTGTGATGGAGTATATAAAGCCATACCATATCATACTCTCTCTCCGTTGTGCATCTGGTTTTGTTTTCTGGTAAGTTTATTGGTTTTCTGTATTTATATAGATTATTGAATTTTCTAATGTTTATGAAGTTAATTAGTGAAGTGTATGTACAGGGTGTTAGCTATTGAAGGAAGGGTTGCTGTTGATTCCGGCGTAATTAAGTCGGAGCTAACACTTTAACCGACAGTAAGTTTTTATTTCTTTCTCATCCCGTAAAAACAATGTTATGATCTTCTCACACAAAGCATTTGATGTTGATTCCGTTATGTATATATAATTTTCTAGGGTTTTGTTCCACTTTTACTGTTTTTAGAATAGAATTCTTTGGTTTATGTGCGTGTTTCCGGTGGAGAAATTGATGGTTTCTGGAAAGAATTTTAGTTACTGTTGTATCAGAATATTATTAGGGTTTTGTGATTTTATTCACATTTGCTGTTTGTCAAATTGTTTTCTGTGTGTGTTTATTTTTGGGGAAAATTCGATGTTTTGGGAGAAAGTAATGTATTTACAGTGAATTGCTAGCTATGCCTCAACACACTGATCACTTTGAAAGTGAATTGTCAATTTTGTTTTTTTTTTCTAAGAAAGGGTTATGTAAAATTGGTATTTTTTTTAATATAAAACTATTTTGTTTGAAGTGAATGTTGGACATTTTAGTTGTTAATTACCTCTTCTTGAATGGTAAAACTTGTGACCGCTGGATAAAAAAAATCCTTTTGCTGACTTGTTTCTTGTCTTAAGTAGGAAAAAAAGATGTAAGTATGTTATAAACATGTTGAATTGATGGTTAGTGTTAGTTTGAGAAAAGAAGTTCGACATTGATCCTAAATTCATCAACTTGTCACAAGAACAAAAAGTATTAATTAGATGATATTTGGACATAAATGAATCGAACCCACAGATTATAAGCAATTGAAACCTGATTCATCTTTTCACATGCATTTCCACTTGAATTTCTTGAAACTTCAACTTCACAATGTAGTTTTAAATTACTGCTCTTCATGTTTTCATATTGTATTTTTCTTCATATGGTGGTAATCAACAATTTATGTTCATTTCAACATGTTTTTTTTCCCATCAGAACAATCAGCAGACATACGTGTCTGCCTGGCCCACCATGGTGCGGTCCGAGCTAGCGAGCTGATACAACCACGAGACGAGTTGAGAAGCACTATGACCCAAATCAAAAGCAACGTCCACGCAATTGGTAAAAAATGTCAGAAAACTCCACCGTCAAGGAAAAACCAAACCAACTCCGTCACCTTGCTGCTGTTTTTACGGTTCCCGGTGGGTACAACGATGATGGGCTGGCGGTAGTGGCCGACTTGACGTCATTCAAAATCTTCTATCTTTTCAACGCGATTGCTCTTTATACGTCTTTAGTGGTTGTGGTGATTCATATGACGTTGGGAATTAGAGGTGAGAAGAAAGCCAAAAAAAAGACAAGTGTTGAGGTTATTAACAAGTTCCTGTGGTTAGCTTGTGTGTGCACTTCGGTGGCTTTTATGGCATCGTCTTATATAGTGGCGAGTCGGAAGCATGAGTGGGTTGCCGTTTCTATTACTGTGCTTGGTGGGGCTATAATGTTGGTGGTGGTTGGATCGATTATGTGTTATGTGGGTGAATGGAAGATAATGCGGTAATTGGGAAGGTTGGAGAAGATTGCAAAAAAAGATGGACAAATTCAAGCAAAACTAGAAGCATTCAAGTATGAGATGGTTTGAGTTATGCCACTAGGTTCTATGCCACTGTTTATGCTACTGTTTCAGAATATGTTGCTTTGACTACTTGACTCCTTACTATGTTAATGTCTTTTTAACCTTTAACATTATGATTATGACATCCTTAGTATTGTTATCAACTTCTATATCTTGATTAATACATTATCATCTTTTAGAGATTCATTGATTTTCACCATGTAATTGTTATGATACCGCACGGGCTCCTCATCAAGCAAGAAGACAATTTAATGGATTGAGTTGTGTATGTTGATAGAAAGACTATAGCCACGATGAGTGTTAGTTACCAGGTATCGACACATCACTTGCTCACAAGGAGATGTCGAATGGCACCATATTACCATTGCCATGCTTGTGGATATGCCATATTACCATTGCCATGCTTGTGGACGTGCTACATTCGAAGACAACATGTAGTTCAAGACTTCAACTGTCATGTAAATATTGTTGACCCTAGCAGAGAGACCCTTAGATTTATAACACAAACCATCAACCCTACGACATGCACCATAAATACGAGGTAGCTAATTTTTTCTACGTAGTGTCATCTATATCTTGGCTGTTATTTCTTTCGCATCCGAGTGATACTCATATTTGTTGGTCTTTCTCATCAAAGATTTATGCTATTTGATTTATCAAAAACCTTATTTTGAGATTAATATGGTTTGTAGTTAAGTGAGAACTATTTGACTACGTTGTGATGCTTTGTAACCTTAATGAGCATATTTACCCATTTTGACCTGTTATACGACTAACCCAACCCAACCCATATCATACAAATTAGATGTGAATCATAGGAATCTTATCAGTTTCTCCATCATAATCACATATATGAAGCAGCCCTTTTTTGGGCTTTAACCATTAAAAGAGCGAGAAAATCATACTACATTAACTAAAAGGTTGGATCAAGCCACACTTTCATGTTAATTGTTTTGATTTTAGAGTTAATTAATGCATTAAATACTTATGTCATTATACCGTTGATGTACCCGACAACACTGTTAAATAAGATATTTTATTGTGAAGTAAATGCCCTAAGTAATTCAATTTTTGTTTTTTTTATTGGTAAGGTTTGTCAAACATGGGTCTTTGTATGAAGAGTTATCAGGTTATAAATAGGGTTTGGGGTCGGATAATCGGGTTTGGGATGGATAATCGGGTTTGGGATGAATAAACGGGTTTGGGGTCGGATAATCGGGTTTGGGACGGATAATCGGGTTGGGACGAATAATCGGGTTTGGGGTCGGGTAATCGGGTTTGGGTCGGGTAATCGGGTTTGGGACGAATAATCGGGTTTGGGGTCGGATAATCAGGTTTGGGATTAATTTTTTTTCACGGGTTTGGGACGGGTTTGGGATTTGGTGATATACCCGTTTACTCGACTTGATTACCCGATAAAGTGTACCTGTTTACCCGATTGTATATATATATGATACACCCATTTTATACATATATGTATTTTATTTCGTATACACTGTAATTATTTCATATATTTTTATAGTGATAATATTTAATGTAACTAATTTGTAGTTACCCGATAGATACCTCATGGGTTTTGGGGCAGGTATACCTAACGGGTAATTGTTTTAATTAACGGGTTTAACCGAAACCCGCGGGTATACCCGATGCCCGATGGGTATTTACCAGCTAGAAACCCGAAGGATTTTGGGACGGGTTTGGGACAAGCTTATCTAACCGGATTTAGGTTTGGGATTACCTAAACCCGTCCCAAACCCGACCCATTGCCATCCCTACTTATAAATCATACAAAAAAATTACTTTTATAGATATAGATTTTTTTAAAACAACCTATAACCCGTGAAGCTCACGGGTATATAACCTAGTGCACTTATAAAGTAATTTTGAATGATATGTTAGTGGTGTATTAATGATGAACTTGTAGAGTAATTATTATGCACTTGTAGAGTAATTTTGAATTATATATTGTTTGATGAATTTGTAGAGTAATTGTGTCTGTTATGTTATTTTGATAAACTAGCAAAGTAATTATGATATACTTAGTAGAGTAATTTTTATTTTTATTTTGTTTGATATATTTGTAGAGTAATATATATATATAGGATAATGCTAGGGAGAAAACCATTTATTTTGAGAAAACCTTGAAAACCCATCACAAGGCCTACAATTGGCCACGTGTCCCAGCCATCTTCATCTTTTTTTTTTTGCTTTTGAGGGCACATTGGTAAATTTAACATTATCCTACCCAACTCAAAAGATCTCTTGACCTTTTGTCTGCTATGATTTGACAACATTTATTACACACTTATCTTCCCAATGTACCTTTCCTAACTCCATTTCTCTATCCTTTACCTTTGTAATAAAGATCTCCATTAATGTCCTGCATATCTTCCTTTACCATCTACTCCTGCATATCTTCCTTTCTCCATTAATGTCCATGGAGACAAATCCACCAACGAACGAGTTAATGTCGCCGGGTCATCTGCTCCCCAACATGTTCATTACCAGTGACTTCCCTACTGACGAGGAATTAAATGCTCAAGGTTTGTCTCTCTATCTAACTTAACGCACTCGTATATATGTTTTTTTTATTTGAAATTTTTTAATGGAATAACCCAAATAATCCAAATATACTGACATTTTTTTAATTGAGATGGCTGAAGGTGGATCTCGTTATTGCTTTAAAAAGTCTGATGATATTTGTGGTGATATTTGTGATGAGGTAATCTTGAGTTAGTTTCTTGATTTGATTATTGCATTGTGGGTTTTTGTTTGTTTGTTTGGATTTGATGATTTTGGATCATTATTATTGTTATTATTACCTTTTTTTTTATTATAAATTTAGAAGCTTTATTATAAATTTAGAAGCTTTATATTGTAATGATATTTGCGGGGATCTCGTTGTTGTTTGGAATTTGATAATTTGATGATATTTGTGTTTTTGGCATATGTTTTAAGTTTGATTTTGGGGATTTAATTTGGAAATTTATTTTGCATATGAACTAATTTCTGGCTATGTTGTGTTGTTATTTGAGAAAAAGATTGCAATTTAGCTAAAAAGTTGTGATGTCTAGTTAACGACTTAACGGTTATCTAATCTTTTTGTTATTAGGATGGTAATGGATACAAGGGAACCAAGACCCAATTCTCGGGACCGTTTGGTTTTGTCAAACGTGGATCAGATGCTCAAGGATCATGACCATTTTATGTTACATCACAACACAACGTAACACGTGTTATAGTTTGAACTTCTGGACATGCATGTGTTACATGTGACATGAAACCCATGTAATAGAGGCTTAACACACGTTATATGTATACAAGTTGGGTTACAACAAGATTATGATATTAACTAAGCTCACCATTAAACTCATCGCCTCCGTCGACTGTTTTCACCCTTATCACATGTTAAGTAACTACATTTTCCAAACAAACAAATTGTAACACATGTTAGATCAGTATATACACATCGTGGTGTTTTGTAAACCACTAGTTTGTACATGAATACATGTCAGGTTACAAAAAGATTATAACAGAGGCTTAACACATGTTATATATTCCAAAATGTGCACAACAAATGACCCGTTTCAAATTATATATTCCAAAATTACCGGTACATGTGTTACCATAAATGGATCGTTTCATATTACACGTTACACACTAACTTGTACATTTATTACTTGTACAAGTGTTACGCTCAGTATCCACATTATCGGATATTTTAAACATCAACAAAAAATAAAATAGATATGTTATACATGAACATATGTTTTTTATTTTTTAAAATTAACAAAGGTTATCACACATTATATGTCATTCTAACAGGGGCTTAACATATGTTATACATGAACACATGTTAGGTTACATCATGGTGTTCTGTTACAGCATAAACCACTAACACATGTTATAAATGAACGAAGAGTTCTTTCCCAAAAAAATGTCACTTATTGAAGGTCCTCGAATTATAACAGAGGCTTAACACATGTTCCATATTAACTTTTACATATGTTACAGTATTATATACACATCATGGTGATTTGGAAAACACAAGCTTATACATCACAACATGTTAGGTTAAACCAAGATTATAACAGAGGCTTAACACATGTTATCCAAGGTATACGGTGTTACGATATTAAATTGTATGTACGCGTGTTACGTATATGCACATCATTGTGTTTTGCAAACCACTTTCATATACATGAATACAAGTCGGCTTACGACAAGATTATAATGGATTCTTAACACATCAGGTATACGGGTTTTGGTATAGTAAATAGCCTATACACAATATATGTGTTATATGTGTTATGATCAGTATCCATGATCAGTATACACACGTTATGTGTGATTATTACATGGGCTTAACACATGTTATACATGAACACATGTCATGTTACATCAAGATTATACCAAAGGTTAACACAAGTTATCTATGATTATTACATTGGCTTAACACATGTTATACATGAACGCATGTCAGGTTACATCTGTTCTCCGTCCTGGTGCAATGTGCTCTCCATCCTGCCATTTTAACACATGTTAGGAAACGTGAATGTCATACGTACAACGGGACCTTTTTTTGCAGTCTGAAAACCAAAAAACTTACATTTACGAGCTTTTGTCTATCCATCTTGAGCCTCCACAAGAGAATCTTTGCGGGCTGAAAACCAAAACCCAAATCTGTTACATCACACAGAAACTGTCATATACTGGTTAAAGAACCCAAATCAGGAACCAAAAACTTCTCATCTTTCTTCTCAGCACTAGCAAAGCAAAATAAGACAACATTCTTTAAACCAAATCACTACCACAAATTTCACAACAAAACCACTTACCCCTTTTCCAAATCCAAAGATCCCATGAACTAACACAATGGGTGGCAAATCATTATCCGAATTCACAGACCTAACATCCCTAATTTATGGTTCAATATTTAACACAAAAAGTTAACCAAACTAGGATTAAAAAAAACACAACTAGAAATTTAATATGTAGATAAAGGACAAGGTGCCGGCTGAAACGGCGGCGTTTCATCCACGTAAACTCTGGTGAGTGTGTGTGGAATTAAATCGAGAGGAGAGAGAGGGCCGGAGAAGAAGTCTAGTGAGTTTCGCTAGAGAAGGTGGTCGCTGGTGGTGGTTGTTTATTGAGGAGAGAGAGAGAGAGAGCCGGAGAAGAAGTCCGATGAGTTTCGTCGGAGGAGGTGGTTGCTGTGGTGGTTGTTTGTTTCTCTTGGAGAAGGTGGTTGCTGGTGGTGGTTGTTTCTCCTGTTTGTTTGTCTTCAAGATTAGGGAAGAAGAAATGGGAAAGAGATAGAGGAAAGAGAAAGAGGTAAGAGAAAGAGAAGCTTTTATGGTGATTTGATGGTACTTCCAAATTCAAAAGTCACGTTTTGTGTTTTCCAAAGTCAATAAAGTTGCTTTTTCGTTACCCATATTGCCCTTAACTTGTACTAGCATGGACTATTATATTGTTTTTAAAGGCAAGAATCCTCTAAACAAATGAGGGCCATTGATCTACTTGGATGAAACAAAATCAATGGATGAGGTTGGGTTTCCAAAGTTTTCTAAAAAAGATGGGGTTTTTCATATAACACAACCCTATATATATATATATATATATATATAAACTAAAGTCCTTAGCTATTGTAGATAAATTGCTCCTCGTTTTGAAAGTTATTTACAAGAATGTCATTTATACCATTTTTTATTGAAATGTATATCAAAGTGACACATCAATGGTTTTTTAACACTATATTTTTTTTCCACCAACATATCTATCCAATAATATAATATATAATATAAATAATAAATAAGCTACAAGGTACAACTTGTATACGATATAATTATGTGAAGATTACATAATTTTTATTATAACATAAACCAATAAAAGAAAAATATATAACAAATCATACATTGATTCTGAATATACCGTTGTCACATGTTTATTTTTATATATGATTTGAAAAAGATTTATTCTTACATGTTAGATATGATTTATTTTTTGGGTTTCTTTACTATGAAAAACAGAACCGAACCGATGCAAACAAAACCAAACCGATGCCATTTGTACATCAGAACATGTACCGTATAACATTGGTTTTATTTTAATTCATTTGATAAAAAGACATCGGAATATACTTCTGTGATGTGCTTATTATTACGTACGATTTGATAAAAAGAATATTCGAATGGATAAAAAATAGTTGATTTTTTGTCCTTTATCGTCACGAACCGTTCCAGATACCAACCTAACTATATCAATGTCAGTACCTATTTATGTTTATGGTTTTCTCGATGTGACGGTATAACATCCATTGGAAACATAGTTGTATTTGCAAAATAGTTTTTTTTTGGTATCTTAAGCTATATCGGGTGTCGTTATAGTACCGATACCATGACAAACCAAACCAATACCGACCGAAAAACACCGGAACCGGTACTGGTATTTTTATTTATGGCTTTCGGCCAATATAAAGCACATATCGTTTGCTATACCGAGTGTTGCTATCGTACAAGTACTATAATGTAATGAACCGAAGCGATGCCGACCAAAAGCCCACTTCGACGCGCAGGAGGATTCCACTTTTTCTATAATTACTCTACTAATAGAATAATAACGAATATGTCACCGCCCTTTTTACTAGACAAAATATTACTTGTAGAGTAATTTTGATAATTACTCTACTAATAGAATAATTACGAAAATGTCACCGCCTTTTTTTACTTTTCCACGTCATTCGTACTTTTTATATGATAACTGAAAACCGGACCGTTGCACATTTAACTCTTCCATACTCACGCGACTTTCACCCAATCCACCCCTACCCGTTGGGCTATACCTGCACCACCAGCGGTGGTGTACGGGTTGCAGGTAGGGGTTACCCGCTTATACAAGACCGTGCGTCCCGAATCTGTCGCAACCCCCGACCCCTACACCGGGAGCGGGTGCCGCAAGACTCAGAGCTGGTGGTATCGGTGTTTATTAATTTGGCAGCGGAATTTATTTATCAGGACCGTAGTTAGGAAATGTTTTTATCAAAGTTAAACACCAAACTTTTATAATAATAAATGGGATAAACCTAAGTTTCATTTGACAATACATTTGTAGGGATAAACCCTAATTATTGAAAACATAAACTCCATTTCTTTATTTGGTAACCTTTATAGCCACAACTTTTAGCCTTCGGTGCTCTGCAGCTGGCTTCTATTAGCTTCACATTAAGTTACTTGAAACGCGTTTTAAAAAGGTTTTATCAACAAGAAATACTGGCGAGTGTATCCCAGTTTAATCAAAATAGTTTTATAATCTTTACAGTAATTGAGAGCATCCGCATTTACATTGTTTATATCTATCCAATTACCCATTTGGTACTGTCAATCCTGACTTCTGGTCATGCTACTATTCGCAATAGTAATGATTTTCAAGTAATGTATACAAAACCCCAACATACCGGCAGTAATGGTAGAATTACAAATACTCAATTACTGTTAAGTGAAATTTAAAGCATTTGAGGTTTTGGTAAAAACGTGACAAAAAAAAAAAGATGTACTCACATTGCTGATTTAGACAAAACTAAAGCTTCCTGGTGATTCTCCTGGTTATTATCTATTAAAATTAAACAATGCACACGTGTTAGTAAAATAACCTAAATCATATTAACCGTACAACTTGAGACAGAACTCCAATGACTGAGTCAGGCAGAGCCTTGACATGCATTACGGAGTCCTAGATCAATCAGGTGTAACACGAGACAGAACTCCAACGACTGAGTCAGGCAGAGCCTTGACATGCGTTACGGAGCCCTAGATCGATC
Organism: Helianthus tuberosus; assembly: GCA_030545235.1. Taxonomy (NCBI): domain Eukaryota; kingdom Viridiplantae; phylum Streptophyta; class Magnoliopsida; order Asterales; family Asteraceae; genus Helianthus; species Helianthus tuberosus. Next base: position 169,388,022 of record CM060381.1, read on the forward strand.
GTGTAGGGTAACAAATAGGGTTATAATACTTACAACGAGGCAGAGCTTTGCTTTTTAGGGGTATTATTTCCCGAGTATAATTGCCCACTATAGATCAGAGAAAAGAAAAGAAATTGAACGACGACAAATGAGGTCGTCGATCTCTATTTATAGGCTGGCTGAAGGGCGGCTCGCGGCCCGCGAAGCACCCTTGGTTCTCTCTCGCAGCCCGCAAGGCTAGTAGAGTAGGCCCTAGCCTTGACGACTCACCTATCTAGCTTCAACACGTAAGGGACACCTGGTAGATCATGGTGTCGTCTGGTGCCACGTTGTTGCGCCCTGCGATAGACCCAGAGAACTGGGTCGCGGCCCGCGAGCGAAGTGAGGATTTATTTTTATTTGATTTTTGTAAGTATTAAGGTATTCAAAGCCCGTTTCTCGTATTCGGGGTATATTTAGGACGTTAAGGGTCACGTTAAGGGGTCTTAGGAGGGTTGTTATATCCTCCCCACCTTGTTTTAAATCTCGTCCTTGAGATCTACTGGAATAGGTGTGGATATTTCCTTTGCATCTCTGATTCGAGCTTCCAAGTGTATTCTGGTCCTCTCTTGGAATCACATTTTACTTTGACCAAAACTAATCTCTTATGTTTGAGATTCTTGATCTTTCTATCTTCAATCTGAATGGGTTTCTCTACTAACTTAAGTTTCTCATTTACCTCTATGTCCTTAAAAGGTATCACTAATGATTCATCTGCTAAGCACTTTTTGAGATTACATACATGAAACACATCATGTATTCCTGCCATTTCCTCTGGCAGTTGTAGCTGATAAGCTACAAGTCCTATTATTTTAATAATCTCAAAAGGTCCAACATACTTGGGGCTTAGCTTTCCTCTTTTAACGAACCTGACCACTCATTTCCATGGAGAAACTTTTAATAATACCTTATCCCCAAATTGAAATTCTAAAGGTTTTCGTCGGTTATCTGCATAACTCTTTTGACGATCTCGTGATGCTTTTAGTCTTTCCTTGACTTGAATTATCTTGTCCGTTGTTTCTTGTACTATCTCTGGTTCAGATAGTTGCTTTTCTCCAATCTATGCCCAACAGACTGGAGTTCGGCACTTTCGTCCATAAAGTGCTTCAAACGGTGCAACATTAATGCTAGTATGATAGCTGTTATTGTAAGAAAATTCTATTAAGGGTAAATGATCATCCCAATTTCCTCCAAAATCAATTACACAAGCTCTAAGCATATCTTCCATCGTCTGAATTGTCCTTTCGCTTTGTCTGTTCGATTGAGGATGATTAGCGGTGCTTAGATTTAACCTGGTTCCCATTGCTTTTTGGAAACTTGTCCAAAAATGAGAAGTAAAACGGCTATCTCTATCAGATACAATAGATAAAGGAATTCCATGTAATAAAACTATTTCATTTACATATAACTTGGCTAGCTGTTCCATACTGAAAGTTTCCTTCATTGGTAAGAAATGAGCAGATTTGGTTAATCTGTCAACAATCACCCAGATTATATCATTGCCTTTTCTTATCTTGGGTAATTTGGTAACAAAGTCCATTATTATCAATTCCCATTTCCATATTGGCATTTCTAGTTGCTGCAATAACCCTGAGGGTTTCTAATGTTCGGCTTTAACCTATGAACATGTCAGACATTTAGAAACTTAGTTTGCTATATCATTTTTCATTCCTATCCTCCAGAAATTCTTTCTTAGATCTTGATACATCTTATCATGTGACAACTGTCAAAATTCCAGGTATCCATACAATTATTAAACAATGATTAGTGCTTAATGACTGTGCTGAATTACAATTAATGACTTGAATTGCTTTCTGATTATTACCATATACATACATGTGCATCATATACTGCAAATGACATATCATTATTGCATGCAAACCTTGTTGTTTCAAATGATGCACGCAACACAGTTATCAGACAAATCAGAAAAATGCGGACGGAGTTCAGTACATAGACAGACATGGTATTGAGATACAGTATGAGCCAGAAACTAAGAGTTACACTAGTATAGTGTGTGGGAAAGTAAGGATCACAAAACTGCCTTCCTAGAGATAGTTTAAGTGCCGGAAAGAGCCTAAAAATTCACATAAACTGCAGAATTCAGCAAAATTCAGCATTTAAATACTCTAATATCATGTAGAAATATGGTTAAATGGTCCTGAATGCTTTCCTAAGTGTCGGGAATCGAAACTGTCACAAAAGGTAACATAAAGCACACTAAACTGCTTAGTTTAGCACCTTAATGAACCGGTAAGCAACCGAACAACCGGACACTACCCGAAACACCAAATTTTCACTAGAAGCATTGTTTTAACATTACCAAGCTAGTTATGGTCCCCGAACATCATAACACACTATATAACAACTAGTAACTAAATAACCTAACTAATACTTGATTTCTAACTACTTAACTAACTATTTAGTTTCAACCTAAGCCTAAGACCCCCCCCCCCCACCTAGTAATCGGCCAACATCATGGCCCCACTTGTGATTTTATCTTATTATTAAAATAGATCTTGTTTCTCTTTAGAAAACACATTAACCACTAGATTTTGAAGTGTTGGTGGATTTATAATTTAACCAAGGATCATAACTCCCATTCATTCTCATAACACACTACATACACTTCTTCTTCTCCTTCCCCTCTACTAGTCTCGGCCGAACACCCACACTTATACAACCCCCATCTTCATTCAAGTTCCATCCATTCTACATATACTCAAAGGTGCTAGAAGCCGTATAAGGAAGCTTGGAGCTTGTGGAAGTTGAAGGACCTTTCTCTTGTGCTTTTATCCACCACATTTATCATCTTCTTCAACTAGTGATCATCCCTATCCTTGAGCTAGTATAAGACCACCATACTCTTCATTTTACATCATATTTTGGTGGTTAAAAGAAGATACATGTTGTCAATCATGATGAACACTAAGAATCTTGAACTTGAAACTTGAACATAAGCTTAAAATCATAAGAAATCATGATGTTTATGTGTTGTTATGCTTGTTGATTGTTGGTTACTCATGTTAGTGATGTAGATCATCATGTGATCTTGCTAGATAATGATTAAAAACACAATCTAGCAAGATGAGAGGATGAAAATGTTAAAGATCCATAGGTCATCCTTATGTAAATCATGAACTTGAAAGAATAAGTTGTTTTCTTGTTTAGTTATGATCAAAGTGTGTATAAAGTCTTGTAAATCTATGATATCAAGAATGGTTTTTCAAGAAATCAAGTTAAAAATACAAAGTTTACTTAATCTTGGTTCTTAAATAAATAAACCACATTTTTAGTGGTTAATCAAGTGTATGATCATGTATTTAACAAGAAAAATCCAAGAAGAAACATTTTTAGAAAATGTAATTACAAGTTGTAAAGAACTAATTTCTTTAAAAATAATATTTTTAAAGAAACAATCACACTTTAAAGGGTAACTAGACTTACTAAACACACTAGTAAGTTACTACACATTTTTGTAAATTTTCAAGTTCATAAAGTAGTAGTTTATGCTTGATTTTGGCAAATTGGTAAGTGTAGATTGATTTGTTGTTGATTGTGTTGATTTACAAAAGAAAATGATATGCTTTGAAAGCATGGAAACCTCCATTTTTAGGGGGAAACTATGGAAAAATTTTCTAAAAATTAAACACTTAGAAAATATTTTAAAACAAATACTTACAAGTATATTTTTAACCATGGAATTTTTATATAAAGTTTTCCATAATTTTTGTTACAAAAATTATAAATATTGGAGGTTGGTTTTTGTAAATAAAAGTGACTAAATATGTATTTAGAAAATATATATTTAGATGTCACCTTGTGTGTGATTATTTGTATATTATGTGTATTAGTTATATTATTTTAGGACTTGAAATAATATAACTCATCAAAATACCAAAAATTACAATCCAAAATATTACTAAAATTCCAAGAGAATGAATATATAAATTATACCTAAAATGTTGGACAAACCGAACAAGGAATATCACTTATAGAAATATTCCAAAAATTTAATTCATAAGTATATTTTGGTAATTAATATTTTGGACACCAAGAGAACAAAATATGATTTTTACAATTATTACAAAGTATATCATATTTTTGACAATGAGAAAATATATTATTTTTGGGAAGTAAAAAAAATATATTTTCTTGGAATTATTAGAAGAATATTATTTTTGGGAGAAAATGTATATTTTCTTGAATAAACATGAAATACATTATTTTTGGATGAATAATGGATATATATATATATATATATATATATATATATATATATATATATATATATATATTCTAAGTTAGACTTGGAAATATACTATTTTTTGGACTTGTATGAGATTTATAAATATTTTGCCAAGGAAAAATTATAAACAATTTTTCTAAGTAATATTTCTTAAAATATATATTTTGGAAATATATATTGATGTATTTTTATTAGAAATATTATTCCAGAAAAGTTAAGTATAAAATACTTAATAATTACAAGAAAATACGTATTCTCGTACGTATAAATACACACCGGAATATGCTACTGAAACTTGACAAAAATATACAAGGATAAGAATACGAATGCTAATACACCCATCCTTGGGGAAATATTCATGTATAAATACATAAAGGTGTGAAGTTCAAATATATTGTTTTAACAATTATTCCAAAATTTAATAAATATAATTTAAGTTGAAATATTTATTATTTTAACAGATAATTATATAACTTGGAATAATAATAAAGACATAAATGAAGCGTAACTCAAAGACACTAACTAATACTAAGTCAAGGCACGACCAGCTCGTCTAATAGACCTTAGTACGTTGTAGGTAGTCGTGTACACCAGAAGGAGCTTTGAGTTACAGTTGGTTATGAAGAACGCAAGATTGTGAGTTTATGTCCCCCTTTTCTTTTAACTGTTTTCGTTTTATAACTTCGGGGGTGAAATATATGTTACAAATGTTACAATGATTACAAATGGTATGGTTAGTCAAGAAATGAACTGTTAGATCATGTGAATGGGTAGGCGTTAACTTGATGTTGGATCGTCGTATGACCCTAACGAGTCAATCAGAAGAGTTTACAATCTATTTCAAAGGAGGAATAAGAGAAATATACGTGTAATAGCTTGATTCCTCTTAATTATCTTTCTTTTATTGATTCCAAAGCTTTTACAGATCGTTTGACAAATCGGCAGCACCTCGGCTCTGAATCAGACTGACTAATTTCGTGCCAAATGACTCAACAGGTCAGCTATATATAGATGGGATAATTTCGTTTGAAAGTGGCACTGCCCATTTCAAGCAAAATTACAAAGTTTAATTTCGTGTGAAATGGTCAGTGACCATTTCAAGCGAAATTACTCACTTTAACACAAATCCTAGATTTTATCCTGCTGAGCACTGGTTTATCCTATCTAAACATAAGACTCGATAAAGACGAAGTTAACAGACATTTGTGCACCAACAGACACCCCCTTGGATGTTGACGAAGTCTTTGGCGTCGAGTCTTCAGTCTTGATCTCTTTCCAATTTGTCTAACAATGTATTCTTCCTTCAAATTTTCTCTTCTTCTATCAACAGCTAGGCAGCTAGCATGAAACACAGAATCTGAATCTTTAATAACCTTCAAACTCCCGCTTGAATGTAGATTCAGGAACTGTATCTGACTTTTAAGTCTTCAGACCCCCCTATCAATTAGCTGGGATTTTGCTTAGCTGCTATCTCAATAACAAACCTGTTACCTGCACAATCTCTACCTTAACATAAGATTTATGATTATGACAATTTCAATCCAAACTTACCATTTTATTTCATTTGTTGGTTTTGTCAGAATTTAGAAATCCACTTAAGTATCCAGGTCCAAATTAATGACCCTGAGAACTTAATTTGTCTACCAAGTCCAAATTAATGACCTTGGTTGACCAGAGACAAATTCACACTGACATATGGTACAAACTAGTTCAAACAATTTTCTGAAATTTACAAATTTCAATTTAATGAACTTGTTTTGACTTATCAAATTCACAAGTTTATCATGTTAAGCTCGTAACTCATCTTCCAGCTCAGAAACTTCCTGCATCTGCTTCAAATTTCGAATCTGAAGATCAGTTTTCCACTTTGGTTCGTCAAAAAATAAAGCAGAAATGTAAAATATTTTTGTATTTTTGAATTAAGTTTCTAAACTAGAAATGAATTACAGAAATAAAATGCAGCAAATGTAAACTATTTACAAACATATTTTTGGTGAGCGTGTTAGGGAATCATATCAGCTATTCGACAAGTCACAAGTACCGTTAAGCTTTAATTTCATACTCAGAATTAAACAATTCACTTAGATTGTCGATATACTGATCCACTAAAATTCTCACACAAATTTCAATCTGTCCAGGATACGAATTATGTATATTAGAAACTTAAACTCATTCATGTGTCCCACCTCTTGAATATACTCCCGTGTCCAGAACCCAATATTCAATCTCACAGGTGAGTATACCACAGATGATATCTGTAAAGGGTTAAATGCGAGGGCCATGAGAGCTCAGGTCAGAACTTCCGTTCAGCAAAGAGATGACGGTTCGACTTTAGGTGAGTCCCCTTTAGAGGATCTTTTTTTTGCAACAGCACATGATTAGCATTTTGAAATGTTTCATCATTTTTTATGATGAGGGCGATGCTATATTTCAAGCAAGCGATAAAGTATTATACGGGGACTAGGCCATTGCTTCCGCAAAATCAAAAGTTCCGGGATAATACCCCAGATATCACTGAGTATAAAGACCTAGTATCTCAGAAAGAGGGATCTTTTGAAACAAGATTTCAGGGGTTACCTATATATCCAAGTAGTGTTCCCTACAAAATAAGCAAGTAAAGATTTTAGGTTTATATCCCGAACAAACCTACTAAATGTGCAAAAACCTATCGGCATATAATCAGCGAGACTGTTTAATCACTTTTAAACTTTACATATCTTTAGGATACTGTAACTGTTAAGCCAATGTAATATCATTTTCCCTTTTTACACAAACTCTTTTCGTGGTTTTTCTATTGTTTTTGTATTTTGAAAATATCTCATGTTTTTGGATTTTTGAAATTTTTTACTGTTTTTGTATTTTCTGAAAATATTTACTCCCCCTAAATACCAAAACAAGTAAAAAATCGACAAACCATTGCAGATTGCTTCTCAACATCATCTACAGTGGTACCTTCATCTACGCCAAGAATATCCTCCGACACCGATAAAAGCTTCATACCGTTCAATTTTAACAAATATTGAAAACGATTTTTATCAAACGCTTTGGTATGTAAATCAGTTTTTTGTTCGCCAGTGTGGAGTTTCTCAATTCGAATCAACTTCTTCTCGAAACAATCTCGAATGAAGTGATGATGAATTTCAATGTGTTTCGTTTTAGCGTGATGAACATGATTTTTAGTGATGTTTATCGCTGCCTCATTATCAACAAAGATAGGGGTGTTAAGAAATTGCAAATCGTAGTCGCGCATCTGTTGCTGGATCCACAAGATCTGAGAGCAGCAGCTGCTAGCGGATACATACTCAGCTTCACATGTGGACAAAGCTACAGAGGTCTGCTTCTTGCATTGCCAGGTAACCAATCGTGGTCCGAAAAACTGGCACCCTGCTGTTGTTGATTTAGCATTAACTTTGCAGCATCCGAAATCGGAATCGGAATACCCTTCGAATGTGAAATCGCCTTCTCTTGGATACCACAACCCTAGTGATGGAGTTCCTTTCAGGTAGCATAATATCCTTTTCACAATCACCATATGCGAAGCTCTCGGGTTAGACTGAAATCTTGCTGCGAGGTAGGTTGGATACATGATATTGGGTCTAGAAACTGTCAAATACATCATCGATCCGATCATGGAACGATAAAACGTTTCATCTTCCTTCTCTCCTGTGAGATCAGGGTTTATCCCATGGTTCGTTGCTAATGGGGTGGAAGCTGGAGTAGAACCTGACATCCCAAATTTCTCTAAGATATCATGAAGATACTTCGTCTGATATATGAAAATTCCCTTAGGCAATTGATCAACCTGCAATCCCAAAAAGAATTTCATCTCACCCATCGATGACATTTCAAATTTTTGCTTCATAACTCTTTCGAAATCTTTGCATAGATTCTCATTTGTTGACCCAAATATAATGTCATCCACATATATCTGAACAATCAGAAGATGTCCGTCGACTTCTTTGGTGAAGAGAGTGGCATCCACTTTTCCACGGATGAAGCTGTTGGCAAGCAGGTGTTGAGACAATGTCTCGTACCATACAGCGCCCGGTGTAAACCATACAGCGCCTTATCCAGTAAGTAAACCTTGTCTTTATGGATTGGATCGGTGAAGCCCGGTGGCTGTCCGACATATACCTCCTCTTTTACCTTCCCATAGAGAAACGCCGATTTAACATCTAACTGATAAACTTTAAAATTTTTCCAAGATGCAAATGCTAGGAAGATTCTGATCGCTTCAAGTTTAGCAACCGGAGCATACACTTAAGTGAAATCTATCCCCTCCTGCTGATTGAAACCCTGAACTACGAGTCGAGATTTGTTACGAATAATAACCCCTCGATCATCTCTCTTACACTTGAACACCCACTTGGTGTTTATCTTCCTGTGACCATCTGGCAAATCTACCAATTTCCACACTCCTAACTTCTCAAACTGACTTAGCTCCTCTTGCATCGCGTTGACCCAAGAATCTTCAGTTAGCACCTCTTTGTATGTTTGTGGTTCAATCTGCGAAATAAAACAACTAAGTTAAAACTCAGTTTGTAAAGGAGCAACTGTAGAATAAAAACAAGTAAGGCCTTGGTCAATTTGTCGTCTAGTGCGAACGCCTGATTGTAATTCTCCAATAATCAGTTCTTCTGGATGGTATGAAAGAGTTCTTGGCATCACCTCTCCTGGAACATCTACCTCGCCTTCCAAATTGGTGACATTCTGATTTGCACCTTGTTCACTGACTGGAAATGTTTGACTTGAAATCTGGATCTGCTCCCCCTCAGAATCTGAATCACCACGATCAAATACAGGTCTATCTTCAGATTCTTGATTATCGGTGACTACCATCTGATTGTCAAGATTTTGCTGAATATCATCATGTTCTCCAGCATTACTTGGACCAGCTTCATCGTCATTTGAAGCTCGATTTTGACATCTAGAATACTCAGCTGGGAATCTTTCTTGTGATTCTTCATACTCTCTTAGAATATCCAACTCCTCAAAGAAATCTTGTTCTTCTTCCATGTCAAACGAATCCCACAGTGTATCATAATTAAAACGCCATGAGTCGCCTGGATTCTGCGGTGGCATGGTATAACCTTGACACTCAACATTGTGTGCTTCTATAATCCGCTTCAAGATTGGAACAAAGACTCGCTTTAATGGACTCGCGTAACCCACGAAAATTCCTTCAATGCTCTTTGCACCAAATTTTCCAAAAGGCTCTAGAACTTTGCAGGGAGACCCAAACGGTTCTAAATACTTCAGGTTCGGTTTGCGGTTATTGATTAGCTCGAAACATGTCTTGTTGAATTTCTTCACTGTAAGAACCCGGTTGAGTGTATGGCAAGCGGCTGATACTGCTTCTGCCCAAAAGTTAACAGGTAGTTTAAAATCAGCAAGCATCGTCCTGGCCGTTTCAATTAGCGTCCTATTCTTTCTTTCAGCTACTCCATTTTGCTGTGGAGTGTAAGGATCACTAAATTCTTGCAATATACTTCTCTCATCGCAATACTCTTCCATCTTGTTGTTCTTAAACTCTGTACCGTTATCACTCCTGATTCTTCTGATTCGAGTTTGATACAAGTTTTCAATCTTTCTGAACAACGTTTTCAAACTATCAAATGTCTCATCTTTAGTTTTCAGAAATGAAACCCAAGAAAATCTCGAATAGTCATCTGTTACTACTAGACAGTAGAGATCTCCAGTTATGCTTTTAACATTCACTGGACCAAAAAGATCCATATGAAGTCTCTCTAACGGTCTTGAAACTGAGTTAACTTTCTTTCTAGGGTGAGATTTCTTCTTTTGCTTGCCTTTGACACAGCTAATGCACTCCCCCTCAAGATGAAAACCTTTTACATGAACACCAATAACTAAGTCGTTATGCACCAGGTGATTCATTTTTCGTAGGTGAATATGACCCATCTTTCGATGCCACAATTGTGATTCTTTTTCCGTTGCTCTTGACATAAAACAATGAGCCTGACCCGTGGTAGTAGTTGCTACACTCATGTCCAACACGTACAGATCATTCACTCTAGGCGCTCTCATGATAACCCATTCTTCGGGAATAACAAATCCTGGTTTCAAGATCAAACATTCTTTGTCTGTAAAATGCGTTGTATACATACGATCACAAATATGAGAAATACACAGAAGATTGTTTTCAAGCTCAGCGATGTAGTTAACTTTTTCAAACGTGACAATGCCATTCGATAAAGTTCCTTCACCGACTATTCGACCACCTTGATTGCCTGCAAAACCTACATAACCTCCATTAAACCCTCTAACATCATACAGTAGGGTCTTCTTCCCCGTCATGTGCCGAGAAGCTCCACTATCCATAATCCAACGTGAAACGGATCTTGGAAGCTCCTGCACATATCACAAACACTTAGTGAGATTTTGATGCCTCCCAAGCCTCTTTTGACTCAGGGAGCATGATATTGAGATAAGTTTTTTTAGTGCATAATGGTGGAAAATTTTTGTCATTCATCTTTAAGCTCTCTTCAGACCCAATCTCAACCTCTTTGTATAAAAAAAATCATTTTTAAGAGATTGACCAGAAGATTGGTCTTTCTTTGATACATTCTTCTTTTCAGAAACCATAGACTTTTTTTCTTCAAGTTTCTCATAATAATCCACATGTACATACATCTTCTCAGTTGAAGATGATGTTTTTGAAGTCTTAGACACCTTTGGTTTTGGAGAACTTGGTTCTTTTTCACCTGATTTTGGTTTTCATGCTTGTTGAGACGAAGCAACTCGTTTATAAAACTTATCAGTTTTAGTTACCACATTCTTTACGGGTTCAATTTTGATTTTTTTATTTTCATTTTTCAAAATTTTCTTCTCAACAACCATTGGTGCTTGCCTTTTGTATCAACTTTCCTTTTCTGACTCTCAACAACTTCAGACTTAGGCTTTAAGTTGGTGCACTTTCGTGCAATGTGTCCAACTTTGTTGCACTTAAAGCATGTACGAGTATCAACAACTCGACTTGTGCCTTCAGTCTGAGACTGTGAGGCCTTTTTCTCAAAGAACTCTTTGTTTGATTTTGAAAAAATCTCAGATTCTTGATCGGAATGAGAACTCGAGCTTTTTACAAACACCTTTTTCTCAACAAATTTCTTGTTTTGAAAATTCTTTCTTTGATTTTTCTTACCATCCTGATAACCACCCGACCATTTGTTTTGATTGTTGTTATAAAAACACGGAGGTACAACAGGTTTTTTATAGTAATATTTATCTTTTTCAAAATTCAATTGTCTTTTAGCACGTTTCAAATTTTCAAGTTCAGAAACATCAATTTCAACCAACTTGAACACATTTTTCAATTTGTCCACATTCACATTCTCCAACGGAAATTCAAGATCCGAATACAACTTATCCGATCCCGACATCTTGTACATAACAAGATTAGGTTCTTCACTTAAGTTGTTTTTGGATTTTGATTTCGGAATGTATTTATCAAAAAAACATTCATCATCCTCAGTAGTGTCACTTTCAGACTTTAAAACATTCTCAACCATGCTTTTCACAACTTCAGATTGGACACTATCTTCATCAGATGATGAAGTGAATGTGACATCAATCGTGTCTGGAAGTTTAACTTCATTTTCTTCTTCATCATTAACCATCCCTGATTTTTTCTTTGAAAAATTGTTTAGAACTGGTGGAGGAACCTGATGATACCCCACCCCGGTTCCATCAGAGTATACATCTTTGCCTGCTTTGTTCTTCCCAATTGGTTTAGGAACGATATGTTGAAGAACAAAACTTGCGGAGTTGTAACTGTTCAATTTCAACTGGATGCGTTCATTTTCAATTTTAGCTTCTTGAAACTGAAGCTTCAACTTAGCAATTTCATCCAGTTGCTGATTGATTAACTCTTCTTTCACCCTAAGAACACCTGACAATTGAACATTTTCTTTGTATGTCTTACCATTTCTCTCATCAGAATCTTTTACCGTGCTTTTTAGCTTCTTAAAGTTTTCTGAAAGTTTACGATTTTCATGAATTAGCTTTTCATTTTCTTTCCTAATTATTTCTACGTCACTTTTATCATTTTTGATTTTCTCAGTTAATTCTTTTAAATGTTCATTTGAAGCTTTCAACATTTTGTCACTGTTTAAGATCTGATCTTCAACGTCTCTGACTCTTCCTGTCAGTTCTTCAACCTTATTAACGTTGAGGTAAGCAAGTGTACTACAAACCTTGCAGTCTTTCATGCAATTTTTGCAATCGTTCTCATTTTTAGCTTTCTTACCTGACTCATTGGGTGCATCAATCTGACTGACCTTGGTTTTAGACTCAGTGCCAGAACCAGAAACTACCTCTAGCTCTTTCGTGGCAAACACTTTGTCAGCCATCTTCTTCAAATTTTCAGCCGTGAATTCTTGTGTTGTATCAATAATCCCATCATCAACTTTCTTTGGCTGCGGCTCTTTCTCTTTTTCTTTTTCTTCAGCTTTTCCTCCTCCCCACCACTCTCTCTGTCAGGCTTCTTCTTCATCAGCAATTTCTTTGATGAAGGTTTCAACATCAACAGTATTTGGATCAACAGCAATGTTTCCCTGGGAATCTAGGTAACATTCTCTACCAGCATCCCATCTTTTTGCCATTTTTGCTTCTTTGTATGTTCGAGAAATTCTAATCATCCTGTTCTGGGCTATCATCTTTCTGTTGATGTATTTCACTTCTTCTGTTCTAGAATCTTTGAAAGGAACACTGTTTGTCACAAACGCATAGCCGACTGCGTCTTCTTCTGGTAACACTTCACTCTAATCATAACCTTCGTCATCATGTATAACAGCAAGAGCTTTAGATTTTTCTTTGGAGGTATCTTCAAGCTGCTTCATTCTGGGAGGTTCTGATTTGTTCTGATGATAGATTGCTCTTTTGTAATAATCTTCACGGAACGGATTTGATGTATCATCAGTGTATGCATTTCGACATTCTCTTTTAAAATGACCTTTTTGTTTACATTTAAAGTACGTAACCTTCGACTTATCAAACCCAAGTTTTGTGAAAGGTCCTCCGATAGAATGTCTGCCTGTAATCTCCATGAACCTTTGAGCTCGTCTGACTGCACTAGCCATACACCACCTGATATCGATTAACTCCATTTCCTCTGGGTCAATCTGGTCATAGTCCTTCTTGGTGAGGTTAGTGTTTCCAATCTTGCCTGCAGCAAGGCTCTCATAGGACTCTAACACAGAAGCTAAGAACACCATTTGCTGCTTTGCGGATTCCTCACTGAAATTTTGAGCATTCTTCAGATCCACAGCAATATTACATTGGAACAAATTCTTTGAAGCTGATTGGTTTGAAGTTGTTGACGATGAACCACTATGAAAACCACTGCTTGAACTATCTTGATTTGACGTGTTAGAACTTTCAGCTGAGAAAGTTGTCTTGGGGGAAACATTCTTCGGGATCATACTACCTTGGTAATACAGCTCCACATTCTGCTGATATGAGGAATGATTGACTTTGTTCGATTTCCTGATCTCCAAATCATGACTTTCCAATCTTTCGATTAACAAATCAACAGTCAGTTTGATTGGTTCAACTGTGTTTTTCAGCATCAAAGCAAAATACTGCCAGTCTTTATCATCAGGCAGCGAGTCAAACAGTTTGTCAACCAGTTTTTCTTGAGTGTACACGATTTCGTGTCTTGCAAGTTCCAGCTTCGAATGCCCGAATCTTTCAATCATCTTTGGCACAGATTCATTTTTCAAACATCCAAATAGATCAAATTCTTTTCTTAACAACTTCTTTTTGTTTTTTACTATCTCAGCACTACCCACACATTTCACTCTAAGTTTCTCCCATAAATCTTTCGCATCTGTGTACTCAATCAATGATATTATATCGTCTCTCACAGACTGATGAAGTAATGCAATGTACTTTTGTTCAGCAACAAAACTTTCTACATGATCATTTCCTTCTAAATTTTCATAATCTGATCTTCCGATATTGAAACCATTCTTCAGGCTTTTCCAGCTTGGATACGCAAACGCTTTTAGCCACTCCTCAAACCTTTTAGCCCATCTATTGTATTCTTCAATCGGCATCAGCTTGGGAGGTTTGTTGTACGTGCCGTATGCACTCTCCACACTCAAAGCATCAGAAAGGGTTTTCTTCGCACTCGGATTTGAAATGTTTTCATTTGTATTGTTCAATGTATCATCTCCGGTGTTTCCTGTGAAAGCAAACATGTCACTGAACGGATTCATAAACCCATCCATCTTCAAGTACAGAAACAATCAACAAACACTTAGAAAAATTTTTGGATTAAAAAAAAATAACAGTTTCAAGCGGAATCACTTCAAGCGAAATCAGCTTTTCACACGAAATTACTCCTTTCACACGAAATAACCTTTTCAAACAAAATAAGGTTTTTCAAACGAAATCTCCAAACGAAATCTAATTTCGTGCGGAATTAGATTGGATTCAAACGGAATCAAGTCACTTTGGAGCGAAATAACTAATTTCGTGTGAAATTTCAAACGGAATCTGATTTCGTGTGAAATCAGACAGCACTTTCAAACTGAATTAGTGATTTCGTGTGAAACCAAAGGCACTTTCAAACGTAATTAACCACAATATGTAATTCCGTGTGAAATCACAAGTGCTATTTCGAGCGGAATTAGGATGACATCATCCTGTCGGCCACCAATTTGTCAAATTGACCCAGATTTTGATCGAATTTTGGTCCAAAACTTTCAAGGATTCATTAAAACAATGTTTTACATGATATATGTGAAATTCAGTCCATTTTAACCATAAAATCTCGTTTAATTTTGAAAAGAAAGGAGTAGAAGTGATGAAAACAAGCTGAATTGGTATAAACTCTACTTCCTGAGCTCTGATACCACTTGTTGGATCGTCGTATGACCCAAACGAGTCAATCAGAAGAGTTTACAATCTATTTCAAAGGCGGAATCAGAGAAATAGACGTGTAACAGCTTGATTCCTCTTAATTATCTTTCTTTTATTGATTCCAAAGCTTTTACAGATCGTTTGACAAATCGGCAGCACCTCGGCTCTGAATCAGACTGACTAATTTCGTGCCAAATGACTCAACAGGTCAGCTATATATAGATGGGATAATTTCGTTTGAAAGTGGCACTGCCCATTTCAAGCGAAATTACAAAGTTTAATTTCGTGTGAAATGGTCAGTGACCATTTCAAGCGAAATTACTCACTTTAACACAAATCCTAGATTTTATCCTGCTGAGCACTGGTTTATCCTATCTAGACATAAGACTCGATAAAGACGAAGTTAACAGACATTTGTGCACCAACACTTGAGACCATTAATCCTATTATAAGGACCGAGGGGCATGAGTGATAGATCTATTTGGGTGTTGCGAGCCCCACCCATGGGTCCGCGAGTTGGCCGCATGTGGTGACTATGTCGTTCCAGCCGGGTGGCCCGGTACGAAATACGCAAAGGATTGAGCCTTACTACACCGTTACACACATATTAATGACCTTGCAAATCATTAATCGATCTGTTCATATTCTCTTTCATACCAGGGTTTACAAATACATACATACTTACTTATGATGATTACAAAGATTATTCAAGCTCACACTCTAAACACATGAACTCGCTCAACTTTTGTTGATGTTTTCAAACTACATGTATTTCAGGAAACTAAGTATGGATCTGGCGGGCGTTGAAGTTTTCAAGTGTTGTTGGAATAAAAGATGTCATGCGGTGTCGAATGGTTTGGAGTGTGTATCCTATCCTGGATAGGGTACATATCTCAAAGTCTAGTTTTCATTAGTGTCTTTTGTGAAGTCTTTATGGAACTTAAAACTTGTTGGTGTTGTGTTCTGAATGCAAAGTCTGTGTTTTGGGATTTAAAACTATGTTGCATGTAATGTTTTTAAAACTACATATGGATGAACATCTTGGTTTTATCATATAGTTGTTTGTCATGGTTGAATGCAATGATATTAAGCAAGTCACACATATTCACGCTTTCACAAAAGTCAGGGTGTGACAGTTTGGTATCAGAGCTTCGATTGTAGCGAACTAGGATTCCTTCTTGAGTCTAGACTACAATCCTTAGGGCTCTGACGAAAAATATTTTTACAACATGTTTTCATTGCATACACGAAACACCCAGTTCTAGGGAAACAAACATTTTTACAAAAGGAAAGACAAGAAACACGATTGCAAGGTTTACATTTGTGGTTTAGTCTGGGAGACTAGGAAGGATAGAAAGGTTTCATGAGGAATAACAAGGATACATGATTTCATGATACATTGTCTTTGATTGCATGCTAAGTAGTATTGGTTGATATATGTGTATATGTCATGATTGTTGTGTTACAGGCACTATGTCTTCATCCGAGAGCGGATTGTCCGACACTGATGACCCTATGGCCCTCGTCTCTGATAGCGAGAGTGCACCCGAGCCTGAGGTACTTACATCCGACACTGAGAGTGACCCAGCATAATATCCGATGACGAGGACGACTTTCAGCCGTTCGCGTTGCCTGACTTTGGAGATGATTTACCGACTGCTGATGGCATTCCAGACGAGGATCCTTTTGTTGTTCCCATTCTAGTCCATGATCATCTTATCATCGGGCATCCCGATGGTGAGTATATTGTGGCACCGATCCTCGCTCCTGTTCCTCTAGTGGTCATCCCTCCTGAGGATTGGCCTTTTGATGATCTGTTTGATGATGACGTTGATTTTTTTATTGATGGTTCTCCTGATGACGCCCATGGTGATGGAGAGCTAGACTAGGACGTTGTTGCTATTCCACTTCTTGAGATCCCTGTTATCGAGTTATCCTCTGATACTAGTTTTGTCACACCCCGACCACGTAGAACATACAAAACGTGGCGGAAATGTCGGGGAGTGTTGTAACAGAATTAATTGTTTCAAATCCATGGCAATTGAAGTTTCGTTTTATTGATTAAAAGTGTTACAATGTCTTAACAAACAAGAAATACAACATAATTAACTAGTCTTGCATCTTTTATTGTCACTAAAGCCCAAGTCTGCCTATGTGTATCTTGTTCATCTTATGCAACAGCTCCTGAAAAACACATGTGAAAATAGGTACGTCAGCATAAAAATGCCTGTGAGATACATAGGTTTTGTGAAAATAGGTTTCATGACTTATGTTTAAGAAAATGTTTGGTCATGAACCTTGTAATTTGCTTTGTCTTGTAAATCATTTGAAAAAACAATGAGTTCAGATGATATGTATAAATAAGTGAATAATGTATGGTTAAATGAATAACCATGTAAACTGAGTTTGTATAAGATAAGTTGCTTGTAAAACAATGTATTGTGAAAAGTATGTTATTTGTATAAAATGTTATATGTATCAAACTGAAATGATTCAAATAACGCTACGATATATGTAATACCATACAAACACTTATATATAGGAAGTACCAGCGGCGTATCCACCATGCTTGTATCATATTACACACGCATCGTTACTTAATCACTTAATCAAACCAAACCATCAAGATGTAAAATGTTCATGTCAAATGTAAATCATGTAATATGTATCCAAAATGTAAGCATGTGATGAATAACAAATGTACTAAGTATGCAACAATAGACATACATAGCATGTGACCTGTACTACGTATACAACAATAGACATACGTAGCATGTGACCTGTACTACGTATACAACAATAGACATACGTAGCATGTGACCTGTACTACGTATACAACAATAGACATACGTAGCATGTGACCTGTACTACGTATACAACAATAGACATACGTAGCATTAAATGTAATGTAAAACATGTACTATAATTGTACTAATGAACATAGCAAGTATATGATGTGAAAACAGGAAAGCTTGAAAGTAACAAGTAGGCACATGTGTTCCACCCCAAAACAGTTTGGAAAACAGTAAAAGAGGGGTCTATGTACTCACTTGAGATTGCTTAGTAGTCCTTGAGTAACAACCAAACAATGCTAGAGATCATGGAAATCAAACGGCACCTAATATAGGTAACTATGTTAATAAACCGGACCTAAATCGGAAGATCTGATAGAATGAGGGTTCGTAAACCAAACGAGTATAGAGACTCGTGTCGTTTGGTTTAACAAAGCCTACATACTAAATGAAACCTTAATCTAAGAGCTTTCGACCCATTACGACCCGTTTAGGTAGCTTATGCTACTTTAACGCGTCGTTCGCGTGAAACGCGTTCGGACCGCCTAACTAGTCCTATGACAAGTATTATATGCCTAAACATGTTACATTAGTGGTTATATCTACACATTAGTGCGCGTATAACCTTCCAGAAAGCGATTTAGAGCTTGAAATCGAACAAGAATTGATATGTGCAAACGATACACATATTTTTTACAAATCCCAAGTATGAAATACAATATTTCATTGGTTTGGCATTTGATTGATGGTTGGAGTGACACAGGTGTCACAGTCTCCCCTACTTTAGGAAATTTCGTCCCGAAATTAATTCGTAGGAGTCTATTTGTGGCTTTGTGTGAAGTAACCATCAAAGATAAGCAAGGCATAATCCTGTTATTTCTCTTTAACGGACATTTTTCAGAATTGAAAAATGAACGGAGTTATTTTCAACAGGCATTCTTCAGAAACGAAAATGAACGAAATGAGTCATTTTCCACAACCTCTTCAGAACCGAAAATGAACAAAATGAGTCATTTTCCACAACTTCTTCAGAACCGAAAATGAACGAAAAGAGTCATTTTCCACCACTTCTTCAGAACCGAAAATGAACGAAAAGAGTCATTTTCCACCACTTCTTCAGAACCGAAAATGAACGAAAAGAGTCATTTTCCACCATTTCTTCAGAACCGAAAATGAACGAAAAGAGTCATTTTCCACCATTTCTTCAGAACCGAAAATGAACGAAAAGAGTCATTTTCCAGACACACGACCAAACTAGCTGTGGTTTCCGTGCACTGAATTCCATAATTATGTATGCATCCATAATTACGCAATTCCTTGCATAGTCCGCACAATTTGCTTGTAATGTGAAGGGGAGGAAAATCAAACCTGTGATGAGTGTGACTAGAATACCATAGGGTCCTTTTAATTAGATCGACTAATGATCCTTTTAATTAGGCCACCAAGGAGTCCTTTCAGCTATATCATCACATGATATTCCTAACCAGATTTTTGGATCAATCTGTTTACCTAGACCACTCAGGGGTCTAATTATGGAATGGTACAATATAATCCAAGGGTCTTTACTATTACGTACAAGCCCATTGAGGATTTAATATAGTACCTTTGGATATCCTACTATGAATTCCTTATACGAAGATATGGAAGATTCTACGACGGTTTGGATAACAAGAATTTGGATCACACGAAAACATTAAAGAGAAAAGCACAAAATCACATAGTTGTTTAACTTGGTTATTGATTTGTTATCTTTGGACACGGATATTTAAAGCACGCCAGGAATCCAATCCGTGGATTCCATGCGGCACTTAAATCATTAGAATCTAACTATGAAGATAGGAAGATCTTAATAAGAATTCGGCTCTGTCCTTATTGAATTGTAATGTACGTTTTAAGGCATACGAATAATTCAATTAAGAGCTCCGATTTGAGTGATATTCATCCACAAGGATCTAATTATGAGGATAGAAAGATCCTACATGGGTTTTGGAATTTGTGTAACGAGAGGTGCTTCGACACCTTGCACTAGGCGTGCTTAAGTCGATACACAATGTAGAAAGTTCATGAGGTTGGGGCGCCAGATATGTCAAGCGACATATGAAGCAGAGTTTGAAGGTTGAGCAGTAGCAGGATTTGTAACAGCTTTGCTTTGGATTGCAAAGCGGCACATGTTAACCAAATGTCTCCATCGTCCACCGTGGGTACATTTGAAACAGGGTATTTGGTTCGGATAATGGCAGTGGTATTAATTGCACCAAGGAACAGTTCCCTTTATACAGCTTCATCCCTGAGACGAGTCATGGTGATAGCTAAGTCAACGGTCCTCTGGAGTACGACGCCTATTCGCTGGGTAATTGCAGCACCTGGTTCGGACATTGTTGTTGCGATGAAGAAGCATCTTGAAGATAACGAAAGGCATAGGAGGAAACAAGCGAAAGATAGTCAAAAGAAAATGACAAGGCATGTAGATTGTGACCATTTGTTTGTTACCAAAGGCAAACAAATGAGACAGTGACTAATCAAAGTAAGCGGGTCAATATAATGTATCGCGAAGACATGCTCGCCTATAAGTGAACACTCATCCCAAGAATTCCCAGGTAAGCACAACTGGTCTCGCGTCTGATGAGATGTATACGAAGTGCTTGCCTAGACAGAAAACCCAGAATACAGGCATTCACCCTTCCAGTTTGCACGTGTTCACACTATTTAGGACCCAAAACTTTGACGAGATTTTGAAAACTCAAAGGGGTTCAAAACCTTATAACAGAGGGTTCAAAACCTTGTAATAAATCATCCTAGAACAGATGATTAGTTTTCAAAGCGGTTTTGAAATTTATGTTCTTGTTGTGGCCGTCGCCTAAGGATAGGTGACGGTATTGTTTTATGACTAAACGCAAGTAAACTCGCGTTAGGGTCCTAAGAAGGTTATAGACTAGGTCAAAGCATTACTAATAACCTAATTCCCTATAACCATTGGCTCTGATACCATCTTTTCTGTCACACCCCGACCACGTAGAACATACAAAACGTGGCGGAAATGTCGGGGAGTGTTGTAACAGAATTAATTGTTTCAAATCCATGGCAATTGAAGTTTCGTTTTATTGATTAAAAGTGTTACAATGTCTTAACAAACAAGAAATACAACATAATTAACTAGTCTTGCATCTTTTATTGTCACTAAAGCCCAAGTCTGCCTATGTGTATCTTGTTCATCTTATGCAACAGCTCCTGAAAAACACATGTGAAAATAGGTACGTCAGCATAAAAATGCCTGTGAGATACATAGGTTTTGTGAAAATAGGTTTCATGACTTATGTTTAAGAAAATGTTTAGTCATGAACCTTGTAATTTGCTTTGTCTTGTAAATCATTTGAAAAACAATAAGTTCAGATGATATGTATAAATAAGTGAATAATGTATGGTTAAATGAATAACCATGTAAACTGAGTTTGTATAAGATAAGTTGCTTGTAAAACAATGTATTGTGAAAAGTATGTTATTTGTATAAAATGTTATATGTATCAAACTGAAATGATTCAAATAACACTACGATATATGTAATACCATACAAACACTTATATATAGGAAGTACCAGCGGCGTATCCACCATGCTTGTATCATATTACACACGCATCGTTACTTAATCACTTAATCAAACCAAACCATCAAGATGTAAAATGTTCATGTCAAATGTAAATCATGTAATATGTATCCAAAATGTAAGCATGTGATGAATAACAAATGTACTAAGTATGCAACAATAGACATACATAGCATGTGACCTGTACTACGTATACAACAATAGACATACGTAGCATGTGACCTGTACTACGTATACAACAATAGACATACGTAGCATGTGACCTGTACTACGTATACAACAATAGACATACGTAGCATGTGACCTGTACTACGTATACAACAATAGACATACGTAGCATTAAATGTAATGTAAAACATGTACTATAATTGTACTAATGAACATAGCAAGTATATGATGTGAAAACATGAAAGCTTGAAAGTAACAAGTAGGCACATGTGTTCCACCCCAAAACAGTTTGGAAAACAGTAAAAGAGGGGTCTATGTACTCACTTGAGATTGCTTAGTAGTCCTTGAGTAACAACCAAACAATGCTAGAGATCACGGAAATCAAACGGCACCTAATATAGGTAACTATGTTAATAAACCGGACCTAAATCGGAAGATCTGATAGAATGAGGGTTCGTAAACCAAACGAGTATAGAGACTCGTGTCGTATGGTTTAACAAAGCCTACATACTAAATGAAACCTTAATCTAAGAGCTTTCGACCCATTACGACCCGTTTAGGTAGCTTATGCTACTTTAACGCGTCGTTCGCGTGAAACGCGTTCGGACCGCCTAACTAGTCCTATGACAAGTATTATATGCCTAAACATGTTACATTATCAGTTATGTGACAAAAGTTTAGGTTACATATGCTTAATTACCAATTATACATAAAAAGGGTATTCTGGTAATTTACCTAAGGCATATAAACTACCTATCATACAACTACTCAAACGATGTGACCATAGGGTATAACCTCGGAAGGTTATTCCCTACCTACTATGGTCACCTAATGTGTTTGGTCGGATCCTAATGATCGACCAAATGGGTCGGGTTCGAGGTATAAGCGATTTATTAGATCGCTTACCCTACGACCCTAGACAACGTGGTAATCAGTAGGCATAGTCCCAAGGGACTATAACCAACGTGATTACACTCACGTTGCGAAGTTCAAACGAACTTCGCATTGACCATAACTGGTCAATGTAGAAAGTCAAACAAAGTTTGACTTTTAGACTCGAAAAGCAATAAAAGAACGAAAGAATACTTACGAAGGGTCCCCGAATGCTAATCTCGATCCAAGAACTCAGGTATGAAACAATGGTTTCAACTTAGAGCTCTCAAATCCAGATTCTTGTGAGAAATGGGGTTGGGGTGGATGGGTATTTATAGGAATACTCGAACCGTTAGGATCGTTTCATGGAAACCGTGCCTTAATCGCATCCGTACATGTGTCGGAAACTTGTGGTGGCTAAAAATTGGTCCTTGTCATCTGACTAAGCATATGAGAATGTGTGGTGGTGGATCAACCAGCTGCAACTTGCTGAAAACAACATTGAATCTGGTCTGATATGCGGACGCGGCCCGCGTGAGGATTAACAGAAACTGAGGCGGGCCGCCTGGCCCTTCTGATCAGAAAACAAGTTTCATAAATTACAGTTTCAGTCCCTGCACGTGTTTAAGGCCATTTCCGACACTTCTAAGGCCCGTAAAGCCAACTTTAAGGCCCTAATATGTTGCCTAAACATTGTGGACATGAAACATGCTCAAAAATATGTCGGATGTTGGTTCGTTTGGTCGTACGAACGCGGTGTTCGCTTAATTACGACGGAATGCGCACATGCGCGAAAAACGATCCAAATGGCGTGACGAATGGATTTTTCTTATGCCAAACACAAAAATAAAATATTTTAGTGCTTACATAAATTTTTGGATGTCCGGATGTATTCAGAACGTAAGTTATGCGCGAAAATGCAAACTTGTGCACTTTTTGACACTTTTAGTCCCTGAATGTCCCAAAAGTATATTTTAGCACACCGAACACCTCAAAGCCTATTTCTAAGCTATGTAAAGGATATTTATGGTATGTTTAACTTATGGTCATGTTCCGGAATGTCTGTTACAGTTCAAATTGGCATACTTTCTCAGTTTGTCAACTTTAGTCCCTGTAAGCGATTTAACTTGATTTCACCACACCAAACCTTCCAAAACTTATATCTAAGTTATGTAAAGGTTATT
The DNA here is from genome assembly GCA_030545235.1 of Helianthus tuberosus. Lineage (NCBI taxonomy): Eukaryota > Viridiplantae > Streptophyta > Magnoliopsida > Asterales > Asteraceae > Helianthus > Helianthus tuberosus. Next base: position 169,411,788 of record CM060381.1, read on the forward strand.
TAAGGTATGTTAAGCCTATTTCACTATTCCAGAGTGTTCGTTGGATTAAACTGGTTATATCTACACATTAGTGCGCGTATAACCTTCCAGAAAGCGATTTAGAGCTTGAAATCGAACAAGAATTGATATGTGCAAATGATACACATATTTTTTACAAATCCCAAGTATGAAATACAATATTTCATTGGTTTGGAATTTGATTGATGGTTGGAGTGACACAGGTGTCACAAGTTTGCACTCTGTCTCAAATTCCTTTGAGTATGTGACGTCTTCATCCTTGCAGGCAGTTGGATTACGGTGCTATGCCACTGATTCTGATGATGATACAGCCATCAGCTGCACCATCTCCTCCACACGATCTCGAGATCTTGAGCTAGATTTCCTTCCTGCTGATCAGCCTGACGTTGCACCTGCTGATCCTGAGCCTATGCCTGATCATGACCCTATTCCTTTTGGCATACCAGACATTGCACCCCTCATACCTGATCCAGTTCCTGCACCCGTTGACCCTCCTGTTATTGAGCCACTTATCCCTCCACCTGCACCCGCACCCGCACCCGCTGATGTTGCTCCTTTTCATCCTGTGGAGTCTGATGTCCATCATGTTGATTTACCTATCATTTTCTTGCAGGACATACCCGCACCCCGTCCAGGGGAAGGTACTTTAGGCCAGGAGCCTAGTCATGACCCTTACATTTCAGCAGCTTTTCCACATATCCCTCAGTCTGCACCATTTGCTCCTTTAACTTCTTCACCACTTGATGAGCCATTCCGATGGTTCCCACCATATTCTATGCCGATTTCAGATCCCTATCATCCCTCTCATTTGGTTGGATATACACAGGACGAGTTACTTTATTCGCTTTAGCTTCGACTTGAAGTTATGAGTCGCAGAGTCTTGGAGCTTGAGTCGACACTGTGTCCCTTACCGTGTCCTTGTCAGCTTACTTTTGTTCCCCCACATTCATCACCGTCTCCTTTTGCACGTCCACCTGCTCCTCTTACTCCTTTCCTAGAGTTTGATGCTCGATTCCTCACCGTCAACCAACAGGTCCATTACTTGCTTCGTCATGTGTGCAAACTCGAGGAGGAGCTTGCACATGTTCTCAGTTTGATTTTCCTCCCACCTCCTCCTCCTCCGCCATCAGTACAGTAGGTTTTTGGTCTTATGCAGACGCATTACCTTTGGTGAGAGCACCACTATTGAGCCGGGATTGTGAAGACTTTCGAAGACCACCTTTTGACTATGTGATCTTTGTACATTGACAGACTTATTGGACAAGGGTAGTGTGACCCAGTGTCCCTTTTTGATGTGATACACCTTGTAAACAATGTAACTGGTCGATAATTAATGAAAGCTCAATCGTCATGTTCTCTCTAAATACATTGTTGGATTACTTGTTTATGTTATGATTGTGTTGTTGCATGATTGCTTGATAAGATGATTAATTATGCATACGTATATACGACCTCTAGATAACTATATACATTTATTTAGCAAATAAGACCTGACCAATCCGATCTTCTCATTAGAAGAAGAATGCCTCCTCGAAGGAACATTCAGTTGCCCACGACCGAGGCATAATTACAAGCGCACATCACGCAGGCCATCGCACAGCATGAGGTTCTTCGCTACAGACACAATGGAGGTACCTCAGGGAATAACCCACCTAACGGTAATGTTTAAGTCACCTAAGACACATTACAATACGTTTGGACATTTCCAAGTGTGCTTTGTTAATGCCTTCTGTGAATGATGTTGCTTGTGCAGGCTGTACTTACAAGCAGTTTTTGGAATGCAAACCTCTGAACTTCGACGACACTGGAGGTGCCGTAGCCTTTGTGAGATGGGCCGAGAATACGGATTCTGTTTTGCGAATGAGCAAATGTACTCCAGAGAAACAAGTCACGTACATTTCCGGACTGTTTCAAGATGGGGCTCTGTCATGGTGGAACCATCAGGTTCAGACGTTGGGCGAGACTGCGGCGTATGCTTTGACATGGAGTGAGCTGAAAGAGTTGATGCGCAGGGAATATTGTTCTCAGGCGGAAATCCAGAAGCTGGAAGTTGAATTCTGGAACCTGAAGATGGAAGGTCCAAAGGTGGCAGAATATGTGCAGAGACTTCACGAATTGTCGCAAGTTGTTCCATATCTGGTGGAACCAGAGTTTACGAGGATAGAACGATTCATCTGGGGATTGGCGCCTTAGATTCTGAGCTTGATGATGGCATCAACACCTCCAACAACCATCAATGCGTTTAACTTAAGTGTGGCGCTCACTAAAGAAGCGATTAGACTGGAAAAATTTTCAACCCCTGACGAGAAGAAGGAAACTCATGTGGAGTCATCTGGAAGGAACAAAAGGAAGCTCACAGATTTCCAAAAGGGCGCTCAGGCGAATAACAACAACAATGCCAAAAAGAGAAAAGAGTACATGGGTATTCAACCCAAGTGAGACAATTGTCAACGTCATCATACCGGGCAATGTAAATATGGAAAATGTGATTACTGTGGCAAAGTGGGGCATGTCAAGTAGACGTGTTGGTATGGAGCTGGACATGGAAATGAAGGTCATGATGGTAGCGGAAATCGTGGAGGAAACAACAACAATGACAATCAGGGCGGAAACAGTAATGATTGAGAACAAGGTCAAGAATGTTTTGACAGTGGTGGCATAGGGCATTCCAGTGGAAAGGTTTACTTGGGGACTAAGCCCAGATGTGATGAGTGCAAGTTTCACCTTGAAGGTCGATGTCTGAGGCCTAAGTGCGATAGGTGCGGAAAGGAAGGACACAGCAAGGATGCCCGTTGGGCGAAGTATACCAAACAAGGAGGAAATGATGACGGCAACCAAGACGGAAACTATAATGGTTGAATTCCAGGTTGCTTCAAATGCGGGAACGTGGGGCACTTTAGGAAATATTGCCCTGGGAAGAACCAAGCGTGGAAGGGTCTTCACGATCGGAGCTCGTGAAGCACGCCAGGATCCCGACATGGTTATTGGTACGTTCCCTAGTAATCAACATTTTGTATCTGTGCTATTTGATACCAGTGCCGACTATAGCTTCGTATCCCTAGAGTTTAAGAATATACTTGGGTTAGTTGCAAGTAAGCTAGATATCCTGTATTCAATAGAGTTAGCTAATGGAAAGCTAGTAGAAGCCAAGGAAGTGATTAGAGGCTGTGTGATAGAGCTTGGAGAGCATGAGTTTTCAATAGATCTTCTGCCAGTGGAATTGAGAAGCTTTGACGTAGTAGTTGGGATGGATTGGTTGTCGAGTAATCGAGCTGATATTGTTTGCCATGAGAAGATTATCCGCATCCCGATGGTGAATGAAGAGAAGACCGTGATTCCTAGGGAGAAGCAGGATACGCCCCTACGGATTATTAGTTGTTTGAAGGCACAAAAGTTTTTGCGTAAAGGATGTGTTGCCTTCTTGGCTCATGTCGTGGACAAAGAGGCCGAAGAACCGAAGCTCGGAGATATCCCTGTGGTGAGGGAATATCCTGAAGTCTTCCCCGAAGACTTGCCAGGACTACCCCCACAACGACAAGTCGAGTTCCGTATGCTACCAGGCGCCGCGCCTGTCGCCAAGGCACCTTATCGACTTGCGCCTTCAGAGATGCAAGAGTTGTCGACGCAGCTTCAGGAGCTTCTGGACAAGGGATTCATTAGACCAAGCTTCTCGCATTGGGGAGCTCTAGTTCTGTGTGTCAAGAAGAAGGACGGTAGTTTTCGTATGTGCATCGACTACCGAGAGCTGAATAAGTTAACCATCAAGAATCGGTATCCTTTGACGAGGATTGATGATCTATTCGATCAACTTCAGGGTTCAAGTTACTACTCCAAGATCGATCTTCGATCAGGTTATCGCCAGCTGCGGATTTAGGAAGAGAGTATACCGAAGTACAGTGAGTCAACAATTTGTTTTAAACATATGCTAATATTGTGTTTTCTACACGGTGCACAAAATAGTTGTGCACAAAATACAAAACTTTGAGAATCAAGGAAACATGTACTTAGGACCTTCTGGAACTTATGTCAAAACCCATTAAAGGTTATCACTTAGGAACTGCACCATTAACTCGAGCGAACACCGTATTTCTGTCATGCATGCTATTTTAGTTAACCGAACAGGTGAAATACTTGAAAATGCTTTTATTGAAATTCTCACATTTGCACCCAGCAAGTAGATTATTTTTACATCTCTGCTCCTCTTAATGATAGTCGCATCACGACAATTTCCTTCATTAGAGCGAACACTCCTTTGTTTCGGTACTTGGTCATTTCACATGATACTCATGCAATCGTTTGTTACGCATATGGCTTCCCTTCTAATGATTGTTTTCATCAAATTTACAAATATTATTTCGCTATGTCCGATTATTGCCTTGTGACTCGGATATTCTGCATTATTGTAAGTATCAACTCCTTGATATTGAGTCGACAAAAGCTTCTTGAAATTTCTTTTCTTTTCTGTTACATACATGGTTTATCCTTGTAACCATGCCGAAAATTCCCTTGTCGATACATACGTTTATTATCAGTTTACGCTGAAACCAAGTTCAATTGCTTGAACTTGTCCATTTCGCACGTTCAATTCAAGACACCATGTGATGTATTGAAAGAATCATATTCAAATTCATTTTCTGCAACTGTTTCTTTTGATCCAAGTCATAGTAGACTTGTTTGGTCTACGGCTCCATTAAGTCGTCTGTTTATTCCAACACCCTGTGGTGATGCTTTCACTAAATTGAAGCTTGCGCTAATCTCGTTTACGCGTCTCATACATGGATTTAATTGATTATTTATTGACTTGCTCTAAATCCGTTCTGTTTTATCATAATTTAAGCAGTTTTAACACAATCGTGTGTTGAGACAATGGTACATAAATTCATTTTATATTCCAATGTACCTCATAACGGTTCTTTCATTATCGATCGAATGCCTTGCAGTATTTATTGCTTTTTAATCTTCGATCGAAAACAATAGTTCTTTGGTGTCTATATTCAATTGAAAAATACGACGATGCCGTTTGAATCAAATTTTCAGGTTTACTTCATTACACTTTCATTTGATCTCAAACACGGTGGACTTGTTCGATCACCGCTATTATTGAATTATGTCATTACGACACCTTGTGGTGTCGGTACAAACTTATAGCTTGTGCTAATCATGGTCAACCTTTTCACACGAAGCTACACATAGCTTTGTTTGACTTGTCATTTAAACATTCTTAATGCAACTACGGATTAAGTCAATGATACACCAGATTCGGTTGTATTTCATTTCAGTGTATTCTCGTAATTCAATGATGACAACACACTAATTTTATTCATTTATTTGTTTGAAACTTGACGGATCACTTTCATGTTACAGTTACCTTTGAGCTTGCTGATTCTAAGTTCATCTAGCGGATGTTATTGTTTCTAGAACTCATTTGCATATTGTAAACGATCCTTTGGAATTCTATCGGTCGAAACTCCTCTTTTTGTTGAACCCCTGTTAACTAAATTACAATGGGCTATACTGCTACACGTCTCGTATCCTTTGACATCGAATTCCGAAACACATACCGTTAACCGCTGGGTTCCTATTGCTGTAATATGTCTCTGGATTCACTTGATTCGAATAAGTCTTGTTTCGGTTTTGTGGTTAATCACTTTGGTATTATTCGGATCCATACACACATAATGTAACCCTAAGGAGTTAATGTAGTTAAAATTTCGAGGACGGAATTTTCTTAACAGGGGGGGAATGTGACAACTGTCAAAATTCCAGGTATCCGTACAATTATTAAACAATGATTAGTGCTTAATGACTGTGCTGAATTACAATTAATGACTTGAATTGCTTTCTAATTATTGCCATATACATACATGTGCATCATATACTGCAAATGACATATCATTATTGCATGCAAACCTTGTTGATTCAAATGATGCACGAAACACAATTAGCACAGTTATCAGACAAATCAGAAAAATGCTGATAGAGTTCAGTACATAGACAGACATGGTATTGAGATACAGTATGAGCCAGAAACTAAGATTTACACTAGTATAGTGTGTGGGAAAGTAAGGATCACAAAACTGCCTTCCTAGAGATAGTTTAAGTGCCGGAAAGAGCCTAAAAATTCACATGAAATACAGAATTCTGCAGAATTAAGCAAAATTCAACATTTAAATACTCTAATATCATGCAAAAATATGGTTAAATGGTCCTGAATGCTTTCCTAAGTGTCGGGAATGGAAACTGTCACAAAAGTTAACATAAAGCACACTAAACTGCATAGTTTAGCACCTTAACGAACCGATAACCAACCGGACACTACCCAAAACACCAAATTTTCACTAGAAGCATTGTTTTAACATTACCAAGCTAGTTATGGTCCCCGAACATCATAACACACTATATAACAACTAGTGACTAAATAACCTACTTAATACTTGATTTCTAACTACTTAATTAACTATTTAGTTTCAACCTAAGCCTAAGACCCCCCCCCCCACCTAGTATTCAGCCAACATCATGGCCCCACTTGTGATTTTATCTTATTATTAAAATAGATCTTGTTTCTCTTTAGAAAACACATTAACCACTAGATTTTGAAGTGTTGATGGATTCATAAGTTAACCAAGGATCATAACTCCCATTCATTCTCATAACACACTACACACACTTCTTCTTCTCCTTCCCCTCTACTAGTCTCGGCCGAACACCCACACTTATACAACCCCCATCTTCATTCAAGTTCCATCCATTCTACATATACTCAAAGGTGCTAGAAGCCGTATAAGGAAGCTTGGAGCTTGTGGAAGTTGAAGGACCTTTCTCTTGTGCTTTTATCCACCACATTTATCATCTTCATCAACTAGTGATCATCCCTAGCCTGCTAGTAGTAAGACCACCATACTCTTCATTTTACATCATATTTTGTTGGTTAAAAGAAGATACATGTTGTTAATCATGATGAACACTAAGAATCTTGAACTTGAAACTTGAACATAAGCTTAAAATCATAAGAAATCATGATGTTTATGTGTTGTTATGCTTGTTGATTGTTGGTTACTCATGTTAGTGATGTAGATCATCATGTGATCTTGCTACATAATGATTAAAAACATAATCTAGCAAGATGAGAGGATGAAAATGTTAAAGATCCATAGGTCATCCTCATGTAAATCATGAACTTGAAAGAATAAGTTGTTTTCTTGTTTAGTTATGATCAAAGTGTGTATAAAGTCTTGTAAATCTATGATATCAAGAATGGTTTTTCAAAAAATCAAGTTAAAAATACAAAGTTTACTTAATCTTGGTTCTTAAATAAATAAACCATATTTTTAGTGGTTAATCAAGTGTAGGATCATGTATTTAACAAGAAAAATCCAAGAAGAAACATTTTTAGAAAATGTAGTTACAAGTTGTAAAGAACTACTTTCTTTAAAAATGATGTTTTTAAAGAAACAATCACACTTTAAAGGGTAACTAGAATTACTAAACACACTTGTAAGTTACTACGCATTTTTGTAAATTTTCAAGTTCATGAAGCAGTAGTTTATGCTTGAGTGATAGATCTATTTACCAAAATCAAGCACATACGCATCGATCCATCTTTCTTTTTGATCGAACAGATTCTTAATCGTAACCTTGTTCAATTCTCGGTAATCAATGAACATACGCATCGATCCATCTTTCTTTTTGACAAACAACACCGGTGCTCCCCACGGTGATGAACTAGGTTGTATAAAACCTTTGTCAAGAAGTTCATCCAATTGTTTCTTCAGTTCCTGGATCTCCGTTGATGCTAATCGATATGGTGCCTTGGCAATCGGTGTTGTTCCTGTTATTAGGTGAATTCTAAATTCAACCTCTCTATTAGGCGGTAATCCAGGTAATTCTTCTAGAAAAACGTCTGAGAATTTAGATATTACATGAATATCTTTTAATTCTTTTCCTTTAGTATTAATGATTACGGAAATCATATATACTATTCCTCCTTTCCTTTCATAACTTACAGCTTTCATAACAGAGATGAATTTTGTCGATCTGGTTGGCTTATCTCCTTTAATTGTGATCTTTTCACCTGCTGGTGTACTAACTTGTACTGACTTTTGATCACATACGATACTTGCACAATTGGCTACCAACCAATCCATTCCCAATACAATATCGAATCCAACTAGATTCATTGGGTAAAGGTTAGCTAAGAAATGATGGTTTAGAATTTCTATTCTTGCTCCCTACAAGATTTCGTTTATCTTAATAGAGTCTCCATTTGCTGTCTCCACCAGACAATCTTGTTGAAGTTTGGTTAAGGGTTGGTCGAGAAGTTTGTAGAAAGAAGTATTGATCAAACTTTGGTTTCCACCAGAGTCAAATAATACTTTGGCAAATATATTATTAACTAAGAACGTACCGGCAATCACATCCGGAATCATTTTGGCTTCCTCAGCTGTTAAGATGAATACTCTGGCATTCTTCTTAGGTCCTTCAGTTATCTTAGCTTGGATAGTTGTTGCTAGAGCTAGTTTCGGACAGTTCGGTTTAATGTGACCAGCTTCTCCACAATTGAAGCATAGCCTATTGCTAGCTTTTGTTTGACATTCTTCTTCCTTATGCCCGAGTTTCTTGCAGAAATTACAATATCTTGCACATTTTCCATAATGTTTCTTTTTACAAGTTTTGCAGTAAGGCGCAGAGGAAGAACCGATACCTTTCCCACGGTTGGAATTACCGTAGCGAAATTCCTGGGTAAGCTTTTGAGCTAGGTTCTTTCTCTGGTTTTCCTCTTGTGTATGTACCAATTCATCAGTCAAGGTGTTGGCTAGTTCTACTGCTTCTTCTATGGTTTGTGGCCTAGCTACCTTGATTACATGTCTAATCTCACTAATTAATCCCCAAATATAACGGGAGATTAAAACTGGCTCAGGTGAGGCTAAAGTTGGCACTATCCTAGCATATTCAAAGAATATGGCTGTAACGCCCTGCTTCTTCATACTTTCCATTTATAGCAAGTCTTGTGTGTATTACTATTTTTGAAAGTCTTGTGTTCTTGTAATTGTCCTTTTCTTTGTAATCGTTGTAAAATCCGAGACTTGGATCATAAATAAAACTCGTATTTTGTTAAATTCATGTTATACATACTTTATACATGCTCATACATTTAATTTCATGAAACAATTGATGCTTAATCGTACTTCTTGGAAACTATGTGCTAAACTTGCAAATATGTGAAACTTATGCATAAAACATCTTTTGAACGTATACGAAACTTAATTGCGACACTCATACGCATAATTATACTTGGTTTATGTTCTCCATACTTGTTTTGCCCTTATACTATGCTTATATGCTGAAAACAACCCCTAAAACCCTTGAAAACCCTAAAATATAAACTACAGGGGGGCTAAAGTGTCAAAATCAAAACTTAATTTTGGAACATGGACCCATCGTGTCGCGCGACGAGTATGGGGGGGGTTGCTGTGGCACGATGCCATGCCCTCAATCCGGCAGAATGTTGCAACCAGCTCCAAGATTGGTCAATTTTGTGTTTGTTAAGTGTGTTTCTTGCACTTAATGTCCAACTAACCTCACCTAATAACCTCCTATAAAACCCAACTCAATCCCACACTTGATTCACTTTACAAACTCACTAATCCACTCTCTAATCACTCCAAATCTGGTGCAAAAACAGTATCAAAGTCAGAATCATTTCAAGTTGCAAAAGTGAGTTTAACCTCACTTATCTTCCATCTTCTTCATCCTTTCTTGCTTCTTAGCACTTGGAACAACTCTAGGAATGTTTCCATAGGTTTTCCATGGAAAACCAAGGATGGAACATCACCATAAAAGGGTTATAAGTGCAAGAAATTTTCTGTTTTGTACAAGAACTTTGATAAACTTGATTAAACTTGAGGAAACTCATCTCAAACCTATGTCCTTATGCTTATAACCACTTCTATGGTTAGTTAGGCTTAAAAACAAGGCCGAGACATTTAAAATCAGAGGTTAAACCTCATATACATTCTGTTTTGTTTAGGGTTTTTAACCCGCAAGTAATGTTTAAGTCGAAGACTTAATGTAGGTGTGATTATGGACTAACTTGGGTTGTCCAACATAAAATCCCCACATTGCTTGATGATTTCTTATAGTGTAGTTATTTATATTCTTGTATTATTCATAGTTCATGACCCTCCTTGTATGTTTTTACATCAAGTGTAGTGGTGAACACTTAGAGGTACCTAAATGGAAATGAAACTTAGAGGTACCTAAATGAAGATTTAATCTTCTATCTCATGCTTTACTATTGGACAAAATAATACATATAATACTTATATTTATATACTACTCAACATTTGAACCCTTGATGGTGAACTTGTGTTCATTCGTCAAAGTGTTAGAATAACATCATCTAAAGACATAAGACTTGTATGATTCTAATGAGTATACTACTCATGAAAACATTAACCCTTGAGGTTTCATAGTGTCAAGACAAGTACCTTGTGTTAAAAGATGATTACTTTCGTATACATATATTCTTGTGTTTTTAAATTCCTAAATCCTTAATCTACCGTTAATCTCTGAAATTCATACACTTTGTTTCTTCGCGTAGAAGGACTTGGTGTTCCAACCTCCTAATTAACAAAAACTCACTCGCAGATTCACAAGTAGAAGACTTGCAAAACCGTGAGTATACTCGCAAACCCCCTTTTTATGTTTACCACTTTTGGGCTGTAACATGTTAAATTATAAAATCACACTAAAACTTTATACTTGCACGAAAACAATCCTTATACATGAATGCTATGTTGTTATGCTTGATGCTTATACTTGGGTGATACTTATGTGATACTTTAGTCATTAGCTTGTATATGCCTCCATTTAACATGTATAGAGCTATAGAAGTAACGCACCACCCGTGAACGAAAGGTCATGTTGAATTATATCATTTTGCATAAACAGAGGGTTGACTAGAAATATCGCATGCCTTGTATGATGCTCTTATATAAACTAGTTGCCATGTGGATTCGTTTTAAACTTTTAAACTTATACTTATACTTATTCTTAAACTTGTATACTCGCCTTTTCTTTTGCATTGAATTGTATTTTAAACATGTTACAGGTTGATGATTGATGATGCTATGAAATGGACTAGCAATGATTCCTAGATACTCACTTAGACGTTTTGGTTTAAAGTGTTGTATAATTTTTTTATATTATGTTTGAACATTGTTGTTATTTGAGTTTCCTTGTATCGTTTTGACAATTTGATTATGAAATGAAATCGGTTGAATTAAATATTGTCACAAATAGCGTTATGAAGTCTCTTGCAATCTCAAACAAGTCCCACTCCGATGATTCCGCCATTGGTTGGGGTGTGACAGATTGGTATCATAGCCATAACTATAGGGAATTAGGTAGAATTGCCATGTTCGACCTAGTCTATAGTTGGAACCATATTTTTTTACCATTCTTGATTCTTGCTTAAAATGTTATTCTTCATACTTTGCTTCTTTCTCTTCTTTTTGGTCTTAATATATACATATTGTCTTTCCTAAGACATTTTGCACAATACACTTGAAGACTTGAAGACACTATTTATACAAAAGAGACGAGTTTACCAAAATAGGCGTGAAACCCACAATTTGGTGAACGACTCTCATTCCGTTTATTCTTATTTTTGCACGAAATTTCGCCATTTAGCTAGGAGTGAAATCCACATCTAAATGGTAAATTTCCAATTCAAACTCTAGTGGACCCACGTCAAAGAGTCGAAATTATATTTTGACCCGACGAATACTAACCACATTAGGGTACGAAATTGTCAAGTTAGGGGTGAAACCCGCACCTTGTCGATTAAGTCCCATTCCTCGATTTTCGATCTCGCCAAAGATTTGATTGTTTTAATCGATTAGAGACGTATAGTAACTGGAAGGGTAAGATACCGTTAATCGCTTCTCGATGAGAGTATCTTACCTATAGGCCAAAGCACGTTTCTCTAATTTGAAAGGACTTTCGATTCACTTTGGAATAGTCGACGTTTCTAAACCCGAAACAATCCTATGTTTTATGAGCCTCTCTTTTATGTGATTCAATTTATATGTAATTTTATACTTGTTACCTCATTCGTTTCAAAACCGTTACACAATTCGCACGTCTCGCGCAATAAAAAACAATAATAATTCTCGTGAACAAACTAAATTTATATTCTTTTTACGCATGCATACGTGTTTATACTTGTTGAGTTCATGCCAATTGTGTGAACCATGCGTGAAACATCATGCTTACATGCTTAAACTTGCAAACTTATTTTGACTTTATGATCAAGTCTCATCCTTTCCTTCTCTTTCGATCCTTTAGATGTCGTCCAGCGCGCCCAAGAAGCTCCAATCAAAGAAGGGTTCTAGCTCCAACTCCATGTCGCAAAGGGATTGCATGAAATTCATGGCCAAGCAAATGGCTAAGGTCATACCTGACATTGTTAGCAAGATTCAGCCAAACGCCGACTCACCGCATGGCTCTGTCAATTCAAAGGCAGAAAACCCAAATCAACCTTCCACTTCAAGCAATTCATGGCTTGTAAACCCGTAGAGTTCACAGGCATAGATGGTGCCACCGCCATGATGAATTGGTTTGACGTGATGGAGCTTACTTTCTTGCAAAGTGGTTGTCCTGATGAGCTACCAACTTTGAATGCAACGGAAGTTTTTCGTTCGAGGGCACTCGAATGGTGGACTACCGAACGCAACAAGAGAGGAAACGATGTTGCACATGCTATGACTTGGGACGAACTTAAGCAGCTTATGAAGGACCACTTCTGTCCTCCCCACGAACTCCAGAAGTTGGAGAATGAATTTTGGAACCTTACGCAGAAGGGGAGTGACATGGATGGTCTGATTACGCGCTTTAAACAACTAAGTGTCCTCTGTCCTGGATAGGTCGACACCGTCCCCAAAACCATAACCAAATTCATTCGTTATGTTGCACCTTCCTTGACTAACCATGTTTCCTCTGCTAGCCCCTAAACCATCGAAGATGCTTTTCGTATAGCCACCGAACTTAATAACAACTGCGTTCTTCATGGAACCTTTGATAAGGCTTCGTCGAAGAGTGCTCACCAAGCTGTTACTGATACCACCAATACTACCACCGCTGTTGAACCTTCATCCTCCCAATCCAAGAAGAACAAAGGCAAGAAGCGGAAGGCTTCAAGCCAGATTTATGCGGTCATCACTCCGCCAAACCTTCAACCTTTACAAGCAATAGCCGCCGTTACCCCCGCAAGCACCGAACTACCAAAACGAGCCTACACTGGGTTTCATCCCTAGTGTACTACCTGTTTGTATCATCATCATCATCCTAACGACACACCGTGACGCAAATGCGCATGTTGTCATAGGTTTGGGCATTTTGCCGACCAATGTCGCAACATTCCCCAAGCTCAAAATAACCAGAATCAAGCCCTTGTTGCAAACCTTGTTCCTAACCAAGCTTAACCTCAAGCTGCTCCCGTACGAGCTTGTTTCAAGTGTGGCGATCTCAATCATCTCGCCAATGTTTGCCCTCAAAGGTATCAACCCCAATAGCAGCAGCAGCAACCGCCACAACAGCAACAACAAGCTCAATAACCCGCTAGAGGCCGAGCTTTCCTCCTTACTACTGCTCAAGCTCAAAACGCAAACGATGTCATTACTGGTACGTTTCTTGTGAACCATATTTATGCTTCTTGTCTGTTTGATACTGGCACCGATAGAAGTTTTGTTTCGTTAGAATTCTAACAATTGCTTATGTGTAAACGCTCTAAGTTGCCAAGATCTTTCGCTGTCGAAGTCTCTAATGGTAAATCCGTCGCTGTCGATTCCGTTCGTTCCAATTGTTCTTTGATTCTTAATGACCATACGTTCTCAATCGATCTTATACCTATGCAAATGGGTAGCTTTGACATCATAGTAGGCATAGACTGGCTTAGGCGAGTTCGTGCTGAAGTTGTTTGTTCTGAAAAGTTTATCCGCCTTCCTCTTCCAAACGGTGATTCCCTACACGTGTATGGCGAGAAACCTTCTCAAGGTCTCAAGCTTATGTCATGTATCCAAGCGAATAAATTCTTACGCAAGGGTACCTTCGCCTTTCTCGCCCATATAGCGGAAAAGAAGGACAAAGGCCTAAGCATAAGCGACGTCCCCATTGTGCGTGATTTCCCCGATGTGTTTCCCGACGATCTTCCTGGTCCGTCTCCTGCTCGTTCTGTCGACTTTCGTATTGATTTAGTGCCTGGCGCTACGCCTGTCGCTAAGTCTCCTTACCGTTTAGCACCCTCTGAGATGCAAGAGCTCTCGAGTCAACTTCAAGAGCTTCTTGATAAAGGCTTTATACGCCCTAGTACTTCTCCTTGGGGCGCTCCTGTTTTGTTCGTCAAAAAGAAAGATGAGTCATTTCAAATGTGTATTGACTATCGTGAGCTCAACAAGCTTACTGTCAAGAACCGATACCCACTTCCTCGCATCAATGACCTCTTCGATCAATTGCAAGGCGCGACCTGCTTCTCAAAAATCGATCATCGTTCTGAGTACCATTAACTCTGAGTCCTTCAAGAAGATGTACCTAAAACCGCCTTTCGTACGCGTTATGGTCATTACGAGTTCGTGGTCATGCCCTTTGGTTTGACCAACGCACCTGCTGTTTTCATGGATTTGATGAACCGCGTGTGCAAAGCGTACTTGGACAGTTTCGTGATTGTCTTCATTGACGATATCCTCATCTATTCCAAGACACAAGAAGAGCACGAGCGACACTTGTGTCTTATCCTTCAACTTCTTCGTACTGAACGTCTATACGCCAAATTCTCCAAGTGCGAATTTTGGTTAAAAGAGGTTCAATTCCTTGGTCATACTGTCAACGAACTTGGTATTCACGTTGACCCTGCTAAAATCGAAGCCATGAAGAACTGGATCGCACCTAAGTCTTTGTCTGAAATTCGTTCTTTTTTTGGTCTTGCTGGTTATTATCATCGTTTTATCTCTAACTCCTCGAAGATCGCTGTTCCTTTGACCTCTTTGACTCAAAAAGGGAAACCTTTTGTTTGGGGTTCCGAACAAGAGGAATCTTTTCAAACGCTCAAGGAGATGCTTTGTAATACTCCTATTCTCGCGCTTCCTGATGATAACGACGACTTCGTCGTATATTGCGATGCTTCCAAACTTGGACTAGGTTGTGTGCTTATGCAATGAGACAAGGTCATCGCTTATGCGTCGAGACAACTCAAAATACATGAAAAGAACTATACTACTCACGACCTTGAACTTGGCGCAGTTGTTTTTGCATTGAAGATTTGGCGACACTACCTTTATGGTACTAAGTGTGTGGTCTTCACCGACCATAAGAGCCTTCAACATATCTTTGACCAAAAGGAACTGAACATGCGTCAACATCGTTGGGTGGAACTGTTAAACGACTACGACTATGAAATCAAATACCATCCAGGTAAAGCGAATGTAGTAGCCGACGCTCTTAGTCGTAAAACTCATGTCAAGAGTATCCGTTGTTTCCAACTCGTCCACGATATTCAGAACCACAAACGTGACGCTCAATATTCATCTGTTAACGAGGGTAACCTCTATGATGAGATGCGATGTGGTGCTGACGAAAGCCTCATAACCAAATCCGATGGTATTCAATACCATCTCGATCGAATCTGGATTCCCAATCGTGGTAACCTTCGAGAGTTCCTGATGAAGGAGGCACATCACACGAAATATTCTATTCACCCTGGTGCCGACAAGATGTACCATGATATGCGTGCATCCTATTGGTGGCCTGGAATGAAAAAGGATATAGCCACTTTCGTCTCGAATTGACTCACATGTTCAAAAGTGAAAGATGAGCATCAATGTCCCTCTGGTCTGCTTGAACAACCAGAAATCCCTGTCTGGAAATGGGAGAGCATCGCTATGGACACGGGGTTTCACACTTGTCATTGGACAGAAGCCTGGACACGGCCCCGTGTCCGCTGGACAGTACGAAGCATATCCTCTAATGTTTATAGGCTGAACAGAAGCCTGGACAATAGTTATCACGCGAGTATGAACGAAGCATGAACGAAGCCTGGACACGGCCTGGACAAGTGTGAAACTCGCTCCTATTTATAGGCTGAACAAAAGCCTGGACACGGCCCCGTGTCCGCTGGACACGGCCCCGTGTCCACCCTTTTCTCTTTCTTCATTAATTGCTCTTGTCCGCATTAGTTGACCACGCCCCCGTGTCCGCTGGGCACAGCCCCGTGTGCAGAAGCATATCTGTACTATCAGATTTGGCAAGATTCTGCGTATCTTTGCGTTGACCACAGCCTCGTGTCCGCTGGGCACGGCCCCGTGGTAGGAAATAGAAGCTTCTACATGTTTGTCTTTTGTGTCAGGGCTGACCATCCTGGACACGGCCCCGTGCTCGCTGAGCACGGCCCCGTGTTGAGCTGGACACGCCCTGTGCTGAGCTGGGCACAGCCCCGTGCTGAGCTGGGCACAACCCCATGCTCAGCTTTCTTCTTGTTTTTGCTTTGGGAAGATGCTGTCGAGGGGCCAGGCATGCCACGTTTATTCCCTTTCTTTGTATTTATGTTAGATTTGGTTGTATATTTGTTCCTTTGATCCTGAAAATACAAAAGGAAGACAAAAGAACACTTTTTCCAACATTAGTACTAAAAAGGGTTAGTTTTATGCATCATTTGATGTAATTTATATGTTGCATTTTACACACATCAATATTCCCACACCCCTCAACTCTATCTCTCTCTCTATATATATATAGATAGATTTAGAGAGAGATAGAGTGAAAACCATGTGGGAATAAGATTTAACCATGTGGGAATAAGACACCCCTTAATTATTTGTGAGCAAGTGGTGGTAAGTAATAAGATATTCATGACATGTAATGTGATAATAGGTACAATTGCAAGAATGCTATTGGATGCAAACTAATCTTTCAAGTTCAAATCATAATGATTATAAGGCCAATATATGTTGGATATCGGCATGAATATTCCACAAAAAGGCATCATAATCATGTTTATATCATGAAATAAAAAGAATGTAAAATCAAGTCGGTGAATATATCATGTAATAAAAAGAAATTTTGTAAAATCACGGCGGTGAATGAACCAAACATTCCACAAGTTATGACGTGAAGCTCTTTATGTTTGTTTATTTTATAAGGGGAAAATTAGAATTTTTGTCCTTTATCTTAATATCATATATTAGGCTGTGTTTTTTTTTCAACGAATTTTGACAGGTTTTCCACTTTTCAAAGTATTTTGTTGCATGTTTATTCCTTTGACCCTATCCCAGTTAGATTTTTTTTTGTTAAATCTGTAGGTGCAATATGTCTATAGCTTCCATCTGTATCAAGTCTATATTTTGTCCTGTATGTGTCTATGTATAGTTTTGTGTGTATGTTATATTATAACTAGGAAAAACGGATTAGAAACGTATGTTGTAAAGTTCATCCGGTCTGATGGCTTGGGTCATCCGGACGGATGATCACCGGACGGATGACCCTCCGACCGGATGACATTAGTTCTCCCAAG
This sequence comes from Helianthus tuberosus, assembly GCA_030545235.1. Classification (NCBI taxonomy): domain Eukaryota; kingdom Viridiplantae; phylum Streptophyta; class Magnoliopsida; order Asterales; family Asteraceae; genus Helianthus; species Helianthus tuberosus. The sequence continues at coordinate 169,429,369 of CM060381.1, forward strand.
ACCTAGGGACTCTTTTGTTAGAACTTTTGGCAGTTTGTCTCTGTGGAGAAGCTCTGTCCAGCTCTCACCAGAACCTTGTATTTTCATAATATTTGAATGCGAATGGATGCATTAAACGTTGATTTCGTTGTTGATTCATCTTTGACACTGTATATGGATTCCGCGCTTCTACAGTGATCGATCCAACCTGAGTTCTTCAATCAAGAACCGACCCTCACAAGTGGTATCAGAGCTTTGAAGTTGGATTCGGAGAGGATTACTGCGTTTTCACTGAGATTTTGACCGATTACAGCCGATTTCATCAGAGATTTTACCTGATTCTTCATCTATTCTTCTATATCTATCTGTGTTCTACATTTCTTCACCTTAAACTGAGAAAAATCTAAAATTGACACAGAATTCACGGATAAAATGGACTAAATTTGACATAATCTTGTTCGCAATCTGTTATAGTATAATCCTTCAAATTTTCACGGCAAAATTCGAACTAAAACACATCAAAATCGATCAAAAACCATAAGGTTTTTCATGAACAGTGCTAACGTCATTCGTCTGATCGGATTGCCTTTGTTACTGTTCATTCTTACCTGCTAACGTCATACTCATCCGATCGGATTGTCATCCGACCGGATCAGTATATTTTTGTTTGTAAAAGCTCAAGCTCAACAAGCGGATTACCTTCCGATCGGATTGCCATTCGACCGGATGGCCTTCTGTCACTTGACATATTTGTGAGACTAGTTCATATAGGTGATCCATCCGGATAGTTATTCGGACGAATTATCATCCGATAAACTGTTGAAATTTGACCAAGTTTGACTTTTTCAGGTACGCTAGTCATGGGTGAAGATTTTTTGAATCCATTTGGAGATTACATTGCATACAATAGCAGTGGAGCTAATTCATCCGACACAAACCCCAAAACAACTATGAAGGCGATATCCGATTCTGTCATTTGAAAGAAGAATTAGCAAGATTCGGACTTAAGAAAGATGAGGAGGAGTTAGTTGATAAGATGTTTGAGGCGTTACCAAATGAACAAGATTGGCAGTACTTTGGTCTAGTGCTCAAGAACACAAAGCCGATGGCAGAAATGACATTGAACTGGTTGATTGAATGGCTTGAGGGGCACAAGCTGGAAATCAAGAAGATGAATAAAGTGAGCAACACACAGTATCAACAAAATGTTGATCTGTATTACAGAGGCAGCATGATTTCTAAAGCTACATCACCAAAAACTGCGTTTAGTGCCGAAAGCTCAAACACTTCTGCACAAGAGAAGCCTAACAGTAGTTCTTCATCAAACAGCCACGGGTATCATGGTACTAGTTCTAGTACACCTACATCAAAGACTCAGTAACAAATTGCTTCAAACTCCAACGTATTCCAATGCAACATAGCCGTGAACTTCAACAATGCACAAAATTTCAATGAAGAGACGGCAAAACAACAAATGGTGTTTCTTGCTTCAATTCTGGAATCTTACGAGAGCCTAGTCGCCGGGAAGATTGGCAACACCAATCTCACTAAAGAAGATTATGATCAAATAGATCCAGAAGAGATGGAACTTATCGATATTCGCTGGTGTATGGCTAGCGTTATTCACCGAGCTCAGAGATTCATGGAGATTACAGGGCGAAACTCGATTGGAGGACCTTCTACAAAGTTAGGTTTCGACAAGTCGAAGGTGATGTGTTTTAAATGCAAACAAAAGGGTCACTTCAAAAGAGAATGCCGAAATTCTGCAGCTGACGAGACTACAAACCCGTTCCACGACGACTATTACAAAAAGGCAGTCTATCATCGAAATTGTGACAATCCGAAAGAAAAGTCAAGAGCTTTGGCGGTGATCCAAGTCGATGAAGGTTTTGACTGGAGTGAATTTCTTCCTGAAGAGGATGCTGTCGGTTATGCATTTATGGCACATATTGAACCACCAGCACCACCAACTTCAACATACAATCGAGAAAGAAGTTTGGCATCAATAAAGAAGAAAAAGATCTACCAAGATTACAAAGAAGCTAAAAAGGCGAAAAGATGGGATCCAGATCGAGAGTGTTACTTGGATCCAAAGGGAAACATTTGTATTGATCCAGCAACCATTGATTTCGAAGCTCTTGTTAAATCAATCCCGACAGTAGAAGAACAAATCAACATAGATGCAGCAAACAGAGATGAGAGAGAAAGATTGAAACATGAGAGACATGAAAGATATCTGAGGTCCTTAGAGCCAAAGAAAGTGGACGAAGGGATTATCAACGTTGAGAAAGAGATGACAGCCGAAAACTTGACCAAGATGGCAGATCAAGTCTTGATGGCGAAGGCCCTTGAGGTAGATTCCAAGTCTGCTTCTAAGTCTGAGTCATCAGAAAAGGTCAGTACTAGTGGTTCAGATAATGAACCGGGTAAGGCTGAAAATGTAATTGTTGGGATTGAACCCTACAGAGGAACAGATGATATAAAGCCAAAACTAGTTCACAACAATGGATTCATCATAAGCAGTAGTTTGCACTGAACTTTCCCCTTGAAAGTGATTCTAACAACTGCTGCCCCTAAGTACTGATCTGTTATAAACACTGATGGTCTACAAGAATTGTTGTTCTCAAAAGACTATTGAAGACAAAGTACTGCTTAGTCAATCAACTGATTTAGTTGAAGTACTGTTGTAGACCAAAGCTTTGCTAGGGCTAAAGCAGTGGAATGAAAGATCAGTTGTTTGTTTTCGTCTTGTATTATATTAAGTTGTTAGCTTAGCAGTAGTTAGATAACAATGTTTTATTGAACAGTTGTTAGAGGTTGTTAGGTTGTTAAATGTCACTTTCATGGTGACGTCAGCTTAGATGCTTCAGTGGTTTGATCTGTATTATAAATAGAACAATTTGCACTGTTCTATTTGATTGATGGAGTGAGAGAGTCTTCTCCTCCAATCCATTCATCTTGTATGATCAACCAGTGAGCATCAGGCTGAGGGGGAGTTTAGTATGTAAGCTTGCATGTAATCTTTTGATTATAAATCCTTCGACTAATGAGAAACATGGGTTTACTGAAAACTATTTCCCTTTGATTGTGCTTACAAAGTTTGCTTTCAATTCCGCTGCATTAGATCTCTGTTTTACATTCATTCATTGTTCAATTATTACAAACAAACACAATCATGAGGGCATCAGATCCTAACAATTGGTATCAGAGCTCGGACAGTCAAATTCGATCTAACAATCAATTTGACATAACAGTTCGGCTCAAAATTAGTTGATACTGAGGTTGATCGTATTCAGTTGAAAAACAGAGTAACGATTAATCACGACCAAAGTTGATTATTCTAAAACTCAGTAAAACAACCAAGATGTTACCTATCACATAGGAATCACGTAACACTGGAGTATCATGAATCAAATCATTATAGATTCAGTGTTCATGTTGAGAAATTATGATGATACCATTATGGCTGTTGCTAAGGTGTCACCTCATGTCAACAAAGGTCTATGTTTAGTTAAAAGGATTAGTGTCTTTGTAAAACATCAAAAGAGGTAAATAAAACTTTAGTACTTGATCTTATATGTTGAAAAACAGGTTGAAAATCCTTCAAAAGGATCAAGTCAACTTTGTTGAAACATTATAAGAAAATTTGCAGTCCTATAATATATATATATATATATATATATATATATATATATATATATATATATATATATATATATATATATCAAACATAACTAGGGATCAACTCCGAACTTCTGGTAGAAAATACCATAATTGTTAAAAGGAGGGGGAATCTATTCAAATCTGTTGTGAAAGAAGAGTAGGATCCTACAAAGGTTATGTGTTGGTATTTAGAAGTCCAGATCATGAGTAATGTGAAATTTGGCATAGGCTTGTGCAAAATGACTAAATCATTCCAAAACTATGCTGAAAAATGATTTTGGATTAAGTATTTTTTTTCTTAAAAACCCTCTAGTAAGTACTTCAGTACTCATTCTATGGGAAGGGTAAAAAGGGAAAGAAGAAAAATTACACAAATTCAAGAGTGTGTTTTTCTCCAAACTTTTGGAATCAAAAGAAAAAGGAGTATAAACCCTAAAACACTTGCGAATTCACTGGCTAGTACTACAAAAGAAAAACTAAAACAAACTCACATCCATATTCAACCATTTGCTACAAATCAACTGTGTGCAGTCATTAATTCAGGAGAGTTCAGGTAACAAAAGTATCACCAGTTATTTACAATACAAGAAGACTAGATAAAAAAATCATCATCACATGGTTATTAAGACTATAAAAGATTTTCAAAACCATAGTGATCAGGGTCCTCACAGTTACAGCCATCTGACAAGGAAATAGTACTAAACAGTGGTTATGAAATTTTGGCTCAAACCACTGACCAGGTCCCTAAACTTAAGAATACAGTTACTCAGACCTAACTATATGTTAGATTGTTATTGAAATATTGATGTGTGCAAAATGCAACATATAAATTACATCAAATGTGGCATTAAACTAACCCTTTTTTAGCACTAATGTTGGAGAAAGTGTGTTTTTGTCTTCCTTTTGTATTTTCAGGATTAAATGAGCTCAAATGAACAAAAGAAGCAAAAAGGCTGCTAAATCTAACATAAATACAAGAAAAGGGATAAACGTGGCATACCCGACCCCTCGACAGCATCTTCCCAAGCGAAACAAGAGAACAGAAGGCTGAACACGCCCCGTCCTCAATGAGCACGGGGGCGTGCCCAAGTGTCTGCAGAAAAGACAAAGCTGTAGAAGCTTCTATCACCCACCACGGGGGCGTGCCCAGCGGACACGGGGCCGTGGTCAACTCTAAGATTCGCAGAATCTGAGGAAATCTTGATAGTACAGATACGCTTCTGCACACGGGGTCGTGCCCATCGGACACGGGGGCGTGGTCAACTAATACAGACAAACTGCAATTAATGAAGAAAGAGAAGACAGGTGGACACGAGGCCGTGTCCAGGCTTCTGTACAGGCTATAAATAGGGGTGCTTGGCTCATTTACAAACCATCCCTTGGTAAACCACCTCTCTCACACTTCACCCACCCACCACCACCATCACAACCCACATCCACCACCATCATCCATCATCCATCATAGAGTGTGTGAGTAGTCTTGGGATCCAAGATTGATCGTAAGAGTTCTTGACAATCAAAGGCCATGTTTGCCTAAGTCTCTTACATCACTTGGTGAAGTCAAGTGTCTAGTGTAATACTTTTTATTTTTAATCTTTTCGCACTTTTTATTTGGTTATGTATTAATGAGTTTAATAACTAGTTTCTTATGTTGAAGGTGAGTCTTCCTTATCGTTTGTCTGTGGTGTCTTGACATTATTTTACTGTCTATATAAAATAAAAGATTTTCACCATTCATATCTCCACGGTCTATATGGAGGTATGTTGGCTACCTGGTCGGGGGTTAAGGGAACGGTTTGGTAAGAGTCTTGCCTTGTTCAGTGTATAGATCCAGCAAGGACTTGGGTCAACTTTAGTAGGACCTCCTTCAATACCCACTGGTATTGGATGGCGGGGGTCCGAACTCCTTGATCCCCTCATATGTAAACTACTATTAAAACTTTAACCCGGCTACTTAGGACTGTATCCCTGCAGACTCAGATTACTTAGCCGAGGGTAACGTCACCTCCAGAAGAGGGGCCTACCACAATATGCATTAATAACTTAATTAATTATCTTTCAATAATCCAACCGTTTAGGATTGTATCCTTGCTGACTCAAATTACTAGGTTGAAGGTAACGTCACCTTCAGAAGAGGGGCCTACTACAATAACTAAGATAATCTCTTAAAAAGTACAAAAGTGCGGAAATAATCAAAGGTTACACTAAACACGAGTCGGATCCAAGTGATTCATCTTGTCTATCTTTTTTTTTTTTTTTTTTTTTTCAGCATTTTAGTTAGTTTTATTTTTCTTGTTTAAAAACCTTTTGGAAAAATTACACTTTTCGTCCTTTATGTTTGTAGCTAGTTGCAATGGATGACCTTTACCTTTAATAATTACAGCCACAGTCCTTTATTTTGAAAACTTGTTACATCTTTCGTCCTTTAGCACTAACTTGGTTAAAATTTCCAGTTAAGTCTATTTCATAAAGGGGCAGTTTAGTCCTTTTACTTAATTATTATTTGTATAGTATTTAATAAATGAAAAAATAAAACAAAAACCAACTTTAAAAACTTAATAATTCATCATTCTCAACTATCTCTGTTGCTCTCTTTCTTCCTGCACTCTCTTTTTTCTATGAGCCACCACCACCATCACAGTGTTGCCATCTTCACCACCGCCTAACCACCATCTCCGGTCGCTTCCTCAAATCCGGCGACCACCAAGCTCCACCTCACCGATAACTACAAGAACCCCTTCGTTTAAATCAGATCTGTACAATCACATTTGAATTAGATCCGATAACCACAAGAACCCCTTTCGTTTAAATCAGATCTGAATCAGACCTGTGAGAGAGAGTGTGGTGGTGATCAGAGGTTGGGAGAAGATGCGGTGGTGGGGTTGTTGTAGATTCGGAGGCGGGGGTGGTTGTAGATTGACTGGTGGTGGGGGTCGGAATGAGCGGTGTGACTTTTATACGGCGGGGGTGGTGGCTGAAGATCCGGCAGGGGTGTGGGGTGGATGGCGGTGGTGGTGTTCGACTAGTGGGTGAGTTAGGGTCGGTGCCGCCGGTGATGTGTTTAGTCATACTCATACAATCAAGTACTTGTATATTGATTGAAACATGAAGTTAACTTGTAACGTACTTACGTTGTCTGTTTTCGTGTTTGGTTGTGGATAGATGGATAAAGATATCGATGATGTTGATAAACGTGTCGAGCGATTCCAGCTCATAAATGCAAAGGGTGAGTTTTGTGTTGTAGGTTACAGAGAACAAGTTTGAAACAATTTACAAACCTAGAATTTCCATTTCCCTCAAAAAACCATTTCTGGTGCACCATCGTTTTGAATCTGGATCTGTCTGAATCTGCCCTGGTGCACCATCGTTTTGAATCTGGTTCATATGGTGGTGGCGATGGCAGGATGTGGTGGTGGTTAGGGTTCTAGGGTTGGGGGATTGGGGATTGGGGAAGATGATGGATATATGTAATTATTATTGGTTTTATTTATTAAAAACATTTTAAATAAAAGCGTGAAATGACCAGAATACCATTAAGTGAATAGACTTAATTGATAATTTTAACCTGGTTAGTGTTAAAGGACGAAAGGTGTAACAAGTTTTCCAAATAAAGGACTGTGACTGTAATTATTGAAGTTAAAGGTCATCCATTGCAATACGGTACAAACATAAAGGACGAAAAGTGTAATTTATCCAAACCTTTTTCTAAACTTTTGATTTGATTAGACATTGAGGATAAACCGGTACTAAAAGCTCTTGTGTCCTTGGACGACCTCGGTATCTTACCAACACTATACTACGCTCACGATGGGTGCACTTGCCCATATGTGTGTTTGGTGTTAGTAAAATATTGTGTTTTATAAATTTAAAACTTCACTAACGTGAAAAAGGGCTAAAAAAATATACATAAAAATATAGAACACCACACGCGCATCAAGTTTTTGGCGCCGTTGCTGGGGACACAAGGATTTTAAGAAAGTGAGGAATCAACGGCCTAATAATTTTTTTTATTTTTCTATTTTTTAGGATTTTTCTTAAATTTTTCAGTTTCTGCAGAGCTCAGCACGGGCGGTGCCTGGTCGGACATGGGGCCGTGCTCAGCATTGTTACTTGCAGTTTTTATTTTCTGAGTTACAGGGAGTTCAACACGGGGCCGTGTCGGTGCAGCATGGGGCCGTGTCGAGCTCCCCAGTAATAGGGATCCGGAAAACAACTACTGTATCTCCGACCACGGGCCGTGTTCTCCTCAGCACGGGGCCGTGGTGAACCTTCTGACCAACGTTCTTTTCTGTTTTTATTGCAGGACTTGGAACCCAGGCGCCACATCTGAACTTTCTACGTAGTGTATGAGCTCCAGTTCTAGTAGAGACATAAAAGAATCTCTAGAAGAACCCGAACGCTTTCTCAGAAAAAGACTTAAAGCTAAAAACCAAGAGAAAGTTTCGGGGGACCCACTTCCAATGGCGGATCAACGTACCCTCATGGATTACTTACGACCCACCGTAGGTAATCTTGGCGCCGCTATAAATGCACCGAATGTCGAGGCCAACAACTTTGAACTTCGACCGCATTTGATACAAATGCTCTAAAACTCCTCAACCTTCCATAGGCTTGCGGACGAAATCCCCATTTGCATATCACTAACTTTCTAGAAATATGTGATACATTTCGGATCAATGGAGCATCAAACGACGCCATCCCCATTCGAATGTTCCCATTTTCATTAAAAGACCGAGCTAAGGCTTGGCTCAATACCCTCCCAGTTGGCTCGGTAAACACCTGGGATGAACTGGCCCAAAAGTTTCTATATAAGTATTTCTCTCCTGCTAAAACGGCTAAATTAATGACTGAAATTAATACATATTCACAAGAGGATGGGGAATCCTTATATGAAACTTGGGAAAGGTTCAAGGAGCTACTAAGAAAGTGTCCTCATCACGGTCTTGCGGTATGGCAACAAGTATCCACTTTCTATAATGGGTTGTTGCCACACACATGACAGACACTTGACTCTAGCTCCGGGGGACTTTTAGGTAATCGTCGCCCGAATGAAATATATAATCAAATTGAGGAAATTGCTCAAACAAATTTTCAGTGGCACACTCTGCGAGGCAATAAATCTATTGCCCCGGGCGCCCATAAGGTTCATGAAAGCACTTCTTTACAAGCTCAAATCGACGCCCTTTCTTCAAAAACCAAAAAGTTAGAAATGGCAAAGACGGCCTCGGTTATGGCTTGTGATAGGTGTGGTGGACCACACGAAAATTGGAGTTGTATGAAAGAAGTAGACAATCAAACAGAATCGGTAAACTACATTGATAATAGACCTAGGCCGTCGGGTCCTCCAACGGGTACCTATAACCAAGGATGGCGTAACCACCCTAACCTTGGTTGGAGATAACCCGACAATAGTAGTAACCAACAAAATCTAAACCAACGAACAAACTTTCAACAACCAAGAAACGAGTCACAAAATTTCTCTCAACAACAAGGGGGACGAGAAAGGCTTGAAGATACCGTATCTCACCTCATCTCCGACACCGAAAAGAAAAACTCGGATCGATTTCAACAATTGGAATCGAATTTCAGAAATCAACAAGCTAGTATTCAAAACGTTGAAAAACAATTAAATCAACTAGCTCAAAATTTCTCCGAGAGACCACAAGGTGTGTTACCAAGATATACCGAAACCAACCCAAAAGCACAAGTACATCTCATCACATTGAGAAACCGTATCGTGGGTCCCGAGGAAGCTCCATTGCCTCCAACAGAAAAGAGCCGATCTAGCCAAGCCACAACTCCACCCACACCCCAACAAGAGACGGCCTCTCCACCAATTCAAGAACCCACCAAGAATCCTCAGGTTCCGTACCCCGGTCGGTTAATTCACCAAAAGACCAATAAGCAATTCGCAAAGTTCGAAAATCTGCTAAAACAATTGCATGTTAATATTCCATTTATCGAAGTCCTAACTCAAATGCCTAAATATTCAAAATTTATGAGGGACTTCCTCACTCATAAAAGGAAAATTTAATCATTGCAATTAGTTAATTTAGGCGAAGAATGCTCCGCATTGCTACTCAACAAACTCCCGTGAAAGAAGATTGACCCTGGAAGCTTCACAATTCCTTGTTCGATTGGGGAATCCCCCATTCGCAATGCACTAGCCGACCTCGGGGCTAGCATCAACCTCATACCCGCATCAATGTTCAACCGACTCAGCCTAGGGAAAACAAGCCCTACAAAAATGAGCATACAACTCACCTATAGGTCCGTCAAATATCCACAAGGTGTCGCTGAAAATCTATTGGTCAAAGTCGGTGAATTCGTATTCCCGGCCGACTTTGTCATACTAGATATGGAGGAAGATACCGAAGTACCACTCATCTTAGGAAGGCCATTCCTAGCTACGGCCCAAGCAGTGGTAGACATGAATGATGGAACACTAACATTGAGGATCAGACACAAGGAAATGAAGTTTGGAGTTGGAAAGAGAGTAGAAGACGACGACCCGGACAATTACATGAAGGTCATAGACTCGAGTTTGGATGATGCTCTCCGACGGTGTAACATGGGATGCCAAACATCCCACTTGGGTAACATATGACTAGGCTTTGGGTCTAGCCAAGGACCCTTATAAACGTGGCGCACCACGGAGGCATTCCGCGGAACTATCCTTAGCTTAGTTTAGTTTAATTTTTATGCTTTCTAGTTTAGTTTTAATTTTCAGGAATAAAACACACTCGGGATGGTGAAGGATAACAAGGGAAACTTGCACCAGCATCCCATGCACAAAAACAGAGCCTCCCGCCGATTTTTCTTCATTAAAGCAAGTTCAGCACGGGGCCGTGCTCAGCCAACACGCCCCGTGCTCAACCATCTGCAGAAAAATGCCCAGTTCAGGTACCTGGACACGGGGCGTGCTCACTGAACACGCCCCCGTGTCCAGCCTTCTGTTACTTTACTTTCTTTTCTTTTCTGTTACTGGCGATCTGAACACGAGGCCGTGCCCGGACACCACGGGGCCGTGTCTAGACGCCCAGTAACATAAAATTTTGCTTTTACATATTCAAACAACCTAAAAACTTATTTTTGGGACACATTGAGGACAATGTGTAATTTAAGTGTGGGGGATGCTAAAACCTTGAATTTTGCAAGTCCTAATTACAAGCCTTACACAAAACTCTATTGGAACCGCTAAACACCCCAATTTTTTTCAAATTTTTTTCATTTTTTTTACTTGTCTAGGTTTAATTTGGGAATTTTAAATTCTAAAAAGGTTATATTTTTACAAATTTACAACCGATAGCGTCGTGATAAAAAGAACCAAATAAGAAAATTATGAAACGGCATGATAAATCTAGTTAAAATTTGATTATATATACTTGATCACATAAAAACCCATTCCTACAAAAAGGGAGTTTTGAGCCTTTATTGAGCATACAAATACACATCTTTAAACTAAATGCTCATTTTTCGTTTCTTGTGTGAATAGCCGCTTGGTTCTTACGACTCTAGAACTTGCCACGACGATACATTCCCGGTGTTTACCAACTTAAACCCGAGTAAGTAAATGATGGAGGCATTAGGACTAACCCTTTTTATTTCTACACCATTAATTTTTTTTTACCACCTACCCAAAATCCCCCTAGTTAACCCCTTTGAGCCTAAACATTTTCATTCCTTAACCCAAATCAAACACCCTTTTACCCACCAAAACCCTTCTTTTATTTTAAACCCTTTATTTTAGTAACAAAGCTCGGTTTTTCTTATGACTTCTTCAAAAAAAAAATGATGATGAAGCCAAAAGAAATAAGCAAACAAGTTTATCAAAAAGAACTTTGTTTGAAGAATTGCTTCATCAAAATAAAAGTTAAAAAATAAAAAGTCTTACGAAAAACTGATGCTTTTTACGCCTTTCACCCTTTTCTACTAACCACTAACCCAACCACCTACCTTTAACCCAAGCCTAACCCTTCCCCCAAAGTCCTCTTGATATTTACAAAGGTATATAGTTAAAAAGGATAAGGATTGATTGCTTGGCAAGCTTATGGTAGAAGTAAGTTCCATGCCGCTCTCGAGAGTTTTCACAAAAATACACATTCGGCCGAGTGTTGAGTGATCCCCCGTGAGGTATGTGAACTTGTATATAAATGGAATTTTAAAAAGGCATGTTATGCCCTAATAAGTAATTTATCTTATGTAATGTTTTAAATAAATCATGACGAATAGGATTGTAAATAAATAAAAATAAAACTTAATAAAGAATCTTGGAAATCCCGACACTCTATGACAAGCCCAAAACCTTCTCTTCTACCCATTCCATTTGGGAGTGTAAAGCCACATTATAGAGAGTTTTGCTTGAGGACAAGCAATGATTGATGTGTGCAAAATGCAACATATAAATTACATCAAATGTGGCATTAAACTAACCCTTTTTTAGTACTAATGTTGGAAAAAAGTGTGTTTTTGTCTTCCTTTTGTATTTTCAGGATTAAATGAGCTCAAATGAACAAAAGAAGCAAAAAGGCAGCTAAATCTAACATAAATACAAGAAAAGGGATAAACGTGGCATGCCTGACCCCTTGACAGCATCTTCCCAAGCGAAACATGAGAACTGAAAGCTGAACACGCCCCGTGCTCAATGAGCACGGGGGCGTGCCCAAGTGTCTGCATAAAAGAGAAAGTTGTAGAAGCTTCTATCACCCACCACGGGGGCATGCCCAGCGGACACAGGGCCGTGGTCAACTCTAAGATTCGCAGAATCTGAGGAAATCTTGATAGTACAGATACGCTTCTGCACACGGGGTCGTGGTCAACTAATGCAGACAAACTGCAATTAATGAAGAAAGAGAAGACAGGTGGACACGGGGTCGTGTCCGGGCTTCTGTACAGGCTATAAATAGGGGTGCTTGGCTCATTTGCAAACCATCCCTTGGCAAACCACCTCTCTCACACTTCACCCACCCACCACCACCATCACAACCCACATCCACCACCATCATCCATCATAGAGTGTGTGAGTAGTCTCGGGATCCAAGATTGATCATAAGAGTTCTTGACAATCAAAGGTCATGTTTGCCTAAGTCTCTTACATCACTTGGTGAAGACAAGCGTCTAGTGTAAACTTCCGTTTTGCTCCCTGTGGTTTGTTCACTTTAACGGTTTTGCTCCAAACCTTTAAAAATAGCCATTTTACTCCCTGATGTTTTGGTTTTTTTGCCAGTTTGCTCCCCGCCTCTTACTCCATCCAAATTGTTTGTTTTTCCATTTTGCTCCCCGCAGGGAGCAAACTGGAAACAAAACCAAAACATCAGGGAGTAAAATGGCTATTTTTAAAGGTTTGGGGCAAAACCGTTAAAGTGACCAAACCACAGGGAGCAAAACGGAAGTTTACTCTTTTATTTTTAATCTTTTCGCACTTTTTATTTGGTTATGTATTAATGACTTTAATAACTAGTTTCTTATGTTGAAGGTGAGTCTTCCTTATCGTTTGTCCGTGGTGTCTTGGCATTATTTTACGGTCTATATAAAATAAAAGATTTTCACCATTCATATCTCCACGGTCTATATGGAGGTATGTTGGCTACCTGGTCGGGGGTTAAGGGAACGATTTGGTAAGAGTCTTGCCTTGTTCAGTGTATAGATCCTGCAAGGACCTGGGTCAACTTTAGTAGGACCTCCTTCAATACCCACTGGTATTGGATGGCGGGGGTCCGAACTCCTTGATCCCCTCATATGTAAACTACTATTAAAACTTTAACCCGTCTACTTAGGACTGTATCCCTCCTGAATCAGACTACTTAGCCGAGGGTAACGTCACCTCCAGAAGAGGGGCCTACCACCATATGCATTAATAACTTAATTAATTATCTTTCAATAATCCAACCCTTTAGGATTGTATCCTTGCTGACTCAAACTACTGGGTTGAGGGTAACGTCACCTTCAGAAGAGGGACCACTACAATAAGTAAGATAATCTCTTAAAAAGTGCAAAAGTGCGGAAATAATCAAAGGTTACACTAAACACGAGTCGGATCCAAGTGATTCATCTTGTCTATCTGTTTTTGTTTTTATTTTATTTTTCAGCATTTTACAGTTTTATTTTTCTTGTTTAAAAACCTTTTTCTAAACTTTTGATTTGATTAGAAGTTGAGGATAAACCGGTACTAAAAGCACTTGTGTCCTTGGACGACCTCGGTATTTTCCCAACACTATACTACGCTCACGATGGGTGCACTTGCCCATATGTGTGTTTGGTGTTAGTAAAATATCGTGTTTTATAAATTTAAAACTTGACTAACATGTAAAAAGGGCTAAAAAAATATACATAAAAATGTAGAACACCACACGCGCATCAAATATACATCAGATCCTTTTTGATTTTGTTCTCAGAAAACCTTTCTTTTTGTGTCAAAGTTTTTTTCAGGATATATTATTCTTCATTTTTCTCTTAAGAATGATATATTTTGTACTTTTACTGGTTTTTAATAGTAAAAGTTCAAACTCCTGCCAGGATGTAGAACCCTTTTATTCTTTTTAGTATTAAGGGTGATATATTCCTTGAAAATGAATCAAAAGGAGATGGTGTTATATTCGAGTCATTTCATTCATAAACTCTCGTTTAAATCAATAACCAAAGCTGACTGTTAACATCTTGCAAAATTTTGGTTGTACATGTTTTATTCTAAAACTGTCAAAAGGATAAAACATAAAATGTATGGTCTAAGTAAAGTATGGTAATCATCTGGGATACTTAACCACTGCCTAGACCCAAAGTGTTTTAAAGCAAGGGCTGGGTATGTGGAAATTTTCATTAAGCTTCCTGTAAACCCTGTTGCTATGCTAATATTGATAAATTTACATTTAAAATGGCTATTTGTCAAGAAATTAACTCTGCAGGTATTTCACATTCATCACCAACAGATGCTGAATATGATAGTGTGATTCTCACAATTCAAAATCACCATCATCATCAGAGCAGCAGTTGTCCAAAACAACTGTCAAAGCTTATCCACTGATGCACAACAGTGTTTGACCAAAGTAGCTTTCAAATCCTTACCATTACTTTTTCCTTAACCACTGTTGATTAACCCCATCAAAAATGGTTAAAAGATTATCAGTGTGTCCATCCCATCCTTCATATTCTTTCACCATCACTTCAAACAACTGTTGGATCATCAAAAGTCACCAACAATTGTTAGCTCAGACGAGTCACATCTGCAGCCTCACCTTTTGAACATAAAATCCTTTATAAATCTCATCCACTTTACCAAATTCCTGACAACATCATTTGAAAAGGGGTTCCTAACAATTGTTAAGGGTTATTACAAAAAGGTCATCCTAAAACAATTGTCCTTTCCTTGGCACCCTATCATTTTATCAACAAGTCATGTAACATGGGGTACTAAAAGACAGGAAGTTGGATGGTGGTCATGTAAGAGGATTTTCAACAGTTCAGGGAAAACAAGTCTGAAAACTTGTACCACTACCAAAGGATGAGAGTCAAATTGGTAAAAAGTGGGTCCTTAAAGAACATTGCATATGTTGGAACATGGTTGTCAAGGCCCATGTTATTCCAACTAAGCACTAACAGCAGATGTTGTCACAACCACTGATTGAAAGATATTATGATGCTGTTGCAAGCTTAAAAGTCCAATTGTTTTGGTCACTTCAAAATATGTTATTAAATTTTGATATAATTGCTTAAAAAGACTTCTTTTATACAGGACAGTCAAGGAGCTGAGATATATCATTAAAAATTCAAATATCTCCTTGGTCCATCATCACCTAACATCAGACATTACTTTGTGAGGGATTGCTATGAAAAAGGTTTGATTTATCTGTCTCATGTTTCAACTAAAGGTCAACTGAAAGATGTGTTAACTTAAAATACTAGTTATATCTACCCATGAAAAGTTAACCTTTAGGATTGGCATGCTAAACATGGAATAACAAGCAAAATCTTGTTTTTCTATGAATAAAAACATTAAAATGTTTTCAGAAAATCGAAAATCCATCCTTAAAAATAGCTAAAAATGAATCTTTCATTAAATCCTTAAAAGTCTGCCATAACCACTGTTTTGTTTAAACATCTGCTCTGCTTCAAAATCTGTCCACTGCTGAAAGTCAACCCCTGTTTCCCCATTTCCATGTTAGTCACTGTTGTTCAAAATCAGTGTTTTAACCCACTGATGGCTATCCACTGATAGCTAAAAGTCACCCACTGTTTTCATTTCATCTTTATAAACTACTAGTAATTGATTCATCAGTGGTTCCCTAAACAACTATCTTCCATTATTCATCCTTTCATCAGAGGTTGGTACGTGGTCAGTACTAAGCCGTCAGATCTTTGTAACCACTGCCATGTCAGCATACACTTTTTCAATCTATAAAACCCTGACCAAACCCCCAAACAGGGTTTTCACTGTCGAATCGAATTCAAAATTCCTTTCTAAAACATTTTTCCCCAAATATTCTCACAACCCTCATCATTTTCATTTCATCTTCATCATCTCCGTCTCAATCATGGTGAAAAAATCCGGAAAAGCTACACAAAAGGATGCAACCACGTTTGAGATTCCATTCAAATTTTCACACAATTACTTGGGTACTTTTGACAAACCTAGTGAAACCACAACCTTTGATTCCATCATCGACACACTTTCATCCACAAAGTACAAAACTTTGCTCACCTGCGATGCAACTGTCTATCTTACTACTCAAAGGGAGTTTTGAAAAAATGCAACCCTCAAAAAGGTGGACAAAAAGGTTGTAGCAATAAATTCTTCAATAAAAGATGTAAAATTTTCCATTACACCTCAAAGTATTTCTTAAGCTTTTGAACTCAACGATCATGAAAGTAAAAATTCTTTTCCAAAAACAGAGTATCAAAATGATTTTCAGGAAAGAGGTTATGATGAACAAATGAAGAAATATACTCTACAGAAAGGCAGCTTTCCTCCTGCCATGAGATTCTTCTTTCATACTCTTCTTATGTGTGTTTCTAATAAGACCACGGGGTTCAATGAAATTCCATTAAAAATCCAATACTTGGGGTATTCTATTTTGCAAAAAGAAAATTTTAATTACTCCCAAGAGATTTTTAACGATTTGGTCAAAAATGTTGATAAAAAGGCTTTCTTATTATTCCCAAGGTTTTTGAGTTATTATTTTGAGAAAAAAGTTTTCAAAAGATAATGCCCATGTGCTTATACAGGGTGATCCTCTTCACATAAACAGTTTAACTGCAGAAACATTCACAAGAATGTTAAAACCTTCCAAAACACAAGCAGAGGTACCTGAGCAGACTTTAGCAGCTACCACTGCTCCTCAGGTATTTGCTGTTGAGCCCACTGCTCCAGGTGATAATAGTAGCACAACCACTGCTATGAAACCCACACCTGCCATTACCAAAAAGCCCAAAAAGAAATCATCCAAAAAAACCCCCAAACCCGCAAAAAAGGTAACTCTGGAAGATGAGATCCCAGAGCAAATACCTGTGACAACAACAATGTCACCAATAACCACTGCTGCTACTTCCTCACAGCAGGTGGAAGAGAGATCTCCACCTTTGCCTAAAACTCCTCCTGCTTCTTCTAAAAAAGAACAGGTTGTACACATCGGGACACCACAATATGATGCTTTAGAATCACTTGATTCTATCATCCACTGCCCGGGGCAAATTCACTTTCTACACCCAACCTTACTGCCACAATTCGCCCACAAACAAAAATATTGTTGGATGCTCTTGATTTGAACCAGACTCAAACCAGTCCTTCTCAATCACCTGTCAATGAGAACATACCTCAACAAGTGACTGGGTCTGATGTTTCAGTCATTGCTAACCCACCAACAACACCTGAGGAGGTTACACCCCTTGAGTTACAAGTAACTCTTGGTGGTAGTCCAAGTGAAGCAGCCACTACAAGTGCTAAACCCACTAGTTTGCATTTGGACAGTGGTTACATCAATAAGACTTCCTTGGAGGCAATTTCTTCTCTGGGAACACTTGTGTATCCAGTCTTCACTGGGTCACTAAAAAGGGTTTCTCAATTTGAAGGAAGAAGTCCCCAGTTCCAAGACAAAGGGGCATCAGTGGATGACCTTTGGAATACATTCCCTGAGTCAACCACTGTTACAACCACTGAATGTGGGAAATCAGACGATCCCATTAAGTTGGGTGATGGTTTAATGTACCGGGAATTGACGGCCAGAGTTGATAAACTTGATACAAATGTTGTAGAAATTAAAGATATGCTGCAACAGTTGTTGAAAGTTCAAAAGGTACCAAGCACTGCTGCTCCTGCTCAAGCACCTGCACCACAACCTGCACCTGCAGCAAATAACTTATGGAACTTGTTTGAACCTATGCTCATCCAACAAAGAGTACTTGCTGATCAGCAACATGAGATACATGTTCAAAAGCTGAAAAACATGATGGAAGCTAGGTTTATGGATACCCAGGTTGATATCAAGGCTATAAAGGCCCATTTATTGAATACCACTGGCACTGCTCCTCCCACTATCATCTTTGTGGATAAACCACCACCAGCTGATGCCAAAAAGGGGGAGAAGATGAAGCAGCTAAGAAAAAGGGGATATGAAGATGGCATCTACATTGCACCTGATAAATCAAGCATGCTTGTAGAAATTCCCAAGCCAGATGGGTCCAAAAAGATTGATGTGACCACTAATGCCATTGCAGATGAAAATGCAAAGGTTAAAAGGGATAGAGAGGCAAAGGGTAAGTCAAGGTTTGATGAAGAAAAGAAAGTGTTTTTGGCAAAGGAAGTTCAGGGTGTTTCAGAGTCTAAGGATGAAGAAAATCCTCAGCCAAAAAGAAAACAACCCACTAGCTAAGTGAGGCAACCCAAAACCACACCTTCTAGAAAAACAAAACACACTTCTCAACCTCCCAAAAGCTCCACATATCAATCTTCCAAACCAACAGCTGTTGTAACACCTGTTGTATCAACAACTGTTGGTACTTCAGTGGTTTCAACAGTTGTTAATCCTACAACCACCACTTCCACTACAACAACTGCCACCACTTCAACACACACCACAACCACTGTCTTACCACCACCACCAAAGATCACCTCACCACCAAAAACAACTTCACCACAACCATCACCTCCTGTCAAAAGGCAGTAGACATCAGATGTTACAACATCTGTTGTAATGGCAACAGTGGTTGAAACACCAGTTGTTTCAACAACTGTTAGTCAATCACCTTTCACCTCAAAGGTTTCTTCAAAAGCAATTGTTCCTTTTGCACCAAAGACTGATACTAAAACACCTTCTCCTAAAAAGGTGTATACTAGAAAAAGGGAAATTTCAAATGCATGATGATGATATACCAGCACCTAGTCCCATTTCATCCGCTCCTTATAATGTCATTAAGCCACGACCATTCATTCCACCAACTCTAGCCAATCCAATAAAAGATCCAAAAATTCTTGAAGGCTTTGACCCTGCTGATATAACTCCAATAGCTGCAACTTATCCACTAGAACTGGAAGCTGTAAAGAATGAAATGAGACAATTCTACACAGTGGATGATCCTTCAAAAAGAAAATTTCCTTCTTTAATTGGTTACAGAGATCCAGCCAACATCGATGAATATTTAAAACTCAAAGCCAGGCAAGCTAATACCAGAGCCAGACTTGAATGTAGTGACAATGAAATTTCAAGTTATACACAGTTTTTGCTCACTAAGGTCAAAATACTGGAAGATTATGCAAGAGATCAGAGCAAAGAAATGTCTAATCTGCCACCAGAAGCTGACCTACAAAAGGAAATGAGAAAGGATTATCTTACATTCATCATGAGAGAAAAAATATATCCAACTAAAGAAGAATAGTTCAGTGAATGGCCACTCATTGCTTTAAAGCATGAGGTAAACAGAATTGAGAGGATCAAAAATGATCTAGGAATGAAAAGGTCAGCACCAAACTGGATTAAATACAAAAAGGCCATTGATGATTTTACTTTGGAGTATAAACGAAAGAAGCAAGAATTGGTTGATGCAAAGGTTGGAACTGCTAAAGCCATATCAAAATGGACAAAGCAATATACAGATGAGGCTTATGAAAGGCTAAGAAAAAGGAGAATGACTGATCCTAACTTACCAAAGAAGCCTGAGTACGAAACCACTGATAAGCCAAAGAAGCAGGTCCACATTTCTGAACCATTGTTCACATCAGCAGATACCTCTGTCATTGTGTTAAACCAAAGAAAGAGGCAACAACTGACTGATGCAGAAGAGAAGGAAAAAGAAGCTGAGTATTTTAAGGAAGCTATCAAGAGAATGGCAGTAGAAGAAGATAGCTCAGCAAAACTTCAGAATCTTGCCAACAAATTATTAAACAGGCCATCATCTCCAAACTCATCAGCAAATAAACCTCTCCCAAGAAACCCATTGGGTTCAAAAATACTAAAATGGATGTCTGATCAAAAGACCCATGTATTGACGCTGATCAGATCCAATGGTGAAGTAAAGCACATATCAAGGGAACAAGCACTGGGCCTGGGTGTTGAAGATCTTCAAGATCTCCTTGAGCTTATACTGTATAGGGATGAGGATGATACAAGTTCTATGGACTTTGAATTGCAGTTTAAAGGACAAGTTAGGGAAATTCTGATGAGACATTAAAGATCTAGAATAATGAAGGGTTTTGGCATCATCTGTTCCACGGGGAGATTGTTGGGATTGAACCCTACAGAGGAACAGATGATATAAAGCCAAAACTAGTTCACAACAATGGATTCATCATAAGCAGTAGTTTGCACTGAACTTTCCCCTTGAAAGTGATTCTAACAACTGCTGCCCCTAAGTACTAATCTATTATCAACACTAATGGTCTACAATGATTGATGTTCTCAAAAGACTATTGAAGACAAAGTACTGCTTAGTCAATCTACTGATTTAGTTGAAGTACTGCTGAAGACCAAAGCTCTGCTAGGGCTAAAGTAGTGGAATGAAGGATCAGTTGTTTGTTTTCATCTTGTATTATAATCAGTTGTTAGCTTAGCAGTAGTTAGATAACAGTGTTTTATAGAACAATTGTTAGAGGTTGTTAGGTTGTTAAATGTCACTTTCATGGTGACGTCAACTTAAATGCTTCAGTGGTTTGATCTGTATTATAAATAGAACAATTTGCACTGTTCTATTTGATTGATGGAGTGAGAGAGTCTTCTCCTCCAATCCATTCATCTTGTATGATCAACCAGTGAGCATCAGGCTGAGGGGGAGTTTAGTATGTAAGCTTGCATTTAATCTTTTGATTATAAATCCTTCGACTAATGAGAAACATGGGTTTACTGAAAACTATTTCCCTTTGATTGTGTTTACAAAGTTTGCTTTCAATTCCACTGCATTAGATCTCTGTTTTACATTCATTCATTGTTCAATTATTACAAACAAACACAATCATGAGGGCCTCAGATCCTAACAGTAAATCTGAAGGTGTTTGCTGGGGTTGCACTCGAGAGTGCAAAGTCTGCAACACACGCGAATATCACTCAAGAACGAGAATCCAGGGGCTGATAGATAAAATTGGTATTATAGACAGAGAAGAGATTGGTCGAGATAAACTGATAAAAGGTTCAACTGAGAGAATCAAAGAATTAACTGAAAAATTGAAACTAATAAAAATGATGTTGAACGATTTTGCAAAGAAAATGAAAAACTGTTGTTTGAAAATAGAAAAATTTCTGAAAATTTTGACAAACTGAAAAGAATAATAAAAGATTAAGATGAACGCAACTCAAAAACTCATAAAGAAAACACTCATTTATCAGGTGTCACACCCCAACCGATGGCGGAAACATCGGGGCATGGCACTGAGCGAAACAATTTGTCCAGAAGTTTCCATAACAATTATCATTACCAATCAATTTAAAATAACATGTCCCATACCATGTCTCAAAGGGTAAACAAATTATTACAGACCAAATCTAGGCAAATAGTTCTATTCCGACAACTCAGATTTTCAAATAGAGCAATTGTTTATATGCTTCTAGAGACCCTTGATTTAATTTGTAAAGACAACTATTTGTTGGCCTCTAGAGCCTTATTCTAGCCTCGATTTCCTAGCAGATGTGCATCCTAAGCACCTGTCACATTCGTTAAAATAAAGTCAATACATATAATGTAAAGGTGAGCATACAAGTTTGATAATAGCATATGGAGTTCGAAATTCGTTTACGCATAACCAGCACGTACACATAGTGAAATGAAGCACGTTAGTTATCGACATAGATCCATCAATACCAATGACTGCGGGTTGACTGCCTGAGGCAGTTCGCAATACATGATTACCACCGTAATCCATGAAAGTAATTGTCCTTAACAACCCCTGCGAACAGGTGCTGAGTCCAAACTATAGTACTATCGTTGCTAAGGCAGGTAGACAGCATTCCATGTTTAAACATAACAAACAAGCATTCATAATCCACGTATAACATGCATTAACGGTTAGCATTTAAATAGTATTGAGTAGTGTGTTTATTATGATTTGAATATTCATAATGTATGTAACACCCAAAAGTGCGTAAGCAAAAAGGGATCGAGTATACTCACACCTTTGATGGATTGAAAGGAGCGCTAGAGAGTAAGGTTAGCCTGAACAGATCGATAACATAACGATAAGTGACGCTTAAAACGATGCATGACGTAAGTGGTTCGGACAGCAGTTCGGACGAATGGCAATCCGACCGGATGGTCCAGTCGTGTGGATGACAATCCATTCGGGTGGTCATCCGGTCGGACAGGTTGTCCGGTCGGATGACTATTCGAGTGGATTGTTTCTTCCTTTGGGAAGGATGTGTTTGTGTATGATGGCTTGTCCTTTGAAGTTTTCGTTGTAGCATTTTGAAAACATTGAAGTGTCTCTACCTTTCAGGTCGGTCGATCGGACGGTCAGCCGTGCGGACGACAATCTGCTTGGATGATTTATCCAGTCGGACGACGGCTCGAGTGGCGAGGTTACTCAATGAGAACAAATCCACAGCAGGTTGTCACTCGATCGGACAGCAGTCCGGTCGGGTGACATCCTTAGTGCATTGAACATGTTGAAAATTGCTTAAGTGTTTAAAGTCCAAGTATCTCATGATCCGAAGAATAATCCGGTCGGATGGTCATCCGATCGGATAGCAATTCGTTCAATACTCAAACTTCTGATAAAGTTGGTTAAGTGTGGGACCCAAGGTGCAAGTCACTCGGATGACCTAGCCACTCGGATGGCTTATCCGTTTGGACAGTAGTCCGGTCAGATAGCACTCCGTGCTGGTCGTTCCGTTCGTCTTTCGCTTGGCCGTTTTGATTGTTTGTCGCTTTATCGAGACGTTTTGACAACGTGTTAACCAACAGAACCCCATTTTGACCCAAGTGACCCGATCGACCAGGAATCACCCTAGTTTGGTCGGTTACCGGTTCAAGACGGTTGTTCTTGTTTAACCCGAAATCGGTGGTCTCGTGAGTAGAATCCAGATCTTGAACTAGCACAACACTATGAATGAGTAGGAGACTAGAACAAAGTCCGATTCTATCGGTTTTGAGTGTATTGAGTGTAAAAGAGTTGAAAGAAAGCTAGAAACCATCTTTCATCCTTTTGCACCATAAATGTGTTTAGATCTATGCAAGATCTTTGTTGATTTGTGTGGAAATCGGTTTGATCTAAGTTGTTCTTGGTGGGTTGAGGTCAAAACATGAAGTATCTTAAGAACCCATGATGACGTCATCCTAGAACACCTCAAATCTAGTGATTTCACGGTTAAAAGTTAAGATTAAAAAGATAGAAAGGTGTAGGAATGCGTGTAGATCAAGAAAGTACAAGATTTAGGATGAGATCTTACCAGAATCGAGAGAAATCGAAGAAAAGGTGGGGAACACGAGCTGGTCAGATAGAGATTTCCAAAAGTAGAAAGAATGAAAGTGACATGGGTATTTATAGAGTTACCCAAAGAGGAAAGTGTGGGTCGGTCGGATGGCAACTCTCCCGGATGACTGTCCGGTCGGATGTCATCTCGGTCGGATGGCATCTGGCACTCAATCAAGTGACCGCCCGGTCGGATGGCAATCCAGCCGGATGGCACTTAGTTCGGGTGCGCGGCGCGACGATTTTTGCTGATTCGATTTCGTTTGCGAGCGTTGCGATGCGATAGGTTTTCCTAGTCAAATTACTTTTAATCCCAACTACTATATCTAACATACAAGCATCCTTACTTCGTATTCTATTAGCGTTTGCGATTCGAGTTCTATTGCGTTTTCGATTGATTACCAAAACATAAAATAAATAGACATGCACAAGTAACACATAAGGCACACACACACGTAAGACAATAACCAAAATGCGTAATTCGAGTTGCGAGTTCGATTCGATGTCGATTTGATTAACATAGATTGATTAGCGTTTAGTTAACTTTATCGCATTGTTACTTCCTATAGTTCACAGTCGTAAGTCGATTAGATAACGGTTAACACACGTCGATTGATGTGATTATTGACACTTACTCCACATAATACAGCTAAAATAAACACATAAAAGAAATTCACTAAAAGTCAAGTTGTGAAATTGGTCGTTGACTTTGACCTTGACTTTGATTTTGACTTTCGAAAACACGGGGTGTTACATCAGGAGTTCTTCAAGCTAAAGCAAAACTGATAAATCAGCAACTGGATGAGATTGCAAATCTCAAGCTTCAATTTCAGGAAGCTAAAATTGAAAATAAGAGAATCAATCTGAAGCCGAACAACTATTCCTCTGCCAGCTTTGTTCTTCAACATATAGTTCCCAAACCAATCCGGAAAAACAAAGCCGGTGAAGATTTTTATTCAGATGGAACTGGGGTGGGTTATCACAACGTTCCACCACCCATGTGCAATAATTTCACAAAGAAAGAATCTGGGTTGGTTAACGAATCTGATTCAAGTGATAAAACTGATACTGAAAAACTACCAGAAAACATTGATGTCACGTTCAATTCACAAACCAATGAAGATACCATTGAATCTGAGGTTGTGAAAAATGTTGTTGATAAAGTGCTTAAATCTGACAGTGATTCCACAGTTGAGGATGATGAATGCTTCTTAAACAATTACATCCCAAAAATTAAGTCCCATGATAACTTAAGTGATGAACCGACTCTTGTCATGTACAAGATGAATGGTTTTGATAAGTTGTACTCGGATACAGAGTTTCCGATCGAAAATGTAAATGTGGATAAACTGAAAAAGGTTTTCAAACTAGTTGAGATTGATGTTTCTGAAGTCAAAGGATTGACAAGTTCTAAGAGGTTTTTGAACTTTCAACGTGATAAATCTTACTACAACAAACCAAGTATGCCACCACGTTTTCAAAAAAACAACCAAAATAAAGGGTTTGGTGGACACCAGGGTGGTAAGAATTACCAGAAAAAGAACTTTCAGAAAACAAAATTTGTTGAAAAGAAAACATTTGTGAAGAGTTCAAGCTCAATTTCCAAACAAGAATCGTAAATTTTCTCAAAAACAAATGAAGAGTTCTTTGCAAAAAGGGGCTCACAAAAGCAGACTGATGGTCAAAATCGGGTCGTCGATACCCGAACGTGCTTCAAATGCAACCAAATTGGTCACATTGCATGAAAATGTACCAATCAAAAACCTAAGTCTGTGGTTGTTGAGAACCCAAAGAAATCAAATGATGTCAAAGGCAAAGTGCCCATGTTTGTTGAAAGGAAGAGTTCAAAATATGAAAATGATAAAACCAAATCTAAACCTGTTAAACAACCGGTAAAGAAAAATGGTGAATTTTACAAACGGGTTGCTCCTCCACAACAAACATGGATACCAAAATCTCAAGCAAAGACATCAAATAAAACAAAACCAAAGGTTTCTGATAGTGCTACAAAACGAACATCTTCAACCAAACCGGTTAAGATGAATGTACCTTTGGATTTGTTTGTGAAGCTTGAAAAACAAACTTCTTCGACCCCACCGGGCAAGAAGTATGTTCCAAAGAAGGTTCAAACATCTGGTCAACCAAAAAGGGATGAATTTTTTCTATACAAAGAGGTTGAGGTTGGAACCGAGAAAAGTTTAGAAATGAATGACAAAAACTTCCCACCACTGTACACAACGAAAACTCACATTAACATCGAGCTACCCGAGTCAAAGGAGGCTTGGGTTGCTTCAACTTCTAACTAAATTTCATGTGAAATGTGTAGGAGCTCCCAAGATCTATTTCAAAGCGGATTATGGATAGCGGAGCATCCCGGCACATGACTGGGCGGAAGACCCTACTGTATGACGTTAGAGGTTTTAATGGTGGTTATGT
The DNA here is from genome assembly GCA_030545235.1 of Helianthus tuberosus. Lineage (NCBI taxonomy): Eukaryota > Viridiplantae > Streptophyta > Magnoliopsida > Asterales > Asteraceae > Helianthus > Helianthus tuberosus. The sequence goes on from CM060381.1 coordinate 169,455,329, forward strand.
TGGTTTCGCCAGAAACCAAGGTGGTCGAATTATTGGGGAGGGCACGTTATCTAAGAGTGTCGTTACATTCGAAAGAGTCAACTATATACCAGAACTGGAGAACAATCTATGATATTCGCTAATTTACACATATTTTAGTCCCCCGTTTTACCCCTATTTTATGCGTTTTTGGCCGTAAAACCGTCATTCGGATACTTAATTATCTACATTTTTGTTTACAGGCCTAAAACAGCATACCAGACAAGATGATAGCGAAAACGAGGACTTTCCGGACAAAACGACGAAGCTGCAGACATTCTGTTAAGGAAACTGACCTGGGCCTGTGGAACGGTCGTGCGACCTGATGCACGACCGTGCATCTCCGACAGTTGGTGATTTGTCCGGCAATGAACGAGGGTGCGACTAGGAGTGCAAGGCATACAAGGTCATCCCGGGGACGCACGGACGTGCCATCCGAAGAACGACCATGCGACTCCGAACATCAGCAAAAACCTCGGAATTGCACCACAAGTGCAACAGCTCGTGCAACAGAATCCCGGCGAAGAACGACCGTGCCACAGGAAGAACGGTCGTGCGATTTCGAATCTGGTCAACGATCTGATGACGTCATGCGGTATGGTGTGCCATCCCCAATAATTACTTAAAGTGCACGGTCGTGCCATATGAAGAACGACCGTGCCATAGCGAAAAAATATAAAAACAGAACAGAAACATTCTGTTCGATATTCGGGATTTTTGGGAGCTTCACAGGCGAATTTACAGGCTCCGGAGGCTTTGCTTTTGACCCGGATTCAAGCCACATTGTGCCGTTTAGCTCCATTACTACCCGGATCCTTAGTCTAGTACTTTTTTATGGTTTAGTTTTCTAATCTTTCCATGATTTTGTTAATCTTTCAAGTACTTAGATTATTGTTTATGTATTATTGTAGCCTATGGGCAAAAACACAAACAATCCCTTGCTAGATTATAGCCATTAGTGTGTTAAGCTTTGTTTGTAATGACACTTGAAGTATTTTCTATGATTATCTTTGATGATTAGTTTGCAACCTTGTTATTGATATTGAATTCTTGATTATAAGTAATTATGTTGGATGATTGATGCTTGGTTAGTTAAGATAGTTGAAAAATGAAGCTTAATTAATCTTGTATTAGTAAACTTTGAATTTGGTTAACTAGTTTAGCTTGGTTTAAATGTATGCATCATGATACTAGAAATGGTTAGTGATTTAATAAAATGTAATTATTGTTAATCAAGAGAGCTTGCCGTCACGTAAGGACCTTAACGGGTTAGATGGTGTCGTTATAAATTCTTGCCATGATTTGTTAGCTTAGTTAGTAGTTTAGGCCAAAATTGCTATCTTAGTGAATTATTGTGTAAGATTTGTAAAATGAACTCGGTTGTGATTTAATCTAGTTTATGCTTGTCTCGGTGGTTGCATTGTGTTTATCGGTGTCTCTTTCCTTGATTAAGTGCGGTTAGAAAACTCCTAACGGATGACTAACTTATTTTTAAGAGATTTTCATAGACATTTATCAATTGCACGTTAAAGAACAATTTTAGGTGGTTAAAGTGTGTTTATCATTTTAGCTTTCCGAATGATTGTCATGTTAGGATTCCCGAAAGGGATACTAATTGTCTTAAATTGGAAAATTGACCGAATGCTTCTAGTGCCAAAACCGACTTAGTTGACATGCTGTGGTTGTGTATTTAGCAAGGCTTTTTATCTATTATATATTATGTATTTGTTTATGCTTACTTTAGTTTAGTTAAAATCAAACAAACCTATGTTTTTACCGGTAGTTTAGTGACAAAGGTCTAGTATTATTTCTCCGCCCATTTCCTTGGATCGATACTTGGTTCTTACCGATACTTTATTACATATATGATGGGGTACACTTGCCTCTTTCGTGTGTGTTTTGATGTTAAAGTAATAATCACTTTTATAAATTTAAAACCAATTCGTGTGTAAATTCATTGCAAAATTATGTATATATACGCACACGTCAAGTTTTTGGCGCCGTTGCCGGGGAAATGGCGAGTTTTAGGAACGACCCGAGTCATTATGTTATCGGCGTATATACTTGTTAATATTTGTGTATAATTTCTTGATTATTTATTTGTTTATTTATTTGTTAATATTTTTTGTTTTTATTTCATTTATTCGTTTTCCAAGTCATTTTTGGTACACTTGTAAATTTTTGTTCCATTTATTTATTTATTCGAATCTGGATTTATTTATTTATTTATTCTTTGAGTTTTCGGCTTCGGGTATCCATTTTTACTTTAGCCGATTCGATTACTTTTATTGTGTTGATTTTTATAAAATTTCAGGCCTATTTTCGGATTTTTATAAAATTTTCAGCCCATTTTTAATAATATTCTGCTTCTATTCAGCTGAAAAAAAAAACGGGCAGCATTATTATATTAATAAAATATTCATTGTGTCAAATTTTCGTTTGCAGGTTAATGTCCTATACCCCCGCTCCCAATCCTATTGAGCCGTCCGACGAACCCGAGCGTGATCTGAGGATACGTCTTCGTGAGAAATCTCGTACAGTTGGGCTGATACTCGCATCCGGTGAGCAGGAGCAGGTGGTACCCGCTGATGCCGAGGGCTCAGGGGCAGCAGGAAACGCAACCATGGCAGAAGATGACAGACCTTTGAATGAAACAAACCAGCCCGGAGGAGAAGGTTTGCTACCGAGCATCACTCGACCGACGGTAGCAGCACCGAGTTTTGAGATAAAATCCAGTATCATTAATATGATACAAAACTCGGTGCAGTTTGATGGGAAGGATCATGATGATCCGGGTCGGCACATCGCAAAGTTTCTCGAGGTGTGCTCGACTTTCAAAATACGGGATGTTTCTGAGGACGCGATCCGTTTGCGGCTCTTTCCGTTTTCATTGCGAGACAAAGCCAGTGCTTGGCTTTTGTCACTTCCGGCAGGATCTATTACCACTTGGGCCGAGATGGCAGAACAATTTGTGCAAAAATATTTTCCTCTGGAAAAGACGACTAAATTGAGGAACCGTATCATGACGTTCAAGCAAGACAAGGGGGAATCTCTACACGCAGCTTGGGAGAGGTTTAAAGATCTCTTAATTGATGTCCCACATCATGGGTTGTCCAAAAGGCAACTAGTACTGAACTTTTATCAGGGACTCAATTATGACTCGCAGGAGCGTTTAGAAGTGTATGCAGGAGGCTATCTTGGAACGAAGACTCCAACTGAAGCTTACGTGATCATAGAGAAAGCTGCGTTGAAGTCAAGTTCTCGCCACGGTGGAGCGCGGAATAAGACATCATCCACTTCCGGAGTTCATGCTGTGGATACATATACGGCTCTTACTGCACAAATTGGAGCCTTGGCAACAAGAATTGATCAGTCTCAGAATGTCTCGCGAATTCAATCGCCATCTTGTGATCAGTGCGGAGTTGCACACGTGCCGGGTACGTGTGAGCAGGGTGTTATGTTTACAGGTCACGAGGAGGTGAACTACATGGGCAATCAAATCAGGCCCCAAAATAACCCCTACAGCAACACGTACAATCCCGGGTGGAGGAATCACCCAAACTTTGGGTGGAAATCTGGTTCTGGGAACCAGAACGCACACGGATATGCTCAACATGCTCCCGCGCCACAACAATCTCAAGGTCAGTCCTTCCAGCCACGTATCATAATCAAGGCTCAGGAAGCAATTCTCAGCCTCACGCCTCTCAAAGCAACGCAAAGCTAGAGGAAATGATGGCACAACTGCTGAACAACTCCAACAATGCTAATCAAATGGCTGAGAAGCGATATCAGCAGCATGAGGAGCGGTTCATGGTCAACGAAGGAGAAATGCGGAGTCAAAAGGCTTCCATTCAGACCATCGAGAATCAAGTGGGCCAGTTGGCGAAAATGATATCGGAGAGCCCCCCAGGTGGTCTTCCGGGCAATACCGAGCAGAATCCGAAGGGGCGTGGTAATGGCCCGCACATGTAATAAGTGTGGGGACATGAGTCTTGCTATCGACTCGCCGACAAAAATTTAGCATGAGTCTTGCTATCGACTCGCCGACAAAAATTTAGCATGAGTCTACGCTACTGACTCGCCGAAAAAAATGTAGCAGGAGCGTCTTTGGCGCTATAAGGGTAAAATAGTCCTTTTTTGTATTTTTGTAGTTTTAGCGTAATTTAGGTAAGTTAGGTAGTTTACGTTAGTTTGTTTAGTTTTCGTACGTGCCGAGCGAAGGTTCTGTATTGCAATATTGTTAGAACAGTTGGTGTGTCGAAAAAATGGCGAAAAACGGCCGAAACAGTTGTTGGAAATAGCTTCTGCGGAAAAATTCTGATCTGCACCTGATGCACGACCGTTCCTCGGGTCGCACGACCATGCGTTTATGAGGGCCGGCACGGTGGATCGCACCCCTGGTGCATTTCCGAGTAAAACTGTTAGGGTTTGGGCGATGTCGCTAACGCACGACCGTGCCACACGGAGAACGACCGTGCGTCAGGCTGAGGGCAGTTTTGTCTTTTGGCACTATAAATACCCTCATCTGCAGCCCCCATTCATAACTCGCGAAACCCTAGTCGCTGCAGGCCGTTCCAGAGCGATAATTCATCAAATCGCACGGTTTTTCGCACGATCTCACACCGTTCTTCGCACGGTACGTTCCTAGTTGTAGATTTCTTGTTTTCTTGCTTTCTAGGTTAGATTTCTTCTGATTCTTCAAGGAAATTTTTAGGATTCTCTTCATAAACAAATCGAAACCCTAACCCTTGTTGAATCGTAGTATCGTGAACATCTGGTGCATTTTTCTGACCCCCGTTTATGAAAAAAACTTGAAGATTTGTGAAAAAATCGGGCTACTTAGAGCCTGGGTCAAAATCTGCAGAAAACCAAGTTGCACGGACGTTCCTGTATGGAACGGTCGTGCCTCGCCTATGTTTCACGATAGTTGGTTGTTGGTCGGAGTTGCACGGTGGTGCCGTTGGTCGCACGCCGTGCAGTTCCGACAATTCTGGGCAGATGGTCATAGTCATCGGCGACGCACGACCGTGCGTCTCGTCGCACGACCGTGCCATATGCCCAGATCAGTTAGACAGTTTCTTCATAATAGGCTGCTCGGCTGTTTTCAATTCGAATTTTTCCTGTTTCCATCTCTTTAATGTTTTTCCTCATACAGATGGACCATCCCTTCCTTCAGTTTGACCCCAACATTGAGAAAGAGGCTTTGTGCATCCCGAAACGAGACGCATTGTGGGCGAGACGGGGGCAGTTTGGAGTCCCCCGATGGTTAGATTGGGAAGTCATGCGGGAACTCAATCAGTGTGAGAGATTAGACGACATGATGAGTCGCCCGCTTGCAAATCTGGTCGCTTGCAACCGACCCGTTTACCTGGAGTTGACCATTGAGTTCTTCGCATCTTATGCTTATGAAAAGTCGGTTGCTCACCGGAGACCCAAATTCCGCTATAAGAACCGGGTAACTTTCAGGTTATGTGGACAATGGAATACATGGTCGGTTGGTCGTTTGGGTAGAAGACTAGGGATTTATACTAGGGACGACATGGATGATGAAGATGTCTTCACTGAACAGTTCACCTTCCCCTCTGATGCAGCTCGGGATGAATTTTGGGCAGAAAATGCTATTGGGGAGCCCTACAACCCGAGGATGTCAAAGGCCTCGCGACTCAGAGACCCTTTGGTGCGAGTGATGCACCATGTATTTAGCCATTCGATATGCGGTCGCATGGACAGTCTCGGTAACTGTCCAACACCTGACTTGATCTTTTTATATGCGTTGGTTGACAAAGCACCTATCAACCTGGGCGCACGAATGGCTGAGTATTTCGTCAAGAGCTCGGGGCGGACCCCGAACAGTGAGATACATGGCGGTCAGTACGTGACCGAAATAGCATACAACGAGCACCTTATGACTGAGGAGGTGGTTCAGAGTCTCACTTTGATTACCGAGGGGGTTCATGTCGATATTAGGTCACTGAAGGCCATGGGGGTGATTGTAGAGCTTGATAGGGGGGATAGGTTGAGGGGATTGAACAACGAGATCTAGGACCCGTTGCCTCCAGATGAGGATGTTGAGATGGGAGAGCAGGGTCCGCAGCAGCAGCACCAGCCACCGACACCACCACACTCGCCGCAGCACCATGCATTTCATCAGCATGAGGACTGGCCCACGTTCTACCAGCAGTTCCAGGATATGCGTGTGACGCAGGAGCAGCATGGTACCTACTTCGACGAGATTAGATCTAGCCAGGACCAGATCCGAGCTAACCAGGATCAGCTTCGGGCCACACAGGACCAGCTTCGGCAGAGCCAGGATGCTTTATACCAGGGGGTGTCTGTGGGGTTTTCTTATCTTTTCGGGGAGATGCATCACGCATACCCCGACTACTTTCAGCACCCTTCGCAGTTCCCACCGTGGAACCCCCATGGTTATGGCGATGTCGGCCCGTCCTATACGAGACATGATGATGATGATGGAGATGAGTAGTTGGCAGTGGTGATAGCAGTTGGTGGTGTTTTCTATTTCAGTACTTTATTTATTATTGGGTGTTTATTTTGACTATTATTTAAAACACCCCGGTTATGTATTTCAGACATTTTACTTTATGTTCTGTTTGGATTCTAGTATTTATGTATATTATGGTTGTTTTGTGATTTTTCTGTTTCTGTTATGTTTTGGATGCACATGTGACATACTCGCAGGTTTTAGCTATCGGATGTTGGACCGGAGCACGTACCAGATACAGCTTCGGAAGTCTCGTGGCATCAACATCATCTTGAGGGGAGTATTATTATCCCTTTCTCTATATTTCGGGTCTCGCATTGGGGACAATGCGAAGTTCAAGTGTGGGGAGGGGGTTAACTTTGTTAACTTAACTTTGTTTGTCCTCATATATAAAAAAAAAATCAGAAAATCAGAAAAATCATTCAAAAATACTTGTATTTTGTATATATTTTTGTAAATAAACCGGTTGGTTATGTTTTAGAAAGCTTCGGACTTGATAAAAACTCGACAAGCAAAATATTTTTTGAAAAAGGAAACCGGAAAGCGTGACAAACAAAGAAAGACTTACATGATAGTTTTCACACTTTTACCCATTCCTTCCGTTACGTGAGCATATTTGAGCCTTGATTGTTATATTTTTGTTCATTTCGGATATAGGAGTGAGCCGGATGTTATGTGCAATTTAGAACTTGTCACTAGTATGCTTGTTAAGACCACGAACTTGTGAATTTGTGTAAAAATGATAGAGGCACTTAGATTACCCCTTTGTTGTGTACTTGTTCTTTGTGTTGTGCTTCCCGTTCACCTTATATTACCCTTTAGGTTTAACCATGTCGAGCCTTCCCGTTCACCTTTGTTTACCCACATTATCGCCCACTTAACCAAATTTAGCCTTTTTATGTTTTAAACCTTTTTAGTGTTGAAACTCGGTTAAAATAATAGTTTAACTAGCTTGTTATTGTTTATATTTCATTGTATAGTTTTGTTTGTAAAAAAAAAAAACCCCTAAATGAGGGTGAAGTTGATAGAAATCGAGCAATTTTGAATGCTTAAATGTTAAAAATTTCGTTGATAAGCTCGATTGCGCTTTAGTCGCCTTTTTAAGGCGTTTGTATGTATAGTTGTATTATTTTCTTGCTAGTTAAACGCTACTACCGAGTTTTAACCATTTTCGCCACTTTAAATGTCCACTTCCATACCCTTCGCCCAAGCCTAACGTTATAACCCGTAAAGACCTCTTGATTTACACTTGTTTGCATGTTAGTTGGTGGAGACGAGATCTTATGACAAGCTTATGATATTGCACATTTCATTGACTAGGCATTGAGTGTTTACACATACACATTTTATGTATGTTTCATAAATAAAACCGAGTGTGTGAACATTGTGAGTCGTGTGAAGATTAACATGTGAGTCAATTAAATGTGAAGTCACGGCTTTTTGGTTGTCGCTTTTTAATTGCATATGCTTGTTGGGTTTGAGTCTTTTGATGTTGTCTTTCGACAAACCGGCTAACCGTTTATAGTAGTTTTCAATAAAATAGTGTGTAAATTATCGTTCTTGTTTGTTTATGTCTTTTATTGCTTTTTAGTTTAGCTTGCTTGAGGACAAGCAAGGTTCAAGTGTGGGGAGATTTGATATTCGCTAATTTACACATATTTTAGTCCCCCGTTTTACCCCTATTTTATGCGTTTTTGGCCGTAAAACCGTCATTCGGATACTTAATTATCTACATTTTTGTTTACAGGCCTAAAACAGCATACCAGACAAGATGATAGCGAAAACGAGGACTTTCCGGACAAAACGACGAAGCTGCGGACATTCTGTTAAGGAAACTGACCTGGGCCTGTGGAACGGTCGTGCGACCTGATGCACGACCGTGCATCTCCGACAGTTGGTGATTTGTCCGGCAATGAACGAGGGTGCGACTAGGAGTGCAAGGCATACAAGGTCATCCCGGGGACGCATGGACGTGCCATCCGAAGAACGACCGTGCGACTCCGAACATCAGCAAAAACCTCGGAATTGCACCACAAGTGCAACAGCTCGTGCAACATTGTTATTGATATTGAATTCTTGATTATCTTTGATGATTAGTTTGCAACCTTGTTATTGATATTGAATTCTTGATTATAAGTAATTATGTTGGATGATTGATGCTTGGTTAGTTAAGATAGTTGAAAAATGAAGCTTAATTAATCTTGTATTAGTAAACTTTGAATTTGGTTAACTAGTTTAGCTTGGTTTAAATGTATGCATCATGATACTAGAAATGGTTAGTGATTTAATAAAATGTAATTATTATTAATCAAGAGAGCTTGCCGTCACGTAAGGACCTTAACGGGTTAGATGGTGTCGTTATAAATTCTTGCCATGATTTGTTAGCTTAGTTAGTAGTTTAGGCCAAAATTGCTATCTTAGTGAATTATTGTGTAAGATTTGTAAAATGAACTCGGTTGTGATTTAATCTAGTTTATGCTTGTCTCGGTGGTTGCATTGTGTTTATCGGTGTCTCTTTCCTTGATTAATTGCGGTTAGAAAACTCCTAACGGATGACTAACTTATTTTTAAGAGATTTTCATAGACATTTATCAATTGCACGTTAAAGAACAATTTTAGGTGGTTAAAGTGTGTTTATCGTTTTAGCTTTCCGAATGATTGTCATGTTAGGATTCCCGAAAGGGATACTAATTGTCTTAAATTGGAAAATTGACCGAATGCTTCCAGTGCCAAAACCGACTTAGTTGACATGCTGTGGTTGTGTATTTAGCAAGGCTTTTTATCTATTATATATTATGTATTTGTTTATGCTTACTTTAGTTTAGTTAAAATCAAACAAACCTATGTTTTTACCGGTAGTTTAGTGACAAAGGTCTAGTATTATTTCTCCGCCCATTTCCTTGGATCGATACTTGGTTCTTACCGATACTTTATTACATATATGACGGGGTACACTTGCCTCTTTCGTGTGTGTTTTGATGTTAAAGTAATAATCACTTTTATAAATTTAAAACCAATTCGTGTGTAAATTCATTGCAAAATTATGTATATATACGCACACGTCAATCTACTCAGCATTTCTCAGATTTGTGACAGGATGTACACAACGCATTTTACCGACAAGGAGTGTCTGATTCTGAAGCCGGGGTTTGTTATACCCGAGGAGTGGATCATTATGCGAGCGCCGAGGGTAAACGATCTGTACGTGCTAGACATGAGTGTTGCAACAACTACTACAGGCCATCCTCAGTGTTTCGTATCTAAAGCTACCGAGAAGGAGTCAATGCTGTGGCATCGGAAAATGGGCCACATCCACCTACGTAAAATGAATCACCTGGTTCATAACGATCTTGTTAAAGGTGTGAATCTGAAGAGTTTCCATCTGGAGGGAGAATGTATAAGCTATTTAAAAGGAAAGAAACACAAGAAATCTCATCCCAGAAAAATGGAGAACTCAATCTCGAGGCCACTTGAAAGACTTCACACGGATCTCTTTGGTCATGTGAATGTGAAGAGCATTACTGGAGACTTATACTGCTTAGTGGTTACTAATGACTACTCGAGATTTTCGTGGGTGATGTTCTTGAAGTCTAAAGATGAAACATTCGAGATTTTGCTGAAATTGTCCAGAAAGATAGAGAACCTATACCAGTCCCGGATTTGTCGATTACGAAGTGATAATGGTACGGAGTTCAAAAATAACAAAATGGAAGAATTTTGTGACGGAAGAGGTATATTGCAAGAGTTCAGTGCGTCGTACACTCCACAGCAGAATGGAGTTGCAGAAAGAAAAAATCAGACGCTGATAGAAACGACACGAACGATGTTAGCTGACACAAAGCTTCCTATCAATTTTTGGGGAGAAGCCGTTACTGCCGCTTGCTATACTCTCAACCGGGTTCTTACTGTGAAGAAGCATAACAAAATGTGTTTCGAGCTCCTCAACAAACGAAAGCCTAACTTGGAATACCTAGAGCTGTTCGGGTCACCCTGCACAGTTCTAGATCATGATGGAAAGTTTGGTGCAAAGAGTTTGGAAGGAATCTTCATGGGATATTCTAGTCCACTTAGACGGGTCTTCGTTCCAAGTCTCGGGAAGATCATTGAAGCTCAACACGTGGAATGTCAAGGATACACTATGCCTCCATAGAAACCCGCAGACTCATGGCGATTTGATTATAATGCTTTATGGGATTCATTCGACTTACCAGAAGAACCAGATTACTTTGATCAAATAGACATATTTCGGGAATATGAAGCTTCCCAGAATAGATTGCCAACAAAGTCTTCAAAGCGTCAACAAACTTCCAATGATCATGAAGTTGGTCCCAGTCACAGTAGTCAAAGTGATGATTTGCAGCAAACTCAGACTACTTCAGAACAAGAGCCTGCTCCAGAAAATCAGACGGCAGTTGATGATGATTCAGAATCTGACTCGGATAGCCCAACCTTTGATCGAGACGATTCAGAATCTGAGGGGGAGCAGATCCAATCTTCATATCAGACAGTTCAAGTTGATGAACTAGTTGCAGATCAGAATGTCACGAATTCGGAAAGCAAGGTGAACGTTCCCAGAGAAGTTATGCCGAGGACTCTGTCTTATCACCCCGAGGAGTTGATAATTGGAGAACTGCAATCAGGAGTTGAAACGAGAAGTCAAATCGACCATGGCCTTACATGTTTTTACTCTAAAGTTGCTCCATTACAAACTGATTTCTCACTCAGTTGCTTTATCTCGCAGATTGAACCTCGAACGTACAAAGAAGCACTGACTGAAGAATCATGGGTTAATGCGATGTAGGAGGAGCTGGGTCAATTTGAAAAGCTCAGAGTGTGGAAATTTGTCGACCTTCCTAATGGGCACAGAAAGATAAACACCAAGTGGGTGTTCAAATGCAAGAGAGACGATCGAGGAGTGATAGTCAGAAACAAAGCTAGCCTCGTTGTTCAGGGCTTTAGTCAGCAAGAGGGGATAGACTTCATAGAATTTTACGCTTCAATTTCCAGACTTAAAGCCATCAGAATCTTTCTTGCGTTCGCTTCATGGAAAGGGTTTAAAGTTTACCAGTTAGATGTCAAGTCAGCATTCCTTTATAGAAAAGTGAAAGAGGAGGTATATGTCAGTTAGCCACCGGGCTTTACTGATCCTATTCACAAATACAAGGTCTATCTCTTGGACAAAGTGTTGTATGGTTTACACCAGGCCCCGAGAGCCTGGTACAAGACGTTATCTCAACACTTGCTTTCCAACGGCTTTATCCGAGGAAAGGTGGACGCTACTCTTTTCACTAAGGAGGTCGCTGGCCATCTGCTGATCGTTCAAATTTATGTTGATGATATAATTTTCGGGTCCACGAACGAGGAACTCTGCAAAGAATTCGAACAAGTGACGAAGCAGAAGTTCAAGATGTCATCGATGGGTGATGTATGTCGTGAAGGACATGCAAAAACCTATTTAAACTATTAGTATAGAATAAGCATGGTATCGAACCAAGGGAGGATTGTGGAAAGTGTATGATGCCAAGTATTAATTAACTACTACTGAATTGAAAAATCGGTTTGATTGATTATGAGAATTATCTAAATTAACGAACAAAAATTGAAATTTGAATCAATAAGAGAGAAGATGGTTCCTCCAGATTTCAGGTTTTACAGTTAGCTTCAACTATGTGTTTAATTGCAACACCTACATAGACATAAGTGTTAAACCTGATTAATTAATTGTGACAACTAACGACTAAGTACTCCGGTCAATACATAACGGGAGGTTATCGAATGATTATCAATTACAATTACCAACCCTAATCCTATTGTTGGATCGTGTACGTGACCCTGAAAGTCAGTTAAGGTAGTTCAACATCGATTACTAAGGCGGAATCAAAGTAAACAACGTCCAAAACAACTTGTATCCTTTAATCTTTCTTTCTATTATCAATTGTGAGCTTTTACAAAGTTTTCTAACAAAAATTTGGCAGCACCTTCGCTCACACACACAACCTTTCCGTACCGTTCCGACCGTTCCGTTTGGAATGAGACTAACACTCTCCTATATATAGACATGACCCTTCCGTTTGAACTTAACCTAACCTGGTTCAAACGGAACCCTCATCTCAAACGGCCTGGTTCAAACGGAACCCTATCTCAAACGACAAGTTCAAACGGAACCCCTTTAATCACTTCCTAAATCAAAACTAAACCCTAATTTGACTTTTAAGTTCCAATCTTGACTTTCTTGATTTAAGACTTGATGAAGATGCAGTCAACAGACATTCTTGTGCATCAACAGACTCCCCCTTGGATGTTGACGTAGTCTTCAGATCCTGAGTCTTCAATCTTAGTCTTTTCTCTAACTCTGTCTTTTCATCATAAGCACTCTATCTTCACACTCCCATATACTGTTGATCCAGACTCCCCCTTTCACAGACCCCCCCTCTCAATATGCTAGAATCTGAGAAATCTGGTTCAAGCTTTGACAATATAGCTTCCATTGGGAATAATGAAGTCCAAATCTGTTACTCAACCAACAAACATTACAATTCTATTTTTTAATATTAATTCTCAAACTCAATCAGTTTTAGAAATCCACTCAAGTATTCAGGTCCAAGTTAATGACCCTGATTACTTGATTAATCTACCAAGTCCAAATTAATGACCTTGGTCGATCATTTGACGAAACAAACTGATTTTAAAACAACAATTTCAAACATTTTCTGAAAATAACAAGTATCAAATTAATGAACTTGTTTTTAACTTTTCAAACAATTTAAACTTCTTCAAAGATAAGCTCTCCTCATTCTTCAGTCCAGAATCTCCTGCATCTGCTTCAATCATCCGAGAATCCAACAATCAACTCTCCACTTTGGTTTGTCAGAAAAATAAAGCAGAAATAAAATCTTTTTGGATTTTATCAAAGTGTTCTAAACTAAGAAATGAAATACAGAAAACTTAAATTTCAGAAAGTAAACAAAGTAAACTATTTACAAACATATTTTTGGCGAGTGTGTCAGGGAATCATATCAGCTATTCAGACAAATCACAAGTACCGTTAAGCTTCATTTCATACTCAGACTTAAACAATTCACCTCGATTGTTGATATACTGATCCATCTTAAATTCCCACACAAATTTCAATTTACTCAGGATACGATTTAGATGAATTAAGAACTTAGATCATTCATGTGTCCCACCTCTTGAATATACTCCCGTATCCAGAATCTCAATAATCAGTCTTACAGGTGAGAATACTACAATGATATCTGTATATAATTTAGGTATGCGAGGGCCGAGGGATCTCAGGTCGATACTTCCGTATACGCAGAGAGATATCAGCTTCGACTTTTCGGTGTGTCCCCTTTAGAGGATCTTTTTTGCTTACAACAGCAGCATTTATCAATTTTATTGTTTCAGCATGCTGAGGGTTTAATGCTGTGTTTCAAGCATTGCAGCAAGTATTAGCCAAGGACTAGGTCAGAACTACCGTTCAGCAGAAGTCCCGGAATAATACCCCAGACATCATTGAGTATAAAGACCTGGTATATCAGATTAAGAGACCTTTCAAACGAGATTTCAGGGGTTACCTATATATCCAAGTAGTGTTCCCCACGAATTCACAAGTTTGAATTTAGGTTTATATCCCGAATAAATCTACTAAATGTGTGAAAACCTATCGACACATCATCAGTGAGATTGTTTAACTCTTTTATACTTTTCAAATCTTTAGCATACTGTAATCGTCTAGCTGATGTACTATCATTTTCCCTATATACACAAGCTCTTTTTCAGATTTTATCATGTTTTTGTATTTTATCATTTTTTTTTACTCATTTTTTTTACTGTTTTTGTATTTTCTGAAAATAAACTATGTACAAACATCTACTCCCCCTAAATACCAAAACAAGTAAAAATTCGACAAACCATTGCAGATTGTTTCTCGTCTTCATCCGCAACAGTACTCTCATCAACGCCAATTATGCCATCCGACACCGACAGAAGCTTCATACCATTCAGTTTTAACAAATATTTAAACCAATTTTTATCAAAAGCTTTGGTATGTAAATCAGCTTTCTGTTCGTCAGTGTGGATTTTCTCAATTCGTATCAACTTTTTCTCAAAGCAATCACGAATAAAGTGATGACGAATTTCTATATGTTTAGTTTTAGCGTGATGTACTGGATTCTTAGTTATATTTATTGCGGCCTCATTATCAACAAAAAGAGGTGTGTTAAGAAACTGCAAACCGTAGTCGCGCATCTGTTGTTGTATCCACAAGATCTGAGAGCAGCAACTGCTAGCAGAAACATACTCCGCTTCACATGTAGATAACGCCACAGATGTTTGTTTCATACACTGCCAGGTAACCAATCTAGGACCAAAGAACTGGCATCCTGCAGTTGTTGATTTTGAATTGACTTTGCAGCATCCGAAATCCGAATCGGAATACCCTTCGAGCGTAAAATCGCCTTTCCTAGGATACCACAACCCCAATGAAGGAGTTCCTTTCAGGTAGCGCAATATCCTCTTCACAATGATCATATGCGATGCTCTCAGGTTAGACTGAAATCTTGCTGCGAGGCACGTTGGGTACATAATATCAGGACGTGAAGCTGTTAAGTACATCAAAGAACCTATCATGGATCGGTAAAACGTTTCATCAGCCCTGTCTCCGGTGAGATCTGGGTGAATCCCATGATTTGTTGCAAGTGGGGTAGCAGCTGGAGTAGATCCTGACATCCCGAATTTCTCCAAGATATCATGAACGTACTTCGATTGATGAATGAAAATTCCCTCAGGAAGTTGTTCAACTTGTAAACCCAGAAAGAATTTCATCTCCCCCATTGATGACATTTCAAACTTTTGCTTCATCACTGATTCAAAATCTTTACATAGATTTTCATTTGTCGATCCAAAGATTATATCGTCCACATAAATCTGAACTATCAGAAGATGACCATCGACCTCTTTAGTGAAGAGAGTGGCATCCACTTTTCCACGAATGAACTTGTTGGCTAGTAGGTGTTGAGACAAAGTCTCGTACCAAGCTCTCGGGGCCTGGTGTAAACCATACAGCGCTTTGTCCAATAAGTAGACCTTGTTTTTGTGGATTGGATCGGTAAAGCCCGGTGGCTGACCGACATAAACCTCCTCTTTAACCTTCCCGTAGAGAAAAGCTGATTTAACATCTAACTGATAAACTTTGAAGTTCTTCCAAGACGCAAATGCTAGGAAAATTCTGATTGCCTCTAGTCGTGCTACAGGAGCATAGACTTCGGTAAAATCAATTCCCTCCTGTTGACTAAAGCCCTGAACAACGAGTCGAGCTTTGTTCCTTACAACAACTCCTCTATCGTCCCTCTTGCACTTAAACACCCACTTGGTGTTAATCTTTCTCTGACCATCCGGCAAATCAACTAACTTCCACACTCTCAATTTCTCGAATTGACTAAGTTCCTCCTGCATAGCATTGATCCAAGAGTCTTCAGTAAGCGCCTCTTTGTAAGTTCTTGGCTCAACCTGCGAGATAAAACAACTCAATGAGAATTCAGTTTGCAAAGGAGCAACTTTTGTATAAAAACATGTAAGCCCTTTATCAATCTGATTTCGAGTGCGAACGCCTGTCTGCAATTCTCCTATGATCAACTCCTCTGGATGATATGAAAAAGTTCGCGGCATCACTTCACTTGGAACATCTACATTTCCCTCCAGATTAGTAACATTCTGTTCTGCATCTTGTTCACCAACTTGGTTTGTTTGACTTAAAATCTGAATTTGCTCCCCCTTAGAATCTGAATCTGAATCACCATGATCAAATACTGGCATGTTTTCAGCTTCTAGATTATCATTCTGAGCCGACTGATTATCCTGAGCAACTTCATTCTGTTGGACATCATCATGTTCACCAGCATTACTTGGACCTGCTTCATCGTCATTTGAAGTTTCCCGTGGTCTCCTCAAATACTCAGCTGGGAACCTTAGCTGTGACTCATATTCACGCAAAATATCCAACTCATCAAAGAAATCTTCATCTTCCTCTGAATCTTCTCTCATGTCAAACGAATCCCACAGTTTGTCATAATGATAACGCCATGAATCACCAGGATTCTGTGGCGGCATAGTATAACCTTGACATTCAACATTTACAGCTTCAATAATCCGCTTCTCACTTGGAACGAAGACACGTCGCATTGGATTTGCATAACCAACAAAAATTCCCTCAATGCTCTTCGTACCAAACTTTCCATGAGGCTCTATAACCGTACAGGGTGACCCGAACGGTTCTAGATACTTCAAATTCGGTTTGCGATTATTGATTAGCTCAAAGCATGTTTTGTTAAACTTCTTGACAGTGAGAACCCTGTTGAGTGTATAGCATGCGGCGGAAACAACTTCAGCCCAAAAATTAATCGGTAACTTTGAATCTGCGAGCATAGTTCTAGCCGTCTCAATTAGTGTCCGGTTTTTGCGTTCTGCGACTCCATTCTGTTGCGGAGTGTACGGAGCACTAAACTCATGCAAAATACCTCTTTCATCACAAAATTCTTCCATGTTGCTGTTCTTGAATTCAGTACCATTGTCACTTCGAATTCTCTTGATACGCCTTTGGTACAAATTCTCAATCTTCCTGAACAGACCCATCAAACTGTCAAATGTTTCATCTTTCGTCTTTAAGAAAGAAACCCACGAAAATCTGGAATAATCATCAGTAACGACCAAACAATAGTAATCTCCTGTAATACTTTTGACATTCACAGGACCAAACAAATCCATATGAAGTCTTTCCAACGGTCTCGAAACTGAATTGACTTGCTTTGTAGGGTGTGACTTTTTCTTCTGCTTGCCTTTGATGCAGCTAATGCACTCCCCTTCCAGATGAAAACCTTTGATATTAACTCCCAATACCAAATCATTGTGCACCAAGTGATTCATCTTCCTTAGGTGAATATGCCCCATCTTTCGGTGCCACAATCTTGATTCTTTCTCAGTTGCTCTAGACACGAAACAATGTGCTTGACCAGTAGTTGTAGTCGCTACACTCATATCTAACACATATAAATCATTCACTCTAGGTGCCCTCATGATAATCCAATCTTCAGGAACAACAAAACCAGGTTTCAAAATCAAACACTCTTTATTAGTGAAGTGAGTAGTATACTGATTGTCACAAATCTGCGAGATACTAAGCAGATTGTTCTCCAGCTCAGTGATGTAGTTAACTCTCTCAAACGTTACAATCCCATTGGATAACGTTCCTTCACCAACAATTCTACCACCTTCATGACCTGCAAATCCCACATAACCACCATTGATATTCTTCACATCATATAGCAATGCAGTTTTTCCTGTCATATGTCGAGATGCGCCACTATCAATGATCCATCTTGAAATGGCTCTTGGAAGATCCTGCACATACCACAAGTTGATTTCAAAACATTTCAATAAAGATGCCGATTCATGCTTCGCGATCCAGGAAGCTCCGGCAATTCAAACTGCTTATTCGAACATGGTGTCCACCCAGGCCTCATCAGCCTTAGGTGTAACCTTGACTTTTGCAATTTGAATTTTGAAATTTTCAGCCTTCAAAGGTGGAAAATTTGCATCATAATCAACCGAAATTGATTCTTCAGCCTTTTTCACTTCAGAAGTTGAAATTTTCATTTCAGTTTTTGGTTTCCAAACTTGTTGAGATAATGCAACCCGTTTGTAAAATTTGTCATTTTTAGTTACCCCTTTCTTTACAGGTTCATTTTTTACTTTGATATTGTCATTTTTCACACTCTTTTTCTCAACAACGATTGGTGCTTTACCCTTTTGAATCTTCACATTTTCAGTCTTAGGCTTCGCATTGGTACACTTTCGTGCAATGTGACCAACTTGATTACATCTGAAACATGTACGAGTATCAACAACTCGACTTGTGCCTTCAGACTGATAATGTGAAGCTCTTTTCTCAAAGAACTCTTTATTTGATTTTGAAAAAATTTCATTTTCCTCATCAGAACTTGAACTGTTCACAAACACCTTCTTTTCAGCAAACCTTTTGTTTTGAAAACTCTTTTTCTGATAACTATTACCACCCCGATAACCACCCGACCAATTGTTTCGATTGTTATTATAAAAACGTGGTGGAACAACAGGCTTTTTGTAATAAGCTTTATCTTTCTCAAAATTCATTTGTCTTTTTGTTTGACACAAACTGTTCACTTCTGACAACTCAATTTCAACCAATTTGAAAACATTTTTCAACTTTTTCACATTAACATTCTCAATTGGAAACTCAGAATCCGAATACAACTTATCAGATCCAGCCATCTTGTACATCACAAGACCCGGTTCATCACTTAAGTTGTTTTTGGACTTTGATTTCTGAATGTATTTGTCCAAGAAACACCCATCATCTTCAGCTGAATCACTATGCAAAACACTTTCAGCTGTGCTCTTAACAATCTCTGTCTGAACACTATCATCAGATGATGTAGAAAAAGTAACATCAATGTTCTCCGGAAGTATAACTTCTTTTTCTTCCTCAATTTCAACCAACCCAGACTGCTTTTTAGTGTAATTATGAAGAACAGGTGGTGGTACTTGATGAAAACCCACCCCAGTTCCATCAGAATACACATCTTCGCCCGCTTTGTCTTTCCCGATGGGTTTGGGAATGATATGTTGCAAAACAAAGCTTGCGGAGCTGTAACTGTTAAGCTTCAACTGGATTCGCTCGTTTTCGATTACAGCCTCTTGAACTTTAAGTTTCAATTTAGCGATTTCATCCAGTTGTTTATTGATTGATTCTTCTTTAACTCTAAGCACTGCTTTTAAATGTTCATTTTCTTTAAAAGTTTTACCATTTCGATCATCACAATCTTTCATTGTGCTTTTGAGTTTTTCAAATTTTTCAGAAATCTGACGGTTTTCAAGAATCAACTTTTCATTTTCTTGTTTAACTTTGTCATGATCAATTTTATCAGTTTCAATTTGAGCAGTTAATTCTCTTATCCGTTCAGTTGAAGCTTTAACAGTTTTGTCACGACCAAGAATCTGATTCTCAACGTTTCTGACCTTTGATGTCAGATCTTTAATTTTCTCACCGTTGAGATACGTGACAGTATTACAAAATTTGCACACTTTGTTGCAATTTTTGCAATCAGCATTTCCTTCGATCTTTTTACCTGACGCATTTGTTGACACATCTGAACTGACCTGGCTTTTTGACTCAGACACGGAGTTAGAGTCTACCTCAAGTGCCTTAGCAGCCAGCACTTTGTCAGCCATTTTTCCCAGGTTCTCTGCAGTCAACTCCTGCGTAGTATCGATAACTCCAGTATCAATCTTCTTGGATTCTTTTCCTTCTATCTCTTTTCTCTCTTTCTCCTCTTCAACCATTTTCGAAGTTGGAGTTCCCCACCATTTGTGTTGCCAATACTCATCATTTTCTTTCATTTCCTTGATTAAAACTTCCAGATCAAGAGTTTTGTGATCGATTGCAATATTTCCATACTCATCAAGATAACACTCTCTGTCTGGATCCCATCTTTTGGCTCTTTTTGCTTCCAAATAGATACTAGAAAGTCTAGTAATTTTGTTTTCCAAAATCATCTTTCTGTATCTATACTTCTGCTCTTCAGTTCTATCATCTTTCCAAGGGATAGGTTCATTTTTCGCCATGAATGCGTAACCAACCGCATCTTCTTCTGGTAAAACCTCTTGACTCCAATCATATCCCTCATCATCATAAATCACTGCAAGAGCTCTAGATTTCTCTCTGTTGTCTTCAACCTGCTTCAATCTAGGCGGCTCGGATTTATTCTGGTGATAAATCGCCTTCTTGTAGTAATCATCTCTGAAAGGATTCTCCAACTCATCACCATAAGCATTTCGGCATTCTCGTTTGAAATGACCCTTCTGCTTACACTTGAAGCAAGTCACCTTCGATTTATTGAAACCCAGCTTGGTAGAAGCACCACCAATTGTTTTTCTTCCAGTAATTTCCATGAATCTTTGTGCACGACGAACAGCACTTGCCATAGCCCAACGAATATCAATCAGTTCCATTTCCTCCGGATCAATCTGATCGTAATCTTCTTTTGTCAGATTTGTATTGCCAATCTTCCCAGCTACCAATCCTTCATACGATTCCAACACCGATGCTAGGAAAATCATCTGCTGCTTGGCCGATTCTTCATCAAAGTTATGAGCATTCTTCAAATCTATCGCGATGTTGCATTGAAAACGATTCTTTGCATCAGAATAACTTGCAGATGATGAAGATCCACTGTGATAACCACTATGACTTCCACTGCTTTGACCACTTTGACTTTCTTTGCCAGTTGTAGACATATTTTCAGCAGAAAATGCAGTCTTTGGAGAAGTAGCTTTCGGCATCATGTTTTTTGGATAATACAAATCCAAATTCTGCTGGTAGGATGAGTGATTAACTTTGTACGTCTTCTTCAACTCCAGCTCATGGCTCTCAAGTCTCTCAATCACCAAATCTGGTTTCAACAATTCAGAAGGAATAGTGTTCTTAAGCATGAGAGCATAATATCTCCACTCCATCTCATCTGGCAACGAATCGAACAACTTGTCTACTTGCTCATCATCAGAATACTTGATATCATGTCTTGCTAATTCCAGCTTCAGATGACCGAACCTTTCTATCATTTTACACACTGACTCATTCTTAAGACAACCAAACATATCAAACTCTTTCCTAAGAAGTTTCTTTTTGTTTTTCACGATTTCAGCACTTCCTAAACATTTCTTTTCTAACTTTGCCCAAAGATCTTTAGCATTTGTATAGTCTATCAATGAGATGATATCCTCCCGAACAGACTGAAATAACAACGCCACACACTTTTGTTCCGCTACGAATGATTCAATCTCATCAGATGCTGTTAAAACTTCCCCATTCTTGTTTCCTTGTTCATAACCATTCTTCAGACTTTTCCAACTTGGAAATGCGAATGCCATCATCCAATCTTCAAACTTTCTGGACCAACGACTGTACTCCTCAATAGCCATTAGCTTTGGAGGTTTATTGAACGTTCCGAAGGCACTTTCTGATTCCCAAGCTTCCTTTTTCTTCTCTTTTGATGGATTCTCATTCACATTGCTTGATGAAGTATCATTGTTTCCGGAATCTCCAGTGAACGCGTACATGTCGCTAAACGGGTTTAAGAAAATATCATCCATCGTGAATGTACCTGTAAAATCAGACAACACTTAGAAAAATTTTGGTTTTGGAAAATATCAGATTCAAAAGGAACCTGTTCAAACGGAATGGTTCAAACAATGGTTCAAACGAACTGGTTGTTTTCAAATGGAATGGACTGTTCCGTTTGAAATATCAATAGTTTCAAACGAAAAATATTCAAACGACAAATATTCAAACGACAAATATTCAAACGACCACCATTCAAACGACCACCTTCAAACGGAATGGTTCAAACGGTCACACTTCAAACGATATGGTTCAAATTCAAACGATAATTTCAAACAGAATCCATTTTCAAACGATTGTTCAAACGATCAGTTTGTTTTCAAACGATATATCCATTTTCAAACGATTGTGTCAATTTCAAACGGTATGACGTCAGCAAATTGCGAACATTTTCAAACGGTATGAATGATTTCGACCAGTTTTAGGTCGAATTTTGGTTTCAAAATTTCAAGGATTAGTTAATAGTAAATTTCGTTTGCTATGTGAACGTTTCAAGCCATTTTAACCGCGACAACTAGTTTAAATCAGAAAAGAAAGGTAGAAGTGAGATAATCCGATGATTTCAAGCTGTATTTGGTATGAACTCCTCGTCCTGAGCTCTGATACCACTTGTTGGATCGTGTACGTGACCCTGAAAGTCAGTTAAGGTAGTTCAACATCGATTACTAAGGCGGAATCAAAGTAAACAACGTCCAAAACAACTTGTATCCTTTAATCTTTCTTTCTATTATCAATTGTGAGCTTTTACAAAGTTTTCTAACAAAAATTTGGCAGCACCTTCGCTCACACACACAACCTTTCCGTACCGTTCCGACCGTTCCGTTTGGAATGAGACTAACACTCTCCTATATATAGACATGACCCTTCCGTTTGAACTTAACCTAACCTGGTTCAAACGGAACCCTCATCTCAAACGGCCTGGTTCAAACGGAACCCTATCTCAAACGACAAGTTCAAACGGAACCCCTTTAATCACTTCCTAAATCAAAACTAAACCCTAATTTGACTTTTAAGTTCCAATCTTGACTTTCTTGATTTAAGACTTGATGAAGATGCAGTCAACAGACATTCTTGTGCATCAACACCTATGACAAATATATCCCAATTACTAGAACTCTCGGGAACTGAATGCTTAGAAATAAAGGTTTAAATAAATGCAATTGTTTACAACCAATAAATCAAATCAAGGTGAAAAGCATCGAATGCTTAGATCACCAAGTCAAAACGATTATAGCAAACACATAGTATCATCTAACTTACTAAAACCCTCCATCCGGAGGAAACCATAGAAGTTTAGCCGCTCATCTCGCTCACAAAATCAACAAAAGCTTGAATTGATGAAGAATTCTTGATTGTAGTGGATGATTCGGTAAGATAATTGATGGATTAAAGGTGAAAAGCTGCGATCTTGTTACTCTTGGATTCCTTGTAGTCGCCTTGGAAGATGAGATAATGAATGCCAACCATAACAAACCCTAATATATCTCATAGGGCCCTCTTTGCGCGTTTTTTACCTCTACAGACCGTAAGCTACGCTTGGGAACCATAGCTTAAGGTCCCAAAACTCTGATCACACAACTATACCCAACCGTAACCTACGGATTGAGGACCGTAGGCTACGGTCGCAACTCCTGGCCACTTCTTGCTGAACATAAACAAACCGTAGGCTACGGTTTGTAACTGTAAGCTACGGTTTAAAATCTTTGGTCCTTCTTTGCTAAAACACCCTTACCCGTAACCTACGGTTGGAAGACCGTAGGCTACGGTTGCGACCCATATCCCACTTTCTCTTCAACACCAACTTTCACATAATGACGGTTTGGTCCCTGGACTTATTATCTTCTTGTTTCCTTGCATATGAGAGCACAAGACAACTTCCAATTAATTACCACATGGCCTTTGAACTTCATTCTTTCATATGAATTGCATCTTTAAGCCTTTACATCACCCGAACAAGCTCCAAATTCCATTCTCGAGCTGCAATATCCAATCCAATGCTTTCAACCTCATCTTTAACCATCGTAATTGCACCGAATTACATGCTTTACCTGCAAATCACCAATTTCTCGTAGTTATCTCATTATAAACAAATAAACACATAAAACACAATATTTAAACACTCTAAAGCTCGGGTTTCACCCTCTCCATCAATGGGTGAGATGAAGTTTTTCCTTGGGCTTCAAGTTGATCAAATGCCGGAGGGAACCTTCATACATCAAACAAAGTATGTCCACGACGTTCTGGAGAAATTTGGGATGTCCGAGACTACATCAATGTCCACCCCGTTAGCAACTAATCACGGTATCAACCCTGATCTCACCGGAGAGAAGGTAGACGAGATGTTATACCGTTCGATGATTGGTTCACTGATGTACCTGACTGCATCCCGACCCGACATAATGCACCCAACATGCCTCGCGGCCCGTTATCAGTCGAGTCCTAGAGCTTCACACATGTCTATCGTCAGAAGGATTCTACGCTACCTGAATGGAACCCCAAGCCTAGGGTTGTGGTATCCCAAAGACGGTGATTTCAAACTTGAAGGTTACTCAGACTCAGATTTCAGATGCTGCAAGATCAATTCAAAGTCAACAACTGCAGGATGCCAATTCTTTGGACCACGACTGGTCACTTGGCAGTGTAAGAAGCAAAAAACCGTTGCTCTTTCAACGTGTGAAGCAGAGTACGTGTCAGCCAGCAGCTGCTGCTGCTCGCAGATTCTGTGGATCCAGCAACAAATACGAGATTACGGTTTGCAATTTCTTACCTCTCCTATTTTTGTTGATAACGAGGCTGGAATCAACATAACAAAAAACCCGGTACATCATGCTAAAACTAAACACATAGAAATTCGACATCACTTCATCCGTGATTGCTATGAGAAGAAGTTGATTCGAATAGAAAAGATCCACACCGACGAACAAAAGGCAGATTTACATAATAAACCATTTGATAATTCACGCTTTTAATACTTATTAAAACTGAATGGTATGAAACTTTTGTCGTTAGGGGGAGCTATAGTTGGCGTTGATGAGAAAACCACAACAGAGGACGTCGAGAAGCAATTTGCTATGGTTTGTCACATTTTTAGTTTTTTTGGTATTTAGGGGGAGATAGGTCTTTCAGAAAATTCAAAAAGATTAAAAAAATGCAGAAATACAAAAACAATAGAAAATTTTCAAAATGTAAAAAAACATTAGAAAACCCAAAAAGAGTTTGTGTAAAAAGAGGAAATGATAGTACATCAGCTAGACAGTCACGGTACGCTAAAGAATTGGAAAGTTTAAAAGCGTTAAACGGTCTCACTGATGATGTGTCGATAGGTTTTTACACATTTAGTAGACATTGTCGGGATATAAACCTAAATAATTCATATCTTACTTATTTCGTGGGGAACATCTCTTAGATATATAGGTAACCCCTGAAATCTTGTTTGAAAGATTACTGGTTTCTGACATACTAGGTCTATATACTTAGTGATATCTGGAGTATTATACCAGGACTTCTGATTTTGCAGAAGCAATAGCCTAGTCCTTGTATAATACTCAGCACGCTTTAATACTTAAAGCCTCCCCTCAGCATAAAAATTGATAAACATTGAAAGATGTGAATCAAGTGCTGTTGAAGAAAAGATCCCTAAGTGGGATACACCTTGAGCCATCATCTCTTTGTCTGAACGGAAGTTCTAACCTGAGCTCCCATGGTCTCGCACTACCCTATTACAGATATCATTATAGTATGTTCACCTGTAAGACTAAATATAGGAATCTAGATATGAGAGTGTATTCTGAGGTGGGGCACTCGAATAAGTTAAGTTCTTAAAACACCTAATCTGTATCCTGAATAAGTTTAAGTCTGTGTGAGAATTTAAGTGGATTATTATATCGACAATCTAGGTGAACTGTTTAAAACTTACTGTGAAATTAAGCTCAACGGTGCCTGTGACTCGTCGGTAGCTGATATGATCCTCTAACACGCTCACCAAAAATATGTTTTTAAATAGTTTACTGTATTTCATACACAAAAAGATTTTCAGTGTGTTTTAGCATAAACTTTCTTAAAATTCAAAAATATTTCATTTCTACTTTATTTTAGACAAACTATAGTGGAAAGCTGATCTTCGGAATCTCGCATGCGAAGCAGAAAATTTTTGGCTGAACAACTGGGTTGGGAACTAATCAAAATGTTTGAAATTTTTCAAAGTCAATCAAGTTCATTAATTTGACACTTGTACATTTTAAGAAAAAGTTGAAAAAGTTTGAACAAAATGTCAGTTGGTTCGTATCGGGTTAACCAAGCTCATTAACTTGGACTTGGATACTTGAGTGGATATCTAAAACTGACCAAAACTGATAAAAATTTGAAAAAAGTTAAAATTTTGGAAAAGTTGAGTTAGATCGAATGACCCTCCGATCGGAGGACCCTGGTGACATGGCTATATAAGGTAGTCAACATTCAGTCAATGTCATTCGTTCGAACCGTCTTCCGTCACTCACTCACTATTCTCTCAACTGTGCTTGCGTATTGATCATTTTCTTGCCATTCCAAACACATAGGATTGTTGGTGTACTCATCATTCACTATGGGAAAGGTAAGTTTCTCTAATTTCACCATTGAATTTCATGCATTTGATGATTATATGTGCCGACTGTGACCGACATGGGTTTATCTTAGATCTAGGCTTGATTAGGCTTTGTTTGTATAAATTGAACTTAGAATCTTGATTATCGGCCTTAGATTCATAGTTTTACCGTTCCAATTTCACCAAAACATCATAGATTTGAACTTGGGAAGATTAAAGGGTGTCGGCTGCTGAAGTGCTTTTTGTCAAATTAAACCCAATCTAGGAAGTTTTGATAGAATTTGAACATAGGGTTTTGTTTATTGGTGATATCTTTGAGAGAATATGTGTTCAATTTTGAAAAATGTTGAAAATTTTTTATCTGATTTGTTCACATTCAAACTGTTCATATACTTTGATCGAATGATAATCCGATTGGATGGCCATCCGATCGGACGGTCATCCGATCCATAACACTTCATAGTTTTGAATAATTCTAAGTGTTATCTAATTATGTGCTGAATAATGATAAATGTTTGAATGTTTTGATGTGTTCATGCTAAACTGTCCTTCATAATTTAAATCGAATGACCATTCGATCGGATGACCATCTGATCGGATGGCCATCCGATCCAAATGCACCTTCATGTTTGAATCATTCTTTTGTTGAACTGAAAAGTTTCAATCGAATGATCATCCGATCGGATGAACATCCGATCAACAACACTTGCCTTGAAACTTGTGAGCTTAAATGAATAAAGCTCATCCGATCTGATTACCATCCGGCCGGATGGCCTTCCGTCACTTCAGTACTGTATAGAGTGTATAGAGAAAAGTATTAGAAAAAATTTCATAATTTTGAAACTTTTCACTTTGTACTTTATGTCTCAAAATGTGTGCATACTCTAATGATGATATTTTTGCAGGCAAGAGCATATGACTTTCATCCCTCACACAATATTTACTGCATTCTAGATGAGAATTATCCAAATATGGAGCCGTTCAAGGAGATAGTACCATTTTTGAAAGAAAGCAGGATATATAAGGCGTTGACGGAAAAGCATAAATGTTATGAATCTCACGTTAGAACATTCTGGAGTAGTGTAAGATATGAAGAGAAAGAAAAGACGATCTATTCAGCTGTTAGGATGAAATATGAAAAGAAAAAGGATATCGATTTGGAAGTGAAGTTTACTGTAGATGACGTGAGGAGGGTGTTAGATTTGAAAGACAACGACAAGGATCCTATCATTATTCCAGAAAGACTAAGCAAGGGATTTTGGTTTCGAATGGGATACACGGGTCATGTGAATGATAAAGGATATATTAAGTCAAGATTTTGCAGGCCATACAAGTTTATGGTGCACTGTGTTATTCATGCTTTGTCACACAGGAAATGAGCTTACGATGAAACATCTGATTATATCATGAACATCATAGCGTGTTTGGTGCTAAACAGACCCTATAACATCTCACAAGTGATCTTTAATCACATGGTTGACAACATTAAAGGCGAGAAGTACATTATGTACCCTAGGTTCATCCAAATGTTATTAGGCGATCAAGTTCCTAACTTGCCAAAGGATCCAAAAGATGAGCTGAAGTTGCACCATATGCATAGTGAAACATTAAAAAGGTTGGATAAGTATAAAGGTTTGAAACCTGAGCAGGAGCCAAGGTATAAAGGAAAGTTCGGAAAGATTAAGAAGGCGAACTATGTGGCACCTGAAGGCGATCAATGGAGACATGCAGAGAGTAATTATGAAGATGAAACTGAATGTTTGAAGGACATGGTGGAAAAGAATTTAAGATTTTGGTATGAAAAGGATGAGAAGAAAAGAAAGAGGACACCTAAGATTTCACCAAAAGTGACTACTCCGAAAGTAGTAATTAAGGGTAAAGTTGGAAAGCGGGAATCACAAGAAAGGATGGTATATCATTCTTTTGAATATTTTACTAATAGTGTTAATATTTGTTTTGCAGAAACAGAGAAGAAGAAGTCGCCACCACATCTAGTAGATGAGCCTGTTATTCCTCCTACAGATTTGGTCCAAGAAGGTGTTGATCTCTTGAATGTGTCGTTAGAAGATTATTTGAAGCAATCAAATGCTGCAGGTGCTCAAGGTGCTCATGTTGAGAAAGTAGTAGAAAAGTCTGCAGAAAATGTTGATGCTAGAGGTGTAAAGGAGACAGAAGTTGAAGGAAATGTGCATACTGACTCCAGTGCGACTGAAAGTGATGAATTTGATCCTACAAAGATTGCTCCAACGTCGTATGTGTCTGGAAAACAAAAGTTCAAAGGTACACCGAAGAAAAAGAAAGATTCTGATGAGGAAGATTCAACATACGAGCCTACACCTAAAGAAAAGAAGAAGGTGTTAAGGAAAAGGAAAGCTCATCCAACAGGAGTTGTTCCTAGAAGTGTTAGAGCTAAAAAGGGATCAACAGCAGCTCCTGAGATAGAAACTACAAAGGTTCCAGAGGTTGAAAAAGTGCAAAGTGTTGAAAAACCTGAAGTAGAAACAATGAAAGCTCCACAAAGCCCAGAATATGAGAGGGTTGAGAAGGTTGAAAAGGTTGTTGAAGATGTACAGGTGGAGTTCATGGGAGAAAGAAAGTCTACACCACCTGCATCACCTATCAATCCAACAATTCATATTCATGATGAAGATCCGACATCTGCAAAGAAAGCTACCACTTCAAGATCTATTCACGGATTTCCTAAGGTTATTGGTGAATATCCAGAAGATCTTCCGGAAGGTGATTTTGATATATTCAATGAAGGAAAGATTAATGTGCTGATGAAAAAGGTTAGTGTTTTGGAGAAAGTTAAAGCCAAAGCAGAGGCAGAGCATGAAGAGTTGAAAGAAAAGCTAGAAGCTGCTAAAGCTGAAAATGTTACATTGAAAAAGGATCTTGAAGAACATGCAGAAGTTATTGATCAACTATCAGAAGAGCTTGAAGAACATGCTAAAGTGATTGATCGAATCACAGATGAGTTTGATGAAGTAAATGTTAAGTATGAAAATGTTAATGTTAATGAAGCTAACAAGACGCTACACCAAATGTTGGGAGAGCTGCATGAATCTTCTTCAAATGAGAATGAGGTGTTAAGAAAGGAGGTTGAAGCTTTAAGAGCTGATAAGGTGATCAAGGATGAATAGCTGAATATGTTATACACGGTTGTTGAACACAAGCTTGGAATCAATGTTCAAGCTGTGTTTGATGAAATTGAAATTCAGAATGTTGAAGCCAGGAGGGCAGAAAAGGAAAAAAACTAGCTGAAGAAGCAGCTGAGTCTAAGAAAGATAAGAAGAAAGGGTTAGTGATTGACACAGAGGAGATTCTTGGATCTACAAGCCAACCTGATCCAGTTCAAGCTGTTGAGGTAAATGTTTCTAATCTTGAAGGTTCTAATGTAAATGAAGATGAAATAAAAGAATCAAAAGATGATAAAGAAAAAGAAGATGGAGAGGATGAAGAGTTAAAGGATCTGTACAAAGACAAAGACGAATTTGATGGTGATGATGATAATGATGGTAATAATGATGATGATAAAGATCAAGGGGGTACAGGGTTAGTGATTGTAAAGCATTCTGGTCAACATACTCTTGATGATTTCTTGAATGACGAGCTGAATGAACAACCAGAGGATCAACACCATGAAGCTTCTTCTTCTTCTAAAAAACATGCTGGTGAATAGGTATATCTTACACTCCCTAAAGTCATTTACTTACATGCTGAGGTTGAGGGGAAGTTAGTGGAGAATAGATCGAGAGAATCGATGTTAGAGGAGTTGGGGATGGATGATGGTAACTTGAAGTTCGATATTGAAGATGAGATACCACCCTCTCCTGAAAGAGAATATTCTTTCAAGTTTGTAAATGAAGCTGACAATTTCAAAGATGTGATCATTGAAGAGGGGTCTGATGTTTCTGATGAAGACACACCTTTTCATTATTCTGGTGTTGATTATACATTTCTAACGTTCAATGAATTATTTCAATCTTACAACGAAGATGAGGTGAGAAGGAAAGTAGTGGAAAGGATTAGTACTGAAGGAGTTCCTGAAACGGTTCCACAAGAAGAAATTCTTGAAGGTAGAAAGAGATGGTTTAAGGTGATGCCGAAGGAAAGGAAGTATAAAAGGCCTCTACAATATTTCACAAATCATCCAGATAAATCTCTGGGTGATATTCTCTCGTGGGGCTATCTTGAAGATTTGAAAGTGTATGCAATCCGAAGAGAGCATGGGGTGCAGTATTTTGAGTTCTTATCTGATATAAAAACACTTCCATGGTGGTATGTTGAAGAGCTTGTACAAACGAAGAACATCAAACAGTTCTACTATGGTTTAGATGTTAAGATGCATGATCAGAAGTTGTGGAACTACATAAAGCTGCAAGCTAAGGAGAAATTTCTAGATTGGAAGCCACATTTTCCTGAACAAGTTGTTAAATATGATCCAATCACGGGTGAGAAAGACATCGCTTTAAAGATAAAGCCTCCTAGATTTCTAAAGAAAATGCCTCTTCGTGCAATGGAACAAGATTTCCATGAAGACTTCAAGGGTTGGTTGCATAATCAAAGCACAGCGGAAGCAGTGATCTCTCTATTCGACAAGAAGACAGGTGAAACAAGACGCATCAACGTTCTAGATCCAATGTGGCTTGTCAATTGCTCAAAGAAAGATATAGATTGCCTGTTCTTCAACAAAATTGTGTATAATGAGCCTGACAGAGTACAAGCACAACAATATCAAAAGATCGTGAACATGTGCTTCTCCAAAGACATTAATTCTGGAAGGTATTGGGAAACAAAGTTCAGAGAATTAGAGTTAGAAGAATACTTGAAAGCTGAACGACGAAGTGAAAGGTTTAAGCAAATTGCAGAAAGAGCTGCTATATTGGGTCGAAGGAAGTTCGAAAGGCCGCCACCGACAGATCAAACACCTATTGAATCACAAGAGAACAAAATTCCTAGTTGGGAGAGATCGAAGGATGGAGATCCAGGGTTGTTAGGATCGGAGGCTCTCATGATTATGCTTGTTTGTGAGATTTGAACAAATCAAATAGATATGAGCAGTTTTAAGTGCAGCGGAAATGAATAACAAACTTTGTAAACACAATCAAGGAGAAAATAGTTTTGAGAAAGCATATGCAATTCATTTAGTCAAAGGATTTACAATAAGAATCAAATGATTACAGATATGCTTACATACTAAGCTCCCCCTCAGCCAGATGCCCCAAGGTTGGATTGTACAAGATGAAAGGATTGAATTGAGGAGAAGAACTCTCTCAAAACGAATTAAATATAACAGTACAGAGTACTGTCATATTTATAGGCAAACCAAACCACTGATGTACCTAAGCTGACGTCACCATGATAGTGACATCTAACAGCCTAACAACCTATAAACACTAGTCTATACAAAAACTACTGATGTCTAACAACTGATTGATAATAAAATACAAAACAAGTCTAACATTGTTCACGTTCCACTGTTGTAGCCTAAGCACTGATTGTTTGAACATCAGTGCTTTCTTCAAAAGGTGATCAGTCTTTGAATGAGCAGTGCTTGGGTCTTCAGCAGTACTTAAGAAGACAGCAGTAGATAGAGCTCAGTGTTTGCCTTTTAGCAGTCTCTAGTTGTTTCATCAGTGTTTGGTTCATCAGTTGTTCTTCTGAGCAGTACTTAGAGTGTATCAGCAGATAGGTAACCACTGTCAAGGGGAGAGCTTAGTGAAAACGTCTGCTTATTGTTAATCCACTGTTGTGAACCAGTTTTGGCTTTCATTATCTGTTCCTCTGGTAGGGTTCAATCCCAACAATCTCCCCCTGGAACAGATAATGCCAAAACCCTTCATTATTCTGGATTTTTATTCTTCATCAGAAGTTCCTTTGCTTTTCTTTTAAATTCTTCCTCAAAATCTTTGGAACTTGAATCAGCCTCATCCATGCACAGTGAAAGCTCAAGGAGATCTTGTAGATCTTCAACACTCAGGCCTAGTGCTTGATTCCTTGATATATGCCTCACTTCTCCATTGGTTCTAATCAGAGTCAATACGTGGGTCTTTTGGTCAGAGAGCCACTTTAGTATTTTTAAACCAAATGGGTTTCTTGGGAGAGGTTTATTGTCTGATGAACTTAAAGTGTTTGGCCTAGAGAAGAAGTGTAGAGCAGTATCATGAGCTTCAGACACTCGTGTGAATGCTTTTTCAATAATCTCATTAGCTGCAGCTATGTGTGCTTCAACTTCTTTGTCAGTCAGCTCACTGTTTGTGACATCTGCCGATGATGTTTGGCTTACTACTTTGACCCTTTTGGCAAGGTCTTGTAGTTTTGCTAATTTTTCTTTATCTGAAGCCAATTTCTTGATAGCTTCTTCAATCAGATCATCTTCTTTATACTTATCTTCACCAACAGTCAGCATTTCCTTCCTTTCTTTTCTCAACTGTGTAACAAAGGCTTCTGCTGTACTGATTTGTGTTTCAAAAGTCTTGACCTGCTCCTTTAGCTTTTTGTAGTCAGACTTTTTAGGAGTGTTGGAGACTTTCATCCTCTGTTTCTCAAGCCTTTCATAAGCTTCATCAGTTTGCTGCTTTGACCATTTTGCTATGGCATCTGCAGTATCCACCTTTCCATCCACCAACTCCTGCTTCTTTCTTTTATGCTCGGAAATAAGATCAGCTATAAATTTCTTGTATTTGTTCCAATTTGGAGCTGTCTTTTTCTTCCGTGGATCAAGTTTAATCTTTTCAATTCTGTTAGCCTCATGCTTTAGTGCAACTATTGGCCAGTCTTTGAATTCTGTTTCTTCAGCAGGATAGTACTTTTCTTTCATTATGTATGCAAGGTATTCATTTCTCAATTCATTTCGTTGATCTGCTTCGGGGGATAGGCTTGACATTTCTTTGTTCAGATCACTTGCATATTCTTCTATTTGTTTGACTTTGTTGAGCAGGAATTCCCTTCTTTCCAAAATAGCTTCATCACCTTGATCCTTGCATTCAACTTTGGCTCTTATCCTTGCTTGTCTTGCTTTTATTTCGAGATATTCATCCATGTTTTCTGGAATTATGAAACCTATGAGAGAAGGAAATTTCCTTTTTCAAGGATCATCTTCAGTGTAAAATTGTTTCATCTCATTTTTCACAGCTTCTAATTCCAATGGATATTTAGCAGCAACAGGATCATACTTTTCATCAGTAGCCTGTGTTGTTTCTCTTTTTCTTTTGTGAGGCTTTGGAGGTTGTGGTGTAAGAATGATGAGATCAGTGGTGGTTTGACTAACAGCTGTTGAAACAACTGGTGTCTCAACATCTGTTGTCATTACAACTGCTGATATGTCAGCAGATGTCTTCTGCTTTTGAGCAGGGGATGGGGGTGGTGAGATAGTTTTTGATGGTGGTGATGGTGAATCATCAGATATGAAAATCCTTCTCCTTTTTGTTGTAGGAGAGGCTGATGATGTCTTGGGTGGCTCAGTGGTTTGAGATGAAGTGGCAGTGGTTTGTGTTTGTGATTGACTAACAGTTGTTGAAACAACTAGTGCTTCATCCACTGTTGTCATTACAGCAGATGTTGTAACATCTGCTGTCTTCTATTTTATGACAGGAAATAAAGATGATGATGTGAGGGCAGTGGTTTTGGTGGTGTGTGATGGAGGGGTGTGTGTTGAAGAGATGGCAGCTGTTTGGCTACTGACAGTAGGTTTAGTAACTACTGGTGTATCAGCTGTTTGAATAACAGGTTTTGAGACCTGCTTTTCTTTTTCTTTTTCTTTTTCGTTTTCAGACTCAATATAAAGGCCATGTTCCATTCCCATCGTATTCATTTTTCTCAACAGCTTGATATTCTCCCCCTTTTTGGCATTATCTGAAGGGGGTTATCAAGAAATGATAGGGAAGAAAGAACTTTGCCAGAGGTGCTTTAAATGCTAGCCTTTATAGCTTTGATATCTGCTTGAGTGTCTTTGAACCTTGATTCCACCATGTTTGTCAGCATTTGTACATGAACAGCATGCTTTTGATCAGCCATTTGTTTATGTTTTTCAAGCATGGGTTGAAAAATATTCCATAGCTCATTTGCAGCAAATGCATGTTGTGCAGGTGCTTGAACAGGAACAGCAGTGGATTGTGCTTTCTGAGCTTTTAACAGCTGTTTCACTATGTCCTTTATTTCAGCAACTGAGTCTTCAAGTTTTTCAACCCTGTTCGTCAATTCCTGATATTTTAAATCATCACCCAAATTAATGGGATCATCTGATTTCCCTCCTGAAGAGGTTATACCAATGTGTGACTTAGGAACAGTGTTCCAGAAATCATCCATTGATGCCCCTTGTTCTTGGTACTGGGGACTTCTTTCTTCAGCCCTCGATAAACCTTTGATGTTACTGGTGGTCAAAATAGGCTCACTAGTGGTTATCGATGGTGCTATAGAAGAAATTGCCTTCAAGGGAGTCTTACTAATGAAACAACTGTCCAAATGTAGATCTGTTGATCCAACATTTGTAGTTGCTGCTCCACTTGAACTACTGACAGGAGTTACTGGTAACTCCTGCAGTGTAACCTCCTCAGCTGTTGCTGGGATAGCAGAGGTATAAGCATCAGACCCAGTCACTTGTGGAGGTATACTCTCAGTAATGGGTGATAGAGAGGAACTGGTTTGTGTCTGTGCAATATCAACTGCATGCAACAGGGGTATTCTTGATTGTGGTAATATGATGGGTGAGGGTATAGGTGTTGAAAGAGACATGTCCTTGGGGTTAGGACTGTGGAAGATGGAGCCAAGTGGATCCAGAGCTTCATAATTTGGTGTCCCTGTGATTACATCCTGATCCTTTTGTGAGGATGCAGGAGGAGTTTGAGGCAATGGTGGAGATCTTTCTTCCATCTGCTGTGAGGAAGTAGCAGCAGTGGTTTGTGGTGACATTTGTGTTGTCACAGGCAGTTGCTCTGGGATCTCATCTTCCAGAGTTGCCTTTTTCTTGGGTTTGGTGGGCTTTTTGGAAGATTTTCTTTTGGTCTTTTTGGTGATGTCAGTGTGGGTTTCAAAGCAGTGGTTGTGCTGCTCTGATCACCTGGAGCAGTGGGCTCAGCAGAAGTTGTCTGAGGATCAGTGGCAGTTTCTAAAGTCTGCTCAGGCACCTTTGCTTTTAATTTTATTGGTGCCATCATTCTTGAAAATGTTTCAATTGTTAAACCTTTTATTTGAAAATGGACACCTTGTTTAAGCAAATTTTCATTTTCTTTTTCAAATTTTTGTTTGAAATAATAGCTCAGAAATCTTGGAAAAAGTAAAAATGATTTGCTATCAACATTTTTTACTAAGTCATTGAAGATTTCCTGGGAGTAGTTGTAATCTTTATTATTTAAAATGGCATAGCCCAGGCATTGAATCTTCAATGGTATTTCGTTAAAAGTTGTTGTT
This sequence comes from Helianthus tuberosus, assembly GCA_030545235.1. Lineage (NCBI taxonomy): Eukaryota > Viridiplantae > Streptophyta > Magnoliopsida > Asterales > Asteraceae > Helianthus > Helianthus tuberosus. The sequence continues at coordinate 169,491,056 of CM060381.1, forward strand.
TTATTTGAAACACACGACAAAAGTGTGTGAAATAAAAATCTGGGTGCAGATGGAAAATAACCTTTTTGTAAGGTATCTACCTTTGATTGTTCTGCATATCCCCTTTTCAGAAAATCACCTTTTAACTCGTTTTTGTCAAAGGAAGTTTTACCATTCTGATCATTGAGTTTGAAGACTTCTGAGATTGTTTGCGGAGTGATTTGAATCACTTTACCCTGTATCGAGGAGTTAATGGCTATGACTTTATCGTCTTTTTTTTTCAAGCGTCGCCTTTTTCCAGAACTCTCTCTGGGTTTGCAAATAAATGGGAGCATCTGCTGTCAACAAAGTTTTGTACTTTGATGCAGATAATGTATCAATGATGGAGTCGAAGGTGTGGTTATCGATAGGTTTTGTGAGCAAACCCAGATAATTATGAGGAGATTTGTATGGTATCTCGATGGATTCTTCGGCCGTTTGAACGACCTCTTTTGAAGATGATGGTGATTTTGGTTTAGATTTTGATTTTGATTTTGATTTTGACTTCGTCATTTTTGATGAAGAAGAATCGGAGAGTGATTTGGGAAGAAGGGTTGGAAACTGCTTTGAGAAAAGAACTTTGGAATTCAATTCGACAGTGTAAAACCCTGTTTGGGGTTTTGATCAGGGTTTTATTTAGGGGAAAAAATGATCGCTGATGTGGCAGCGGTTATTATGATCTGAAGGCTAAAAACTGACCACGTGTCAAACACTGATGAAATGGATGAAGAGTGGAGAACAGTTGTTTTAAGAGCCACTGATGAATCAAGCATCAATAGTTACAACGGTAATATTGTGGACAGTGGATGATTTTTACTATCAGTGGATAGTATATCAGTGGATAAGACACTGATTATGAGCATCAGTGCTTGTCTAGCAAAATCAAGAACCAGTGGTTGACTTTCAGTAGTGGAAAGTAATTAGGAAACAGATGTTTGAACAAAGCAGTGATTAGGGTAAATGATACAGATTTGAAGGTCAAGCATTTCAACAACTGTTTTGAGAATTTTCATTCAAGGTTTTGCCACATGTCAATTTCACATTTTGTGAGCTCGTTCAAATTTCTGACAGTGGATTTGTACCCCAGATGATAAGAACTTTTTGCTAAGGCAACTCATTTTCGTTTAATATTCAAATTAAAACATGAGTACCTCAGTAGTTTAAAGAACAGTTTAACAATCAACCCTTAATTAATGTATAACACAAACCTGAATATGACATAATCTTGAATAATGCACCATTTCCTTTTGACCCATTCAGGAGGACAATAATACCAACAAAAATAAGGTACTATATCCTGACAGGTAATTGAAACTAATGCCAACAAAAACAAGCAAAAGTTCAAAATATATTACTCCAAAAAAATGAATACTATATCCTGATTATTCGAGAGAATCCTTTATAAAAAATGGTTAAAGGATTTTCTGAGAACAGTATCAAAAAGGATCTGGTACATTTTCAATAGAATATGTAATCATATCATTTTCAAGTTTATGAAAATGGTCAGTGGTTTGACCGTAGTGGTAGAACATTTTGAATACATTTTGACCACTGCTTGGTACCATTTTCTTTGTCAGTTGATTGTAAACATGAGGACACATGAACCATTCCTTTTATAAGCTTAATCACTGAGAATACTACTGTCACCTGAATTTTCCTGAACCAAAGAGTACAAACAGTAGCTTAATGACCATTTTTACCCCAAGCTTTGACTCTTAAGTGTTTTACATTTATACTCTTTTCTTTTGACTTCAAGAGTTTTGAGATTAACACACTTTCGAGTTTTTTGTGAATTTTAGTCCAAAATCATTTTGCAGTAATGTTTTGAGAGACTTGGTCATGTTTGCACAAGTTTTTCAACCAATCTCACACTACATATGATACGGACTATGTTGACCCCTGATTTTCTTAATGTATTTTAACATAATTGATTTTGTCCTTTTGAGGAACTCAACCTGTTGTCAACACATAAGATCTGAATGACTAAAGTTTTAATTTCCCTCTTTTTATGTTATAAAAAACACTAATGTTTTATGAACATAGGTTTTTGTTAATCTGAGGTTCATACTTTAGCATTTTAATAAGGTGACATCACAATTTTCATAACAGCAATTGAAATCAATTTTGAAAATATGAAATAATCCCACAGTTTAACAGATATGTTTTCAGATCTGAAAACTATGAGTGACTTATGCATGATATCACTTGTTGTGTGAGATTTGTGTGTCATATGACATCTTGGTTGATTTACATAGTTTTTTAATAACCATTTTGATCATGATTTACTCGTTACTCTGTTTTTCAACTGAATGCAACCAACCTTAGTATCAATGAATTTTGAGCCGAACTGTTATGTCAAATTGATTGTTAGATCGAATTTGACTGTCCAAGCTCTGATACCAATTGTTAGGATCGGAGGCTCTCATGATTATGCTTGTTTGTGAGATTTGAACAAATCAAATAGATATGAGCAGTTTTAAGTGCAGCGGAAATGAATAACAAACTTTGTAAACACAATCAAGGAGAAAATAGTTTTGAGAAAGCATATGCAATTCATTTAGTCAAAGGATTTACAATAAGAATCAAATGATTACAGATATGCTTACATACTAAGCTCCCCCTCAGCCAGATGCCCCAAGGTTGGATTGTACAAGATGAAAGGATTGAATTGAGGAGAAGAACTCTCTCAAAACGAATCAAATATAACAGTACAGAGTACTGTCATATTTATAGGCAAACCAAACCACTGATGTACCTCAGCTGACGTCACCATGATAGTGACATCTAACAGCCTAACAACCTATAAACACTGGTCTATACAAAAACTACTGATGTCTAACAACTGATTGATAATAAAATACAAAACAAGTCTAACACTGTTCACGTTCCACTGTTGTAGCCTAAGCACTGATTGTTTGAACATCAGTGCTTTCTTCAAAAGGTGATCAGTCTTTGAATGAGCAGTGCTTGGGTCTTCAGCAGTACTTAAGAAGACAGCAGTAGATAGAGCTCAGTGTTTGCCTTTTAGCAGTCTCTAGTTGTTTCATCAGTGTTTGGTTCATCATTTGTTCTTCTGGGCAGTACTTAGAGTGTATCAGCAGATAGGTAACCACTGTCAAGGGGAGAGCTTAGTGAAAACGTCCGCTTATTGTTAATCCACTGTTGTGAACCGGTTTTGGCTTTCATTATTTGTTCCTCTGGTAGGGTTCAATCCCAACAAGGGTATAGGAAGTGGTGGAATGAAACAGGAAGACCTTTGAGGCGTCATATGTTAGGAGAGAGGAGAGAAAAGAGAAGGCAGAAGGCCAAGGCAAGCAGATGCAGCAGGAAGACGCGATGAAGACTATATAGGAAGGAAGACTGCAGCTACATCCAAGGGGGAGTCTGTAGGTGCAATATGTCTGTAGCTTCCGTCTGTCTCGAGTCTATATTTTGTCTTGTATGTGTCTATGTATAGTTTTGTGTGTATGTTATATTATAACTGGGAAAAACGGATCGGAAACGTATGTTGTAAAGTTCATACGGTCGGATGGCTTGGGTCATCCGAACGGATGATCATCCGGACGGATGACCCTCCGACCGGATGACATTAGTTCTCCCAAGTTCAGCTTTGCCTATAAATAGAGACCTAGGGATTCATTTGTTAGAACTTTTGGCAGTCTGTCTCTGTGGCAAAGCTCTGTCCAGCTCTCGTCGGAACCTTGTATTTTCACAATCTTTGAATGAGAATAGATGCATTAAACGTTGATTTCATTGTTGATTCATCTTTGACACTGTATATGGATTCCGCACTTCTACAGTGATCGATCCGACTTGAGTTCTTCAATCAAGAACCGACCCTCACAAAATCTAGTCATGTGACTTGCACATGAGGATAATTTTGTCAATTTACTCTCATCTCTTCATCTCTCTCTCTGAAACACCCCACCCTTATCACTACCACAACACCCACCTTCACTACCACCACCCCATAAGACTTATACCGCCACCAGACCTCTATTCCCACTGCTCACACCACCACCCCCTGCTATGCCAGCATAAAACCACCATCCACACAACCTTCACCCATCACCACCATGAATAACCACCAACCAACCCACCACCAAACCCTCACCACAACCTTCCACCTGAAACCCCTGACACAACTTCCCACCGGAAACCCCCTCTGTCTCTTCTCACCTCTCTCTCCCACCGGTGAAATCAACACAAAACCCTAGCCGTTCATGGTGATCAGCAAATTATAAAACTCACAGATCTAAGAAATTGGTGAAATTAACAAATTAAAAAAACTCACTGATGTCGTACCGTTGACTGCCGTCCATATTTTCCTGTCATTCACCACTCCACCCTTACAACCCATCTATACCCCTATTCAAGTCAGCCATCGAACAACAAAAAGTTCGAATTACAGAAGCTTGATTAAGTGATGAATGAACAACTGTGTGGATTTGAATTAGGGCTTTTTTATGTGAAGAAACGATGTCATAAAGGAGGGATTCGGATGAAGGGGTTGTTTGGCGGTGGTTGTAGATGATGAAGGGGGTGGGTTGCAGTTGGTGGTAGCTAGGACGGTGGTTGCACGGTGGTGGATGCAGTTGGTGGTGGCGGGACGGTGGTTGCTCGGTGGTGGATGCAGGGGGAGGCTGTAACGCCCTGCTTCTTCGTACTTTCCGTAATTAGAAAGTATTGTTCGTATTTCTATTTTTGGAAATCTTGTATTCTTGTTATCGTCTTTTAGTTGTAATCTTTGTATAATCCGAGACTTGGATCATAAATAAAATTTGTATTTATTTAAATTCATGTTCTACATACTTCATACATGTTCATACTTTTGGAATGACCATACATGTGATACTTTGTTCGTAAATTAATGCAAGATACGTTAAACTTACACATACTTGACTTACATGCTAAATTCATACTTATATGATACGTAATCTCGATCTTCATACTTAATCATACTTGTGTGTTACTTGTCACATGTTCTTTTGTTATTAAAACATGTTTACTTTCTTATCATCTATAAGAACATAATGCTTCTACCTTGAAACATGATAAATACACACATTTTGACTTGTAACATGTTAGGTTATACATTGAATATGTTAAATACTTAACATATGACATAAATATGTAACATTATAATGTTTAAAAAATAAAAAAAAATAAAAAGAATGGCAGCCCCTAAATCAGCGCCAAACAGCCCCATATGGCTGGGTTTTGTGGGCTTGTTTCAAGTTTAAACTCCCACTAATCTTGTCCAAAGCCCAACCCGTTGAAACTCTAACCCCTTCACTATATAATAAGCACTTCCCCACTCCTTATTCCACTTTTACAACCCTCCAAACACTTCAAAAGCCCTCCCAAACTCAGCTGACTTTCAGCATTAACATCAGGAACTTTCAGCAACAAAAAGTTAGTTTTAACTCACTTCTACTTCAATTTTCTTCTTGTTTCTTCTTTTACAACACTTGGATAACCTCTAGGAAGGTTCTCACAAGTTTGCTTGGGCAAACTAAGGTGAAACCTCACCATTTTTTTAGGTCCAAAGTGCACCTAAATTCTGCTCATTTTTTTCTTCAATTTTTGGAAGAAAACTCATGTTATTTTCATACATTCCTATGTTCTTATGCCACTAATCAAGACTATGACTATGTGTGCTTAAAAACAAGGCTGTAACATACAAATTTAGTGGTTTTAATCCTCTAAACTTTCTGTTTTTAAAAGAGTTTTAACCCACAAGTGATGAACAAGTCTTGAACTTGTGTAGGTGTGATTATTTGGATAGCTTGGGCTATCCTACTTACAAATCCACACATTACTTGATGTTTTCCTTATTAGCTAGTGTGTATTCATTTCCTTATTGTACATTCATGGCCACCCTTGTTGTCTTATGACAACTTGTGCATTGGTGAATACAAAAGAGGTTCCAAAATGGAAGATTTATCTCCCTACCTCTATGCATGACTTCTATGATAATCTTGTTATATTATTGGACTAAAACGTATAATATATTCTATATGAAATATATAATATCCATAGTAACCGAACCTTTGATGATAATCTAGTGGTTATTTGTCAAAATACTAAGTTACATCATCTAAGAAATTAGCTCTCGTTACGATTCTAATGGGTACTTTAACCCATGAAAACATTCAAACCCCTATGGGTTTCATAGTGTTAAGAACGAGTACTAGGTGCTAGCTGGTTATTTTTCTCATATGTTACTTTCCATATACTTTAAATCCCGAATTCCTACTCCTCTGCTATCATCCAAATACTCGTACACCTACGTTTTCTCGTGTAGAAGGACTTGGTGTTCCATCCTCCAACAACCAACAAACTCTCGCGAATTAACAAGTGGAAGCTTGCAAAACCGTGAGTACACTTGACCCATTTTCATTTTAACACTTTTGGGTGCAATATGTTAACCTTATCAAAAAATCACAATACTTTATTCTTTATGCAAATGCACGAAAACAATCCAAATACATGAATACTATGTTATTATACTTGATGCATATACTTGGGTGATTCTTATGTGATACAATAGTCATTAGCTTTATACGAGCCTCCATTTAACATGTATAGCGTTGTAGGATTCACGCACCACCCGTGAACGAGAGGTCATGTTAAATTTCATTTTTTATTGCGTAAACAGAAGGTTGACTAGAAATATTGCATGCCATGATATGTTGATCTTGAATAACTTAAGTTGCCATGTGGATTCGTTTTTAAACTTTTATACTTATACTTATACTTAAACTTGTGTACTCGCCTTGTGTTGAACGATATTTTGTTAACATGTTGCAGGTTGATGAGAATTGATTATGACGAAATCTAGTAGGGACTACACTAGAAACGCACTTGAAATTACTAGATTTGTTACTTTGTTTATTTGAACTTGTTGTATTGTCTTTCTTGTTGTACTTGTATTTCATGTTATAATTGACAATTTTGTTATAATATGAAATCGGTTTTGAATTAATTATTGTCACAATAGTGTTATGTGTGATGAGCAATCTATCTTCGTCCCACTCTGATGATTCCGCCATTGGTTGGGGTGTAACAGAGGCGGTAGAGAAAGGGAGTGGTAGAGAGAGAATGAGGAGTTCATATCTATATAATTAGTATATATAGAAAAAATACATCCAACAGAGGCGGTAGAGAAAGGGAGTGGTAGAGAGAGAATGAGGAGTTCATATCTATATAATTAGTATATTTAGAAAAAATACATATAAGTGTGTATGCATATATTTATAATATTTTTAAAGTTATTTTGTTTTACTTTTTTTAAATAATATTAGATGAAGGGGAGGAAAAGACATAACTACCCTCGTGTGCGTATCATGTGACCAGACTTAACAAACTTTTTAATTAATTTGGGTGTAAGTGACAAAACATGCAACAAAATTCCCTGTAAAGTGTCAAACCTATCAAAATTCGTTGAAAATGACACTGCCTAATATTTTTTTTCAAGATAAAGGACAAAACTTGTAATTTTTCCTTTTATAAATGAATAAGCATGACAATACTTAATACTTTTTGTTCATTAATTAAAAAAGCAGACATGTTCCCATGTCTGTTCATCTTGTTGGAAAAATTGGTGAAAATGAGTAGTGGTGAGCATATTCCGGGTTAACCCGAAAATAGAACCGAAAAAACAAAGCCGAACCCGATATAATACATAGGGTCGAATTTCGTTTCCTCGTTATTTGTAATTTCGGTTTTGGGTCGGTTCTCGGGACAGAACCAAAGATAACCGATAAATTAAAACCCCACCCGAAAATAATTAAATGTGAGGAAAATCCTTAAGGCCCATTTATATTTGATCAACCTTAAACATAAGGCTATTAAACATGGAAACATCATCAATGTAAGATATCATCCGGCGTTTAATTTCACCAATAACATTCTAATTCTACATATCAATTAACTTACTGCTTTAATCTTTCACCTGGTACGTCTTCTTCAAAAGTTATAAATTAGAATTCTTCCGTACATGCTCTTCTAGCCCATTAATACACACCAAATTAGGTACACATAATTATATTATTAAACCTTAATAAAGAGGTTTGCTTCACATACCTTCAAATCTAAAAGAAATGAAACGAGTTTGGTGTAGTTTGGAACAAAATAGATCGATTTTGGTGTTAAAATCGGGTTCGATTTTTGGTGAAAACCGACCTACCCGAATGATGCTGGAACCGATACTCGAGTTCTTCTTTAGGGCCGATATTTTGTTCTTTAATTTCATTAGCCTCGGTTTTCGGGTCAGGTAGGTTAATTGTCGGTTCGGTTCCTGGACTTTGATCACCCCTAAAATGAGATTATTTTCACCAAGTGTTATGTGTATTTTTCCCAAAGGTTGGAGAAATATATATTTATTTTAATCTTCCTTATTGTCTCACACAACCCTACTCTAGTGGGTTCGCACCCTTAACTTGCACGTGGGTGGCATAAGCATACTGTGGGGCTTTGATGGCGTACTTTGCACTTCACCCACTCGCATGACTGCGAGCCGCCTTTGTATTCTTTAAGGTTGGTTCGAGAGACCTGGTTCAGGTCAGAATGCCTAGGTCGTGTCAATGAACCGGGTCAGAATCATGATAACGTCAACATCATTTGGTGACCTCATCAACTGCTGGAGCCCAACGGTGGTTCAGGTCAACACCTGTTGGTTTGAGCCACCAGCAGCTTGCTTGCTAGCTGTTTAGACCAGTCGTTTGTTGGGCAGTTGTTTGAACTAGCTATTTAGCGAAACAACTATTCCACACAAGTTAGTTGTTTCGTTCAATCTGTTTTGAACAACAGTAGTTTCGAGCAGCAACTGTTTCGCATTAATGGAGCTGAAAGAGTAGATAGCTTCTATTCAACACAATTAAACAGAACAATTCGCATTGAAAATTAAGCAGAACTCGCGTTGAATGACATTCAACAACTATTAATTTTTTGTTTAGTTATTGGCAGGCCTATTTCGACTCAACTCCACTGTATATATGCTAAGGGTTCCTTGGTTTGAAAACACACCTTGTGACACTAATATCTCTAAAATCGATTCTAACTCTTTCTATCTTTTGTGATCTTTCATATCAGGTATATCTTCGAGTTTTCGAGGTCTACTATGACAATTCAACTGCTTAGGTTGTTGTGTGGAAACAAACGAGTTCTCTTGGGAAACTCAGAATTTGTTTTAAGGGGCCCACATGTCTAACACGATGCTCAGCCAAGAACTTTCCTGTTTAGTATCTTGTTCTTGTTTTTGTTATTTTTTCAGCTCTAATAGTCCTGTAATTTACCGTTTAATAAAAGTGTTTTATTTATTTTATACGCGAACGGTTCATACACGTCTGTATCAAGTTTGGTAATGCCCGTACTTGTCTTGTTCGTTTACATTAAGTCCGTGAAAGTTTACTATTTTTTCATTTATTAATGTTTGTTAGCGTGTGTGCGTGTATGCACATATATATGTGTATATGTGTATACATGTGTATATATATTTGTATTTGTGTATTTAATTTTAGTAAACTTTAATTAGAAAAATTATCAACTCCATACAGATGCTCCATACAGATAAAGAAATCAGACAAGATTCACTTTAAAGTTTCTATTAAAAATGATTAATTGGAAAAAAAGAGTAAATTATGTAGATCGGAAACAAAGCATGTGCATTTAGATGACTTTAATTTCATTATTTGGCCACTTTGTAATATGATTTTACTTGACACTGATTAGAGACTTTGACTTTGACTTTAATTTGTTGATTCAAAGTATCAAACTAAACAAGATATTGAGCAACCGTAACTTGCTAGAACTCATTATAATTATTTATTCTCTATAGTTTTAAGAAAAAAGACATAAAATAAATTCCAACAAAAACCATAATTTGGTTTAAATAGATGAAATAAGTAGGATTAACAATTTAGCTAGTTTGACGAGCAAGTATTTTTACATGAAAAACAATAATTTATGGGTCAAGCCAAACCATAAACCAAACCGTATTAATTTATTGATCAAGTCAATTAATGATACCAAAACCGTATTAATGAGCTGTTTGGTTTGATTTTAGTTTTTTTTTTTTATTCAGCGGCTTCACATTTTTTGGAACGACTACATTAATTTATAAAAACTAGCTAAGCTAGCAAAAGAGACACAAACGTTACATTACAAGGAGATGATTTTGAATCCATGACACCCAAGAAACGACTATATCTTTCTGTTCTTACTACTGTACCACCAATACGAATAATTCAGCCGCTTCACTTTGATTTACACATATGTCAATTCCATTCCAGATTCAATCTCCAAATAGCTATAGCAGTCCGTAAACAAACCATGTTACAATAGCAAACTTTATACACGTACATAATTTGTTTCCATATATTTCTGGAAGTAATATATGATTTATCTACTTATAATAAAAAAAACATATAATTTAAGAAAAAAAGTATTAAATAAAAGAAAAACTGTAGGCAGATTTAGAAACCAAAGGTGGGCATGTTCCTTGGTTGTAGTCTTTTCACATCATATCTTCATTGTCGTGCTCCCTAAACCACCAAATAACTTTAACATCACATCTTACTTTCTAGTCATATTTTATAGAGTAAACTGCAATTTTACACCCAGTAGTTAAGGGTGATTGGCACCCTTACCCCCCCTAAGGAAATAATTGCAATTTTACCCCCTACTGTTTGCTGTTATGTTACAACCTTACCCCCCGGCCTCAAATTTGTTGACTAATCTGTTGACTATAACTTGAAATGACTATAATGCCCTTTCATATTACCCCTGTGTTTTTGTGCACTCTGTGATATTACCTCCTGCCACCACTGCCACCGCCATTCACCACCACAACCACCATTGCCACCTCCAGCCACCACCACAACTCAATATCCCTTTCATATATAACACCACCACTTCCGTCATCGGAAACCTGCAACTCCGGTCATCTTCTCCAACGACTGCCACCACTGCCACCTCTGCCACCTCCAGCCACCACCACAACCACCACTGCCACCTCCAGCCAAACCGAAGCTGCTTCATATCACTTTTCTTTTAATAAAATAACAGGACAGAAGCAATTTGCTCTAAAATTGCAGATCCTTCAAGTTTGCAAGGTCAGTTCTTAGTTTAATTATATATCAAGTGATTTATAAATCTTCAAGGCGATATGTCGAGGTACCAGGTTTGTGCGATTTGAGGTGCAATCGAGAGGCTAAGGTCATGATTTTCTGCTTTTCTTCTGCAAACTGCGTTCCAATTTCGATTTTTATTTAGGTTTCAAAGCTTTAAAATACTTAATGGTTAATTTCTTATGAAGTTGTATGCTTAACATGTACTAGGTTTCCTCATCGATGATTTGGGTATAATTTTATGATTTAAAGATGCAAGGTCAAAGAATGGATACAGTTCCGATGTCTTTGTAAGTGATATCTTTGTTTTTTTATCAAGTGATTCTCATGAATTCATATGGTATATTTTGATGTCCTTTTTTGGTAAACATTTACGGTTCAGAAGTTGAAGAAGAGGGTGAGATAGTTTTCTATTCTACAAAGTCACAGACTCATAGCTATTAAATTATTCATGTGGTAAGGTCTCTATATTTTGAAATACTTGATTCTAATTTCTACATGGTCAATTTTGGTTCGAATAGTTCTATCTGTTATTCTATTTTCGTTGTACACTTGATGAATTTTGCTCAAATCTAGCATGAAGTTGGCAGATCCATCATTTAATTGTAGCACTTGAATGTTGAAAAGCTAAAGAAGATGGCTGGTGATGCTCGCACGGGCGTGAAGGGTAGCATGAGAAGGAATGTTCTTTATAATAAATATAGTTTTAAGTGAAAGGTGAAAGAAGAGAGATTTGGTTATGAACGTGTGAAGTCAATTGTGTTAAAGTCGAGATGAAAAAAATTCACCAGACATCAGCTTTCTTCTGAATTTGCTTAACAAGAGGACCCAAATATTAAATTCTCTATTGTTGTATCCGTACCTATTGGCAACTTTACTGGAGTGTTGTTACTTCTAGTAGCATTGGTCAACAAGCCGGTTTACCAGCAAGTCAAATGGGTCAATATGGGATCAATGTGGTGGTTCAAGGCATGGTGTTAGCTGCAACAGTTGTGGTGGTATGGGTCATGGATCTATGAATTGTCCATGTGCTGTAAATGGACTAGTGTGAGTAATGTCTATAGCTTATGGTGGTGGAGATTTGCCACCTGGAAGATATGGGAGTGCATCTGATCAATATGTTGGTGGTTGTTGACTATGAGGTTTAAACTCACACACCTCACATTACACACACTAATAATGTAAACACTGCTTTATTAGTGAACTTGTACTCATATAAACACAGGGTGGTTGTGGTGGTGAATGGCGGTGGCAGTGGGTAATATCACAGAGTGCACAAAAACAAAGGGGATAATATGAAAGGGCATTATAGTCATTTCAAGTTATAGTCAACATATTAGTCAACAAATTTGAGGCCGGGGGGTAAGGTTGCAACATAATAGCAAACAGTGGGGGGTAAAATTGCAATTATTTCCTTAGGGGGGTAAGGGTGCCAATCACCCCTAACCACAGGGTGTAAAATTGCAGTTTACTCTATTTTATAATATGGTAGTTATGACAGCTTCGTATTCAAATAATTTCAAGGGAAAACAATAGCACGTAGGATAAGGTTTACAACAGCATTAACACTCATGCAAAATATAATCTATTGAAATATAGGTAAACCTTACTTCATTCCACAAGACACTTTCTAGTAAGATCCTCAACTACAAAACGAGACAATGTGGTAAGAGCAAACCTTATCTCTATGATTAAAAATCGAGCTTATAACTTATTATTTTGTTTATTGATTATTTTATACGATCAAACTGGTTTCAAACTTTATTGATTTTTTTATCCGATCAAATTGGTTTCAAACCATTTGATCGTTTAGTTATTGGAATTAATTAATTTGGTTAAATATTAGTTCTAGACATGGGTCATTTCAAAGTTCGTAAATTCAATAATGTTTTGGCTTCGAAAAAAAAAGGTCTTTTGATTTATAACTGGTAATGATGGGGCAAGTAAAGTAATATTTACAAAAAAAGAATAATAATAAAAAAAATTGACAAAGTCTTTCTTGACATAATATATTATTTATAAAACTTAGAAAATAGAAGGTTGATAGTGGCCATATTTTTTATCTATACACATAAAACTATAACTCTGAACCTCAAACTAGTTTTTCTCAATTGATTAGCTTGTTTTGGTTTGATTTTTTATTTATTTGATTATGATTCGATTATTCAGTTTTTCAATTCGAGCTTATTGCAAAAGATAATGAAAAAAAAAAAGACAAGAATCTATATTATATAGAAATTGCATAGAAAAGTTGTGCATATGAATATTTCAACTTTTTTTTAAGAATCTCACAAAACTCACTCTGTTCGGCTTATGTCTAAGTTCGACTTCTCGACCGCCATAAAACCGTGCCCCCCTAATGCGCGGCAGCCGGATGGAATCCGTAAACCCTCGCCCCCATCAGGTTCGAATTCGAGATTAAAGCCCTGATTCGTCCCACCCAAATGATTATTTTAACTTAACCATTGATTTCTCAATTGATTCGCTTTATTTACTTGATGATGACTCAATCATTTAGTTTTTCTATTTGAGCTAATTATATCTACTATCTATACTTTCTATAAAAGGAGAAATCTCAATGACATAAGAAAAGCTGATGTGTCAGCAAGAGAGGCTGTCCAACAATGATTTTCTTATGTCATTACTGCATCATAAACCTTAATATATAAAATCACTTTAATTTTCAAAGGTCTGGCCCACATCTATACTTTCAAAGGTCTGTCCGTTATTAAAAATTGAAACATCTGCTCATATACAAAAGGGCAGCTGTTTATACACACTTCAAACCTCTGCCCATAACTTCTACCCATATTCAAAATTTAAAATCCTGGCTCCAAATTCAAAATTCAAACTACATATAAATCTGGCTCCCTATAAATAACATATATGAATTTGGATCCACAATCAAATTTCAATTTATCTCTCTCACTCGTATTTGCGATTATATCTCTCTCACTCAAATGCATAGCTCTCGTGATTGAGCCGGTTAATTTCCGATTACAGTTCTTTGTTCGAACATTTGTTGACTCTGTTTACACATTATCCTTCCAGTATCATTGTTCCAATATCATTGTTCCAACATCGTTGTTTCAATGAGCTCTGTTGAAACACATCAATGTTTCACCTCAGCTTTTCTTATGTCACTTGGTTTTCTCTTTTTATAGAAAGTATAGATAGATTGTTGCAGAATGCAGAATTTCCATATTCAGTCTGTTCATCTTCGATTACAGCTTTCTGTGCTTCACATGATTTTTCCAACATCATCGTTGAGAGTATGTTTTTTTCTGTAATTTGAATCTTAAATTTTGAGTTTATCTATTCTAATTCTCGCTTTATCTTTCAGCCTAATCAGAGTTGTTTTAGATTCAAACAATCAGTTGCGGTTATTTTAGTTTTGTGGATTCTTTTAAACTGTTGATATATGTTGAAAATTTTTATTTTAGAGTGTTGATATATTTTAGCTTTGTTTTTTTGGAGCGAGCAGTGGGAAATTCTTCTGCACTGTTCTTGAAGTCTGATGTAGGAGAGTGGAGGGCTGAATGAAGCAATCCGATGCTGCTCCAGGTTTTCTTGTATTTATTATCACCGATGATGTCGAATTTATATATTAGTTCTTCATTAGGCCAGTTGTGTTCCAACAATCTATCTATTTAAGAGGACAGGTTTTTAAAACACAATTGTTGATGTTTTGAATCAGTCTAATCATCAGCTTTTGGACTCTTAGCTATTTCACTATATAATATGATTGTCAGTCCACCTGTTTTTCATCACATTTTACTACTATAATATCCTTCTTTTACATCAAAGTTGAAGAAATATACAAGTTAAAATGTCATCATACCCTTCTGTAGACTCTGATGATTTAAAGGGCAGCTTTATTAACCAAGTTGAGGATCAGGTATATGAGGATGGGGCTACTCTTCAAGAGCTGAAAAGGTGTTTAGATAGACTGCATCTTGGACTGTTTACGAGAGACCAGGTGTCCAGAAATTTGGAATTTGGTGTTTTGTGTTTTCAGTAATATAGAGTGCAGTGATAGAGACTTGGAGTTCATGGCGATGCTTAAAGATATACATAGAGAGGTTCAGTACTCAACGGAGTTGAAGCTAAAATTTCTTAATTTTTTCTGTTAGATTATTAAATTTCGTTGTTCAGTACTCGATGTAATTGTTGATCTATCCTCATATGTCATACATAAATTTTAATTCTATTAATCTTTGTGGAGCATTTTATTTTTACTAATTTTAGCATCAACAGTTGTTAGAGTTGATATCAATCTATTGTAAAGGTCTGTTAAAGTTAAATTTTTCCAAAAGAGAACAATTGCTTGAAATCATCGTCTGCTGATGATGAAAGCATTATAATGTCTTCAGGACATCAAAAGTCCATTCTTAAAAAATAGGTATTTTTAAAAAAATTGTCAAAAATATTTAAAAGTCTGTTGAAAACAACTGTTTTTTTAAACATCTGTTTGGCTAAAAATTCATCCACTACTGAAAGGTATTGCATGTTCTCATAACTTCTGTTTTAGGTAATGACTGTTGCCAACGTCTGTTATTGCCCAACAGCGGTTTCCAAAGAACTGTCATCCATTAACACAACACAAGTTCTGAGGTGGGCAGTTGTTAGAGTTGATATCTTCCATTGTAAAGGTATATTAAAGTTAAATTTTGCCAAAAGAGAACAGCTGCTTGAAATCATCGTATGCTGATGATGAAAGCATTATAATGTCTTCAGAACATCAAAAGTCCATTCTTAAAAATTAGCTATTTTAAAAAAAAACTGACAAAAATCTTTAAAGGTCTGTTGAAAACAACTGTTTTTTAAACATCTGTTTTGCTAAAGATTCATCCACTGCTGAAAGTTATTGTCTGTTCTCGTAATTTCTGTTTTAGGTAGTGACTGTTGCCAACATCTGTTATTGCCCAACAGCGGTTTCCAAAGAACTGTCATCCATTAACATAACACAAGTTCTGAGGTGGGCAGTTGTTAGAGTTGATATCTTCAATTGTAAAGGTTTGTTAAAGTTAAATTTTGCCAAAAGAGAACAACTGCTTGAAATAATCGTCTGCTGATGATGAAAGCATTATAATGTCTTCAGAACATCAAAAGTCCATTCTTAAAAAATAGCTATTTTAAAAAAATTGACAAAAATCTTTAAAGGTCTGTTGAAAACAACTATTTTTTAAACATTAAAGATTCATCCACTGCTGAAAGGTATTGTTTGTTCTCATAATTTCTGTTTTATGTAACGACTGTTGAGTTGGTCAGCCAAAGACATAAGAAAAGCTGGTGTGTCAGCCAGAGAGGCTGTCCAACAATGTGTTAGGATCTGAGTTTCTTAGATTGTGTTTGTTTGAATTAATTGATGTAAAATGAAATAACAGGGATGTAGTAATTGCAGCGGAAATAATAATCAAACTGTGTAAACACAATCACGGAAGAAAAGTTTAAGCAAACATGCTTTCTATTGAATTAAATGATTGTATTTAATTACAATAATCAAAACAAATGCATGCATGCACAAGACTCCCCCTCAGCCTGAGCTCAGTGATTTGTTCGTACAGAATGACTTGTGAAGAAAGAGTTAATGGAACAGTACAGAGTACTGTTCTATTTATAGTATAGACAAACCACTGAGCATCTTTTCCTGACGTCACCATGAAAGTGGCATCTAACCTCCTAACAAACTCTAAACACTGTTACATACAACCACTGATTACATTAGACACTGATTACATAAACTACTGATTCTACATTCCACTGTTGTAGTCTAAACACTGATGTTGAGCATCAGTGCTTTCTTCAAAGGATGATCAATTCTTTGAATGGGCAGTGCTTTGGTCTTCAACAGTGCTTGGGAGACATCAGTAGATTGAGCTTCAGTCTTTATTCTTCATCAGCAGTTTGACTTAACAGGAGTTGAGATGATCAGTGCTTTGGAGTCTATCAGTTGTTAGTAAACCACTGTCAAGGGGAAAGTCTTTGTACAAGCTCTGCTTATGATGATACACTGTTCTGAACCAGTTTTGGCTTTCTTTATCATCTGTTCTTTCTGGGTTTGAGTGCATGAACCAACAATCTCCCCCTAGAACAGATGATGCCAAAACACTTCATTATTCAAGATCTTTATTGTCTCATCAACATTTCCCTAACTTGCCCCTTGAATTGTAATTCAAAGTTCAGGGAATCTTCATCATCCTCATCCCTGCAAAGTTGAAGCTCTAAAAGATCTTGAAGGTCAGCTACACTCAGGCTTAGTGCATCCTCCCTTGATATGTGCTTAACTTCTCCACTGGACTTGAGCAAGGTCAATACGTGGGTCTTTTGATCAGACTTCCACTTTAGTATTTTTGAGTTCAGTGGGTTTCTTGGGAGAGTTTTTATTTTTGATGAGCTTGGTGATGGAGGCCTGCTCATGAGTCTTTTAGCAATTTCCTGTAACTTTGCTGAGTCAAGATCATCTTCAATCATTCTTTTGATGGCCTCTTTCATATAGACAGCTTCACTTTGTGCATCTTCTTCATCAGTCTGTTTTTGCCTCTTCCTTTGATTCAAAGCAATGATGGAAGTGTCAGATGATGTGAACAATGTTTTTAAAGAGAGGCCTGCTGCTGAGACTCATCAGTTTTCTTGATTCTATATGCTGGTTTCTTTGGAACTTTAGGATCTATCTCTCTTAGTTTTTCCAGCTTCTCTTACACCATGTCAGTGTACTGTCTTGACCATTTTGATATGGCTTTTTCTGTACCAAATTTGGCTGCAACCAACTCTTGCTTCTTTCTTTTGTATTCCAAGGTAAGATCTGCAATTGTCTTTTTGTACTTATTCCAATCTGGTGCAGATCTTTTCATACCTGGATCATTTCTTACCCTTTTAATTCTGTTTGCTTCACCTTTTAGTGCAATGAGTGGCCAGTCTTTAAATTGCTAAACATTGACAGGATAGAATTTGTCTCTCATGATTAGCTCTAAGAGGTCTTTTCTCTTCTCCTTTGTAGGTCAGCATTTGGTGGTAAGTTAGACATCTCTTTGCTTAAGTCTCTTGCATAATCTTCCAGTTTCTTGACTTTGCTAAGTAGATGTTGCATTCGACTTGAGATGCTACTATCATTCTCCCCTTGACCTTCATACTTGGCCTGTAATTCAGCTAGCCTTGCTTTGAGTTTTAAATACTCATCCAAGTTATTTGGAGGTCTATAACCACAGAGAGAAGGAAATTTTCTTTTTGCAGGATCATCCACTGTATAGAATTGCCTAATTTCATTTTTGACTGCATGCAATTTCAGGGGATAATCTACTGCTAATGGAACAACTCTATTAGGATCATGTCCTTCAAGTGTTTTTGGGTCAGTGATTGGGTTTGCTAATGATGGAGGAATGAATGGTTGAAGTTTGATTTGATTGAAGGGTGCAGATGATATAGGAGTAGGTGCTGGTATGTCATCATCATGCACCTGAAACTCCCTTTTTCTGGTGTAAACCTTTTTAGGAGAAGGGATTTTTGGTTGGGATTTTAGAACAGAAATGATTAAGGCTTGGGAATGAATATTGGAAGTAGTGGGTGGCTGACTAACAGCTGTTGAAACAACTGGTGTTTCAACCACAGTTTTCATAACAACTGTTGAAGTGTCAACTGTTGTCTTCTGCTTTTTAGCAGGTGGTTTTTATGGTGGAGGTGTAGTTTTAGGTGTGTCAGTGGTTGGTGAGGAAGGTTTGGTTTTTGGCCTGTTAGTGGGTGGTTTTTGTGGTGGTGGTGGTGGTTTGGGTGTATCAGTGGTTGACTTTGGTGGTGAGGGTGATTTTGGATATGTGGCTAGTGGTGGTTTGTTGTGTTTGTGGGATTTACTTCTTTTTGAAGTGCCAAGATCCTTTGTCTTCATTTCCCATTCCTTCAATTCCTTTTGTTCCTTTTTCCACTGCCTTTCCTTGGTTTTATTCTGATTTTCAATTGTCCTTCTGTTTTTCTCCACTTCATCTGCAAGAATATTTAGGGTTTCATCAACTCCCTTTTTCTTTTCTTTAACTGGTGTTTCAGCAGTGGTTTCAGAAGACTTTTTCTCTTTCTCAGACTCTGGCTTTTGATTTGGCTTCCTTGGAATAGGCCTGCCAAACTTTTTCATATCATGTTTCTCCCCCTTTTTGGCATCATCATCTTGATCATCATCTTTGTAGATAGATGCAGGGGCAGTGCCAGTGATTTTAATTAAGGCCTCTTTGATGGCTCTAATGTCAGCCTGAGTGTCCTTATATCTTGCATCAACCATGTTTCTGAGGATTGCCATTTGGTGGTTGTGCTGAGTTTCTGCAAGTTCCCTTTGAGCTTTAATGATAGGTTGAACTGCATTCCATATCTCTTGGGAATAATGTTGTGGAGTGGGTTGACTTTTGGAAGCTTCAACCAGAAACTCAATTGATGTATGCATTTTTGTAACCACTATTTCTAAAGTAGAAAGCCTCTCCGTCAAATCCTGATATCTTAAACCATCACCCAAGTTAATGGGATCATCTGATTTCCCACCAGCAGTGGTTGTATCAGCTGTTGGACCAGGAGAATTCTCTAATGGTTCATCAGCTGATGCCCCCTTTTCTTGGTACTGGGGACTTCTTTCTTCAGCAGTGGTTACCTTAGTAATTTCACAAGTGGTTAGCTTGAACACACAAGTGGATACCTTGGTTCCCAAAGAAGAAATTGCCTTCAAGGGAGTCTGACTTATGAAACTACTGTCCAAGTGTAAATCAGTGGATTCAACACCTGTAATAGCTTCTCCACTTGAACTACTAACAGGAATTTCAAGAAACTCATGTAGTGTAACCTCCTCAACTGTTTGTGGGATAACCAATTGAGTTGTTTCAGACACAACCATTATTGTGGTTATACTCTCAGCGATGTGTTGGTGAGAGGGGCTGCTTTGTGTCTGAAGCTCAATGGCATCAAACAAAGGTATGATGGATGGTGGTAATTGTGATGAGGGGATAGGAGTTGAAAGAGAATTTGCCCAGGGAGAATGGCTGTTAAACATATCCTCAAGTGAGGTATATGCTTCATTTTGTGGTGTCCCTGTGCCTACAACCTGTTCCTTTTGTGAGGAAGCAGGAGGAGTTGAGGCTTTGGGTGGAGATTTTTCCAACTATTGTGAGGAAGTAGCAACAGTGATTGTTTGTGACATTTGTGATGTCACTGGATTAACATCTGTGATCTCATCTTCCAGAAGGTCCTTTTTAGTGGGTTTGGGGGGCTTTTTTGGATATTTTCTTTTTGGTCTTTTTGGGAGTTTTTGGTGGGGGTTGCACAGCAGTGGTTGTGCTGCTGTGGTCACCAAGAGCAGTGGGCTCAACAGCAGAAACCTGAGGAGCAGACGTGGACGCATCCAAAGTTGGCTTAGGTTCCTCTGTTTGTGTTTTAGAAGATTTTGACTCTAACAGCCTCGTAAAAGTTTCAGAAGAAAGGCTATTTATTTGACAAGAAGCACCTTGGATAAGCACTTGTGCACTATCCTTTGGGATTTTCTTTTGTAAGTAATAGCTTAAAACCTTGGAAACATCAGAAATGGTTTTTTATTTTCTTTTATGTTATTTACATTTTTAACCAAGTCATTGAAAATCTCTTGGGATTAAGTGAAATCAACTTCTGCCATGATAGCATATCCCAAGTATTGGATTTTCAATGGAATTTCATTGAAAGCTGTGGTTTTGTTTGAAACACACATGAGCAAGGTATGGAATGAAAATTCATGGAAGGTGGGAAATCTCCCTTTTGCAAAGTAGCGTTAGTCATTTGTCCCACATACCCTCTTTCGATCAAATCTGTTTGATACTCATCTTTAGGAAAAGAATTTTTACCCCTATGATCGTTCATCTCAAAAACCTCAGATATGGTTTGTGGTGTGATTGAAACAAGAATTTCACCTACTTTTGATGTAATAGCCCAAGGCTTTTTGTCTTGGATTTCCAATGCTGCATTTTTCCAAAAATCTCGTAGGGTTTCTTGATAGATGGGTGCGTTGCAGGTCAACAAAGTTTTGTACTTTGAAGATGAAAGAGCATCGATGATTGAGTGGAAATCTGTGTTTTTACTTGTTTTCTCAAGTGTGCACAGATAATTATGAGGGTTTTTGAGTGTAAGAGCCATGGTGATTCAGAGAAATTTGTGAATTAGAGAAGAAGAATGGAAGATGGAAACCGTTTTTGAAGGAATTTTGAATTCGGTACGGCAATGTAACCTCTGATTAGGGTTTTAATCGGGGTTTTATAAAGTGAAAAGTGAATGCTGACGTGGCAGCGGTTACAAAGATCGGACGGCTAAGAACTGTCCACGTGACAACCTCTGATGAAAATGGATGACAGTTGTTTGGGGAAACCATTGATGGACAATATCAGTGGATGTCAATAAAGATGTGAGCAGTGGTTGTTTCTCACTATCAGTGGATAGCAAACAATGATTGAAACACTGATGTTTGGTCAATCAGTGGTCAACATGAAGAATGAAGAAACAGAGGTTGTCTTTTAGCAGTGGATAACTTTCAACAATCAGATGTTTGAACCAATAAGTGGTTGTAACATACTTTTTAGGATTTAATGAAAAACTTTCATTTTTAACTATTTTTAAGGATGGATTTTTGATTTTCTGAAAAGATTTTAATGCTTTATTCATAGAAAAAACAGGATTTTTCCTTTTATTCCATGTTTAGCATGCCAATTCTAGAGATCAAGCTTTCAAAGGTGGATGTGTCTAATGCTTTTGTTAGCACATCTGCCAATTGATCCTTAGTTGGAACATGATGCAGAGAAATCAAACCTTTTTCATAGCAATCCCTCACAAAGTGATGTCTGATATCAATGTGCTTGGTGGTTGAATGTGAAACTGGATTTTTGATGATATTTTCAGCTGCTTGACTGTCCAACATGAGAGGTGTCTTTAAAGCAGTTATACCAAAATCCAGCAGTTGATTTTGAAGCCATAACAGTTGGGCTGTGCAGCTTGCAGCAGCAATATATTATGCCTCGGCAGTGGATGTTGAAACAGCTGCTTGCTTTTTGCTTTGCCAAGACACCAAGAAATTGCCGAGGAATTAACACTCTCATAAAGTTGACTTCCTTATTGTGTTACATCCAGCAAAGTCACTATCTGAGAAACCTGAAAGCTTGATATTTCCATCAGTTGGATACCAGATACCAAGTGTGGGAGCACCTTCTATGTATCTGAATATCCTTTTTACGACAATAAGGTTTGACTTTCTAGGGGCTGATTGGGATCTTGCACAAACACATGTTGCAAACATGATGTCTGGCCTAGATGCAGTTAGGTACAATTAAGACCCAATCATGCTTCTATAAAGAGTTTGATCAACCAAATCATCCTTTTCATCATACATGACTATCTTAGTGGTTGCCATGGGTGTACTACATGGTTTGCAATCATTCATCTCAAATTTGTTCAAAAGTTCTTTAGCATATTTGCTTTGATGAATGAAAGTACCATTTTGTAGTTGCTTTACTTGGAGACCAAGAAAACACTGTAGTTCACCCATTACACTCATCTCAAATTCAGTTGTCATGAGTCTCCTGAACTCTTCACACATTTTGGTACATGTGCTTCCAAAAATGATGTCATCCACATAAATCTGGACAATCATCAAATCTTTTCCTTTCCATTTTAAAAACAGTGTTTTGTCAATTTTGCCTCTTGTGAAGCCAATAGAGATTAGGAAAGTGGATAGAGTTTCATACTAGGCTCTAGGTGCTTGTTTTAGGCCATACAAAGCTTTATTTAGCTTGTAGACATGATTTGGATTAAATGGATCCTCAAAACCAGGAGGTTGACAAACATATACCTCTTCTTGAATCTTATCATAGAGAAAAGCACATTTGATATCCATTTGAAACACCTTTATGTTGTGATTGACAGCAAAGGCCAGGAACAGTTTGATAGCTTCCAATCTTGCTACAGGGGCAAAAGTTTCATCATAATCAATGCCCTCTTCCTATCTGAAACCTTAAACCACAAGCCTAGCTTTATTCTTGACAACAATGCCCCTTTTATCAGTTTTATTTTTGAAGACCCACTTTGTGCCAATAGGACTCCCACCCTCTGGCAGTGATACAAGTTCCCATACTTGTTGTCTTTTAAACTGCTGGAGCTCTTCCTGCATGGCTTCTACCCAACTGTTGTCTTTCAGTGCCTCTTGGTACTTGACTGGTTGATGGAGAGATAGAAAGCCAGCAAAAAGATAAATGTTTTGGGATTGACTTCTGGTGAGAACCCCTTCATTGATGTTGCCAATGATTTGATCTGGTGGATGGGACTTCAAGAAGATTAGATCTCCCTGGTATCGAACAATGCCATTAAATGGTGAAGGCTGCAGATGTGAATCATCTGAGCTAACATCTGTTGGTGACTTTGATGATCCAACATCTGTTTGAAATGGAGGTGGAGGGATAGGAGGAATTGGTGTGACACAATGTTGATTTTTATCCACTGTTGGTAGATTTTTATCAACAGTGGTTGGGGATATGATGACAGAGGTTGAAGGGCTACTTTGGTCAACAACTGTTGATGTAGCAGTGGTTGAGCTTTGACAGCTGTTTTGAACATTTGCTACTCTGATGATGGATTTGAATTTTTGGTGTGGAATTACAACTTCATATCCATTGTCTGGTGGTGGTGATTGTGGTGTACCTGCATGGTTAGTCTTAACACTAGTCCTTGTGTTAAACACTTTGTAGGCCTTGGCAGTGGTTGAGTATCCCAGATGATTACCACAATCTACTTTGGCTGCAAATTTTGAAATTGAATCTTTTAAGTTTAAAATGAAACTTGGGCAGCCAAAGACTTTAAAGTATGAGATTATTGGTTTAATTTTATACAGAATTTCATAGGCAGTCTTTTGGTGCCTGGGGTTGATCAAAACTCTGTTCTGGACATAGCAGGCAGTGTTTACAGCCTCTGCCCAGAAAGTTAATGCCAAACCTGAATCTGCAAGCATGGTTCTGGCTGCTTCAATTAAAGTTTTGTTCTTCCTTTCAACCACCCCATTTTGTTCTGGTGTTCTTGGGATGCTGTACTGCCTTACAATCCCTTTTGACACACAAAACTCATCCAACTCCCTATTTCTGAATTATGTGCCATTGTCACTCCTAAAGACTTTTACTGGCAGGTCAAATTGCTTTTCAACCTGTTTGACAAAATCTTGCAAAATGCATGCAGTCTCATCTGTAGAATGTAAGAAATAAGTCCATGTAAACCTAGAAAAATCATCTACAATTACCAAATAGTATCTTTTCTTTTTAAGGCTCATGATTTTACTGGGCCAAACAAGTCCATGTGCAACATTTGCAAACACTTGGTTGTTTTGGACTCTTCAATGGACTTAAATGAGCTTTTATGTTGTTTACCTTTTAAACATGAAACACAATGCTCAGGATAGGTGAACAATTTTTGTGGAAGACCTCTTACAAGGCCCTGTTTTGACAAAGCAGTGATTGTCTTGAGATTTGTGTGCCCCAATCTTCTGTGCCATAATTTTGTCTCTTTGTTAGAGGCAGCTGAGAACAGACAGGCATTAGTCATAGAACTCTCTTTTGACAAATCAACTACATAAACATTGCCACTTCTTTGAGTAACAAGTTGGGTTTCCATTGGCTATTATTTCTTCAATCTTTTTGACCATTTCTGGTCCAACAATTTTGCAAGTCTCCTTAGTAAAGAATGACCCATAGCCTTTGTCACTCACTCATTTGTGACACGAAGGAGGTTGAATTTCAAATTATCCATCAAATTAACATTTTCAAACTTGACTTTTCCAGACTGAACGGTTCCAGACCCCAAAACCTTACCCTTAGAATTGTTACCAAAAGATATATCACCCCCTCCATGAGTTTTGAATTCTTTGAGTAGGGCTCTACATCCAGTCATGTGCCTAGAGCCTCCACTATCTACATACCAAAGACTATCTAAGCATGCAGAAGCTTCCTGCACATCAAGTAAACAATTAGTTCAGGAGGGTCTCCAAAGCCAATAAGACTTTGGATGGGGTTACAACAGTGTTAGTGTCAAG
This sequence comes from Helianthus tuberosus, assembly GCA_030545235.1. Classification (NCBI taxonomy): domain Eukaryota; kingdom Viridiplantae; phylum Streptophyta; class Magnoliopsida; order Asterales; family Asteraceae; genus Helianthus; species Helianthus tuberosus. The sequence goes on from CM060381.1 coordinate 169,516,262, forward strand.
TCCAGGAACATGGACAGTGATTAGATCAGGGGATTGAACAGATTTTGAAACTTGTTTCTCTAACCATAGTAGTGGATCATTTCCTGTCAGATGTTGAAACCCATAAGGATGCCTATTCACTTTTGATTTAGGGGGCCTTTTGTAGGCCTCATAAACATGTGGGACCCTTTGGTATGGTGGTTTGACCTTTCCCTCTTTGGAATTGGTTGGCAGGTGGTGCATTTGTCACTTGCACATCTCTTGGAGCAGTTTTTTTGTTCAACTTTTTTGTAACAGTTGTTTGGACAGATACAAATGGTTGTTATTTCATGACATGTTGTTTTGATGAACTCATGGGTGTTTTTGAAGTGTACTCATTTCTTTTGACATCAAAGGTTTTGAGACACACACACTCCTAAGTGACATGGTTGGTTTTACCACAGACAGAACTGCTGTTTGAAGGCTTAATTATGCTTGTTTTGTTAATGTCATAGGCTTTTAAATGAAACCAATCTTTTGTTGAATGATTTTTCTTTTCACAAAAGTGACAAAACAAGTTTTTAACTTTTTCTCTCTTTTTCTTTTTTTTTTTCAGACTCCTTTGCAACAGAGTTTTGAACCACTGTTGGGGTGTCCTTAAGAAGAATTACCTTGGCCTTTGGTGCTTTCACACCTGCCACTATGGAAAAATCCATGGGTTTGAAATTCTCAAGGATGTCACACTCATCTGACCAAGTGAGTTTGAATTGGTATTTTTCAAGCTCCTCAAAAGTTGAGGACCCCTCTGGTCTTTCAAGAGTGATTTTGTTACCATTTTTATCAGTTATTTTATTTCTTGACCATCCTTGTTTCTTGGTATTATCTCAACAGTGTTTTGAACAGACTCATTTAAAGAAGTGTTTTCAACTTGGTCATTTTTCCTGAAACCTATGCCAAATTTTACATTGCTTTTGATTTGTTTTTCTAGCATAACTTCATAACCTTTGCAGGATTCCACCCATTTTTCACATGTGATTTGGGTGGATTCAAACTCCTTTTTACAGGTTTGATATTTTTCTATCATAGCCTGAAGTTGGTCCTTGGTTATGCTATGCTCATGCTTGAGGCTACAAATTTCACTTTCTTTTCAAGCAATTTGTTTTTCAGTTCTTCAACAGATTTTTCAAATTGTATTTCATCTTTTAAGATCTTGTCTCTAAGGTTTCTATTCACCTCTTTAATTAGCAAATGTTATGATGCATTTTTCTGAACAAAGGTTTTTCAAGACCTGAGGTGATACCTTAGTTGCAGCCATCATGGCACAATTACACACATTTTCACAAGCACTGTTGTTCTCCTTTTTCTTCTCTTCCACTTCTACCTTACACCAAAGGTCAGCAAGAGGCTCTAACAGTGGTTTGACTTCCTTCCCCATCAGAGATGTTCACTAACAACAGCAGTAACCACTGCTTCAGCAATCTCATCCACTGTTTCAGCACTGTATTCTCCTTCTTCAATTTCCAGCCCTTCAGGAATTGACTCTAATGCTACAAAACATAATTCATTAACAGGAGCATCATTTTTAGCAAATAGAGCAAAGTTTTCATCAGTTAATTCATCAGGCATGCTACTCCAATCAACAAAGCCTTGGGTAAAGAAGCTTTGCTGACTGGCCTCTGCTGGAGCAGATGTTTGTGCAGCATGTTGTGCAGGTTGTTGCACTTGGACCTAAGAAACTGGGGCTTGGACATTCTGTATTTAAGGAATAGTGGTTTGAACATATTGCACTGGAACAAGTGTTACAGGGTGTGCATAGTGAGCAGTGTTTACATGAGTAGCAGGGGTATTTTGGTAATAGTGCATAGTGTTTTGTGTGTTTTGAGGTCTAGGGCTAGGGTGTGTTATGATTGGTCCACTGTTTTGGTTACTTCTACACTCTCTAGCAAAGTGTCCTAGCCTGTTACACTTGTAGCACTTTAACTTTGATTTATCCAACCCAACTTTCAAGTTCCCATATAACCCTGGAAATTTTCTCCCAGTTCTTTTATAAAACTTGCTGGTTCTTACACTCAGCAGTGCCAATTGATGCAATATGTCCATTTCCTCCAGATCAGTGGGATCGAAATGCTGGAGATCATTGAGTTTAAAGGATAGATTGTTAGAATTCTGGTTTTCACTACTAGCTGTAAAAGCAGAGTTAGTTGAGCAAGAATCAGAGTTGTTAAAAGCTCCCCCAGCAGTTATGTCAATGTAATGATCATAACTCTGATCCTTATAGTAACCAGAGTCCTCTTGACCAAGAAGTGTTGTGCTACCAAATGAGTAGTCATCAGCAACCTTCCCTGACACTTTTAACTTCTTTTTCTGATTCAACTCTCTCTCTCATAGGTGAGGAGTCGACCATGAAGCTGAGTCAGTGTTAAGTCTTTGAACCCAACTAAATTTCTGGTTACAAAAGCAATTGTGTCCCATTTTTCAGGAAGTGACCTTAGAAACCCACTATTTACTGTTGATTTTGTAAGTTCAACTTTAACAAGTTTCAGTTCACTAATGAGACAACTAAAACGTTCAAACTGTTGTGTCGGTGATTCTCCTTTCACATGACAAAATGTTTCATACTGTTGATTCAAAACCTCCCTGTTGTTTACTATCACCTTTTTCTGTACCACCGAACTGTTCTTTTAAAGCATCTCACGGCTCTTTGGCACTGTTACAATGTAATAGTCCAGCATAAATGTCATTTGGAAGAGCTGAGGCTACTATGATAAAAGCCTTTGCATCTAGTTCAATTTTTTGAAAATCTTGTTTTGAGTAGTTTTCAGGGCTTTTAGGCACAAAGCCTTTAGGATCTTCAGCACTAGGCACCTGTGGAACATGTGGTCCATAGATGACTGACTTCCAACAGCCGGTATTTTGTTGTGCAAGGACATGACCCATCCGATGCTGCCAGATGTTGTACTCGGATCTGACAAGCATTGGTGGTTTGAAAAGAGTCCCTGTGTTGCTAGGTTCATGTGATTGTGATGCCATTCTGGTTGATTTTCACAAAAGTTTTTAGAATAATTAACTTTGTACGTGATTACCTTTTTACTCTGTTTTTATCAACAGATACGAACAACTTAAGTATCAATAAATCTGAGCTGAACTTTTACGTCAAATTGATGGTTAGATCGAATTTTGACTTTCCAAGCTCTGATACCAATTGTTAGCATCTGAGTTTCTTAGATTGTGTTTGTTTGAATTAATTGATGTAAAATGAAATAAAAGAGATGTAGTAATTGCAGCGGAAATAACAATCAAACTTTGTAAACACAATCACGGAAGAAAAGTTTAAGCAAACATGTTTTCCATTGAATCGAATGATTGTATTTAATTACAATAATCAAAACAAATGCATGCATGCACAAGACTCCCCCTCAGCCTGAGCTCAGTGATTTTTTCGTACAGAATAACTTGTGAAGAAAGAGCTAATGGAATAGTACAGAGTACTGTTCTATTTATAGTATAGACAAACCACTGAGCATCTTTTGCTGACGTCACCATGAAAGTGAAATCTAACCTCCTAACAAACTCTAAACACTGTTACATACAACAACTGATTACATTAGACACTGATTACATAAACTACTGATTCTACATTCCACTGTTGTAGTCTAAACACTGATGTTGAGCATCAGTGCTTTATTCAAAGGATGATCAATTCTTTGAATGGACAGTGCTTTGTTCTTCAACAGTGCTTGGGAGACAGCAGTAGATTGAGCTTCAGTCTTTATTCTTCATCAGCAGTTTGACTTAACAACAGTTGAGATGATCAGTGCTTTGGAGTCTATAGTTGTTAGTAAACCACTGTCAAGGGGAAAGTCTTTGTACAAGCTCTGCTTATGATGATCCACTGTTCTGAACCAGTTTTGGCTTTCCTTATCATCTTTTCTTTCTAGGTTTGAGTGCATGAACCAACACAATGCTTTTCTTATGTCGTTACTGTTGCCAATATCTGTTATTGCCAACATCGGTTTCCAAAGAATTGTCAACCATTAACACAACATAAGTTCTGAACATCTGTTATTGCCCAACAGATCTCTGTAAAATGTCTTCAGAACATCAAAACTCCATTCTTAAAAAATAGCTATTTTTTAAATATTTTTAAAAACTCTTAAAAGTTTGTAAAAAGCAACTGTTGGGCAAACGTCTCAAAAAATTGCGGTGACATAAGAAAAGCTGATGTGGCAGCAAGAGAGGCTGTCCGACAATGCTTTTCTGAGGTTATTATTGCATCATAATCATAAGTCTTAATATATAAAATCAATTTAAAACTAATCATCAGTGTCTTATAGTATTTGTTGATGTTTTGAATTAACTTCTGTTTGTATAAAATTCATCCACTGCTGAAAGTTATTGTCTGTTTTAATAAGTTCTGTTTATCCTAGCGATTGTTGATTTACCACTGTTTACAACATTTGTGTCCGATGAAGTGGTACAAGCCTGTGTTTGACATGTAGAGTATTGTTGGTGTTTAAATGAAGAGGTTTTTTTTATTTTTTTGAGGCCAGAGGTTTAAAATTTGTCCTTTCGGTTTCTTGATATTTAATTTTATAATTTTCCATGAAAATTTATTTTTGAAATGTTTTGCATTAAATGGCTGCTGAAATACTATTGAGTAAAAATTCAACAGACTGCTGAAGGGTATTGTCTGTTCTCATAGGTTCTGTTTAATCTAAGGACTGTTGACTTACCATTGTTGCCTAACATCTGTTGTTGCCCGATAGTGGTTTCCTGTTGGGATTGAACCCTACCAGAGGAACAGATAATGTAAAGCCAAAACCAGGTCACAACAGTGGATTCACAATAAGCAGCGGTTTACACTTTGCTCTCCCCTTGAAAGTGATTTATAACAACTAATGGTCTCTATCTGCTGCTCATATTCAACTGCTGCTGCCCTTTCAACTGCTGATGAAAACCCTGAAGTATCTAACACTGCTGGTCCTATCTACTGATGATAAAGCACTGCCCAGTCAAGGACTGATCAACCTTGAGGAAAGCACTGACATAAAGGGAGAGCAGTTGTTTAGTGAAATATTTGTTTTATGTATAGTCAGTGGTTAGGTTAGCAGTGTTTGTGTAAGGACAGTAGATACAGGTTGTTAGGCTGTTAGACGTCGCTTTCATGGTGACGTCAGCTGAGATACCTCAGTGGTTTGGTTTGCCTATAAATGTAACAGTACCCTGTACTGTTACATCCGATTGACTGAGCGGGTTCTTCTCCTCATGTCTAATCCTTTCATCTTGTGTGCAACCAACCTTGGGGCATCTGGCTGAGGGGGAGTATAGTTTGTAAGCATGACTGTAATCCTTTGCTTTGATTTGTAATCTTTTGACTCTATATGAAGCAATTGTTTATCAAACTATTTCCTCTTTTGATTGTGTTTACAAAGTTTGTTTTCATTTCCGCTGCACCTAACATGTTTTCATATTCATTGATCATTCATTTCAAACAAACAAACACTATCATGAGAGCCTCCGATCCTAACAATTGGTATCAGAGCCTGGACAGTCAAATTCGATCTAACAATCAATTTGACATAACAGTTCGTCTCAAAATTCATTGATACTAAGGTTGGTTGTATTTTGTTGAAAAACAGAGTATCGATTAAATCATGTTCAAAATGGTTATTCAAAAACTCTGTAAATCAACCAAGATGTCATATAACACACAAATTTCACACAACAGGTGATATCATGCAAAAGTCACCCATAGCTTTCAGATCTGTGAACATATCTGTCAAATTATGGGATTGTTTTATATTTTTCAATATTGATTTCAACTGTTGTTTTGATATTTGTGATGTTTTCATTAAATACTAAAGTACAAACCTCAGATTAACAAAACCTATGTTCATAAAAGCATTGTTGTTTTGTTAACACTAAAAGAGGGAAATTAAAACTTTAGTTATTTAGATCTTATGTGTTGAAAACAGGTTGAGTTCCTAAAAAGGACAAAATCAACTATGTTCAAATACATTAAGAAAACAGGGGTCAACATAGTCCGCATCATATGTAATGTGAGATTGGATGAAAAACTTGTGAAAACATGACCAAGTCTCTCAAAACATTACTGCAGAATGATTTTGGACTAATATTCACAAAAACTCAGAAGTGTGTTTATCTCAAAACTTTTGAAGTCAAAAGAAAAGAGTATAAACATAAAACACTTATGAGTCAAAGTTTACGGTAATAATGGTCATTAAGCAACTATGTGCATTCATCTGTTCAGGAAAAGGTTTTGATTCCAGTAAATGAACTCCAAAGAGGACTAGACAAATGTTTTAAAAATATATCCATGTGTCCTCATGTTTGCAATCAACTGACAAAGAAAATGGTACCAAACAGTGGTCAAAATGTTGTCAAAAAAATTCTACCACTGATGTCAAACCACTGACCATTTTTCATAAAACTTGAGAATGATATGATTATGTTTTCTATTGAAAACATACCAGATCCTTTTTACTGTTCTCAGAAAATCCTTTAATCATTTTTCTTTCAAAGGATTTTCTCAAATAACCAGGATATATTATTCATATTTTTTTTGGAAATAATATATTTGGAACTCTTGCTTGTTTTTGTTGGCAATAGTTTCAGCTCCTGTCAGGATGTAATACCTTATTTTTTGGTGGTATCTGTGTCCTCATAAATGGGTCAAAAGGAAATGGTACATATGTCTTGATCATGTCATACTCAGGCTTGCTCCTAAATTTCCATCAAAAATTAATTGCAAACTGTGCTTGAATTACTAGGGTGCTTATGTTTTAATTGAATATTAAACGAAAATGAGTTGCCTTAGTAAAAAGTTTTCATCATCTGGGGTACTAATCCACTGTATTTCAAAATTGACATGTGGCAAAACCTTGAATGAAAATCTTCAAAACTGTTGCTGAAACACCTGTCCTTCAGAATTATACCATTTACCCTAACCACTGTTTTGTTCTAATGTCTGATCTCTAAACACTGTCCACTGCTGAAAGTTAACCACTGATCCTTCATTTTCTTGAAAAGCACGGATGCTCAAAATCAGTGTCTTATCCACTGATATGCTATCTACTGATAGTTAAAATCATCCACTGCCCATAATTTTTACCATTGTAACCACTGATGCTTGATACGTCAGTGGCTCTGAAAACAACTGTTCTCCATACTTCATCCGTTTCATCAGTGTTTGACACGTGGTCAGTTTTTAGCCCTCAGATCTTAATAACCGCTGCCACATCAACGATCATTTTTAAATAAAACCCTGCCCTAAACCCCAAACAGGGTTTTACACTGTCGAATTGAATTCCAAAATTCTCTTCTCATAGCAGTTTCCAACCCTTCCTCTCAAAATCTCCAAAATCCTCTTTCGTTCTTCTTCGAAAAAAAAATGACAAAATCAAAATCAAAACCTAATTCACCATCACCTTCCAAAGAGGTCGCTCAAACGGCCGAAGAACCCATCGAAATACCATTCAAACAATCTCACAACTATCTGGGTTTACTCACAAAACCTACTGATAATCACACCTTTGACAACATCATTGGTACATTGTCTGCATCAAAGTACAAAACTTTGTTGACAGCAAATGCTCCCATCTATCTGCAAACCCAGAGAGAGTTTTGGAAAAAGGCGTCGCTTGAAAAACAAGACGGAAAAGTCATAGCCATTAACTCCTCAATACAGGGTAAAGCAGTTCAAATAACCCCACAGTCGATCTCCGAAGTCTTTAATCTCAACGATCAGGAAGGTAAACTCTCTTTTGAAAAAGCCGAGATGAAAACTGATTTCATAAACAGGGGGTATGCAGAACAATCAAAGGTTGATACCTTACAAAAAGGTTATTTTCCTTCTGCTCCAAGATTTTTATTTCACACACTTCTGATGTGTGCTTCTAATAAAACTACATCTTTTTACGAAATACCATTGAAAATTCAATGCCTGGGTTACGCTATTTTGAATAATAAGGACTACAACTACTCCCAGGAGATTTTTAATGACATGGTGAAAAACGTTGAAAGTAAAGCATTTTTACTTTTTCCAAGATTTTTGAGTTACTATTTTGAACAAAAATTTGCAAAGGAAAATTTAAATTTGCTAAAACAAGGTGTTCATTGTCAAATAAAAAGCTTAACAAAAGAAACATTTTCAAGGATGATGGCACCAATAAAAACAAAAGCAGGGGTACCTGAGCAGATTTTAGTAGTTACAACTGCTCCTCAGGTATCAGCTGCTGAGCCCACTGCTCCAGGTGATCATAGCAGCACAACCACTGCCTTGAAACCCACACCTGAAATAACCAAAAAGACCAAAAGAAAAACATCCAGAAAACCCACCAAACCCAAAACAAAGGCAACTCTGGAAGATGAGATCCCAGAGAAAATGCCTGTGACAACACAAAAGTCACCATAAACCACTGCTGCTACTCCCTCACAGCAGTTGGAAGAAAGATCTCAACCCATGCCTAAAACTCCTCCTGCATCCTCACAAAAGGATCAGGTTGTAAGCACAGGGACACCACAATATGAAGCTCTGAATCCACTCGGATCCATCTTCCTCAGTCCTGATCCCAAGGACATGTCTCTTTCAACCCCCATCCCCTCACCAATAATAATGCCACAATCCATGCTACCTCTGTTGCATGCAGCTGCTATTGCACAGACACAAACCAGTTCCTCTCTATCACCTATCACTGAGAGTATACATCCACAAGTGACTGGGTCTGATGCTACTACTCCAGCTATCCCAGCAACAGTTGAGGAGGTTACACTGCAGGAGTTACAAGTAACTCTTGTCAGTAGTTCAAGTGGAGCAGCAACTACAAATGTTGGATCAACAGGTCTACATTTGGACAGTTGTTTCATCAGTCAGACTCCCTTGAAGGCAATTTCTTCCATAGCACCTCTGGAAATCACTAGTGAGGCTATTTTGTCCACTAGTAACATTAAAGATTTATCAAGTGCTGAAGAGAGAAGTCCCCAGTACCAAGAACAAGGGGCATCAATGGGTGATTTTTGGGACTCTGTTCCTAAGTCACACATTGATATAACCAACACAGGTGGGGATTCAGATGATCCCAGTAAAATGGGTGATGATTCAAGATATCAGGAATTGACGGGCAGAGTGGAAAAACTTGAAGAATCAGTTTCTGAAATAAAGGAGATGGTGCAAGAGATTTTAAAAGCTCAGAAAGCACAATCCTCTGCTGTTCCTGCTCAAGCACCTGCTCCACAACAAGCATTTGCTGAAAATGAGCTTTGGAATATTTTTCAACCCATGCTTGAAGCCCAGCAACTTATGGCTGACAAAAAGCATGCTATTCAAATACAAATGCTGACCAACATGGTTGAATCAAGGTTCAAGGACACTCAAGCAGACCTCAAGGCTATAAAGGCAAGCATTCAAAGTGTCTCTGGCAAAGCTCCTTCTTCCATATCATTTCTTGATAACCCCCCTTCAGATAATGCCAAAAAGGGGGAGAATATCAAGCTGTTGAGAAAACTGAATACGAAGGGAATAGAGTATGGCCTCCACATTGAGCCTGAAAAAGAAAAAGAAAAAGAAAAGCAGGTCTCAAAACCTGTTAGCCAAACAGCTGATATAGCAGTAGTTACAAAAACTGCTGTCAGTAGTCAAACAGTTGCTATGTCATCAACACACACCACTTTACCACACACCACTACAACTACTGCTCCACCATCATCAATCATACCATCACCACTGCCTCCTGTAATAAAACAGAAGACAACAGATGTTACAACATCTGTTGTAATGACGGCAGTGATTGAAACACAAGTTGTTTCAAACACTGTCGGTCAATCACTGCCACAAACCACTGCCATCAAATCTACCACCACTGATCCACCCAAAACATCATCTGTTCCTTCTTCATTAAAAAGGAGAAGGAATCTCATATCAGATGATGATTCACCACCTTCATCACCACCTCTTTCATCCCCTGCTCAAAAGCAGAAGACAACTGCTGACATATCAGCAGTTGTAATGCCAGCAGATGTTGAGACACCAGTTGTCTCAACAGCTGTTAGTCAGTCATCCACCACTGCTCTCACCTCTTCTACTTCACAGCCAAAGCTCTTCAACAGAATAAGAAAGCCAATCACTGCCGATGAGGGTATACATGATCCTAATGCTGCAAAATATCCACTGGAACTTGAAGCTATCAAAAATGAGATGAGGCAATTCTATACAGAAGAGGATCCTTCAAAAAGAAGATTCTCCTCACTCATAGGCTACATGCCACCAGAGGATATGGATGATTACCTCAAACTCAAGGCAAGACAGGCTAAAGCAAGAGCTAAATTTGAAAGTGAACGTGAAAGTCTAAGCGAAGAAGGCATTGCTAAAAGACTGGATTTCTTCCTTGAAAAGGTAAAGCAGATGGAAGAATTTGCACAGGAACTAATCAAAGAAAAGGCTGAACAACGCAAAAAGCTAAGAAAACAATATCTTGCCTACATTATGAAAGAAAAATTCTATCCTGCTGAAGAAAAACAGTTTGAAGAATGGCCAATAATCGCTCTAAAGCATGAGGCTGAGAGGATTGACAGAATCAAGAATGATCCTACAAAGAAGAAAAATGCTCCAAACTGGAACAAATTCAAAAAGCTCATTGCTGACTTCACTGCTGAGTATAAGAGAAAGAAAAGGGAGCTGGTGGATGCAAAAATGGATACTGCTGAAGCCATATCAAAATGGTCAAGACAGCAGACTGATGAAGCCTACGAAAGGCTGAAGAAAAGAAAGATAACTGTTTCAGGCACTTCTAAAAAGCAAGAACAAATGATGAAGCTTGAACAGAAGATGGGAAACCTCGATACACTGTTCCGGTCTACTTTTGTAACAAATCAAAAGGAGGGAGAACAGCTGACTGAAGAAGAGGTAGTAGAAAAGGAAGCAGAGTACTTCAAAGATACCATCACGAAAATGGGTCTAAAAGAAGAAACTTCAACAAAGCTTCAAAGCCTTTTTAAGGCATTAAACAAACCTGCATCTCCAAACACTGCTAAAGACAAGACAGAAGCTGAAAGACAAGAATTTATTGAACAAGAAACTGCAGAAGATATAGCTGCAGCAGACAAAGTCATTGAAGAAGCTTTCAAAAGAATGTCTGAAAGTCTGCAGATGTTTTCAAGGTCATTATCCCTTATCTCATCTTCAAATAAGTCTCTCCCAAGAAACCCACTTGGCTTAAAAATACTAAAGTGGATGTCTGATCAAAAGACTCACGTATTGACCTTGGTCAGAGTCAATGGCGATGTGAAGCATATATCAAGGAAAGAAGCACTAGGCCTTAGTGTTCAAGATTTGCAGGATCTCCTTGAGCTTACACTGTGCAGGGATGAAGATGACCAGAGTGCAAAGGAATTTGAAGCTGAATTCAAAGAACAAGCTAAGGCACTCTTGATGAGTAATAAAGGTCCTGAATAATGAAAGGTTTTGGCATTATCTGTTCCAGGGGGAGATTGTTGGGATTGAACCCTACCAGAGGAACAGATAATGTAAAGCCAAAACCAGGTCACAACAGTGGATTCACAATAAGCAGCGGTTTACACTTTGCTCTCCCCTTGAAAGTGATTTATAACAACTGATGGTCTCTATCTGCTGCTCATATTCAACTGCTGCTGCCCTTTCAACTGCTGATGAAAACCCTGAAGTATCTAACACTGCTGGTCCTATCTACTGATGATAAAGTACTGCCCAGTCAAGGACTGATCAACCTTGAGGAAAGCACTGACATAAAGGGAGAGCAGTTGTTTAGTGAAATATCTGTTTTATGTATAGTTAGTGGTTAGGTTAGCAGTGTTTGTGTAAGGACAGTAGATACAGGTTGTTAGGCTGTTAGACGTCGCTTTCATGGTGACGTCAGCTGAGATACCTCAGTGGTTTGGTTTGCCTATAAATGTAACAGTACCCTGTACTGTTACATCCGATTGACTGAGCGGGTTCTTCTCCTCATGTCTAATCCTTTCATCTTGTGTGCAACCAACCTTGGGGCATCTGGCTGAGGGGGAGTATAGTTTGTAAGCATGACTGTAATCCTTTGCTTTGATTTGTAATCTTTTGACTCTATATGAAGCAATTGTTTATCAAACTATTTCCTCTTTTGATTGTGTTTACAAAGTTTGTTTTCATTTCCGCTGCACCTAACATGTTTTCATATTCATTGATCATTCATTTCAAACAAACAAACACTATCATGAGAGCCTCCGATCCTAACATTTCTGTCACACCCCGATTTCCACGTGTCACCGGTGGGCCCGGTGGGGGAGTATCGTGACGTCATGGTTGGTAACGTAATAGTCAAACAACACAATATTAATATGCACAGCGGAAGCAATTGAAAATATAATACAACCGAATTTATTATTGTAATATCAAATACCACAATATTCGGAGGTTTATCCACAGAAGGATCGAACATAAAATGGAAACAATAGTTTAACAGACTTTAGGCATCTAAGCTTGCGAGACTCTTTAATGATGCTAGGAGTAGCCAGCCAATTCCGATTAGTACCTGCACTTAGCCTTTTTGGAAAATACGTCAGTTTACACTGGTAAATACTATCAACCGACTCATTTTGAAAATGATTTAAAATTGGTTTGGATGCACATGGCATAAATGTTTTATAATTTGATTAAAATGCACAGAGGCAAAATTAACCTTTTATAACTTGGGATAATTATTTAAATATAATACTTGTAGGGATTTACATGTTACTTTTGCGTTCAGTAGCCCGGATCGTGTCCGGGTTAAAGATCAATAGACACACCACAAGTATAGGCCCACATGGAAGTGAGATACCGTTTCCCTTAAGCAACTGTCAGGTGTATGCCTACACCCCGTGCATAAGCCGTGGCCATTTTATAATACAATGATGTCAAGGATATCCGGGACATGGTCATTAACCCCCCAAAGGCTTTAAGCAAACAAAACAATATTAAACGAGACGTCTCAATACTTTAATTATCATTCATTCAATTAAAGATTCAACGCCCCGACCAAGCGGTATTTTATATACCGTACCCCAAGCCCGTATAGGGAAAATAAGTTAAAAGTATTTACCTGAGCTAAATATAAATTCAATCCCAGCCGTATCAAATCAGCAAGTACAGATAGCTTTTACTGGGCTCCTAAATCTGGAACGAAGGTTTTTAAATAACCTATTAGAATCCTAACGGGTCTTTTATTTAAGCTTAAGCTTAGACCGGCTAGTTTCAAAGATACGGTTCGTACGCACGATTAAGCGATGACCGGATAGAATGTGATTTAGACCCTACAAGTTCAGAGACTTGTTTAATATGGGTATTTCATGCACACTCTGGATTTTGAGATAAAACCGATAAGGTTTGACCCGTTTAGGCTAGTTTTTGTAAACTAGTTACATAAACCGAACCGAACGCGTAATAAGCGTAACGGGTAGTAATGAGAGTCATTTACAGGTTTCCTAAGTTAATATGCTTCATATATGTTGTGACATCAGTAAGATGTCTTTTATTATGCCCGAAATGAATTTAATCGCAAACTGTGCCCCGTAGGGGTAGTTTGGTAATTTCACATAAGCCGAAAAGCTCAAAACTGAAGTCTGAGTTTATCAACCTTTGCTTACTGTTAAAATATTATAATTTGCCTAAAATATCAATAGGTATCACCCATGGTATGTTTAAAATACTCTTAGTACATACTATGCGTTAAAAACGCTTAATTAGGCGATTAAAAGCCGTTTACGGGTTCGATACATAAAGCTGATATTTTACCATTCCAGAAGGCTTAAAATAAATTATTTATCATTTAAGATCAGTAGCAAAGGTTTGGAGTCGTTTAGATATGTAAAACTCATTTTATAGCCCGTAAGGGCAAAACCGACAATTACCGGATTAAGCCTACGACTATAAGTTATGCTCAGCCTAAAATTTATTAAAAATCTTTAAAAATCCCAAAATAATATATTACATCAGTGGGTAAAAGATTTGGTAGCAAAAAGTAGGCTTAACTAGGCTATGCGCTAATTACGCCGTTTTATTAACATAAAGCTTTAATTTTTACGCTAACGAGCATAACTCTTATTCTACACCTCAAACTGATGTCAAACTTTGCATACAAGTTTATATATCAGTAGTTAAGGTTTCTACTCTTTTACATTTTCATAAATCACGTTTTAAGGTAAAAAGGGCATAATGGTCAACATATGAGCAATTAACGGAATCATGCATATTAATTGGATAACTAATGATCCGAGGTGTATAATCATAGAGGATTATACTAGCATGTAACCTGGTCCAAATGAAGCTCTAAGGTATTTCTAAAACATACCATAACGGGTCAGAACTGAAAGTCGAAGTATAAGTCAAACTATGCGACTTTCGGTTCCGAACCGGGTCTAAACAGGAAATTGTCGGGTTGAACATGTTTAGACATGTTCTTACACTAATTACCAAGTTATATTAATGATCAAACAGGTTGTATGTGTTATACATTGCTAATTATGCATAAATTGTAATTTACACATTCTGTTGATTTTTTTAAAAACAAGTTTGACCCGACATTTGACCTAGTTAGAGTGGGAATCAGAGGGTACCCTTTTAAGGGTTTAATGCCCACATAATATAACAAAATTCGAATCGTTAAAAATTTTACCGAGCCTCGTGTTGACTGCGTTGACCAGCAGTTGACCACGTTTGACCGATGTTGACCAGGTTTGACCGAACCCAAAACTGAACCGAGGCACTAACATGACTCAAAACTTCCCCTTGACCAGTTTTGACCACGTTTGACCTGTTGACCAAGTTGAACCGAGCCCGAGAGCGTCCCGAACTTAAATTTTTCACCCGAGTCGAAAGTGGTTCGATGGACTCTACAGGTCACTAGGAGTCCAAAAATATATTTTTCATCGAAAACTGATGGCTGGAACTCGCCAGAATCATGTCAGAAGTCGAGATTTCGCCGGAGAATAGAATTTCTTGAAACTGTGCAGGAATGCTCCTAAAGTCCCGATCGAAGCATCTGCAAAGTCAAAAGTTCAAAACGGACTCGCCGGAATTTGACCGGAATGTCGCCGGAGTTGCCATAGAGCTCAAACCGCTAATAATTTGCTAAAACTAACCACACCACGCGATCCGGAACGTCGGATATAGTCGAAAAAGTGTACTTTTGGCCGAAAAACGGCCGCCGGAAAAATCGCCGGTCGCCGGAAAGTTTCTAGAGAGAGAGAGAGAGTAGAGAGAGTTTTAGAGAGAGAAAGAGATGGTGAAAAAATGATTTCTATTTATTTAATTTTTTTTTTATTTATATAGTGGCGGTTTTGTGGGCTTGGGCCCAAGGCCCACAAGCCCGTCTTCGCACCCGAACATCATGGAAGCATCGTAGAGCATAATATTAATACTAAAATACGCAAATTAGGATCGGTAGTCGATGTTTGCGTGTTCGTTCGTCGGTTGCGTAAAAATCGCGAGAAATTAAATCGTTGACGTTTTTAACCCCTCGTATCCGAATATTGCCATAACTTTCTCATACCTTAACGAAACCTTGTGAAATTTTTATCACACATTCTTGTGAGTATAATTAAGCATTACAAAGCTCCGGGTTCGCTAAAAGGTCACTCAGAGGTATACCTTTAAACATGTTGACACATTTAACCCTTGTAGTTTGTAATTCCTCACTTTCTTTCACAATTGGCTTCGTACGATCCAAGATTTATTCGGTTGAGGTTATGAACATCATGTAGGGTTACTGTAATGTATATTTATCCCTTGTTGACATTTTGAACCCTTATATTCACATACTTTCCATGTTTGTCAACTTTAGTCCCTCTAAATATAATTTCACACGTTCAAGCTTATGACACGTGTCAATACATTATAGGACGTGAATTTTCGAGGTGTTACAATTTCCAAACAACTGTCATCCATTATCACAGCAGAGGTTCGGACGTAGACAGATGTTAGCCTTCAGATCTTTGTAACTTCTGACACGTCAGCATTCACTTTTTCACTTTATAAAACACTGTTTCATCCCCAAACAGAGGTTTTACTGTCATCTCGAATTTAAAATTCATCAAATCGGTTTCCACCTTCTTCTTCAACACTTCTTCGTCAACCTCTCGCAAGTTTCAATTCCGATCATGGCTCTGGTAATGAAAAAGCAGCATAACTACCTTGCTATTTTTGAGAAAACCGAGAACAATATTCTCTATCATTAAATGATTGATGTTCTTACATCATCAAAATATAAGGGCATTCTTACCGCCGACACGCCCATTTACCAAGAGACACTCCGCGATTTCTTGGCAA
This sequence comes from Helianthus tuberosus, assembly GCA_030545235.1. Lineage (NCBI taxonomy): Eukaryota > Viridiplantae > Streptophyta > Magnoliopsida > Asterales > Asteraceae > Helianthus > Helianthus tuberosus. The sequence continues at coordinate 169,532,550 of CM060381.1, forward strand.
ATGCGAATATTGAAGAACAAAACAATGTGGCATTCAGTATAACTTCAAAAGTCGGAGGTGAATCGGTTGCTATTACTCCCACTCCCGTATCAACAACATTTGTGGTAAACGACTTGGCAGGTAAGACATCTTTCCCGAAAATGAGATTCAAACAGATTTGATTGAGATGGGATATGATGGACAGTTGAATAAGGCAACTATGTTTAAAGGTAATTTTTCACCACCAATGAAATTTATATTCCATACTCTTTTAACCTGTCTCTCAAATAAAACTACTTTTTTTAATGAAATACCTTTGAAAATTAAGTCATTGGGGTATGCAATTTTGACAAAAACTGAGTTTAGCTACTCCCAGGCACTGTTTGCTGATTTGGTTGCAAATTTAAAAAACGTTAAAAAGGGGGAAACTGCTTTTCTTATGTTTCCTAGACTATTAAGCTACTACCTACAAAAACATGTTTCTCAAAAATCTTTTGAAAAAGGTAAAGCTTTTAAAATGAATAGTCTAACATCTGAAACTTTTACTCGCCTTATGGCTAAAGAGTCAGATGTTTCCAAAACTGAAGCAGAGGGAAATGAGGAAATTTTAGATGAGTCCACAACTGCTCCTCAAACCTCTGTTGCTGAGCCCACTGCTCTTGGTGATCACAACACTACAACCACTTCTGTGAAACCTCCACCAACAAAACCCAAAAAGACCAAAAGAAAATCCAAAAAGCCCACCGAAACCACAAAAACGGGTCCTCTGGAAGATGAGATCCCAGAGGTTAACCCTGTGACAACACATATGTCACTACAAACCACTGTTGCTACTTCCTCACAACATGTGGAAAGATCTCAACCCTTAAACCAAACTCCTCATGATTCCTCACAAAAGGAACATGTTGTATTCACAGGGACACCACAATATGATGTCATACCCTCGTATGAAAGTATGCTTAAAAGCCCTTCTCCCGGGGCAATGTCTCTTTCGACAACAATCCCTTCATCTTCTATTCCACCAAAGTTTGTAACACTGCTTCAAGCTATTGACATTCAGACTCATAGCAGTCCCTCCCACGAACACTTTACTAAGAGTTTAACTTCAACAATAGTTGTGCCTGAACCTGTTCAATTAGCTAACCCGGAAATAGTTGAGGAGGCTACACCTCTTGAATTTCAGCAAATTCTTGATGGTATTTCAAGTGGATCAGCTACTACAAATGTCAAATCCACTAATTTACATTTGGATAGTAGTTTCATCAGTCAGACTCCCTTGAAGGCAACCACTGCTGTGTCTACCAAGGTATCCTCTGGTGAGTTCAAGTTAACCACTGGTGAGATCATTAAGGTAACCACTGATGCAGAGGGAAGTCCCCAGAACCAAGCACAAAGGGCACCTGCTAATGAAAATTTGGAGATACCTCCTCTTTCAAAAGCAGATAGAACCATCTCTGGTAGGAATTCAGATGATCCTATTAAGTTAGGTGATGGATTAAAATATAAGGATTTGACGGAGAGGATATCCAACTTGGAAACAACTGTTGCTGATATGAAAGATCAATTGAAGCAGTTGGTGGATGCTTTCAAAAGTCGACCTTCTCATCAGCAGTTATGCCAAGAGCTTTGGAATTCAGTACAACCCATTCTTGCAGCTCAAAGGGAACTGGCTGAGATTCAACTTAATTCCCACATGAAGCTAATTAGAGTTATGGTTTAAGCAAGATAAAAAGACACACAGGCTGACATCAAGGGCATAAAAGAATGCATTGCAAAGTTAACTAGTACTACCCCTGCACCTGTGTTTGAAAAAGACGATGAAGATGATGCTGAAAAGAGGGAAAACATTCCATGAAAAACTTTGGCAAACCAACTCCAAGGAATCAGCCAAAACAAAATCCAAAGGCTACCAAGCAAACTTCTGCAAAATCTTCTGGAAAAACTGATACTGGTAAGAAAAAGAGAATTGATGATACCCTTAACAAACAGACAGATAAGGAGATTGCACGAAAGCAGAAGAGGAATGATACAAAAGAGGAAGATGAAGTGCTCAACATTGGAACCTCAAATAGAAGAAAAGCACACAAACACAACAAATCTCCTATTGTCATATTTCCTAAACCAATATCACCACCAGAAAAACCAACCACTACTGCGAAACTTAAAACCACTGCTGAACCTAAGAAGCCAGATTCTGATACACCTAAACCAAACTCTCACCAGAAAAACCACCTGTCAAAAAGCAGAATACAAAATCCTCATCACCACTACCAACCTCCACTGAAACAATTGTTGATGCAACAAATGCTTCAACAGATGTTAAGACAACAGCCATTGAGACACCAGTTGTTTCAACAGTTGTTAGTCAATCCACTGATTCTACCAATTTTCAATTCCCATCACAATCAACCCTTACACTCATACCATGTTTTTCTTCCCAAACCCCCCCCCCCCTTCTCCAAAATCTGTTTACACAAGAAAGAGAAAATTCATGGTGCATGAAGAAGAGAAGGAACAAAACGATATACCCGCACCAATTCCGTTATCAGCTACTCTATTCATTCAAACTTCACCCAAACCATTCATTCCACCTCCATCAACAAAAATCAACCCATTGGCAGTAAATTTCCCTTTGGAACTGCTTGCAGTTCAAGATGAAATGACTCAATTTTACATAGAGGATGATCCATCCAAAAGAACCTTCCCATCTCTTCATGGATTCGAAACTCCAAAGAATATTGACGAATATCTGAAGCTAAAGGGCAACAAGCAGAATATAAGGAAAAAAAAGAGAGTAAAGGGCTAGGAGACACCAACTTATCAGGTCGCATGCAACATTGGCTTAGTCAAGTCAAGAGGTTAGAAGATTTTGCTAGAGACCTGAGTAAGAAAATGTCAAATCTGTCACCAAATGCTAAGCTTCAAAAGACATTAAGGAATGATTTATTGAACATTATCATGGATACCAAGCCCTACGAAGCCTACAGGTCTGATTTCAAGGACTGGCCCCTTGAAGCTCTTAAAGGGAAGTTAATAGAATTGAAAATATGAATAAAGATCCTCAAATGCAAAAATCTGCTCCCAACTGGAAACAATACAAAAAGGTTGAAGTGGATGAAGTGTTAAAGTACAAGAGAATGAGGGCAGAACTTGTAGCAGCTGAGTATGGGACTGCTAGACAAATTGGAAAATGGTCTAGGCAGTATATTGATCGAGCTTACAATAAGCTAGAAGAGCGAAGAAAGACAGATCCATCCCTTCCTAAAAAGCCAGTATACAAAGATGAAACCACTGTTAGACGTCGGCAGACCATTACATCTAAAAAGTTGTTCTCATCAGCAGATGTATCCATTGCTGCCTTGAACCAAAGAAAAAGACAACTGATGGATGAGGAAGATGAAAAGAAAGAAGCTGAAATCAGAAAAGAGTCTATCAGAAATCAGTTACAATATGGATTGGATGATGCTTCTTTGCAATTACAAGCTCAAGTTGCTCAAACACTTCAGAAGTTGGCAAGCAGGCCTCAATCGCCAAACTCCTCTCAAATAAAACTTCTCCCAAGAAACCCATCAGACCCAAAAATACTAAAGTGGAAGTCTGACAAACAGACCCATGAATTGACTTTGATCAAGTCTGATGGTAGTGTTGAAAAGATATCAAGGGAGAATGCACTTGGTCTGAATCCAGTTTACCTCCAAAATCTTTTTAACATTCAGCTTGATAGGGATGAAGATGATACTGATTCCTTAGATTTTGAGCTCGAATTCAAAGGGCAAATCCAGGAAAGGTTGATGAGAGAATAAAGATCTGCTGATTTCTAAAGTCTGCTGATTCCTTGATTTAGCGTTGCTGAAAGTTGTTGAGACAGGTGATTGTGTGTTTGTAGTTAATGTTTGTTGAACCTTAAGTTGTATTCAAATTCTATTAAGTTTTGTTAGACATCTTTTATATGTACTTATGTCTATAAACAGTTTATATTGTCTTTTTGGGTAAACAGTTAAATTGTCAATGGGTGGATACGCGCTTTTTTGGATAAGAGAATGGAAATAATTGTATGTAACTGATATATTAACCGATAATCTATGTTTATAGTTGTCTTTTAGCTATAATAGATAACACGTTTTGGTACAATATCTATATACCTATCTATACTTTCTATTAATATGTGTTATGCATGGTTTTCAAAGAAACCACCTGTGTTTGCACACGGGTCTTACCGCTAGTCAAATAAATAAATAAATACAAATTGGACACGTGTCGCCACTGTATTATAGCTTACTATTTTTTTCTTGCCAAAATCCCTTAAATACATTAAATAAAGAAATTGTTTTTTTTAAATAAGAAAGAGTCACTTATTTAATAATTTAACCATTAATTATGATAATATTTTATTGTTCATACATAAACTATTAACTTATATCATAATTTTATGATAACTAATTATTAATTAAATTCACATAATAATTAGTAAAAAGAATAACAATTTTAATTTATAACATACCAATAAAATTATATTCATCTACTTTAAATAAAAGTTATATTTAAAAGATACACAATAAAAAAATAATAATATTTATATACATTATTATATGTAATGTAATACGTAACGTAATTCCAGTCATATATTTATATATATATATATATATATATATAGGACAAAGATCCGTTAGGAACCACCCTTTATTGCGAGAACCGCGAGAACCAATGTGAACAAAACCAAAAATGCCTAAAAATAGCTAAAAAACACAAAACAATTTTTTTTTAATATTTTTTATAAAAAAATCGCTACTTTTAGTAGCAAAAAAAAACAATTAAAAAAAATTTTTGCTACTAAAAGTAGCGATTTTAACATAAAAAATATTAAAAAAAAATTAGATTTTTTTAGGTTTTTTTTTTGTTTAGTTTTTAGCTGGGGGGGGGGGGGGGGTTAGATTCTTTGGGGGTGGGGGAGGGGGGGTGGGGGTTACATAATTATGATAATATTTTATTGTTCATACATAAACTGTTAACTTATATCATAATTTTAAGATAACTCATTATTAATTAAATTCACATAATAATTAGTAAAAACAATAACAATTTTAATTTATGACATACCAATAAAATTATATTCATTTACTTTAAATAAAAGTTATATTTAAAAGATACACAATAAAAAAAATAATAATATTTATATACATTATTATATGAAATGTAATACGTAACGTAATTTCAGTCATATATATATAAATAGGGAGGAGTTCATGCGAGAACCACCCTTATTGCGAGAACCGCGAGAACCAATGTGAACACAACCTAAAAAAACCTAACCCCCCCCCCCCCCAAGCTAAAATACTAAAAACTAAACTCCCAAAAAACCTAAAAAAATCTAAAAAAAATCTAAAATTTTTTTTAATATTTTTTATGCTCAAATCGCTACTTTTAGTGGCAAAAAAAAAAATTTAAATTTAAAAAAAAAATTAATTTTTTTTTTTGCTTCGAAAAGTAGCGATTTTTATATAAAAAAATATTAAAAAAAATTTGTGTGATTTTTAGCTATTTTTAGGCATTTTTGGTTGTGTTCACATTGGTTCTCGCGGTTCTCGCAATAAAGAGTGGTTCCTAACGGATCTTCTCCCTATATATATATATATATATATATAGGACAAAGATCCGTTATGAACCACTCTTTATTGCGAGAACCGCGAGAACCAATGTGAACACAACAAAAAATGCCTAAAAATAGCTAAAAAACACAAAAAAAAAAATTTAATATTTTTTATAAAAAATCGCTACTTTTAGTAGCAAAAAAAAAATTTTAATTTTTTTTTTTGCTACTAAAAGTAGCGATTTTAACATAAAAATATTAAAAAAAATTTAGATTTTTTTAGGTTTTTTTGAGGTTTAGTTTTTAGCATTTTAGCTTTTGGGGGTGGGGGTGGTTTAGGTTTTTTGGGGGTGGGGGAGGGGGGTTTAGGTTTTTGGGGGGTGGGGTGGGGGGTTAGTTTTTTTTTTGGGGGGGGGGGGGGGGGGAGGGTGGGGGTTACATAATTATGATAATATTTTATTGTTCATACATAAACTGTTAACTTATATCATAATTTTGTGATAACTAGTTATTAATTAAATTCACATAATAATTAGTAAAAAGAATAACAATTTTAATTTATGACATACCAATAAAATTATATTCATTTACTTTAAATAAAAGTTATATTTAGAAGATACACAATAAAAAAATAATAATATTTATATACATTATTATATGTAATGTAATACGTAACGTAATTTCAGTCATATATATATATATATATATATAGGGAGCCGCTAGAATGAGAACCACCACGAGTTATGAGAACCGCGAGAACCAAGTGCCACGGAGGGCCGTTGACCACGAAATTTTTTTTACACCTAGATCCGTATATTTTAAGACCGGGTGTAAATTTTGGGTTCAAACGGCGCGCCCGAGGGGGTAGTTTTTTACGCCCAAAGTTTGGTTAAAAAAAAAAAGAAAAATTTAAAAAAACCCAAACTTTGGGCGTAAAAAACTACTCCCTCGGGCGCGCCGTTTGAACCCAAAATTTACACCCGGTCCTAAAATATACGGATCTAGGTGTAAAAAAAATTTCGTGGTCAACGGCCCTCCGTGGCACTTGGTTCTCGTGGTTCTCATAACTCGTGGTGGTTCTCATTCTAGCGGCCCCCTATATATATATATATATATATATATATATATATATATATATATATATAGGGAGAAGATCATGCGAGAACCGCGAGAACCAATGTGAACACAACAAAAAAATGCCTAAAAATAACTAAAAATCACACAAAATTTTTTTTAAATATTTTTTATATAAAAATCGCTACTTTTCGAAGCCAAAAAAATAAAACAAAATAAAAATAAAAAAAATTTAAAATTTTTTTTTTGCCACTAAAAGTAGCGATTTGAGCATAAAAAATATTTAAAAAAAAATTTGATTCGAAGCCAAAAAAATAAAACAAAATAAAAATTAAAATTTTTTTTTTTGCCACTAAAAGTAGCGATTTGAGCATAAAAATATTTAAAAAAAATTTGATATTTTTTTTATTTTTTTAGGTTTTTTGGGGGTTTAGTTTTTAGCATTTTAGCTTTGGGGGGGGGGGTTTAGGTTTTTTTTTGGGGGGGGGGGGGGGGGGAGGGGGGTTTAGGTTTTTTTTTTTGGCTGGGGGGGGGGGTTAGATTTTTTTTTTTAGGTTTTTTGAGGGTTTTAGTTTTTAGCATTTAGCTTGGGGGGGGGGTTTGGTTTTTTTTGGGGGTGGGGGGGGGGGGTGCGGGGATTTAGGTTTTTTTTTGGGGGGGGGGGGTGAGGGTTAGGTTTTTTTAGGCTTTTTTTTTATGTTTTTTTAGCTATTTTAGGTTGTGTTCACATTGGTTCTCGCGGTTCTCACAATAAGGGTGGTTCTCACATGAGCCCCACCCTATATATATATATATATATAGGACAAAGATCCGTTAGGAACCACCCTTTATTGCGAGAACCGCGAGAAACAATGTGAACACAACCAAAAATGTCTAAAAATAGCTAAAAAAACACAAAAAAAATTAATATTTTTTATAAAAAAAATCGCTACTTTTAGTAGCAAAAAAAATAACAAATTTTTTTTTAAAAATTAAAAAAAAAAAAATTTTGGCTACTAAAAATAGCGATTTTAACATAAAAATATTAAAAAAAAAATTTAGGTTTTTTTGGGGTTTAGTTTTTAGCATTTTAGCTTGGGGGGGGGGGTTTAGGTTTTTTGGGGGTGGGGTGGGGGGGTTAGCTTTTTTTTAGGTTTTTTGGGAGTTTTAGTTTTTAGAATTTAGCTTGGGGGGGGGGGGTTAGTTTTTTTTTTGGGGGGGGGGGGGGGGGCGGGGGGTGGGGGTTAGGTTTTTTAGCTATTTTAAGTTGTGTTCACATTGGTTCTCGCAATAAAGGTGGTTCTCGCATGAACCTCACCCTATATATATATATATATATATATATATAGGGTGAGGTTCATGCGAGAACCACCTTTATTGCGAGAACCGCGAGAACCAATGTGAACGGATGGCAATTTTGTAAATAATAAAAAAAAATTCTAAAATCCCGCTCCCCTCTCAAACGACACGGACATCAACATTCAATTAAACTATAATATACAATACAATTTCACGTCCAACAACTACCACAACCAAGCACAACTCTCCCAAACAATCGATTTCTTCCCCCAAAAAATCTCATAAACATCAGTCTGATACTCACAGACGCTCACAATTCCAGCGGTTCATCATCAATATACGCCATACGATCATCGTTGCTAGTCAATCGTCGACCACACATTAGTCACCGGGTCGAAATTAGGGCAAAAAATGGTCAAAACGAATCGATTTAGGGCAAATGACGGTCATAATCGGCATAATCGGCGAGGTAAGTTCACATTATATAAGTTCATACAAATTCCTATGTGCTTGTTCATGTAGATTACAGCCGATTATGTGCTTGTTCATGTATATTACATCCGATGTAGGTCAATACGATTACGTGTTTGTGTTTGATTTTGAATGCACATGTGCATAATTTTGTTTATGTAAATACGATTATGTGTTTGTGTTTGATTTGGAATGCAAATGTGCATAATATTATTCGTGTAGATTACAGCCGATGTTTGTTTGTGTAGATTACAGTCGATGTTGTGCATATGTGTTTGTGTTTGATTTGGAATGCACATGTGCATAATCTTGTTAATGTAGATTACAGCTGATGTAAGGTTAATACGATTATATGTTGGTGTTTGATTTGGAATGCACATGTGCATAATATTGTTCATGTAGAATACAGTAGATGTAAGTAGATTACAACCAATGTAAGTTCATACGATTATGTGTTTGTGTTTGATTTGGAATGCACATGTGCATAATGTGATAACTTATGGTTGTACTTATGATTTTGGTTCGTATTTATGCTTAATTGGTATGCACATGTGCATAACGTGTTGGAATGCACATGTGCATAATGTGATAACTTATGGTTTTACTGATAACTTATGGTTTTACTTATGGTTTTGGTTCATATTTATGCTTGATTGATATGCACATGTGCATAACGTGATAAATTATGTTTTTAATTTGTAGCCGACTTTGTTTTTTGGGTCATGTATAGGTATGCATATGTGCATAATGTGATAACATATGTATATATTGATAAATTATTTCATAGTTGTATGTATGCACATGTGCATAATTGTAGTTGCATAGTTATAGTTATGCACGTGTGTTGGTTCATATACATTGTTGATAAGATATGTCATAGTTATATGTATGCACATGTGCATATCTGAAGTTGCATGGTCATAGTTGTATAGATGCATATGCCCGATGTATAGCGGATTTTGGGAATGTATAATGGATTTTGTATATGTAGTTTGAACTAACATACTAACAAAGTAATATAAATTAAAGTTAATATACATTCTCATTGTATACAGTAAAATGGAAAAAAAACAAAGAAAGTTACGTTTGTCCTAAAGCCGAGAGATGAAGGGTCGAAAAGAATGCCAGATGCGACAGAAGACGAGCATGCGACTGTTAAGCAAAAAGGTTAGGAAGTGTTGAGAACTTACTGTTAATATTTGTATTATTAATGATGCAATATGCGGTTATGTACATGTGCATTATCATTTTTTTTTTCAAATGTTATAACTCACGCAAACGTATTAATTTTATGAATTCAGTTAAACAATGGTAGATGATTATGCGACTTGAAATGGAAGATGATTACGCGACAGTTAAACAAAGAGGTAAAAATCGAAGAAAGTAACTTTTGTTTTGTCTATTATTTTTTATCGAAGCAAACCTGTTGATAAGCTCAGTCATGTTAATGCACATGCATAGTTATGCAAAAATGCATATTTTGCCAGATTATTTCAATTAGGTCAGTCATATGTATGAAAATGTGCAGTTAGGCACATGTGCATAATTTGCCAGAATATGTTAATAAGATCATTCATGTTGTTGTACATGTGCATAGTTATGCACATGTGCATAGTTTGCCAGAATTTGCCAGAATATGTTAACAATGTAATTTATGTTGATGCACATGTGCATAGTGTATATAGTAATGATAATGTTAATGTTAAAGTTAATGCACATATTCATTAAGATTGTATGTTTGTTAATCATATTTTTTTTGTTTTGTTTATTATCGTAGATCGATAACGGAAAAAAATCAAAGAAGGTAACTTTCATTTTGAAATCAAGGGATGAAGAGTCAAAAAAATGCCGGATGCAATGGAAGATGATTACGCAACGGTTAAACAAAGAGGTAAAAAAGGTTGACTAATATTCGATGATGTAGTTGGGAGTTTATGCACATGTGCATCCTTTATTACTTTCATGTTAAATGATATCATTTATGTAAACACATTAAATATATCCCATGTAGGTGCACAAGAAGAAAAAAAAGCATAAAGAGGAGGACAAGTGAGCGAAATCACTATGAAAAAATTGAACAAGTAAACAAAATCCCTTTATTACTTCACAGATTGCGGGTTGTTCGCTATGCGACATATTGAGATGTATAAAGGGAGTGGTGAGAAGTTTGATTGCATATTCAACAAAGATAAAGAAATTCAAGACTTGCAACTTAAGAACGTGAGAGTGAAGATAGCAACAAAAAACTGTCGTTATCAGAGGCGAATGATCATGTTCGTGAATATATGATGTATTATGTTGTTTGGTAGAGGGAATGTTGGTACTACACATGTGCATAGTTTGAAATAACATACATATTGGTATTGTATAATGTATTACAGATGGTTATATTTGTTAATTTAGGATGTAATGTGTTGTTTGGTATAGTATATGTTGGTCGTGCATATGTGCAATAATGATTTTTGAACGGATTATGTGATTCTTATGATGAGGGTGTTATATTTACTTGTTATAACTGTGTTAATGTTGGTAATGCACATGTGCATCAATAAAAAACAATAAACATGTCGGTAATGCATGTGTATATTTTGAAATATTGTATTTTTGTTTATATCATATTACGTATGTGGTACCCTATTACGTATGCGGTATCACATTACATATGTTGATGTATATGTAAGGAAAACGGATTACTTGTAATTAAAAAATATACATGTATGCACGTGTGCATTGTTCGAAACAATAACCGTGTGTAATGAAATGGTAAACATGTATGCACATGTGCATTGGTCAAAACAACAACGATGTGGAGTGAAACAGTAAACATGTATGCCCATGTGCATTGTGCGAAACAGTAACCATGTCAATACAATGCACACGATCATTATCATTTTATATATAACACGAGCATTATTATTTTATATATAACGACATTGTTTTTTAATAGAACAAGATGCCATGTATTCAAACCAGAACTCTAGCCAGGAACTAGAGAATTACGCTTACAACAAACGTATGAACTCCTAATTTTCTATTACATTTACACCACTAATAGAGAATTACGCTTACAATAAACATATAAACTCCTAATTTTCTATTACATTTACACCACTGGTGTACCACTCTTCAGTCACTAAATTCTCCATTTTGGCTCTAATTCTCCATTTTGGCTATGACTTTCATCCACAACAGAGTACACTCCTTGACTTGTTCCAGTCTTCTAGCATTTGAAATCTACACGAATTTGAATACATTCTCATTTCTGCTCGACCATATGATCCATAATGTAGCCATCACTGTGCAGTTGACTACCTTTTTCTTCTTATAGAAATCTCCAGCTTACATGTTTGATATTCTGTTCAAATGAGCACTATGTCGAACACATCAGTGACATTAGTTTTGTTTACTGGCCCAGTTCAAAACACATCATGCCACCGTCACCACTATCTCACACCTATGGTCACCACTTTCGATATCTTCCAACAGCCCTGGCATGATGTAAAATAATCATGTAAATAAAACTTAAAAACAAATTAAACATAAAAGATACATGTGATTAAAAAACATAAACTAAATCAAGCAATAATATAATTAATTCATATTCAATAATAAAACATAATCACATGAACTAACCGTGAACGGTGGTTAGTCAACTGAAGTACGTCGATGATGGAGTTATAGTCGGAGTAGTTGTCGTTGTCGTTGTGGTGGTAGGAGTGATGTGTTAACGTCGATTAGGAAGCCATTGATGTCGCCGTCACGGATGCAGCCGCCGTGGATGCCGCCGTGAATTGGTAATGGTAACGTGCTGAACATGTGCATGTTGTAGATTATTGGTGATGGTTATAGGGTAATGGTAAAGTGTTGCACATGTGCAGGATGGTATATTTATACAAAATTCAAGTCCGACAGTCGAATTGCATCAGCAGTTCTCAGTTCTCAAGCATCAGCAATTCTCTGTAGTTCGTATTCGTCTCGATTACATCAGTAGTTCGTCTTCGTCAAAGCGATAACAATACACCATAAACTGTTCGTCATATGGATTTTACCATCAGACATTTCAAAATTCGTCGAATAATTGAGGTTATTGCTACAAAATTCGTATTATAATCGATATTGTTGCAGTAAGAACATAATCATAGATGATATGTTCTTCCTCGATTCGTAATCGAGTATTCCATTCGAAATTAGGGCAACACGAACAAAATAATCAGAATAATCGAGGAGTGTGGCACGATTAGAGTTACAGGAGGAACAATGGTAGGATGAATGGCACGATTAGACTTACAGGAGGAACAATGTATGAGGTGGATCATTAGATGTATGAGGATCGACACATGATGAATCACATGATGCCATATACCACCGTAATCACTGTGTCGACTACCACCGCCGTGAAATATGTGAACGGCGACTACCTCTCTGCCGTGAAAACCACGGTGGAAGCCCCTTCGCCACCGTGAAACCTCCATGAACGCCTCTCTGCCACTTGTGAAAACTGTGAACTGGTGAAACTCTTGAAACCCTAAAACAGAGAACAGTAACAAAAAAAGAGGAATGCGCGTGTTTTATTATAAATGTGTTATAATTACAAAAAATGCCATGTGTTCACACTGGTTCTCGCGGTTCTCGCAATAAGAGGTGGTTCTCGCATGATCTTCTCCCTATATATATATATATATATATATATATATATATATATATATATATAGGATTAGGTTCAAACATGAACAAAATCCCAAGAGTGAACTGCGTGAACTGATCTGGGCCCTTGATTTTTATGATCTTGAGATTAAAGTGAGTGGCATGATGGTAATTATTTGCTTAATTTTTTCCATTTAATTAAATACAAAAAGAGTATATGTGTAATTTCAATCTTAAATTTATTGCATAAATCTCTCATAAATCAAGTAATCAATTATCCTCTTAAATTGATTGCATAAATCTCTCACAAATCAAATCAAGGATTATGAAAGATGTAACTTAATTCAATTATTAAAATAATTATTTGTTTAAATGCGATGTACACATGTGTATTCTGATTTTGCCCTCTTTTTAATGCGATGTACACATGTGTATATACCTGTGAATTTTTGTACAACTGTGAATTACTCTACACATATGTAGGATGCTGAGTACACATGTGTACTGTTCTATCTATATCCAAGTACACATGTGTATACCGTTGAAACATGAAGGTTACGTGGATTTTAAAAATCAAAATTTGAATTCTAGTGATGAAATCTGAAATAAAAATTAAAATTGAAATCTGGTGATTTGTTGTTTGTTTTGATAATTATCTTATTAATAAATAAACATAATGTGGATAATGAATTTAAATTAGGAAAGATGTAACTTAATTCAATTATTAAAATAATGATTTAAATCTAACTTTTTATATAATTACAATCCTACCCTTAACAACTAAAAAGGAAATCAAGGGTCCATATCTGTTCACGCAGTTCACTCTTGGGAGGTTGTTCACGCTGGAACCCTACCATATATATATATATATATATATATATATATATATAGTGTAGGGATCCTAAGAGAAGTCCACCCTATTTGAGAAACTTGAGAAGCAATCTGGACCACACATTTTCCCTAAGCAAAAAATGCAAAAAACATTATTTTTTATTTATTTATTTATTTTTTGGAAAAATCGCAGCTTTTTTTTTAAGGATTAAATTTTTTATTTTTATTTTAAAAAAAAAATTGGATTTATACACATGTGTATATTGATAATCTTTTAACTATACATATATGTATATTGTCAATTATACATATATGTATATACATGTTTAAAATTGAAAAAATATGTGTTATAAATCCTAAACCTTATACCATAAACACTAAAGCTAAACCCTAATTCTAAACCCTAATGCTAAACCCTAAAGCTAAACCCTAATTCTAAACCCTAAAGCTAAACCCTAATGCTAAACCCTAAAGCTAAAACTAAACCCTAAAGCTAAACCCTTAATGCTAAACCTTAATGCAAACCCTAAAGATAAAGCTAAACCCTAATGTTAAACCCAAAAGCTAAACCCTAATGCTAAACCCTAAATACTATTACTAAACGCTAATGCTAAACCCTAATGCTAAATCCTAAACCTAAACCCTAAAGCTAAACCCTAAACCCTAATGCTAAACCCTAAATAACACTTATTTTTCAACTTTAAACATGTATATACATATATGTATAATTGACAATATACATATATGTATAGTTAGAAGATTAACAATATACACATATGTTTAAATCCCAAAAAAAAAATTAAAAATTAAATCCTTAAAGAAAAAGCTGCGATTTTTCCAAAAAAAAAAAAATTGCATTTTTTTTTACATTTTTTTTGCATTTTTTTACTTAAGGAAAATGTGTGGTCCAGAATGCTTCTCAAGTTTCTCAAATAGCCTACTACTTCTCACATAATCTTTATCCTATATATATATATATGTGTGTGTGTGTGTGCGCGTGCGTACGTGTTACTTATTTTCTATATTCAACCGGTGTTATACACATGCTACTATGGTATTTTAATGTTACTAATTAATATAGGCCGGTTTGTTATGATAAATTGAAATTAGTTGTGTCTATTGTCATACGGTAAAAAATTACATAAGCTATATGAAGGTTTTTTTTTTTCAAAGTATATAATTATATCGTTTCTATCGTGTATAACGCAGTATAATACACGGTTCTATAAGCTAAAAAATAATAAAAATAACAAGAATCTACATTGCATAGAAAAGTTGCTCACATGGCTATAACATTTAAAGATTGTGAAACAAAAAGTTGAGTCTAGTTGCGGTCCAACATTTGTCTTTAAACATTTAACATTACAAAACAAAAAGTTGAAATTCTAGTTGCAGTTTGTCTTTAAAGAGTTATCATTACATGACTTAATAAAATTACGACTATCATCATAACATGCCGCAAGGGTGGCACATTAAGGCTCACCTTATTCATTGAAAGGCTCTCTTGAGTCGGAAATCAAAAACCATCATCGGACTTTACTATGTAGATCAAAATGTAATTGAAGTTCCCGTTCATTATCATTTATTCAAGTTGTTTCCTTTTCATTAGAAATTTTGAGTTTCGCCTTAAACTATCAGAAATACGGATTTACTTCCAAATCAAATTGCATGTTTGTTTGGTTCTTAATTACATGTATGTATGTATGTATGTATGTACACATATACATGGCCTATGAAAAGTGTTTCTTTTTCCTAAAGTAATCGATCCCGGGTGCACAAAACTTTTATGCTCTTACACTTCTTTTCAAATGAAGAAAGGACTAAAGAAAATCTTGATTTGCAAAAAAGAGGCTATGGGGTGTGGGGTCAAGGATCCTAAACTTATTTTTACATAGCACCATTAATTAAATGGTACATCCCCCCCCCCCCCCCCCCCCCCCCCCCCCCTCTCCTTGATTGATAGTGGTTTTCATGGATTAAACCACGATTACCACTAGGGGTGCAAACGAGTTGAGCTACTCGAGCTCGGCTCGAAAAAAAGCTCGAACGAGCAGAGCTTAAACGAGCTCGAGCCCGAGCCTAAAAACAAGCTTGTTTAGTAAATGATCCCGAGCCCAAGCTTCGCTTAACGAGCTCGAGCCGGCTCGCGAGCCTAATCGAGCTTTCTATTTATATATTTTTTTATTAATATATTAAACATATATTTATATAATAATAATTACCATTTATATAAATATAAAAAATAACTAAATTATATGTATAATAATTAAAATTAATATAAATTAAAAAATACTAAACGAGTCGAGCCCGAGGCGAGCTCGAGCTTGAAAAATTACCTTCGAGCCGAGCTCGAGCTTTCATATGTTAAACGACCTCGGGCTCGGCTCGGCTCGTTTGCACCCCTAATTACCACGACCCTCCCATTTGATAATTTTAAGACAAAAAAAATAAAAAAAAATAAAGGGGATAGTGGTTTGGGTCATAACCACACCCTTAGACCATGTGTAGTGGTACACAGGAATAATGCTCTCACCCCTT
This sequence comes from Helianthus tuberosus, assembly GCA_030545235.1. Lineage (NCBI taxonomy): Eukaryota > Viridiplantae > Streptophyta > Magnoliopsida > Asterales > Asteraceae > Helianthus > Helianthus tuberosus. Next base: position 169,548,952 of record CM060381.1, read on the forward strand.
GGCGTTTTGCGCCATGCAGCAGTCCAGTCAGCAATGGGGCATTATGAGGCGTTTTTTCTTAAATGGGTTGTGGGGCATTATGTTAAAAGGGGTGTAATAGAATTAAAAAAAAGCAATCAAAATATTTCGTTGGCCATCATCTTCTCAATCAGGCGTTTTATTAAGCACGCCCAACAAAAAAAAACCATAAAAAACGCCCCTAGGGGAGGTTGCGAGGCATTATTGGGCGTTTTTAAGGGAAAAACGCCAACCCCCCCCCCCCCCCCCCCGCACACACACACTACGGGTGGTCTTAGGGTAGTGGTTTTGAATGATGGATAAAAGATGGATGACATGGCGCATATGTGGAGGGTCATGGATGACCACACCCTATAGCCTGAACAATTTGTAACCTTGTTTATAGGGGTGTTCATCGAATCGAATATCGAATTATTCGAATAATTTTTATTTTCCCTTGAATTCGTATTCGATTCGAATTCAATTAAAATCTACCAAATTCGTATTCGAATAAAAAACCCAATTCGTATTCGATTCGTATTGGATTAAAATTCGTATTCGAATAAATTCGATTTGATTTAGATTCTTTAAAAACATGTAAAAAAACTATCAAAATGAAACATAATTTTAAATCAACCATTGTCACACCCCAACCGATGGCGGAATCATCGAGGCGCGGCACTAGGCGAATCAGATTGCTCAAGAGAATCCATAACAACTAATAGCGACAATATTTATTACATTTGTTATCCCATACTAACAAACAATACAATCACATAAGTTATCACAGATTTTCTGTTCTCTCGAACAATACAAATCCGACAACCTAGATTTTAGGTGAGTTTCTAGACTTCCTAGCTTGATTTGATGTAGACTGCGATCTAAACATGCAACATACGTTAAAACAACGTCAATACAAAAGTATTGGCGAGTATACAAGTTTTGATAGTAGTGAAAAATAGATAAAAAGTGCTGCGAATTACCACATACATAAACGAGATACACCAAACATACATACAAGATAGATACTACCAGCTAAGTCACTCGAACTTCGATTGCGATTGCTATTCATCCTAATTAGACCCCGTCGGGTGCTATAGTACTATACTAGTTAAGGCGGGACCTCGCGAGTAAAAGTCCTAGCACATATGTAACTAGCATCACGTGTAAATATGTAATTCAATCGTTCGCAGGTGATAAATAGTTTAAGCATTTGATTAGATTGATTTGATAAGACGTATGCTACTCCCAAAATGCTATAAAAAAAAGGGTTCGAGTATACTCACAGCGATGGAGGTTAATGGATTGAAGGGAGCGCGTCTGAGAATAGCCTGATTACAGAACGGTGGCATAAGCGAAGAACGGCGCGATGAACGGTGAAAAGTGACTAGGTGTCGAATGGTAATCCAATCGGATGGCAATCCGATCGGATGGTCATTCGATCGGATGTCAATCCGTTCGGATGGTTATCTGATCGGATGGCCATTCGGTCAGATTGACAGTCGTTTGGGAAGGTTGTGTTTGTGTATGATGGCTTTGAAGTTTTCATTGTAGTATTTTGAAAACAAAGAAGTATCTCTACCCTTCAGGTCGTCTAACGATCTGATTGACAGGACACTCAGTGAGAACAAGTTCACAGCAGGATGGTCACTCGATCGGGTAGCAATCCGATCGGAACGCAATCCGTTGGAAACTGTTGTTCTTTGAAAATTGAGAATGATTAAGTGTTGGAAGCTCAAGTGCAATCCGATCGGATGGTCATTCGATCGCATGGCAATCCGATCGGATGGCAATCAGATCGGACGGCAATCCGTCCCAATGAATCTGATCATTTTGAACTTGATTATTTTGCTAAGTTTGAAAGGTTTTGCGGTTTGCTCGAGACGGTATGACAACGTGTTAAACAACAGAAAACTCCATCAGACCCAGACTATCTGATCGAATGGGAATCACCCCAATTCGATCAGTTAACTGTTCGTGACGGGTGGTTTTATGTTCAACCAGAAATCAGTTGTCTCGTTGATAGGATACGGATCTCAAACCGTCACATCACTAGAGAAGAGTAGAAGGCATGAATGAGCTCCGATTCTATCGGTTTTGAGTGCATTGAGTGTAAAAGAGTTGAAAGAAAGTTAGAAACCATCTTTCAATCCTTTTAACTCTGAAAATGTTTAGATGTATGCGAAATCCTTGCGAAATCATGTGGAAATCCTTCAGATCTGAGTTGTTCTTGGTGGAATAAAGTCAAATCTTGAAGTTCATAAGAACTCCATGATGACGTCATCCTAAAACACCTCAAATCTACCGATTTCACGGTGAAAAGTTATGATTTAATGGTGAAAAAAGATGAAAGAGTGCGTGTAGATCATAGAAGTACAAGATTTGAGTTGAAAACTTACAAGAATCGTGAGAAATCGAGGGAAAAGAGGGCTTGAGCGAGCTGGTCGAATGAGAGTTGTCACATAAGTTGAACAGTGATGTGACAGGTGCTATTTATAGGTGAAGAGGAGGGAAGGTGATGGAGTGCAATGGATCGGATGCCAATCCGATCGGTTGGTCACTCGATCGGATGGCCATCCGATCGGTTGGTCACTCGATCGGATGACCATTCGATCGAATGGTCATTCGATCGGTGGTCTCCGGCGGGTTGCGTTTCGATGTTTCGTTTAGTTCGTCAAGCGTTGCGATGGTTTGGTTACACATTTTCATACACATATTCATATATTTATTATAATTAGTCACAAAGGGTCGAATAAATATTTATATTTCCAAATTGGTGTTGCGATAATCGAGTTCCGTTCCGAATATGCGTTGCGTTGCGATGCATCACGGCTGTCGAGGAGGGTAGAATAGGTCCTCACTCAACATTATCGTGAGCGTTAGTGTGTGCGATGTGATGTGTTATAGAGATAAAATATGCGAGATATGCGAAAATACTGTGATATAGAGATATAAGCGATATAGTTACATTATGATCTGAATCTCTGGTACTAGGCGTAACGAGTATGGCGAGTAGTAACAACGCTTGAACGTGCGGGTTGTTACAGCCTCCCCTGCTTTAGGAAATTTCGTCCCGAAATTAATCCACAAGAAGGGTTGCGAGGATTGATGCGAGTGAGTAGCGATAAAAGCGACGAGATAGCGAGCGATTGATTGAGAGTTGACAAGCGAGAGCGCATTGCGAAGACTAAGCGAGAGCGACGAGTAAGGCGATTCGTATAACCAAAGACAATAACACACAAGAAGGTGATTCCACAACGTTCTGAATTCTCGAAAAGTTGATTAATTTGGAAGGTTTAGAGAAAATTTGTTTATGAAACATCTTCCCACAGTGCGGTGTTAAACTGTGTCAATGTTCATACCAGCGCCATGAGAGAAGTTTTATTAGGTTACTAAAAGATTTTGGACTTTCCGCTTCACACGGCGTTAACTTGAGTCGATTGTTACGCCAGCGTTATAAGAAAATCTCGTTTTGTACAAAGGTTTAGATTAAATTTAGAAAAAGTTTTTTTGTAAGAAAAGGCTTTGCTTACACAAAGGTTTTATTAATGTCAAAGAGTTTAAATTTTTAAAGTCGGTCCCGCATGACACTTTCCCACGAAAGTTCGACAATATGACTAAAACACTTATATATAGGAAGTACCAGCGGCGTATCCACCATGTTTTAGCCATATGGCTTCCGTCCCGTGAGGCAGTGTCATGTGTGTCGACATAGTACTGATAGATTTCGATAACTCGGTCCAAGCGAGAAATGGTTGGACCAAGTTTAAGAGAAAGATTGAGCAAACTGAGCGATGAAGTCATTTTCGAACTCAGTTTAGCGACACGAGCGAGTGCGATAAGCGATAAGCAACGAGCGATAGCGACAACCGTCGAGCAATAAGCGACGATCAATGCGTTGCAAGCGATGAGAACATACGATTTGATTAGATTAAACAATACCACAAATTTTAACTAACATTAAGCCCCACATGGCCTTTTTCCACGAAAGTCAGCTGATATGGCTAAATCACTTATATATAGGAAGTACCAGCGGCGTATCCACCATGTTTTAACCCTATCATTTTCGTCTCGTGAAGCGAGGTCATGTTTGTTAACATAACACGGATAACGCGGATAACGGTAAGCGATAGACGATGAGCGATAGAGCAATACGAAGCGATAGAGCGATACACACGATAAGTGATAGCGCGATACACATAATAAGCGATTGAGATTGCGAAACACATAATAAGCGATTGAGATTGCGAAACACATAATAAGCGATTGAGATTGCGAGATAGATTCCAGCGATAACGCGATTGAAAGCGTGTTGACTTACGAAAAGTCTAGCGATGACACGCTTTGAGTTGCGATTGAGATTGTTACGCCTTGCGATGTAGTGTAGTGTGTCGAAAATAGATTCAATAGTATACTTGGTCTAATAACGTTCAACGTGCATGGCACTTTCTTCACAGAACATTGGTTGGCATGGCTAAGCACTTATATATAGGAAGTACCAGCAGCGTATCCACCGTGCTTCAACCACACGCCTCTGTCCCGTGAATAGATGTCACACTGTGTCGACATGGTCAAGACGCTTATATATAGGAAGTACCAGCGGCGTATCCACCACGCTTGACCATGCTTTTAACGTTACGACATCATTCAAACTCATTACGATCCCCGTGCACTGATCACAGTAACCCCGTGTGCACCTGTGATTAATTTGATCCTTGCATGTTTATCGTACCTTATTCCAAGAACGCATAGTAGGGGCAAACATATAGTATAGTACATAGTGCTAGCATACCGTTCGTGCGCGAGTGCGAGAGGATGAGAGATAAATAGAATCCACGTTGCGTCGAGAAACAGAACAAGTTCAACACATAAAAGAAATTAACGGCGAAAATCGTATCATTACAACAACATTGAAAGCATAATTAATGTTGTTGTGGAGGAATTTTGCAGAGACTGCGATTGTTGCTGAAATCCCTCAAGGTTGCGGCCTCGGGCGTCAATGTTGGGTAAGATGACCATACCAGTTGCAATTTACGCAATAGCGACAGTTAGCTTCTGGTGGGTGATGATACGTACACGTGAGACACAGGGGATGAGTTTCGTTGTAGGCTCGCTTCGAGTGAACTGGAACTGCTTGAAGCGGTTCTGGCTACGATAGGCCATTTGTTGAAGAGTTCGGGCTCGAGGTCTTTCGTTTGCAGCTGGGCTGGGCTTCTTGAGGCGGTGCGTTGTCCTCGGAGGATTCGTCTGAGCACTCACTTGAAGAATCGTCAGAAGGATTTTCAGAAGAATCGTCGGATGAATCGATGACGATTGCTTGATGAGCTTGTTTGACAGGCTTCTTGGAGAAGAATCCGTCCAAGACTCGTTTGTCGTTGATCTATGCGGCCAAGCGGTAGGTTTCTTCAATGGTAGCAGGTCTTTCAGCTTCGACAAAATCGCCCACACACTCAGGCAAGCCGCGAATATACTTCGCGATGGCTTTTTCTAAAGTGTCAACTTGACTTGGGCAAATAATACTCAGCTGTTTGAACCTTGTAGTGTAGCCAGCATTGTCACCTTCATTTCGCTTGATTTTCCAAAATTCGTCTTCTAGCTTCTGAACTTCTTGAGGAGGTCAGTACTCTTTCTTCATGAGCTCTTTCAGCTCATCCCAGGAGAGAGCATAAGCTGCGGAGATCCCACGTTTGTTACGTTCGGCTATCCACCAGTCGAGTGCTCGCGATTGAAATACTCCGGTAGCGCAAGTAGTACGGAAACTATTGGGACACCCACTCTGACGAAGGGTAACTTCGATAGAATCGAACCACTAAAGCAGCTGGGAGACACCTACTTCACCCGTGAACTCTATCGGGTTACAGGCTCCGAAGTGTTTGTAGAGGAAAGCAGATTGAGGCGCTTCCGTCTTGGAGTCTTCCGAGGTTCGAGGGTTGCTGAGAGAGTGCACTTGAGCGACAATATGAGGAATGACCTTGGCCACTTCCCTGGCCACTAGCGAGGCAATCCTCTTGTCGTCACTTCGTTTGGCTTTTCTCCTAGCTGTTCGTCTCGAGGTAGAGTCGTTTGAAGACATCTAGACAGAGACAATCTGGGAGTGAGATTCGATCATAATGATTTTTTAGTTTTGCAATGCGATTGAGCGAGATCAAAACTTGATGCGGTAATATAGTAGTATTCACATAGGAGCCACATAGGAGACACGAGATTCCTAGGTTCTCACACAATGATTTGGTTGTATTTATATAGACAGTGGTAGTTTATACTTATACACATGCATGACGATGTAGAATACGCGAGGGCGCGTCGAGGTGAGGGAGCGAGAGCGAGAAATTAGGCGTTAGTTTCATTGCGATCGTTCGGTTTTCGTTTTAGGTTGCGACGGCTGTGCGAGTTGTGCGTTTGTAAAACAGGGAGCGGAAATCGATAAATCGATAAAGCATAAAGTTCCAAATTGTAAACACATAAGCATAAATAAGTTTGGCAACGCGTAAAATCGGCGAATCGTAAGCTAGAAAAATAGATAGAGTGCCTCGGGTGTTTAGGCGTCGACTACCCATGGTAATCCGACTATACCCAACAAGTTCGTGCACGCGCGTTGCCCTAGAAGACTTATTCTTCCACTGGGATGCAGCTCATGGCATTCGTCCTCCTAGTCATCGCGTGGCTCGAGTCATCGTTATAGTCGGGTCCTCGGTGAGAGCTTTTGAAAACCATTTTATAGAGTGGAACGGTTTATTAAGATACGGGTTTCACCCCTGACTTAACCACTTCATTCCTTGTTGTGCTCTTCGAATACATTCGGGAGTTCCACTAGATTTCGAAATGGAGATTTTCGTCGAGATATGGATGTCACTCCTAACTCAACGAAAGGTTCTCGTGCTAGAAAAATAATGCGCTGAGTGAGCAATCTTATCGAGAGTTCTTGGTTTTCACACCTGATCTCGACTGGATCACCCGGTGGTGTTATGCGAGTATTTTCGAAAACGTGTGTATTGTGCCAGCCTTAGGAAAGGCTAAATAATATTCCAGCCTTAGGAAAGGCTCTTCGTGCGAAGCTGTAGTATGCGGTGTTCACACAAAGTTGTAATTTTAGCGGATTCAAACGAGAGCAACAAAAGTAGACTTGTACTAGCCCCTACTGGGTTCGCACGAAGTCTGGTCTGTTGGTACTTAAACTATAGACTAGGTCAATTTTAAGACGTCGACCTGGACTAGGTCGAGTCACAAAATTTTACCTAATTCCCTATAGTTATGGCTCTGATACCAATCTATCACACCCCAACCGATGGCGGAATCATCAAGGCGCGACACTAGGCGAATCAGATTGCTCAAGAGAATCCATAACAACTAATAGCGACAATATTTATTACATTTGTTATCCCATACTAACAAACAATACAATCACATAAGTTATCACAGATTTTCTGTTCTCTCGAACAATACAAATCTGACAACCTAGATTTTAGGTGAGTTTCTAGACTTCCTAGCTTGATTTGATGTAGACTGCGATCTAAACCTGCAACATACGTTAAAACAACGTCAATACAAAAGTATTGGCGAGTATACAAGTTTTGAGCGAAAAATAGATAAAAAGTGTTGCGAATTACCACATACATAAACGAGATACACCAAACATACATACAAGACAGATACTACCAGCTAAGTCACTTGTCACACCCCGATATTTCCACGTATTACCGGTGGGCCTGGTGGGGAGTATCGCGACGTAGTTGATATCATCATAATCAATTTATCATAGTCTAATGCACAGCGGAAGTCTAAAGATAATAATATTACAACCGAGCAAAAGTAATATCAATTATTACAATACGGTTGTAAAGGGATCCACAGGCGGATCAAATATAAAAGAAACATTGTTCAACAGATTTTTAAACATCTAAGCTTGCAAGACTCTTTATTGATGCTAGGAGTAGCCAGCTCATTTCGCTTAGTACCTGCACTTAACCTTTTTGGAAAATACGTCAGTTTTCAATGGTAAATACAATTAACCAACTCATTTTGAAAACGTTTAAGAAAATTGATTTTAAATGCACGAAGCACAAATAATCTTTTATAACTTAGGGTAATTATTTAAAAATAAACTTGTTAAAGAATTACATGTTTATTATACGTTCAGTAGACCGGGCTGAAAACCGGGTTAAAGATTAATAGACACACCACATAATATATTCCACGGTGAGTTATTCTCGAACAGGTGGGTACATTATTTTACATACGCACCGGCAGGTGTATGCCTACACCCCGTGCTTAAGTCGTGGCCATTTCAATGAATGAGCCGAGGATATCCAGGACATGGTCATTAACCCCCCAAAGGCTTAAAATAAACAAAACAGATTAAACGGGTTATTTCAATGATTTAACCTTCATACGATTAAAAATTCAATACCCGACCAAGCGGTATTTTATATACCGTACCCCAAGCTCGTATAAGGGAAAATAAGTTAAAAGTATTTACCTAAGCAAATTATACAAATTTATCCCAGCCGTATACAATCAGCAAGTGCAACTATCTTTTAATGGGCTCCTAAATCTGGAACGAAGGTTAAAATAACCTATTAGATTCCTAACGGGGTCTCACTTAAGTTTAAACTGAGACCGGTTAGTTTTAAAGAAAGGTATACGGTTCAAAACGCAAGATTAAGCGAAGACCAGATTAGAGTGTGGTTTAGACCCGACAAGTATGAAGACTTGTATAACATGGGTAAACTAAACACATTCTGGATTTTGAAGTGAAAATGATAAGGTTTGACCCGTTTCGGTTAATTTATTCAAACTAGTTACATAAACCGTACCGAACGCGATAAATGCATAACGGGTAACCAAATGAGTTATGAACAGGTTTCCTAAGTTAATATGCCTTAAATATGTTGTGATATCAGTAGGATACCTTCCATTATGCCCAAAACGAATTTAAAATCAATTTAAGCCCCGTACGGGTATTTTGGTCATTTTAAGGATTATAAAAGAGGTTAAATATTAACCTGAGGTTTTGGTCTTAAACGATCAGCAAAAATATTTATTTTTTCAAGTTATATCAGTAAGGTATTGCATATATGTGAAATTTATCATTTATAACCAAACTATGCACCGTAGGGGCATTTTGGTCATTTCACATAAGCTTTAATGGTCAAAATTGGAAATCTGAATTCAAAACTTTTTCTTACTATTAAAGTATAAAAATTTACTTAAAACATCAGTAGGTATTAAGTCTTATATGCCAAAAATAGTTTTAACCCATACTATGCGTTTAAAACGCGTAAAAAGTCGGTTTTAGGTGATTTTCGGGTTATATAAGGAAAGCTGAAATTTTTATCAGCCCAGAAGGCTTAAAATATTTTATTTATCATATAAAATTAGTAACAAAAGATTTGGTATCAAAATGTTATGTAAAACTCATTTTATTAGTAAAAAGGGTATAATCATCAATCACCGAATCAAAGCTAGAACCCCATATTATAGTCAGTTTAAAATTAATAAAAATCTTTAAAAATCCCAAAATATTATATTACATCTGTGGTTAAAAAGTTTGGTGTCAATATTTGGGTTCAGATAGGCTTTATGCTAATAATTCTGTTTAATTAATATAACAGCTTTCAAATTACGATATTGACCATAACTCCTAATTTAGACCTCAAACTGATGTCAAATTTTTAGGAAATGTTTATAAATCAGTAATAAAGGTTTTTGTCCTCTCGCATTTTAAAAAATCTTGTTTTAAGGTCAAAAGGGCATAATGGTCAACATTTAAGTAATTAACGGAAACATGCAATGAATCGGGTTAATTAGGAACCAAGTTGTATAACCTCAAAGGGTTATACTAACCTATAATCTGGTCCTAATGGAACTCTAAGGCATATCTAAACTAAGCTAAATTGGGTCAGAACTGAAAGTTAAAGCAAAAGTCTACTTTTGCGACTTTCGGTTCCGAACCGAGCCTATACTCTAAATTATCGGGTTGAACATGCTTAGACATGTTCTTACATTAATTACCAAGTTATTTAAGTGTTAAAACAGGTTTCATAACTTCTACATTGTTAGTTATGAGTTTATTTGCAAAATTGCTTTCTGTTGACTTTTTAATATTAAGTTTGACCCGACAATTGACCTAGTTAGAGTGGAAATCAGAGGGTGCCCTTTTAAGGGTTTATTACCCACATAATTACCAACTCCTAGCCACTTTCAATTCGAAAAATGACTTGACCATTAGTGAATAATCACTAAGTCAAAGCTTAATTACGACAGCTTTGACTTTTGGTCATTAGCTCGAACTAGAGAGGCTAAGAATGCTTACAAAGGCTCTTAGCACGAATTAGAAGCTTAAGAAAACTTGCTTGAGCTCCAGGAAGTTCTAGAGAGAGAGAGAGAGTTGTGAATAAATTTTGAATGTGAGCACATGAACTATCAAACAAGAACTCTTATATAGGAATTTAGACTTCCCAAGATCACTCCACATAAGTCTAAGATTGATTCCTGGTCATCCCAGGTGTCCCCTATGCATGAAAAACCATTCGTACAGTCCCTGAATTCGAAAACCAGGCTTTTAAGGCGGTGGAAGTTGTTGTACAGACATCTGTCAACATTTTCTGCATCTGATGGTTTTAGGCGGCCCGCGTAAAACTTGGTCGTGGGTCTACGCGGCCCGCGTAGAGGTCACATCCGATCACCAAGTTTCAGCTAATTGCATTTTCAGTCCCTGGCCCCTCTAAACTTGTTTTAACTTTCGTTTATTGCACTTTTAACCCCCAAACTTGACTTGTAAGGGCCTTGAGTCTTTAAACAATTATCCATAAGCCTTCGGTTAGTAACGAGGTCACCCGAATGGTCTCGAAATGTAATATTAACGCATTTAACCCTTATTTCTTGGAATTAACACTTTAGTTATTTATGTGCGTTGAAACTCCACGAATTAATATCCAATTTTCTTACGGGCAAAATATAATCGTCACAATGTTTTTGGGATCATTAAAAGGTCACTCAGAGGTTACTTTCAACATGTTGACGCTTTTAACCCCTATGTTTCACAAGATCCTAATTTTAAGCACAAACGACTTTTCAAGTTCGATAAATTATTCGTTAAAGAATACGAAAGTCGTGTGAGGTCAATCAGAGGCACAAGAATGGCATGTTGACACTTTGGATCCTTTTATTCACATATTTACTTTGTTTGACAACTTCAGTCCCTTAGAAATAATTCCTTATACGCTTAAAGTCCATGACACGTGTCTTCATAATATTGGTCGTGATTTTACGAGGTGTTACATCCTCACCCCCTTAAAAGAAATCTCGACCTCGAGATTTACTGAAATAAATAAGGGTATTTCTGTTTCATTGTGGACTCTACCTCCCATGTGTACTCGGGGCCTCTTCGAGCGTCCCATTTAACCTTCACAATCGGTACGTGCTTCTTTCGAAGTTTCTTAACCTGTCGATCCTCGATCAATAAAGGTTTTTCAACAAATTTCAAGCTCTCATCTATATGCACATCCGTATGTGGCATGACTAGTGATTCATCAGCTAGACATTTCTTAAGATTGTAGATGTGAAACACATTATGAATCCTACTGAGCTCTTCAGGCAGGTTTAACTTATAAGCCACTGTTCCGACACATTCGATGATCTCGAATGGTCCTATGTATCTTGGGCTTAACTTGCCTTTCTTGCCAAATCGCATTACCCCTTTCCAGGGTGATACCTTAAGTAGAACTTTGTCACCTACCTCAAATTTTAGAGGCTTACGCCTTTTATCTGCGTAGCTCTTCTGCCTATCCCTGGCAGCTTTGAGACGATCACGTATCTGCACAATCTTATCTGTCGTTTCCAGGACTATATCAGGTCCTGTTAGTTGGACATCTCCAACTTCCGCCCAACAAACTGGCGTCCTGCACTTTCTTCCATACAAAGCTTCAAAAGGTGCATCTTGAATACTTGAATGATAGCTATTGTTGTATGAAAATTCAATCAACGGAAGGTGATCATCCCAACGTCCACCTAAATCAATAACACAAGCTCTTAACATATCCTCCAGAGTTTGAATTGTACGCTCGCTCTGACCATCCGTCTGAGGATGATATGCAGTGCTGAAGTTTAATCAAGTGCCTAGGGATTGCTGAAAGCTTTTCCAAAAATGTGATGTATATCTCGTATTCCTATTAGAGATAATAGACACTGGTACTCCGTGAAGAGATACAATCTCGTCCACGTACAGCTGAGCTAACTTATCTGAGCTGTGTGTTTCCTTAATAGGTAGGAAGTGGGCTGACTTAGGCAACCTGTCGATTATAACCCAAATAGTATCATTTCCTCGCTTTGTCTTTGGTAACTTTGTGATGAAATCCATAGTTACCATTTCCCACTTCCAGGTGGGAAGTTTAGGCTGTTGCAGCAAACCTGACGGTTTCTGGTGTTCGGCTTTAAGCTGAGCACATGTCAAACATTTGGCCACATAAGTGGCTATAGACATCTTCAAGCCTATCCACCAATAATTTGCCTTCAAATCCTGGTACATTTTATCACTGCCAGGATGAATCGAGTACTTGGAACTATGGGCTTCTTGAAGGATCATGTCCCTAAGTCCTCCATAGATTGGAACCCATATTCGTCCATTTAATCTTAGGATTCTATCCTTGCCATATGACAACTGTTCAGCAGTTACGCCCAACTTTTCATTTGGATAGTTAGCCTCTAACACAGCTTCCTTCTGAGCGGCTAACAATCTTTCATTTAGGCTGTTCTTTAATTCAATGCTCTTGGCATTGATTCTAATGGGCTTAACTCTTTCCTTTCTGCTCAATGCGTCGGCGACCACATTTGCCTTGCCTGGATGATATCGAATTTCACAATCATAATTGTTCAGTGTCTCCATCCATCGACGCTGTCTCATGTTCAGATCCTTCTGATTGAACAAGTGTTGAAGACTTTTATGATCAGAGTAGATCACACATTTGGTACCATATAAATAAAGCCTCCAAAGTTTTAGTGCAAATATAACAGCACCCAATTCCAAATCGTGGGTGGTGTAATTCTTCTCGTGCACTTTTAATTGTCGGGAAGCATAGGCAATAACTTTGCCCTTCTGCATGAGCACACATCCTATACCTGTGTGCGATGCGTCGCAGTTAACCACAAATTCTTCGATCCCTTCAGGCAATATCAATACCGGAGCATTTCTCAACTTCTGCTTAAGAATCTCAAAGGATTCTTGTTGCTTAAAACCCCAAGCAAACTTTATATTCTTCTTAGTCAACGAAGTTAGGGGTGCAGCAATCCTTGAGAAATTTTCAATAAAACGCCTGTAATATCCTGCCAGACCCAAGAAGCTGCGAATCTCTGTGGGCGTCTTCGGCTCTTGCCAATTCATGATGGCTTCAATCTTACCGGATCCACCTGGATACCACGCTCCCTAACCATATGTCCAAGAAACTAGACTTCACGAAGCCAAAATTCACACTTTGAAAACTTGGCGTAGAGCTTTTCTTGTTGAAGAAGTTTAAGAATACAACGAAGATGCTTCTCCTGATCAGCCTGATTCTTCGAATAAATAAGAATGTCATCAATGAAGACAATAACAAACTTGTCCAAGTAGGGTTTGCAAACGCGATTCATGAGATCCATGAACGCGGCTGGTGCATTAGTGAGCCCAAAAGGCATCACTAAGAACTCGTAGTGACCATAACGAGTTCTGAATGCAGTCTTATGCACATCTTCATCTCTAACCTTCAGCTGATGATAACCTGATCTCAAGTCAATCTTGGAGAAGTAACTTGCTCCTTGAAGTTGTTCGAATAGATCGTCGATCCTGGGCAATGGATATATGTTCTTGATTGTAACCTTGTTTAGCTCTCGATAATCAATGCATAAACGCATTGATCCATCCTTTTTCTTCACAAACAGAATCGGTGCTCCCCAAGGGGACGAGCTAGGTCTAATAAAACCCTTTGCCAACAAATCATCCAACTGAGTCCTTAACTCTTTCATTTCAGTTGGTGCCTACCGGTAAGGTGCTCTTGTAACTGGTGCAGCTCCGGGAATGATATCGATTCTGAACTCCACTTGCCTATCTGGGGGTAAACCAGGTAGCTCTTCAGGGAATACATCAGGGTATTCAGAGATAGTGGGAATGTCTTCGATCTTGGGCTTTGGTTCATCAATAGTCACCTGTGCCATATAAATGACACAACCTTTCTTCATACACCTTGATGCCTTAAGCATAGACACTTGCTTAGGCAACCCGTACTGAGTATCTCCTTGTATTGTTAACGGTTCACCATAAGGAGTTTTAATAACCACTTGCTTCTTATCACAAACGATCTGAGCTTGGTTATGGGATAACCAATCCATGCTTATTACTATGTCGCATCCAGCTAGTTTCAAAGGAAGCAAAGACAATGGAAAAGAGTGGTTCGTAATGGATATAAAACATCCATCTAACACGGTTGAAGCAGTTTCTATGATACCATCGGCCAATTCTACTTCATATTTTATGCTTAAGGTTCTAACGGGCAGATTTAATAACTTACAAAATTTATCATCCACAAACGACTTATCCGCACCCGAATCAAACAATACCCTTGTATAAACATCATTTATAAGGAAGGTACCTTTTATTACGTTGTCATTCTGAATCGCTTCTTGAGCATTCATTTGAAAGACCCGTGCATTGGTCTTTTTCCCTTCCTCAGGTTTCTTCATATACTTTGGGCAGTTGGACTTGATGTGCCCCTTCTCGTTACAGTTATAGCACGTCGCATCCTTAATTTTCTTGCAATCCAACGTCTTGTGCTCATTTGACTTACAAATCCCACAAGCCCTAGGCTGCGATTGGGATTTTGATTCGAACCTGCATTTTCCCAAATGACGTTTCTTGCAGGTTTTGCACTTGGGTTTCTCACCCGACTGCTGATCACCTTTTCTAAACCCGGAACTCTTCTAGTGATCAGAGTTCCCTTTATGCTTCTTATCTGAAGGGTGTGAGCTATCATCCTCACGTTTTCTCTTCCCCGCATCAGAATTCCTTAGCGATCTCTGCCTGACCGCATCAAGGGTAAGAGATAATGACAAATCAGCTACTGACCTAAAGGTAGTAGGTCTTGATGCTTTCACACTAGCTTTAATCTCCGGGGCTAAACCCCCAATGAAACGGGCTATACGCTTTGGTTCCGGTGTCACCAAGTAAGGAACCAATCGAGACATGGTGTTAAAACTCGTGAGATATGCCTGACAGTCTAAGTTCTTCATAACCAATGTCAGAAAGTCAGTCTCGATCTTCTCAACTTCATGTTGAGGACATAAATTCTCTTTGATCAAAGCAATAAACTGTGTCCATGTTAAGTTATATAACAGAATCTTTCCAGTAGCTTGGATTAAGGACATCCACCAAGCTAGGGCTTCTCCCTTGAACGACTGTGAAACATATTTCACAATATCTTTCTCGGCACATCCACTAATATCGACCACCGTATCCATCTCATCTAGCCACGTCATGCAATCAATGGCGCCTTTTTCCCCAATGAAATCCCTGGGCTTGTAGGAGACGAAATACTTATATGAACAGGTCTTTGTACGTGGCTCTTGATCAAATACAATCTTCTTAGACGGGATACTATGCTGATTTGATGAGTGTTGAGCATCATCCTTCTTCGACTCATGAGATTTAGAAGGTGGCTTACTGTGAGCCACAAAGTGAGTCTTAGAGTGTGTACCACTAGACTCTCTAAATTTCCTGTCCATGGCTTTAGAAACAGCATTGTCAATCAATGCTTGAAGTTCCGCACCGGTTACATTGATTCTGGTAGTATCATGATTCTCTATAGGGTGACTGTTGACTTCTTCAGATTCTGCCATGTAGCTTGATTGCTTCATAAAATGATGACAATGTTTTATTTAGAGACCTATAACAGAATTGTCATCTCGATAATTTATTAACCATGGTATTAATAAACCATATTGGTTAATTTATTAAGTATTTTCATTCAGGATTTTTCATTATAATTATCCTCAGTCATGATTTATTAATATATTATAATGGCACAAAAGGCCAAGTCACAGGGACAATTTAATTTATAAGCCATGATCTTATAGGATCGAGGTATTAAGGCTTGAATCGTAGTTCATTACCTTTCTTGACAGGGAGTCATAGACTACAACTGTCTTTTGTCTTATATGACAATGAATATGGCTCGTAGGCCCTACATCACAAATGGATGTTTAAATAATAAAGAAAGGATTTGGAAGAATCCAATATAAGGATGGCTTACGTGATTTTATCGAATCACATTTGCCAGGAGTGTTAACATGTTTTCAGATGTTAACAGAGATTTTGAATCTTACAAGGAACAACCATCATGGCCCTTTCTAAAAATGACACATGGTTATGTTTTGCCTCCAAGATTTTCTTTTATATATATAATGGCAGATTAATTTTTTTAAAGGAATGATATTTTGTTTCATTTTATATATTATATTTATGCATATAATGACAAAAATGAATTTTAAATTAAGACATTCCACTAAAATTAAAAGGGAGTACATATTTGCCCTAAACGGGACTTTAACAGAAATAACTTGCCCACGCAGGGGCTAAACTGAAAATACAAGTCCTCGCAGGGACTGAATAGATAAATAGATATCCACGCAGGGACTTGATTGAAAATAAAGAAATTACAATACAAATAAATAAGGAATCTTCAAAAATCCCTTTTCTTCTTTCCCCTGTTTAGATTCGCCAGACCCTTGAGAAATCCCCGGTGGCTCCTACGCTCTTCTTGAACCTCCCATTCCACCTGGCTCAACCTCTGAAGAATCTCCTGTTGCTGCGGTGGCAGTATCAATGGCAATTGCGGCGGCTGCTGCTGTGGAGGTTGAGGAGGTGGCGGGTATGGATACCCAAAAGCTTGGTACCCAGATTGGTACGAAGCTGCATAGGGCCCTTCAGGGTGAAGAGCATTGTAGTTGACTGCTACGAGGTGTGGGTCAACATCGGGGGCATTGTAGTAGTTGTACCCCAGGTAGGCAGGCTGCTCAAAAGGGTTATACGCCGCTGCACCGACGTAGGAAGGAATTGGGTTATCATAACCCACTGGTGGCGGTGCGACTGGAGCTGAGTCCACCTCAGAAACGGGGTTTGAAGGCCCACGTACAGCTGTGTCTTCATAATATTGGTCGTGATTTTATGAGGTGTTACATCCTCACCCCCTTAAAAGAAATCTCGACCTCGAGATTTACTGAAATAAATAAGGGTATTTCTGTTTCATTGTGGACTCTACCTCCCATGTGTACTCGGGGCCTCTTCGAGCATCCCATTTAACCTTCACAATCGGTACGTGCTTCTTTCGAAGTTTCTTAACCTGTCGATCCTCGATCGATAAAGGTTTTTCAACAAATTTCAAGCTCTCATCTATATGCACATCCGTATGTGGCATGACTAGTGATTCATCAGCTAGACATTTCTTCAGATTGCAGATGTGAAACACATTATGAATCCCACTGAGCTCTTCAGGCAGGTTTAACTTATAAGCCACTATTCCGACACATTCGATGATCTCGAATGGTCCTATGTATCTTGGGCTTAACTTGCCTTTCTTGCCAAATCACATTACCCCTTTCCAGGGTGATACCTTAAGTAGAACTTTGTCACCTACCTTAAATTTTAGAGGCTTACGCCTTTTATCTGCGTAGCTCTTCTGCCTATCCCTGGCAGCTTTGAGACGATCACGTATCTGCACAATCTTATCTGTCGTTTCCAGGACTATATCAGGTCCTGTTAGTTGGACATCTCCAACTTCCGCCCAACAAACTGGCGTCCTGCACTTTCTTCCATACAAAGCTTCAAAAGGTGCAGCTTGAATACTTGAATGATAGCTATTGTTGTATGAAAATTCAATCAACGGAAGGTGATCATCCCAACTTCCACCTAAATCAATAACACAAGCTCTTAACATATCCTCCAGAGTTTGAATTGTACGCTCGCCCTGACCATCCGTCTGAGGATGATATGCAGTGCTGAAGTTTAATCGAGTGCCTAGGGATTGCTGAAAGCTTTTCCAAAAATGCGATGTATATCTCGTATCCCTATCAGAGATAATAGACACTGGTACTCCGTGAAGAGATACAATCTCATCCACGTACAGCTGAGCCAACTTGTCTGAGCTGTGTGTTTCCTTAATAGGTAGGAAGTGGGCTGACTTGGTCAACCCGTCGACTATAACCCAAATAGTATCATTTCCTCGCTTTGTCTTTGGTAACTTTGTGATGAAATCCATAGTGAGAACAAGTTCACATCAGGATGGTCACTCGATCGGGTAGCAATCCGATCGGATCGCAATCCGTTGGAAACTGTTGTTCTCTGAAAATTGAGAATGATTAAGTGTTGGAAGCTCAAGTGCAATCCGATCGGATGGCAATCTGATCAGACGGCAATCCATCCCAATGAATCTAATCGTTTTGAACTTGATTATTTTGCTAAGTTTGAAAGGTTTTGCGGTTTGCTCGAGACGGTTTGACAACGTGTTAAACGACAGAAAACTCCATCAGACCCAGACTATCCGATCGAACGGGAATCACCCCAATTCGATCACTTAACTCTTCGTGATGGGTGGTTTCATGTTCAACCAGAAATCAGTTGTCTCATTGATAGGATCCGGATCTCAAACCGTCACATCACTAGAGAAGAGTAGAAGGCATGAATGAGCTCCAATTCTATCGGTTTTGAGTGCATTGAGTGTAAAAGAGTTGAAAGAAAGTTAGAAACCATCTTTCAATCCTTTTAACTCTGAAAATGTTTAGATCTATGCGAAATCGTTGCGAAATCATGTGGAAATCCTTCAGATCTGAGTTGTTCTTGGTGGAATAAAGTCAAATCCTGAAGTTCATAAGAACTCCATGATGACGTCATCCTAAAACACCTCAAATCTACTGATTTCACGGTGAAAAGTTAAGATTTAATGGTGAAAAAGATGAAAGAGTGCGTATAGATCATAGAAGTACAAGATTTGAGTTGAAAACTTACAAGAATCGCGAGAAATCGAGGGAAAAGAGGGCTTGAGCGAGCTGGTCGAATGAGAGCTGTCACATCACTTGAACAGTGATGTGACAAGTGCTATTTATAGGTGAAGGGGAGGGAAGGTGATGGAGTGCAATGGATCGGATGGCCATCCGATCGAATGGCCATCCGATCGGTTGGTCACTCGATCGGATGGTCATCCGATCGGATGACCATTCGATCGAAGGTCGTTTGATCGGAGGTCTCCGGCGGGTTGCGTTTCGATGTTTCGTTTAGTTCGTCGAGCGTTGTGATGGTTTGGTTACACATTTTCATACACATATTCATATATTTATTATAATTACTCACAAAGGGTTGTATAAATATTTATATTTCCTAATTGGCGTTGCAATAATCGAGTTCCGTTCCGAATATGCGTTACGTTGCGACGCATCACGGCTATCGAGGAGGGTAGAATAGGTCCTCACTCAACGTCATCATGAGCGTTAGTGTGTGCGATGCGATGCGATGTGTTATAGCGATAAAATATGCAAAAATACTGCGATATAGCGATATAAGGGATATAGTTACATTATGATCTGAATCTCTGGTGCTAGGTGTAACGAGGATGGCGAGTAGTAACAACGCTCGAACGTGCGGGTTGTTACAACCATAAAGCACGATATCATATTAAAACGGTTCCAAATAAAGTATCATAAATCTAAAATTCTAAACGAGAAGTCGGGAATAACCACTCCGCGTTACAAGCTAACATTTTTAGGGTTAAAAATCTATTGACATATTTGTTACTTAGGTTTTAGTTATGGGCCATGTAGTTGGTTTGGTAATGGGTAATTTTAATACGAGGTTAGCTAAATGCACCCCCTTTTTAATAGCCATACACCCTTTCTAAAAATAGAGTTTAAAAGTTGTCAAATTTCACCCATTTATACAATTCAAATATTGTTTTTGAAGACACTTTCTCTAACTAGTATTTTATTATGTTTCTATAAAACGTCCCTACAAATTATATTTTTAAACAATAAAAAGTTTTAGAACTTTTTTTTTGAAAAAGCGGTTGATTTTATATTTTTTATTTATTTCATATTTTAGTTCTCTCATCTTTTTCTATTTCTATTAGTATTATTATTATTATATTAAAATGTATTATAATATAATTAACAACTTTTATTTATCAAAATTAATAAAATACAAAAAGAAAATAAAACGTTAACTAGCACATTAGGTAGTAAAATGCTTTGATCAAAGCATGTATTATCAATCAATAATCAATAATCGACATAAGTTGAAATTTAATTATTGTGAGGGTATGTTATTGACTAATCGAAATCATTATCTACAAATTAAAGTGGTGATTCTCAAATATATTTCTCTTCTTTTAACTAGAAAACTATATTAAATTGGTTGGCTAAACCTTCATTTAAATTTTTGTGTATTATTGTTTATACAAACTAAATTCGAACACCCACTTCAAGCCATTATGAACGAAAACAGATTCCCACTTCAAAATTAAAATGACTCGCCTCAGCTTAGAACATAAGAAAACGATTTTTTTTTCAAATAACAAAAAAAAATATTTTTAAATAAAATAATGTTTTAAAAGCAAATGCTAGTAATAATAATAATTAAAGATAACAAAATGACAAAAAAAGGGTTTGAATTGTATTAATGTGAAAGTAAAAGGATGGGGTACGTTCAGTAGAAAAGGGGTACATTTAGCAGCACCCTTTTAATACTTGGATTAAATTTTGAAAACAATTTGTAGAAAAGCCTAATAAAAGTTATGTATGTATTATATATAAAAATAATAAATAAAAATTTATAATTTTTATTCGAACTTCGAATCGAATCGAATTTGAAATTGTAAATTCGTATTCGATTCATATTCAATTTACTTGGCTCGAATTGAATCGAATTCGAATTCTTATAATCGAAACGAATTCTTGATAACCGAATCGAATTTAAACGAATTTCGAATTTTCCAAATTCGAAACGAATTCTGAACACCCCTACTTGTTTAGACCATGTGTAGCGGAGGGTAAAGATAATGCCTCACCCTTGGGCATGATCAATCATGTGGCGGTGCAGTCAACATTGGGGCAATATGGTGCATTTGTTTAAATTGGTGTAGTGGTATAATGCCCAATAATACCCCATCCAATGATTACCCAATTATTATTTTTTGAGTAAACTTCCGTTTTGCTCCCGGTGGTTTGGTCGTTTTAATGGTTTTGCCCCAATCCTTTAAAAATAGTGTAGGAACGTGTTAGGACCGATTCCTATGTTCTTGAATGTATAATCGATTGCTATGATCTCGTATCTTATGAGGAATCCAAGTACGAGAGTGACAAGAACAAGTAATTATAATATGATTTCTATTACTGATTTGTAAGTACAAAACCACAAAATCACTTGGACAGAGTTTCCCCACTCAAGTCCATAAACGATACAAATGAACAAGACACATACCCTATTTATACTAGTTGTCCATCCGCGCAAACAATTGGTGCGGATCAACCAGATCCGTGCAGATCATCATGACGCACATTCGTGTGAACTTGCTTCTAGGGTTTTGCACAGATGTACTTTATACATAAACACCTATCTTGTTCTATCTGGTCAAGTACGATACAATATATTTGATGCTCAAGCACGTGATTGACGGAAGCGATAGACATAGTGCATTCACAGACTCCCCCTTGGATATTGTTGCAGTCAATCTCGTAGCTAATTTTCATCAGCTCTGAGTCTTCAAGAAGCTTTGACAGTTTTGCATCACAGACTCCCTTTTACACCCTGATTCATCAGCTCCCCCTTTCATCAAACTCTCTATCTTCATACTCCCCTTGCTTTGAGCTACCAGAAGATGTACCTCGCTCACTATCTGTCCAATTAACAATTCAAAACACTTGTAAGAATAACTTGTTGTAGGATCGATTCATGACCCAAACGAGTCGATCAGAAGAGCTCTTATCTGTTTCAGAGGCGGAAACTAAGAAACAGACTTGAAAAACAGCTTGTTTCACTATTAATCGTCTTGTATTATTAATATCAGAGCTTTACAGATCAAATGACGCGTCGGCAGCAGTTCGGTACCAGAAACAAGAGTGTTTTAAATGATTTCGCTTGGAAGCTATATATAGGAGACATGATTTCGCTTGAAGGTGACAAGAGTCAGTTCAAGCGAAATAAGCAGATGTGATTTCGCTTGAAACTGGCAAAGTCTCTTTCAAGCGGAATCATCCTCTTCAAGCGAAATTACCTATAATCCAACCTAAACTCTCCTATTTTCTCATACATCACGCCCTGATCTAACAATTCTAATACTAGACTCGATACAAGACGAAGTCGACAGACGTATGCACCAACAGACTCCCCCTCGGATGTTGACGAGTCTTAAGTATCGAGTCTTCAACGTCTTCAGTCTTTATCAGTCTTTTGGCTTCCAAAATCTCGATCTAGTTCTTCTCTTGATCAGATCTCTTGATTCCTTAAGTTCATCAGCATCAGCAATCTTTGTCATTCAGACTCCCCCTCAACTTGTGTTGGGATCGTAGTCTGGCTTTCACAGGTCCAGGTATTGTAACCTGACTCACCTACATATTCTCTACCCAAAACATAAGTTTCATAAAAGATAAGATATAACAAATTTAGAAACTTTGCTAATCTCTTGAAGACACAACCCTGAATACATCATTTTCAAGTATCGAACAAAAAGATTTATCATGTAAGTCACTGATGAACCACTTGAATGAATATCATTTTCATTTCAAACATCTTCAAACAAACTTTCCCAAACCTGTTCGTCATGTTCAGCACTCGGAATTTTGAAAATCAGCTCTTCAATATCAGTTATCGAAAATCTTTTTGGATTTTGAAATAACAGCAATGAAATGCAGTAAAGAAATATTTACATACAATATTTTTGTGAGTTTGCGTAAGAGGATCATATCAGTTTATGAGACAAATCACCAACACCGTTAAGCTTTAATCATTTTAAGTTCTAAACGATTCACTTAGATTGTCAGTATATTGATCCACTTAAATTTTCACACAAAGTTCAACTGTTTCGAGATACGAGATTAATGTCTTAAGCACTTAAACTTATTCGTGTGTCCCACCTCAGAATATACTCCCGTATCCAGATCCCAATATTCAGTCTTACAGGTGAGTATACCTAGATGATATCTGTAAGGGGTTAAATTACGAGACCGTGAGAGCTCAGGTCAGAACTTCCGTTCAGCAGAGAGGTGACGGCTCGACTTTTGGTGGGTCCCCTTTAGAGGATCTTTTTTACAACAGCATTGATTAGCAATTTTATTGTCTCGTCATTTATGCTGAGGGCGGCGCTATTTTTCAAGCAAGCGTAAAGTATTCTCCGGGGACTAGGCCATTGCTTCCGCATTATCAGAAGTCCCGGGATAATACCCCAGATATCACTAAGCATAAAGGCCTAGTATCTCAGAAAGAGGGGTCCTTCAAACAAGATTTCGGGGGTTACCCATATATCCGAGAGATGTTACCCACGAATTAAGCAAGTTTGAAATTTAGGTTTATATCTCGTCACAATCTACTAAATGTGCAAAAACCTACTGGCACATCATCAGTGAGACTGTTTATCACTATTTAACTTTCCATTTCTTTAGCATGCCATGATCGTCCACTGATGTACTATCATTTCCTCTTTTATACAACAAAACTCATTTTTTGATTTTATCATGTTTTTTTACTTTTTCAATTTTTCTAATGTTTTTGGATTTTCTGTGAAATTTTTACTCCCCCTAAAATGCAAACACATTTTAGGAAATTTGAAAACAAACTATACAATAAAGTGACAACCGATATCAAATCGCTTCAATTCGCCATCCACTTGGCATAAACAATCAGAACTCCCCCTCACAACAAACTATTTTCCCATTGTGATTTTAAAACACTTAAGTTTGTTTAAATCAAATGGTTTTTCCGGAAAATAAGTTTTGTTGATTTTATAAAATCACTTGTAGGTTAGGGGTTCATCCTCCAAAAATATCATATGTAGAAAATCAAGTACAACTTAATGTCCCTGATTTATCACTTGTAAGTGAAAACTATCTTCAACCACTTGTAAATCAAAATATAACAATATAACAATATAAAGCTATCACCTGTAAATTTACCAACCAAACCTTTCAAGAATGATGCCGATTCCTGCTCCACTCTTACCAACCTAGGAGCTCCGGCAAGTCAGGATTTTTAGTTAGGAAAAACTTTCCCCCAAGCCTGACCAGCCTTGAGAGATTCTGGTACACACCTATCCCACCGACATTTTGATTTATAAAAATCTTTAGCACTTTTAACCTTCCCATCAACCATCTTCCCGAAAATATGTTTAACTTTTCCATTAAAAGCCTTTTCAGCATCAAATTCTTTGTTACCAGCAAAGAATTGATCTGAAATCTCAAATCTACCTTTTGATTTCAATTTCAAATTTTCCTTTGACAATTTTGGAAAATTTTCATCGTTCACTTCTGGAACGGAATTCTCAACCTTTTTCTCAACAAATGACTCCTCTGATTTTATGGAATCAGATTCATTGTCAGAACTGCTTTCAGATTTTACAACCCATTTTTGTTTGTTCAAATCGACTTGTCTTTTGTAAAATCGTTTTGAAGTTTCACCAACTTCCACAGTCGATTTTCAACACATTTCCTTCTCATTTCAGAATTAGAAGACACTCCCTGTTTTGAATAAGTGGACTCTTTGCAGTTCCAAGCGATGTGTCCAACCTTTTGGCACTTAAAACAGGTTCTTCTATCAATTCTTTGAGCAAACTTCTTCACATTCCTCTTTACTTCAGCAAGAAACTCTTGATTTGATTGTTTCCAGAATGGTTTCTTCTGCTCATCTTCAGAATTTCCACCTACAACAAATGTTGTTTTTGGTTTATAATTTTTCTTATTTTTATAATTTTCTGAAGAACTAAAACCAAGACCTTGCTTTTTGAAATTACCATTGTGATTTGGTTTCTTTCGATAACCAGAACCATAACTGTAACCTTTTTTCTTGTTCAATCTATGTTGAACTCTTGAAGTGTATTTTTTAGGTTTTTCATGAAGATTTAAATCTTTTATTTCTGAAATATTAATTTCTGTTAATTTGAAAACCTGTTTGATCATTTCAGTTTTAACACTTCTTATTGGAAATTCCTCATCAGAATATAATTTGTCTGAATCATTAAAGGTATAAGCCACTTTGATTGATCCGTCATTCAAATTAGATTTTGATAACAAGAATTCTTTATTGTAAACCCTTTTAACCGGTGAACTCGGACTCTTCTCTGACGAACTCGAACTTTCAGATTTAGACTCCGGTTTTGACTCTTCATCCATATCCAACACCTGATCGACCACTTTCTTTAATAATTCAGACTCATGATCAGTGTCAGACGCTGTGAATGTAACATCAATATTATCTGGTAATTCATCAATGATTTCAGACTTTAATTTGATGTTGACTGCCTTTTTTAGACATTCCTCGTTAGGATTCCTGGGAGAATAACTTTCATGGATCGGGGGCGGACATATGTTATACTTGACACTTGGTTTCTTACCAGTATCAGTATCTTCAGTCTTTTTCTCCATGAATGCCTCGAGACCTGCAACAGTAGGATAAACACGATCAATCAAACAATCACAAGTAGTGTAACTCAACAGTAATCGTTTAATCCTTTCACTCTCAATTTTTTCAAGTTCCAACTCCTGTTTCAGCTTAGCACAGTCTTCGATGTACTCATTGATGACGCTCTGCTTTGTCATTAAAGTTGCGCTCATCTTTTTCATTGCATTTTCAATTTTTGAATTCGTCTTTTTCAGTCTGTCAACTGTTTTGTTCAGCACATCATACGACTCTTTTACATACTTCACATCAGACAACAAATTTTCTTTCATCTCTTCCAGTTCAAGAATCTTTTTGTCTTTCTCCTCACAAAGTTTGCAAGGCTCCTCACATTTTAAACAAGGTTTAATGATCTCAACCATCTTTTCAACTTCAACAACTTTGTCAACATCAACAATCTTTTCTACCTCGACGATTTTCTCAACCTCAACCAGTTTTTCAACTTCGATTATTTTTTCAACCTCAACAATCTTCTCCACCACTTTCTCCACTTCAACGATTTTCTCTACTACTTTCTCAGTTGCTAGTTCAACATTAGCTTCTCCAGCTTTTGTCTTTGCCTTTTCATCAGCTAGCCTTGCTGCTTCCAGCTCTTTCTTCAATCTGGCAATCTTCTTCTGATTCAGCATCTCCATTTTATCTGCGAAAAACAAATTAAAACTTGTAGGATCTATGCCTTTTCTAGCTTTGTTGAGATGTTCTTCCTCATCATCGGTATCCACATCACTTCCAAGATCTGGAAAAATCAGAATTCTTTTCTCACTAGTCCCATCTTCACCCAGAATTTTAGCAACAAAACATGAACCTTGTGGAATATATTTATCCCAGCTAAAACTCTCTGCAGCTAGACTTGAACCTTGTGGAATGTAGTTATCCCAGCTAAATCCCTCGGCAACAAACTCATCATCTTGATCAATTATTCCAAAATAAGCTTTCTTATTAGCATCTTCGATCATTTTTCTTTTGTCATCTACAATTGGCCGTGCATGTGCAGTTTGTGGTTCCTTTTGTTGAGTAATCTGATGAAAAATTGATTTCTGATAATAATTGTTATTTTCTTGATTCCCAGTTGCTTCTTGGTTTTTGCAATCTCGTTTAAAATGACCTTTTCCTTTGCAACGAAAACACGTGACTTTCGATTTGTCAAAACCCAGTGGAGAAGTAGCCATTCCTCGAAACTCATCTCTACCAGTAATTTGTTGAAACTTTTCTGCCCTCCTCCAAGCACTAGCTAAACACCATTTCACATCCATCAACTCAAGTTCCTCTGCATCAATTTGGTCATAATCTTCTTTTGTAAGCATCGGATTTCCAATCTTGCCATCAATCAAACTTTCATAAGATTCCAACATAGCAACGAGAGATGCCATGTGTTGTTTTGCTATTTCCGGAGACAGATTTTGACCATTTTGAAAGTTCAAAGTAACATTGCACTGCAAATTTGTAGAGTTCTGTCTTTGAGGACTTGATGTTGTATGATTTGGATCAAAACTTGAATACGAGGATGAAGGTCCACCACTCTGTGTCTCATTACTACTCTTTGTTCCAGATGAACTGTCAGCACTAAAACCAGATTGAATCTTTGGACTAGGATTGGGGGTAGCTTCAAATTTGTTCCCTCTGTAATACAAACTGACATCTTGTTTAGCATTTGGATTTGTCATGATAGCAGTTTTCTGAATATCCAATTCATGCTCTTCAATTTTCTGAATGAACTGTGCCAGATTCATATTCTCCGACTTCCTCATGTGTTTCACAATCATCAAATAAGTTCCCCATTTCTGCTGCGGTAATGCATCAGCAAGCTTATCCACCCATTCCTCATCATCTTTTTCAATGTCCATTCTTCCCATTTCCAATACCAGGTGACAATATCTATCAATAGTCTCCTTTGTAGTTTCATGATCGAAAGCTGTAAACATATCAAATGATTTCTTCAATAAAGCCTTTTTATTTTTAATCATATCTGCACTTCCTTTGAACTTCTGAATCAATGCATTCCAAATCGATCTAGCAGTACCCTCATGTTGGAGCAAAACAAATATATCTTCTTTAATCGCCTGTTGAAGAAAATTAATCATCATTTTCTCACTCGTGAACTTCAATTTGTCACCCTTTGAGTAGTCACAAATAGCTTTTTCAATCCCACGCTCGTTTTTCGGTTTTTCATAATCTTTATGTAAAGCACACCATGCGTCAAACTTATATGCTTGCACCCAAGTTTCAAAACGATTCTGCCAACCTTTGAAATCTTCAATGTACATCAGTTTTGGCGGTTTCTGATGCGTTCCCGTTTCATTCTCACTGTATAAAGTTTCAGCAGCAGTAACAGGAGCAACCGGTGTAGCAAATGCATTGTAGAATTCCTCAGCCATGTTTCAGAAGATTTTTCACAACAATCAAGTATCAAACGAAATTCCAATTCAAGCTGAATCACTCCTCAAGCGGAATAGCTGTCTCAAGCGGAATCACCCTGAAGCGAAATCTCTGATTTCGCTTGAACAACTACAATCTCAAGCGAAATATCTCTTGAAGCGAAACCTCTGATTTCGCTTGAACCAATTCAAGCGGAATAACACTTTCTGAAGCGGAATCAACGAATCCAAGCGGAATTAACCCTCTGATCTCGCTTGAACTTCTGCTGACGTCATCAAGTTCGATCAGTTTTTCAAGCGGAATTATGTTTTTTTATCAGTTTTAAGTCGAATTAAGGTCCAAAATTCTCAAGGATTCATTAAAACACTGTTATGCATGTTATATGTGAAATTCACGACTTTGACCGTGAAAATTTGTAAAATTTGTAAAAGAAGGTGTAGAAGTCAGAAAAATGGCTGTTTTTGGCAAGAACTCTTCTTCCTGAGCTCTGATACCACTTGTAGGATCGATTCGTGACCCAAACGAGTCGATCAGAAGAGCTCTTATCTGTTTCAGAGGCGGAAACTAAGAAACAGACATGAAAAACAGCTTGTTTCACTATTAATCGTCTAGTATTATTATTATCACAGCTTTACAGATCAAACGACGCGTCGGCAGCAGTTCGGTACCGGAAACAAGAGTGTTTTAAATGATTTCGCTTGGAAGCTATATATAGGAGACATGATTTCGCTTGAAGGTGACAAGAGTCAGTTCAAGCGAAATAAGCAGATGTGATTTTGCTTGAAACTGGCAAAGTCTCTTTCAAGCAGAATCATCCTCTTCAAGCGAAATTACCTATAATCCAACCTAAACTCTCCTATTTTCTCGTACATCGCGCCCTGATCTAACAATTCTAATACTAGACTCGATACAAGACGAAGTCGACAGACGTATACACCAACACTTGCAATTTTAGAATCAGAAACCTGGGTCTCTCTAAACTTTATTTGACAATTAAAATTTATTTGAGATTTCCAGGATAAAAAACCTAGCTTTCTACAAGATTCATTTGACAGTTAAATCTCCCAAAATTGTTGTCTGGTTCTAAACACAACTATTTTGACATTAAAACCAATACTTGTGAATTCATGATCAGAACCTGACTCAACTCCCCCTATCAAATAACTTTTTATTTGAGGTTAAAGCATCCAAATCTTCATAAACCCTCACAGATAATCAAGTTCAATTTAATGACCTTGATTCATCTGAACATCTACCAAGTTCAAATTAATGACCTTGGAGATAATTACAAACTATTTTTGATTTTTCATTATAAACCTCTAGTTTTAAATTAATGAACTTGTTTATTTTTCCGAGACATGTTCAACATACTTAGATTTTGAAATTCAGCTTTCCAATACTGGTTGTCGAAACATAAAGTGAAACAAAATCTTTTTGTATTTTACAAAGTTTATGCTAAAACACATGCTTTTTAGATTTTTCTAAGACTTTAGGTGTGATTACTGAAATGAAATAACAACTAAATATTTACAATCATATTTTTGTTGAGATTGCGTCAGATGATCATATCAGTTTTATGACAAATCACTAGCACCGTTGATCTATATAAAACTTTAAGTTTTAAACGATTCACTTAGATTGTCAGTATACTGATCCACTTAAATTTTCACACAAACTTCAATTGATTCAAGATACAAGATTAGTGTTATAAGAACTAACTTAAACGCGTGTCCCACCTTAGAATATACTCTCGTATTAACATTCCCTAGATTCAGTCTTACAGGTGAATATACCTAAATGATATCTGTCTCTGGGTTAGTGCGAGGCCTTGAGAGCTCAGGTTAGAACTTCCGTTCAGTCAAAGAGATGAAGACTCGACTTAAGGTGTGTTCCACTTAGGAATCTTCTTTACAATTGCACTTGATATATATCTTTCGAATACTTTCTCAATATTTATGCAGAGGGAAGTTTTAAGCGCAAAAGCATTATACGAGGTCTAGGCCATTGCTGACGTAAAATCAGAAGACCAAGTATAATACCCCAAATATCAATAAGTATAAAGACCTAATATCTCAGAATCAGGCAAAATCTCAAACGAAATTTCGGAGTACTAAGTCCATATATCCGAGAGATGTTCCCGATGAGTTAAGAAAGTTATTGATTTAGATTTATATCTCGAAATCAATCTACTAAATGTGTAAAAACCTACTGGCATATCATCAGTGAGACCGTTTATCACATTTGACTTTCCATTTCTTTAGCATGCCGTGATTGTCTACTGATGTACTATCATTTCCTCTTTTACACAAAATTCTTTTGATTTTTCATGTTTTTGACTTTTTTCAAAATTTCAAATGTTTTTTTTATTTTTTAAATTTTTACTTCCCCTAAAATCTAAAACATTTTAAAGAAAATTTGACAAACCGATGTAAACAGCTTCATCTCGCCATCCATTTCTGCTTCACATTCTCTGTTTTTCTCACACACACCCCCATGATTATCAAAACACTGATTTTAACATTTTGAAACCAATTTTTAATCTTGTTTTATCATGTTATGTTTATTCAGCCGTGAGGGTTTCGGCGTATTCCTTCAACATTTTCAAAATTTTTATTTTGACAATTTTAAAACAAACAGTTTTTTTATTTTTTATGTTTTTTTATATTTTATATTTTATATTTTTATTTATTATTTTTAACCAACACTCCCTAGTTTCAATCACATGGATCTTCCTCCTGTGCCAGGCTGCTCCATTCTCCAAGTTGACTTCCGGTTGACTTCTGGAACACCTGCACATTTAAACAATTCAAGCAATTGAATAATGCAACTCAGGCCTGTTTGACCTTGGGTATTTTGACACAATACGAATCATTCAGTTTCAGAAAATCTTTGTCGTTTTTCACAAAAAAACTTTTTCATTTTGACTTCAACCTTTTTGGTTGAATCGGTTTTCCTTTTCTCATCTACAGAAGTACTTTGTTTCTTTACCACCCAAATTTGTCCTTTTAAAACATTCTTTTTATAAAATCTTGAATCATTTTGAATGTTTTGTTTTGACAAATCAATCTTTGGTTTCCAAATTTGTTTTGGTTTTGACATATCAACCTTTTGTTTCCAAATCTGTTTTGGTTCAAATTTGGGTGACTTCTGTTTTACAACCTCAGATCTCTTTTTATTCTTTTCAACATCAACATGCTTCAGATTTGGACATTTGCGACCAACGTGTCCAACTTGTTGACATTTAAAACAAGTTTTATTTGAAACATCTTTGGCATGTTGTTGTTGTTTCATTCGAGCATAGAATTCTTCGTTAGTGTGTCGACTAAATCGGATTTCTTTCTCTTCTTCAGAACTTGTTCCATGAACAATTCATCTTTTTCTGAAATTTTGTCTTTTCAAATCTTTTCTTTCGATTTTGTTTCTTTTTATAACCCAACCCAACCTTTGTGTTTTTCTTTTTGTAACTTGGTTTATTATAAAAAGTTTTCTTGCTCGTTTTACCGGCAAATTTGTCAATTTCAGATTTCTCGATTTCTACCAATTTAAACACTTTTCCGATCTTTTCCGCAATCACATTTTGAATCGGAAATTCAACATCTGAGAATAATTTGTCTGATCCAACCATATAATATGTCAATCTAATTGAATCGTCATTCGCATTTGTCTTAGATTTTGAGTTTTTCAGATAACTTTTATGAAAACTTTCCTCATCTTCAACTTGTGATTTGGAATTATCATTTTTATTCTTGGTAAAATCACTTTCTTCTTTCAAAACACTTTCAACAACCTTACTTACCACCTCTGAATCACCAACATCATCAGATTTGGAGTAAGTCGCATCAATATTTTCAGGCAATTGATCAACCATGTTTATTGTTTTTGCCACCTTCTCATCATCATAGAAAGTATAATTTTTCTCCAATGGTGGTGGAACTTGATGATATTCTGATCCGATTCTCTTTTTATTCTTTTTAGAATCATTATCATCTGGTGTGATGTTGAAAATACGTTCGAGAATGTACGAAGAAGCATGATAACTTTGCAATTTATTATTTTTCTTTTCCTTTTCAGCCAATTCACGTTTTAGTTCAGCAACTTCTTCGATATATTGATTTAAAACCAGTTGTTTTCCTTTATATTTGGCATCAAGAAATTTTGTCATTTCAGAATATTTTGAAACTTTTCCTTCAAGACGTTGAACTTGACTTTTTAAAGTTTCATATGCTTCTTTTACTTTATGATATGAAAATTTCATCCCATCATATTCTTTTTGCAACTCTCGAATGATATTATCTTTTTGTAAACATTCGTTGCAATTTGCTGAACACTTCTGTTTTAAAATCTCATTTTCCTTTTCAAAAGCTTTACATTTCAGTGTCAGCTCTTCTACTTTTTGTTTTAAAACTTATTCTTTTTCAAACATTCTTTACTTTTTTCTTTGAAAACATTTTCAATTTTAATAAATTCAATGTTTCTGGATCTTAAGTTTTCATCCTTCTCAGTACATGCACTGCATGTTTCCATGCATTTCCTGCACTGCGCTTCATTTTTTTCAGATTTGTTACGAATTTCATCATTATTACCCATTGATTTAACCTTGTTTAACGACTCAGTAAATTCAGTTTGAGTTTTTACCTCTGTTTGATCTGCCATCGTTGTTTTGTCGATCGTATTCTTCAAATCCTCAGCCATCTACTCTTGGCTCTCATCAATGGTTTCTTCTTCATTCTTCTTCATCGTCTTTGTCACCTTTTCTACACTTGCATACATCACTTCTTTTATACGCTTCTCCACTTCTTCAACATAATTTTTATCTTCTTTATCTTTGAATAGTACTCTCCTGTAGTAGGAATAGCTGAAACTAGTGCGTCAAAGTCTATTGTCTTCGGGTCCACTGCAGGATTTCCTTGAGGATCTTAATAACATTTCCTCTCATCATCCCATCTCTTGTCCTGCCTTGCCTCTCTGAAAACTTCGTACGCTTCATTCAACCTCTCACGTGCTCTGCGTTGTTCTCGACTCCATCTTACCTCAGCAACCAACGCACTTCCTTCCTTTGGAATGTATTTGTTCCAATTGAAACCCTCATCTTCTTGAGTAACCACCAGAGCTTTCTTTCTTTCCTTTGACAAACCTTCACTAATATGTGATCGATTTATCTTTGGTGGTTGTTCATTGGTGCGATGATAGATTGCTTTTCGGTAGTAATCATCATGGAATGGATTCACACTTTCATCAACATCCTGATTCGAACATTCTCTATTGAAGTGTCCTTTTTGTTTGCCTATGAAGCAAGTAACCTTGGATTTGTCGAATCCCAGTTTTGTTGTAGGACCTCCAAGACATGATCTGCCAGAAATCTCCATGAATCTCTGAGCTCTTCTTATTTCGCTTGCCATACACCATCTGATATCTATAAGCTCCATCTCTTCTGGATCGATTTGATCGTAGTCTTCCTTGGTCATGTTTGGGTTTCCAATTTTACCCGCTACCAGACTTTCATAGGATTCCAGAATTGATGCTAAGAAGACCATCTATTGTTTGGCAGAATCAGCATTCATACTCAGAGAATTATTCAAATTCAGGGCAATGTTGCATTGTACCACATCTGGATTGGATTTGTTTGATGCTGAAGATGAATGATAACCAAAATCATAATTTGAAGACTTGCTTTTTGATGATTCATTTGAGTTCTCTGCGCTAAAATCAGTACCCATCTTTGACGATTGATTATTCGACAACAAGCTTCCACGATAATACAGATTTACGTTTTGTTGATAATTTGAACTATCAATTTTATTGTACTTTTGAATTTCCAGCTCAGGACCTTCAAGTTTTCCAATCAACATGTCTAAAGACATCTCATCAAACTTTGCATCGTTTTTCAGAATCATGACAAAGGTTTGCCAATCATCTACATGCGGTAATGCCTCAATGAGTTTGTCGATGATTTCTTC
Source organism: Helianthus tuberosus (assembly GCA_030545235.1). Lineage (NCBI taxonomy): Eukaryota > Viridiplantae > Streptophyta > Magnoliopsida > Asterales > Asteraceae > Helianthus > Helianthus tuberosus. Next base: position 169,582,954 of record CM060381.1, read on the forward strand.
TTTGTCCTTTTTGATATCGAATCTTTCTAGCTCAATTTTCAGATGATAGAAACGTTCTATCATCTTTCGGACATTCTCACCCTTCAGACAGTTGAACAGATCAAATTCTTTCTTAAGCAATGATATTTTGTTTTTTACTATTTCTTTCCCGCCTTCAGCTTTAACTTTTAGTGCCTCCCACATAGATCTTGACGTTTTATCATGTTGAAGCAGAGAAAGAATATCATCTCTAACAGATTGTTGTAACAGTGCAATCAATTTTTATTCGTTAGAGAATTGTTTCTTACTTTTATCATCATATTCTCTAATCGGTATTATGTCTCCCTTATCATTTGTTGGTTTTTTCATATCTAAAAGTTAACAAAACCCAACTCTCATAAGCATAAGCTTTAACCCAATTCTCAAATCTATCTTTCCACCTATTGTAATCTTCTATGTTCATCAATTTAGGCGGTTTCTGATAGGTTCTGTATGCATTTTCGATGTTTAAACTTTCATAGATAACATTCGATACAATCTTTGGCGTGGATGTTGTTTCGGATGTGAAAGCATTGTAGAATTCGCTATAAAATTCCTCTTCCATGATTTTGGGATAATGAGAATCACCTGCAAATAATCAATAAAGAATTAAACAAACTTTAAAAAATCAAACACGATGGAACTTGATCCACGCGGATGGAAGGATGTTGATTCGCGCGGATGAACAATGCCGATCCGTGCTGATTGACAAGTAACTAGATTCATGCTACCTTAAACTAAGTTGATCAAAGTTGATCCGTGTGTATCAAGAATGTCTTAATTCATGCGGATTGACCACTATAATCCTAGATCCGTGCGAATGTACAAGTTCAGATCCGTGCGAGTTAACCATCGAAGATACTTGGCCTTTTTTTTCATGATTTTTCACAAAAATTTTAGTGGTTTAGCTCGTATCTTGATCTGAAACTTTCAAGGATTGTTTAGAACGTGATTTCGCACAACATGTTTAAAAATCAGCCAATTTTAACCGTGGATTCGACGTAAATTTGTGTTTTAAGCTTGAAAATGAAGTGTAGAAGAAGAATGAGTAGAAAATGATGAAATTCAGCTCTGATTTGGATCTGATTTGCTTGAATCTTTCTTGTATCTTGTATCTTCAGTCCTTTCAATCAATCTCCCGCTCTAATACCACTTGTAGGAATGTGTTAGGACCGATTCCGATGTTCTTGAATGTACAATCGATTGCTATGATCTCGTATCTTATGCGGAATCCAAGTATGAGAGTGACTAGAACAAGAACAAGTAATTATAATATGATTTCTATTACTGATTTGTAAGTACAAAATCACGAAATCACTTGGACATAGGTTCCCCACTCAGATCCACAAAAGATACAAATGAACAAGACACATACCCTATTTATACTAGCTGTCCATTTGCGCAAACAGTTGGTGCGGATCAACCAGATCCGTGCGGATCATCATGGCGCACATTCGTGCGAACCTGCTTCTAGGGTTTTGCGCGGATGTACTATATACATAAACACCTATCTTATTCTATTTGATTAACTACGATACAATATATTTGATGCTCAAGCACGTGATTGACGAAAGCGATAGACATAGTGCATTCACAAATAGCCATTTTACTCCAATAGTTTACTATGTTTTTTTCTATTTTGCTCCCTTGCATTAACTCCATCTAAAATGTTTGTTAGCTGGAAGGGTATTTAGGTAACTTTATGTATAAAACTAAGGGTATTTTAATAAAATTACAAATAAAGATTATGTTTTATATATAATAATATATATAACACAACCCTGCAATCTTTCTTCTATCTCTCTTTGCCCTCTCTATTCTCTCTCTACACTCTTTCTGCATTTTCCCTGTTCTCCACCACCACAAACCGTCACCACCACAAACCGTCACCACCTCACCACCACCATGCACCACCAACCTTCACCACCTCGTCCGCCACCCACATCCACCACCACCACCACCTCCACGCGCCATATCCATCACGTCAACCTCCACTACCCAGATCCACCACATCACCAACCGCCTCCACCCACCTACGCCACCCATATCCACCACCACCACCTCGTCCGTCTCCCATATCCACCACCACCTCTTACGCCACCTATATCCACCACTACCACCGCTGAGAACCACCCGCAACAACCATCTTTCCAGAACCTTAACCCTAATCTCCGACAACCACTTGCAACCATCATCTCCCTTCACCATTTACCTAAACCTGAAAACCCTAAATCCAAAACTCGTTGTTGATTCATTTGAGAAGATCCAACGATTTTTTGGGATTTCGAGACGAGATTAGAACCAGTCTTTTGAATGTTGGTTTTGTCTATCGAGCCCAAATGTGGAGTCGCATTTAATCACGAGTGTTCGTGAAAACTGTTATTGTGCGCTTGCTAAGGGACCGTTGGTTCTGGATCATGTACTTATATTACCAATTGAACATTTACCAAATAAAGGCTTTTCCATTTCCTTCAAACAGAGCATCTGCTGTTAAGGATATATTCAATTTAGCTGCAGAAAAGTTGGGATTTAAGTTTATGGAATTAAAAAGTAAGTCGTGTGCATAAATTAAGAGCTTTTGGAATCTTTTGTCATATGTAAGCATGATGGATTAGGGAAAAGGGATTTTTTTTTTATTTCTGTTTCAGATTTATGCTTGTTGTGGCAGCGGTTGGTGAGGGATGGTTGAATTTGTACGCGAAAAGGAGGCAGCGATGGCAGAGGGTGGCTAGTGCTGGTAGTTGAGTTGTGGCGGCTGGATGGTGGTAATCGCCGGTTAGATGGGGGCGATGCAAGGTGGTAGTGGTTGGATGGGGGTGGTGCAAGGTGGTCGTAGTAGGTGGCTGTGGTGATGTTTGTAGGAGGTGGCTGTGGTGGCAGGGGAAAGGGGAGGGTGCTGGTGATGGTCTGCACTCTGGAGGTTGTGGTAGAGAGAAGAGGAAGAGATATATGTTAATGTGTGTGTGTAAATACTTATGTTTTTTTTTTCATTTTCAATAAAAGAACGAATTTTTAGGAGTTGATAATAGAATAAAAATTAAATACTTACTTAAATACCCTTTTTTTAACTAAAAAATTTAACTTGGTTAGAGCAGTGGAGCAAGCGGGTGACAAAACCAAAACTTCCGGGAGTAAAATGGCTATTTTTAAAGAATTGGTGCAAAACCATTGAAACGACCAAACCACATGGAGCAAACAGAAGTTTACTCTTATTTTTTGTTTTTTTTTTCAAATTAAAACTAATAATATTTCATTAAATAAAAAAAATTACATTGCTAAAAAAAAACCGAAAAATGCAAAAAATAAAACATAAAATCTAAAGTCCGTATTTGTCACGGATTTGTTGCTGACGCATTTTCGCAAGGATCAACGCGGCGCGGCTCCTACGAGGTGATCAATCGGTTTAGACAAAAATTGTATGTTTTTCTCCATTTGTCTCGATTCTTGTAGCGCGACAAACTTTTTATTTTCGGCGTTTCTCTCTTGCATTGTCTTTAAACTCCTATTACCGAGGTCTCGAATGTCTTGTAGGCGTCGGTTCATCTCTTCGAAATCTTGCTTCATTTCGAAATTTGCCAAGCCCTTGCTAACGCGTACTCCTCATATTTCGACCAAGCTAGGAAGGTTCGACTCCGACGTGGAGCGTTTGGCTCCTTTTTTTATGAGACCGTTTACCACGGTGAGACGCCTCGGCTACGGGCTCGGGTTGTGTCTCCGGTACCGTTTCAATGTCGGGCTCGGTTTCTTCTTGAGACGGTTAACCGCCCGTGGATGCAAAGTCGTGTGGACCGTGAAAGAATTCCGGGGACATGCCTAATATCTGTGCGTACGCCAACATACTCGGGTCCATCTCTTGGAAATTGAAGGACGGTTGCGGTTGGGTGGTGTTCGCGCGATATGAAGTTTGATTGTCGGGTCTAGACGGAACACCGAAAGGGATCCATGATATAATTTATAAAATATGAAGTAGTATTAAAGAGAAGATGGTAAAATTTATAAAAAATGAGTGGAAAGTGGGGTTTTATAGGCAAAAAAGTGGATTTAAAATAAATAATTTTTTTGTTACCGTTGGACACAACGGTCCATTATCGATCCTCATGCGAAATTGGCGTTTTAAATAAAACGTTAGGGACAAATTTTCGAAAAAAACACCCAAGGAGGTGGTCTCCAAGGCACTGTGGGGTTTTTTTAGAAAAAAATGCTAAAAAACCCACTGCGAATAATCTTAATGGCCACACAATCTTCAACCCCTTTTTAGAACCCTAGAAGAATGTGCTATAAGTTACCTCCCATTAAAATATCCAAAAATTAAATATTCGAGTATCACACAAACCATGTTTTATTGACACCTGTATGAATCACTTGATGATCCGGTAGAGGGATATGCTTCATTCGATCAGATTAAACAGATTACATCTTATCAAGATATTTCACATGGATTAAGATTACACAAGTGGTGAAGATTATGACAAGTTTAGTGCATAACACGTGTCAATGTGTGATACAAAGCTGATTCAGGAGTTATCGAGCTCATATTTGGACCGACCAGACAAAGGTAATCGAGGTAGAAAATGACCGAACCTTAAAAAGACACAACTTGAGCTACGTATGGAGTTACGATACCCATAAGTAATGGACAGAAACATCTCGACGAACCTAATCATGTGGCAGATGACCATAAGTGATTCGTCCGAATTGTTGAATTCAACCATCTAAGACCCCAATTTTGATACGAACGACTTTACTCATTAATTTGCAAATTTTAATTTATTTTATTTTCTATGTAAAAACGCACGAATCCTTTATTTGAGTAATTCACACGTTTGTTTCAAAAGTCAATTTCATAATTAGAGATAGTCACTTCTAGTTTTTTCAATTTTGGCTCGACCAACTATATTTAGACACATTCTGAAGAAGATTTTTTTTTAACAGCGAAACTTCTATATATATATATATAAACCCAACAAGAGACGCAAGAGACTGGAACAAAACAGAGCAACAAAAGCGGACAACAGGAACAAAACAAGAAAAAGAAACACAAGACGGTTACAACAAATCGGAAACATCAAAGCCGATCCATTTAGCCCAGGAAAGCGAAGGCGACTTAGTCCTGTGACGCACCCAGAGAAACGAGTCTTCCTTGATTAGCTCCATAGTCTTCTTGACAGGAACGAAGCAGTTATCAAACGTCTTCTTGTTTCGAGCAATCCAAATCCGCCACGTAGTAGCTAGAACGACCAAATGCACCATTTTTCTCCATTTAGATGAGCCCGGACTAGAGTCGATGGTGTGAAAAATTTTCGACAGAGAGTTCGCCGACATCGGGAACGGGATCCTCAACCAAACGAACACATTCCACCATATACATCTAGCGAAGAGGCACGAAGCAAAAACATGATTGACGTCCTCCTCCTCGATACCACATCTGTCGCAAGAAAGGTTCGGGATGTTAATTCCTCTCTCGGCCAGACAGGTCTTAGCCGCAACTTTGCCCAGCATAGCACGCCATGCCAAATAATTGACTTTTAAGGTCGCCCAATTATTCCAGCTGAACAGGTTAGCCGGAGCCTGCTCGTCGATCATGTCCGCAATAACATTTCTCAGATTTTTGACTGAGAAGGGGTCCCCGCTGTTATTAGCAAACTCCCATTTATCTCGAGACTCGGAAATGTCAGTCTGGTGCAGCAAGGCCATAAGAGAACCGGCCTGAATCCATTCAGAAGTAGACACCGGGTCTCTCACCCATTCCCAAGCCCAATGAACAGGCCTGGCCCGACCCGCAATGTGATCCGCTACTGACCCGTTTTTCGATTTGGCTAACAAATAAATCTCGGGAAATCTTTCTTTGAAAGTCGATTTGCCCACCCAAACATCTTTCCAGAATCGGGTATTCTCTCCGTTACCCACCGTTACCTTTAATTTGTCTTGCATATCCACACCGGCCTTGGAGAGGACCGCGTCCATTGTCCCTATATCCTTCCAGACGCCAGGAACCGAGGAGTTGACCGACACCAGTTTATTATTTGATCTCGTATGGTGGATAGAGGAGACAACCTTATCCCATAGCTGATTTGGATCCCTCCTAAGCCCAAACCACCTCTATTTTTAGCCCTCGTAAGATAGTCCCACCTGCCGACCCTTTTTTCCCCACACGAAGTCTCTCCGAATCTTCTCCATTTTCTTCAAGACCGAAGTCGGAGCCTTGAAAATCGAAAGGTAGTAAGAAGGCAAGCTGCCCAAAACCGATTTGGCTAGGGTCACTCTCCCCACGAAAGATAAAGAGTTTGCCTTCCAAGAGGCCAATTTTTTGGCAAACTTATCAATGATCGAGGTCCAATTACGAGCCAATTTCATGTTAGCTCCTACTGGAACACCGAGATAATCAAACGGCAAAGCTCCCTCTTTACAGTTAAGAATCTTTGCCAAATTCGCCACTTCCGTCTCGTCCACCCCTACCCCGATGAGGTTGCATTTCTTAGCGTTTATGGACAGACCCGTTAGTAAACTAATACACCTCAACAGTCGGCTCAGAGCAATAACATTAGATTCAGACCATTCGCTGATGAATAAAACGTCGTCTGCATAGCTCAAATGAGAAATGCAGGGGCCGCCATTGGGTAGTCTGATTCCTTTGAACAATCCAGCTTCCTCGGCTCTTCTAATAAACATAGATAAAACCTCCATGGCAAGGACGAAAAGGAACGGGGAGAGAGGGTCTCCTTGACGGAGACCCCTTTTGAACACAAACTCACCCGTTGGAGAGCCGTTAACTAACACCGACCCCTTACCGGACTCGAGACAACCTTTCACCCACGAGACCCATTGCTTCGGAAACCCCATGTAATCGAGCGTCTTGAAAAGAAACTTCCAGTTAAGAGAATCGTAGGCTTTGTGAAAATCGACTTTGAAAATTAATAACTTTTCTTTTTTCCTTTTAGCCCAAGAAACGATCTCGCTGACGATTAACACATTGTCCAGAATATTTCTATTGCCCACAAACGCCGATTGATTGGGAGAAATTAACGAGTCCATGACCCTAGAAATGCGATTGGCCAGCACTTTGGTAACAATTTTATAAATCGATCCAACTAGGGAGATGGGTCTAAACTGGGAAAGATTCTGAGGGTCCGCAGTTTTGGCGATGAGCGTAATGAAAGTGGAGTTACATCCGCTGTTAAACCGCCCGGTGGTATGGAAATCCTCCAAGAGTTTCTCCACAAGAGGCTTGAGCTCAATCCAGTAACGTTTGTAAAAACTCATAGGGAATCCGTCGGGACCAGGCGCTTTGCTCCCATCGCAACCTTTTAAGGCTCTTCTGATCTCATCAGAATTGAACCTGGCCACCAAAGCTCCAGATTCCTCAGTAGATAGGGTAGGTAACCCGAGGTTTGAAAAAGTTGGCCGTCTTCGCATTGGCTCATTAAATAAACTCCTGAACCATTTCCTGACTTTGATCTTCATCACCTCGGGCTCCCAAACACAAACACCATTGAATTCCAACCCCTGTATTCTGTTCTTAGCTGTTTTGATTTTAATGACACGGTGGAAGTAGGCGGAATTGTCATCCCCATATTTGATCCAGTTGATACGGGCTTTCTGCTGAAGATCCATGCATTTGGCATGTTCCAGTTCCTTTAACCTGGATCGAATGCCAACTCGAATTTCTTTTTCACCTTCCAAGAGATCGGAGATCTCGGCTTTAGCTTCCAATTCAGCGATATGTTTGACAATGGAATCCAACTCCCTGCCCTCCTCGGCCCTGACCGAAGCATGCCAAACTTTAATATCCTTTTTAATGGCCTTTAAGACTTTGAAAAGGCCCAAGTCCCCAGAACAGCTTCTGTCCACCTTGTTAACTTGAGACGCGACAATCTTGTTCAACATATCAATACCGAGCCAGCTGTTGAACAATTTAAAGGGAATAGGGGCGAAATCCAAATTTATACAACCCAGGAACAATGGGCGATGATCCGATAAGCCTCTGCTAAGGACCCTCAAAGTGGCCGTCGGCCACCGAACCATGAACGAATCACACACTAAAATCCTATCCAATTTGCTCATTTTCGAGCCGTTATCAGAGATGTAAGTAAATAAACCCCCTTTCATGTTGTACTCTAGCAACCCTGCCCTTGAGATGAAATTATTAAAAACTGCAGAAGCATAAATGTCGAAGCTCGAATTTTTTCTCTCGTCAGCACTTCTGACTTCATTGAAATCTCCTAAAACTACCCAGAGCCCTAATTAGTTTTGCTTAATTTCGATAATTTCCTCCCAAAGTATCCTACGATTAGCAGCGTCTCTGGGAGCATACACATTCATAATATGCACTTTCTCGACAATATACGGTAAATTACCGGAAGTCAGCAAGAACCCACTCCCCTTGACAACAGAATCGACTCTGAAAATCGAAGGATCCCACACCGAGAAAACCCCACCTGATCTCCCAACGGCATCGAGAGAAGCGTTTTCCAAAGCCGAACCGTCCCAGAACCCGGACAAAAAGGAACCCGAAATAGAGGACCGGTGTGACTCTTGAATAGCAAGAAAAGAAAAATTCACTTCCTTTTTAATTCTCCTGACCCAGGCGGCTTTACCGGGTTCCGAAACCACCCTAATATTAAGAGATAAGATATTCATAGGGTAATACTTGACTCCAAATCCCCTTTAACCAATTTATTCACCTGATTCTCGAACCCATCTAATTGGATGCCCAAATTCGCCCCAAAATTCATTGTTTCTCTCACCTCGTTGTGAAACACCTCGTCAATTGGAGTGTCGGCAGCAACAGTGCTAACCGTCTCCACCCTTTTCTCTCCTCTAGAAAACGCCGGCTCTTCGATCATATTCCCAGCTTCCTTAGCCCTAACAGCTTCTTGCCTGAAAATATCCTCAAGATTAAAAGGATCAGAGCCAAGCTGGGTGTTTTCCTCGATATCATGCTCCGAGATCAAGCCCTCATTCAGATTTGGAGTTAAAAAAGGATGGGCCTGTGCAGGTGGGCCAGCTTTATTGATATTTTTTGCCTTGGGCCTAGTAGTGATGAAAATAGAATTCTGATGGCCCAAACCCGAGGGGGGCCCAGAAGGGCTTAGGGGAGACAAATCATTACTCAACTGGGAATTTCCTTTAGCGACAGAAGACTGACCCGCCGTACATGCAGACCTCGGGACTTGATTCGGAACTCGCGTGGGTGACTGTTCACATGCATGGGAGGAGTCCATGCATGTCCCAACGTAATCCACCCTTTCAGCTTCTGACTTCTCGAAAACCACTGGACTCTCCGGCCTGCCGGTCGAAGAACAATGACCGTCCGGCGATCCAACATATTGGGGAGAAGAAACGGGATCCTTCCTAGGCGATCCCATAAAAGAAGGAGACCAATCATCGCAAATTTCTTGGAGCCAAACAGTAAAGACTTGATTTTTCCAAGCTAAATCAAAAGAAAGATCGATCCTTTTACCCGTATTGACCAGGATGACCATTCTATCTTCCGAGAAGACTCCGTCTTTGACGTCGGCTGTTGATTTGCTGATCAGTCTCCCACAGCGTTCTCCGATCCGATTAAAAACATGGCGATCCCACAAGCAGATAGGAACTCCAGTTACTCTAATCCAAGCCACTCGATCATAGACCGGAGCAACTCCTTCCCAAACATACAGCCTCGAGAACCACTGCATCCAAAACTCATGGTTATTTCTATGAAACTCGTCAGCGTCCGAAACTGAGGGAAACGTTAGCAAGATTTTCAGTCCTCCCAAATATCGGACCACAGCTCCGATAAGAGAGTCATCTTGAAGAATGTCTCCCATATTCTCTAACACTGCCAAGTCTTTTACTTCACCAATTAACGACTTGTATTCCCAGGATTTTTTTGCTTCAGTTTCCTGGGGAGGCAGATTAATCCTGATGTTTCCACTAGTTCCCCAAGGATTGTCGGGTGGTCTGACGACCTTCTCCTTGTCCTTACCTCCTGCCATCTTGAAAGGTTCTGGTTTACCAGCTTGTGACGGTTGGAGGCCTAATCTTGAAAAGACGGATCTTCGATCGAAGTTCTGATTCGCCTTACTCCCATCCCTGAAGAACTTAGCCATGGAAACTCCCACAACTGCCCCGTCAATTCTCACGTCTCGAATATGCTCCATCCAACCAAGGGGGTCACTAACTCCAGAAAATCTAACAAACCCAAACTTATTGCCTCTCCCATCTCTTTTCCCTGGGACGAAAGCGTCCGAGAGGTTATCGAAGTGCTCAAATGCTTTCCAAAGTCTGGTTTTAGAGCAATCCTCCGGAAGATTGGAGACGAAGTAGGATGTATCCGACCTGATCCTGGCTTCCCTTTCCTCGAATAACTTCTCTTTCCTTTTGTTCTTCTTACTAAGAACGGTATGCCAAACCTGCTGGTTACCGTCCCTAGCCTGCTTCACGTACTGTTGCTCCATTTCTTTTTTTCTTCTAAGCTGCTGGAGTTCCAAAGGTCCGGCCTAGGGTCATGTCTTTTCTTCTTCACCATGACAACACCCAAACGACGGAAAAGGAGGACACCAACCTCGTGGTCGAAATCGCAGACCTTTAAAAGGTTAATAGGATTCGATACGGTCTAGCTGAACTATAAAGATAGCCGCGACCGATATCAGACCTACTAAGCAATCAAGGTGTGGATTTGGACAGACGAGGAAAAAAACGAGGGGGAGAGAAAGGAAATCCTGAAACGACCTGTCCCAGGACCTGCTAACAAATCTCGTTACGTACAGAACGGAAGAGAATTCGTACGATCACAGGCTGTTATGCAGGGCGGCAGACAAGATCGAGTAGGAAACTGGAAGGGAAAGATTGGGGGGGGGGGGGATACATGAACACATTCTGAAGAAGATGGCTTGGAGTAATATTTTAGTCATAAAAATTTATATTGAATTCGCCAATGAGAATATTTCTCTTTTGTTTGCTTCTTTCTTGCTACGTTATTGGTTGTTATGAGTAATTAGTTGACGCAAAAATAGTAGACTTTTGTATCAAATGTCTAATCATCAAAAGTGCCCAAGTTTTGGAAAAAAAGTGGATAGGCATTGCATAAAAATGGTTTTCCTATCCAATAAACCGAGTGAATTTTATAAAATAACTTTGTAACCATCCAAATATTTTTTTCTCTAAAAAAGGTGCTAAGGGTGAGGGGAGTGGTTACCTATTTGGAATAGGTAAACTCCACATTCACCCAATCAAACAGTGTCACGTCAATTTACCTATTTTGTTTACCTAATGCTCAAAAACGTTGGCCGTGGTTTACCTATCTTGGATTAGGTAAACTATTATTTTTATTTTTTATTTTTTTAAATTATGTGTTAAGATAAAAAAAAAACATCAAACTTATAAATAAAAAAAACCATTACATTAAAATCTAACTTAAAAAAAAACATAATAAAATATGAGGATGGTGAAGAAGTGTGTAAAAAAATAGGTTGAATGGTTTGTTTAAATATGAAATTTAGATTTTTTTTTAATAAATTTAATGGTTTGTCCACATCTCCCAACGGTCAAAAATATAAAAATTGAATGGTTTGTCCACATCTCCTAACAGTAAAAAATGTCTTCCCCTCATCGGTAAACCTTCACCGCATACATAACCTCACCAATCGGTAACCTCCATCAACGACGGTGTTACCGATCGGTAAACACGTTTGCCGATGGAGTTTACCTCCCATCCCGTTCACCCTAACTATTTTGATAATATATATTTAGTCAACGTGTAATTCACATGTTTTTGAAATGTTATTTTAACTTCTAGAACATAGTAAAGATTGGTTTGATTTGATGTTAAACGGTAGTTGAATGTTTAGTGAAACACAGGCAAGCAATCCTCATGTGAGACCTTTATGCATGTGGTCATGCTCACAACACCAACCATTAGAGTCAACAACCTCCACAAAAACAGTGGATAGATATACATATATAAAGTACAAAGGTACATATAGATAAAGCACGCATGCATTACATCACTTGTACTTTAATAATTATGTATGTAGACAATCATTGTACTGACTATGTACATGGATGCACATGATCATCAATGTATTCTATTCCTTTTGGAAGTGAATCATTTTTCTTACGGTTTCCACAACATAACATGAAAATGTAGCAGCTTTCTAGCCCATGCTAACTGAAATACCATGATTATTGATTGAATTTATTTAAGTTATTTTTTTTATTTAAAATGATTTTCACTTGTCTTTTATTTTAGGAAAATCATATTACTTGAAATATACGCCTCAGTTGAGATGTGCGCATACAATGTATGTATGTGTGGGCCATCGGGGGGCAAAAGTGAAATTGCACTAATTTTAATATTATTTTATTATTTTCGTGAAAATAATGTTAAAAGCGGCGGTCGGTTAATCATGCATTTGTGGTGGCGTTGATAGCCGAAATACAAGGGGTTACATGAACTATCAATTTAATTTGATTTTCTATGATTTAGTAATTAATACCTACTTAAAACTTTCCTATGCTGCATTTTTTCATTCATAAATATATCAATTTCTATCAATGTGGGACGCGTTCATTTCAAAACCAATATTACGTTGAGAACTGCGAGAATTACATAACCACATATTCATTAACCATTAGTGCATAGTACTTCAACAAAATGGATATAACTAAATAAAAATGGTTTATTACTATCTCTCCACTCTTTCTTTGATTTTTATCTTCTTTCTTCTAAATTTTAAGTATAACAATGCGTACAAACGTAGATAATGTAATTATATAAATGCATAAAGAAAATGTTATACCGTATTTTCTAAAATAACCTCATACATATTAAAATTCACATACATTCGTGTCAATTTACATAATAACCAGAGGTTAAAACGGTTCTCACAACTCGTTACAAAATAAACATTCCACCCATTGTGACACAGGAAATATCCTCACAGTGCACTGCATAAGGGGTTTAGAAACTGCAAATTGACAACACAAAAATGTACATGCACTTTGATAATAAAAGTGTATAGTTTAGGCTCCTCAACTGACACACTCCACATGAAAAAGGCCCCATACACATTACTTTCTCCACATGGTTGTCCCACATCCTAACTCTCAAAAACAATATAAATATTAAATGCCATCAAATTCCCCTCTTAATCTGGAAATTTGTCACCATTTCATTTCCCAAATAAACTAATCCATCTATACTTCCATATATTGCTTCAATATCCCCCTTCATCTATACCTCTAGCACCCCTTATTGAGGCCAAAAAAAGTTCATATATTCTTCCTTCCCTCTATGATACATAAATCCCGACCCAGCGAACCCGGCCGGTTTTCGTTAAAAACAAGCGACTCGAACCCATGATCCGCAGGTCATAAAAAAGTAACACAACAAGCGTTTTTTTTTTTAAGCTTACTTTTGCCTATAAAACAAAGTAGAGAGTGAGAAACTAGTTAGTTCTGCACATTCTTTGTGCAGCTTTGCAGAAAAAAAACTACAAGTCTGTACACTTGATCAACAAGAAAAGCATCTTCTGTTTTTTTCTTCTGGTGGTTGTTTAACTGTTTTATGTTTATTTAAATAAAAAAAAGAAGGTTTTTAATATTTTTTAGTGAAGAAAAGTAGAGTGGTGGTAGTGTAAATGGCTGCTAAGGTTGTATACACAGTTAGAGATGATAAACAAGGGCTGCAGAAGCAGTTAGGATGCATGAATGGGATTTTTCATCTCCTTGACCGCAGTTACCTTCTCGGTCTACACCGACATTGGCGGAACCAGAACAGGCTAACTACAGGTACAAAATTACAAGTTTAAACATATGCACTAGACCAACATGTTCTTATTGTGTGTGCCATTGTGTGTGTTCATTTGCAAATTGTTGTTTGTATTTGCTCTTTATGCCACAAATAATGAATACCATTCTAACTACTACTACATTCAACCATTATATATTTAGAAATAGAGTAAAATGATTTTTGAGTCCTGTGTTTTAGAGGTTTTAATCACTTAAGTCCAAAATCAAAATATATATTTAGAAATAGAGTAAAATAATTTAATTTTTGAGTCCCTTTGTTTTAGTGGTTTTAAGCAATTGAATCCAAAATCAAAAAGTTTAACGTTCCGAGCCCCTAACCGCTCATTTTCTAACGTTTTGGGTCCTTGTGTTTTAGTGGTTTAACCACTTGAGTCCAAAATCAAAAGTACAAGTGTTAATAATTGGACTCAAAATGTTATAAAATGAGCGGTTAGGGACTTAGGACGTTAACCTTTTTGATTTTGGATTCAAGTGGTTAAAACCACTAAAAAACTGTGACCCAAAAAGTATTTACTCTTAGAAATATTTCAAAAAAATACATATATTCACTAGTAAATACACTATAGTTCCTAATGATTTAACAGATAGTGTATTCACACAGGTAAGTACATGTATTTACAAGTGAATCATATGGTTTCTAAATATTTAATGGTTCTCATTTGAACTTACCCCTTTAAATTATACACACACATGCATAGAGGACTATTCAATACATAACTAATTTTAAGTAGAGAACTGCAAAAACCGTATAAGCACAGGTAAATATTGCTTTGATACTTAAGACTGTTATGTAACCACATATGACATATCCATCTCTCTTTCTCTCTCCTACTATATCCGACAATTATACATTTCTTTAATTAAAATTGGTTTTGTATTGAATACGTCACTCTGTGTATATTTGTTATGTATGTATATGTATACTTGCAATAAAGGTTGACAGTGGTAAAAAGCACATGAAGTAAAGTTGTACAAAAAAATAATAACTACCTTGTATAATGACCAAAATTACTACACTCTGACAGTAAAAGGCCAAAATGTTTATCAAACCTTATGCACATAACAATATAGTCTATATAATATTGAAACATACTAAGAATTGTGAATTATGGTTTAGGTCAAAGTGAAAATGGTGAAAAGGATATGAAGAAATCATCAGAGAAAGCTAAGGTAAGGATCAAGAATGAGATGAACAGATTTTGCTATACATAAACCTGAAAAATATATATGTTTAACTTGAATTAAAACTACCACAGGAGAGAAAGCAAAAGAAGAGGATGATAGAAAAGAGTCGAGCCTCGGTTGATTCGTCACGAAACTCGTCGTCTTCTTCTGGCTCGTCTACTACTTTCTCATATTTTGATTGTAGCAGACGGGTTCAAACCGAATGTCAACTTCCCTCTGAACCCACATCCCCAAACCTGCACAAAAAACAGCGAGAGTGGTCTGCACCGACACCCGATATCAGAGACGTAGTCAAGGATTCAATGACTAGAGTGAGTCGCGTGACGAAAGCTGAACAAGCCGGCCCCTTCATGAAGCATGTTGATTCTCCAAGGCCTTTTATGCACCAAAATCCCATTCAATATAATAGAAAAGACCAAAACCTTGTAAAGATTCATAAGACTTCATCAGAGGTAAAAAAAGTCAAGGAGATATCAAGATTTTCTTGTGATGAAAGGGAATCAAAATACTCATTGAAGTCAACTTTCAAAGTCAATGAGCTTCCAAGGCTATCATTAGATAGTAAGCAAAACCCGAAAAAGAATTACACGAATGAGCTAAAAAGCGAGCCGAGAATAAGTAACAGCTCATCATCGGGTATTGTGGCTCGGTTAATGGGTCTGGATGGTTTAACAGACTCCATTTGTGAAGTTAAACCGGCTTATGGTGACCAATTGGGTTCACGTTCTCCAAAGATGCATTCGAAGATTAAACCAGCTTTGCAGCAGCAGGAAAGTTGTGACCGCGGTTCCAGAGAACCGGTTAAAACATCAGGGGAGGATCTCAGAGCATTTAAGCAGATAGTTGAAGCAATGCAAATGACAAAAACAGCATTCGAGAAAAGTGACCAACCGGGTTTACCGATGGTCAAGGGTGGTAGCTCACCAAAGAAACATGAACTCTTGAACCGGTCTGTGAAACCAGCTAAGATGGCTACAGAACCCGTGATGGTCACGGGCCTTCATTACGTTAACCATACGGCTAGAAAGGTGGTAAAAGATCCGAATCCAAGGAACAATAAAGTAACCGGTACAACATCAAGATCACTAGAGGACCTGACTGGAGACAGACCCGTCTCGAGCCCAAGACAGCAAAGGTCAAAGAATGGTATTGACAAGCAATGTGTTAACGGGCCATCATCTGACTCGAGCAGAATCAAAAGGCAATCCAATTTGAAGACAAGACACGTGAAAATCAAGCCCGTTAATCCAAAGAAAAACAATGACCAACCATGTATATACGGTGATGGACCTAGAAACTTAAGCCAAGATGGTGATGCAGTTAATTCCCTAAAATCAGAAAGTAAACAGGAAGTCACACCGGTGAGTAAGGATGGTCTAGTTAATATGTTTTATAACATATATTTATGCATACACGCCTACACGTTTTTGTTACAAATGCAGTTGTCTTGACATATGTTCGTTTTCCCTTTCCAGAATAACTTTGTTGAAAGATTGATAGATAAGCCAATGGTTGACCTTGCCAAACTTACCGTGGATCAAGCAAGTCCCGTATCAGTTCTTGATGCCTTTTATGTAGAGGATACGCCGTCTCCAGTAAAGAAGAAACTGAATGCTTTCAATGGTACATTTCTCGTCTGTCAACCTGTCATATAAATACATGGTACTGCAACATCGGTTAACGGTTCATGACTATACAACTAACAAATTTTAAATTTAACAAGAAACTATGAAACAGAAAATTTGTCACATTAACAAACTAACAATTGTTACTTGTGTGTTCGGCTTTACAGATTATAGCAACTTCTGCATTGATGAAACGGAGTGGAATCAAGTGGGAGTGTATAACTTGGCAACCCGTACAGACGCAGGTGAGTTCCGTCAAACTGAACTATTGAACTCCACTGATGGCGAGAGAGCAAAATATCCATGCAAAAGCACTAATGGGGACCATAAATACATTAAAGAGATACTATCAGCATCGGGTTTTCTAAAAGATCCAGACTCCGCCATCAGGATAGCCCAGCTTCATTCAACCGCCAGCATGATAAAGCCCGAGTTGTTCCATATTCTGGAGAAAACAAACGAAGAATGCCACAAAAACAACCCGAGTTCTAACTCCAGGGAGAAAGTCAGAAGAAAATTAATCTTTGATTCCGTGAATGATATTCTTTTCCACAAGTTAGTCATGTCGGGCTTTTCTGGAAAAAGATGTGCGCGATTTGTGGATGGAGAAAAGCTACTGACTGAAGTGTGGTTGGAGATAGATGGTCTACAAAGTAGTTCCGAGAGATACGTATATGATGAAGATGATGGAATAAAGATCCTTGTAAGTGCAGATTTGTATAAAAGTTCACAGGATTGGGACGAGTACTGTTATGAGGTTCCTGGTCTTGTTCTAGACATAGAGCGTCTTATTTTCAAAGATTTGATTGATGAGGTTGTGAATGCTGATGCAGCCGGTGTGCAACATCGACAAGTGAGACACTGTCGGCGATTGTTTTCCATGTAAAAGTAGCATCGAATAGTGAAAGCGTGTACACTGCTAAAAATCGTAGCTTTTGTTAGCTTATGAACTATGATATTATTTTATTACTTTTGTATACATGTTAAAACTCCTTTTCCTTGTAAATTTTGTCAAAAAAGCAAGTGGTCATAACCCGCCATGTTCAGGGCGTCGTTCATGAATGTTGACTTGAAAAATCAGGGAGTTCTACATGGGTTAATATAGAACCTGAAGCATATGATTTTTATTGAAAATGCATTATTCTGTGCATAATTATCTCTCCTTGTTTCACTCCCAATCAAAGATCCACGCATATCTCCAGCAATTATTTTTAATTCACTTTTATTTGTTTCCTTCGTTTGGTCTATTGTTTTGCCTATTTAAGGCCATTCTTCTTTGTATTTTATCATCAGAAAATGGCATATGCCAAATGAATAAAACTCTGATTACCAATTTCTATATGGTATCAAAGCGGGTTCCTGAACCCTAAAAAATATATACACTTCGGCTTCTTCTTCACCTCCCATTAAATCGACTCCTGCTCACCACCATGGCCGGTGATGACCAGAGCCGAACTAAATCCAATTCCGCCGCCGACAACCTAAATCAATAGAGTCCAATCCCGGGATTAAACCATGAGAAGTACGAACAGTTTATCAGCTTGTTCACTAATGACAAGATAATCCAGTGGATGGCAAACATGGGGGCTAGACTAGGCGATGATGACAACTGAATCGTTGATTCAGAGTGTACCGAACACATAACCTACCTTCTTAATTTGTTTCATGGCAACTTAAAAACAACACACGAACTACCGGTAAGAATTCCAAATGGAGACTCTATACCTGTTAAAGGGAAAGGGTCGTCCATCTTACCAAATGGGACTGAAATCCGAGATGTCCTATACGTTCCAGATTTTACTTGCAACCTATTGTTGGTTAGTCGGCTGACTCGAGACCTTCATTGCACTGTAACTTTCTTTCCGGACTTCTTTGTAATGCAAGACTTGAAATCGAAGAAACTGATCGGAACGGGTAAATGTCAACATGGCTTATACCGGATGAAGATGGTCGAAGGAGAAAGGAAGGCTATGTCGGCGTCGGTGGAGGTATGTCATAAAAGATTTGGTCATGCTTCTAGCGGTAAACTTTCTTATTTTGATTTTATCAATAATGTGTCTTTTAAAACCATTGATTATGATTCGTGTGCTAAAGCCAAGCACACCTGGTTACCTTTCCCCATAAGTTCTATCAAAACCAAAGAATGTTTCGAATTGTTGCATTGTGATCTTTGGGGAAGGTATAGAACTCCTTCGCTTTCAAGAGCAAACTATTTTTTAACGATCATGGATGACTACAGTCGATCTGTTTGGGTTTTCCTTCTAAAACAAAAATTTGATGCGGGTGACCATCTGATATTTTTCCACAAAATGATCAAAACGCAATTTGGAAAATCAATTAAAAGGACTCGTTGTGATAACGGGGGGGGGGGGGGAGTTTATTTCAAACCGAATGCATAACTTTTATGCTCAAGAGGGCATAATTCTTGAGACCACTTGCCCACACACACCACAACAGAATGGTGTTGTAAAACTTAAGCCAGACATTTGCTCGAGACTGCACGAGCACTTAGATTTCAGGCAAATTTGCTAAAGAAGTTTTGGGCCGAGTGTGTCATGACAGCGGCCTACATAATCAATCGTCTCCCATCAAACACCATTAACAACAAAACCCCATTTGAAGTTTTACATGAAGAAGAACCTGATTATGAACATATGAAGATTTTTGGTTGCCTCGCTTACTTTCGAAATACTGACACAGATGGAGACAAATTTGAATGGAAAGGGAAACCCGGGGTATTTTTAGGTTATCCACCGGGAACCAAAGGGTACAAAATATATGACATTACCGATAGCAAAATGGTGGTGTCAAGAGATGTGAAATTTGTTGAAAATGTTTTTCCTTTCAAGAGCATGGATCGTATTGACAAAAGCGAAAATGAAAAACTTTTTGATTTTCCACCCTGGTATTACAATGAGATAAATGAAGGCGA
Organism: Helianthus tuberosus; assembly: GCA_030545235.1. Lineage (NCBI taxonomy): Eukaryota > Viridiplantae > Streptophyta > Magnoliopsida > Asterales > Asteraceae > Helianthus > Helianthus tuberosus. The sequence continues at coordinate 169,602,508 of CM060381.1, forward strand.
ACCCTTAGTCAACCCTCATGTTTATGGGAACGAAGAAATCAGAATGGAGAGAATGGCTGTCACGAGGATGATGTCGAGACCATCAGTCATGATGTTTTAGTTGAGGCATCGTTGAACACCTCAAACATTAATGATCAAGATCTTAACAATGCACAAATTGCGGAAGATGAAATGCAAAACACTGATGGTCCTTCTGAACAAAACACTTCGGTTTGAGAGGAAGAAAATGCCCAAGTTCGACCATCAAGAGTTCGAACCCAACCAGCATGCTTCAACGATTACAATGTCAAGCTTCCCCCATCGATAGACCATACTCGACCACAGCTAATCAAAGTTCATCCACGGTACATCCTCTAGTTTGTTACATCTCTTATGATAATTTTTGTCCCACCTATAAAGCTTTTCTGTCAGCTATCGACTCATGCGATGAGCCCAAGACTTTTCGCCAAGCATCTCTGAACCATGAATGGCGAGAAGCCATGAAGAAAGAAATTAAGGCCCTTGAACAAAATAGTACTTGGACTCTCGAGGCGTTGCCCAAAAACAAAAGGGCGATTGACTCAAAGTGGGTTTACAAAATCAAGTACAAACCAAACGGAGAGGTGGATAGATATAAGGCGAGATTGGTGGCGAAGGGTTTCACTCAACTCGAAGGGGTTGATTATCATGATACATTTGCACAAGTTGCAAAGTTGGTTACTATTCGTACCTTGTTGGTCGTGGCTGTGAAAAGAAATTGGATGATTCACCAACTTGACGTGAATAATGTCACACCCTGACTTTTACGGAAGTGTGATTTGGTGTGACTTGCTTAATATCATTGCATTCAACCATAACAAACAACTATATGAGACAACCAAGGTGTTCATCCATAGATAGTCTCAAAATGTTACAAGCAACATTGTTTTAAAATCCCAAAACACAGACTTCAAGTTCAAATTACAATACCAGCCAGTTTTAGATCCATAAGGACTTCACAAAAGACACAAACAAACTAGGTTTCGGGCCATGTATCTTATCCAAGATAAAATACATAACCCAAACCCTTCGACTTCGGATGACACCTTTTATTAGAGACATGACTTGTAAACTTCAACGCCCGCCAGATCCATACTTAATTTCCTAAAATACATGTAGTTTGAATACATCAACAAAATTTGAGCGAGTTCATGTGTTTAGTATGTGTGCACGAATAAACCTTGGGAACATTTGTAAGTATATTTGTATGTACTTGAAAACCCGGTATGAAAGCAACAAGGAAACAAATCAATTAATGTGTAGCTAATACATTAATATTTGTGACGTGATGCAGGAAAACTCAAACCTAGCAAACTTTGTCTCCGGCAATAAGACATAGTCACCACATGGTCCACTCGGCGGACGCATGGGTGGGGCTCGCTACACCCAAATAGATCTATCCATGTCCCTCGGTCCTACAAAGAGGATTAATGGTCTTAAGCGTTATACCCACCACTCACATGATCAAGTAGTACCCTTCCTTAGCTAACCATACCAAATCAAAATGTTTGTAAATAGTTGTAACATGTATTTCACCCCCGAAGTTATAAAACTGAAAACAGTTAAAAGAAAAGGGGGACATGAACTCACAGTTTTGCGTTCTTCGTATCCAACTGTAACTCAAAGTTTCCTCTGGAGTACACGACTACCAACAATGTGCTATGATCTATTAGACGAGCGGGTCGTGCTTTGACTTGGTATTAATTAGTGTCTTTGAGTTTCGTTTCATTGTCTCTTCAATATTATTCCAAGTTATATAATTATTTGTTAAAATAATAAGTATTTTAACTTAAATTACATTTATTACATTTTGGAATATTAGTTAAAATAATATATTTTAACTTAACACATGTGTGTACTTGTACATGTATAACCTTCCCAAGATGGGTGTATTTTGTATTCGTATTCTTATACTTGTATATTTTTGCCATGTATTGGTGTCGTATCACGGAGTGTATTTATACGTACGAGAATACGTATTCTTATTGTGTTTATTAAATATTTTATACTTAACTTTTCCGGAATAATATTTCTAGTAAAACTACATCAACATATATTTCCAAAATATATATTCCGAGGAATATTACTTAGAAAATTATTTATAATTTTCCTTTGGTAAAAATATTCGTATTTTCATATAAGTTTCAAAAATAATATATTTTCAAGTCTAACTTGGAAATATATATATATATATATATATATATATATATGCTTATTTTTCTCCCAAAATAATATATTCCATTTTTGTTTGAGAAAATCTACATTTCTTCCAAAAGTAATATATCTTCTAATAATTCAAAGAAAAATATATATTTTTACTTGCCCAAAGATAATACATTTCCTTCTTGTCTAAAATATGAAATATTTTGTAGTAATCATGAAAATCCCATTTTCATTCCCTTGATGTCCAAAATATTATTTACCAAAATATACACATGAATAATATTTCCGGAATATTTTGTGAGTTATATTCCTTTGTTCGGTTTTACCGGTATTTTGGGTATTCTTTGTATATTTATTCCTTGTAATTTTGGTAATATTTTGGATTGTAATTTCTTGGTATTTGATGAGTTATATTATTTCAAATCCTAAAATAATATAACTAATACACATAATATACAAATAATCACACACATGGTGCCTTAAAAATATATATTTCCTAAATACATATTTAGTCACTTTTATTTGTAAAAAATCAACTTCCAATATTTATAATTTTTGTAACAAAAATTATGGCAAAGTTTATGTAAAAATTCATGGTTTAAAGCACACTTGTAATTATTTTTTTAGAAATAGTTTTCTAAGTGTTTAATTTTTAGAAAAATTTCGTCATAGTTTCCCCTAAAAATGGAGGTTTCCATACCTTGAAGGTATATCATTTTCTTTTGTAAATCACCACAATCAATCAACAATCAATAATAAACAATTATACTTACCAATTTTGCCAAAAATGAGCATAATCCACTATTTTATGAACTTGAATATTTGTAAAAATTTGTAGTAACTTACTAGGGTATTTAGTGAGTTTTGTTACCCTTTGAAGTGTGGTTGATTCTTTGAAAACATTATTTTTAAAGAATTTAGATCTTTACAACTTATGATCATATTTTCTAAAAATGTTACACATATACTTCTACACTTTATTAACCACCAAAAATAAGGTTTATTCATTTAAGAACCAAGATTTAGTAAAACTTGTATTTTTAACTTGGTTTCTTGAGAAATCATCCATGAAATTTTAGATCTACAAGTATTACAACTTACTTTGATCATTATTTTACAAGAAAACCACATATTCTTTCAAGTTCATGCTTCTCATGAGGATGATCCATTAACTTCTACCATGTTCATCCTCTCATCTTGCTAGATTATGTTTTTAATCATAATCTAGCAAGATCATATGATGATCAACATCAAATACATGAATAAACAACAATCATCAAGCATAACAACACATAAACATTAAGATTCTTCATGATTTTAGCTTATGTTCAAGTTTCTTTCTTGTGATTCTTAGTGTTCTTCATAATAATCAATATGTAACATCTTTTAACCACTTGAAATAGATGTAAAATAGAGTGTATGGTGTTCTTACCACTAGCTCAAGGCTAGGGATGATCAAGAGAAGATAAGAGGTGGATAAAAGCAAATGATGAATGTCTTTCAACTTCTACAAGCTCCAAGCTTCCTTACTATGCTTCTAACACCCTTGAGTATGTGTGGATTTAATGGAAAATGAAAGATGAAGATGAAGATGATGGTGGTGTGGGTGTTCTTGGCCGTGAGGTGAAGGGAGGAAGGAGAAGAAGAAGTATGTTGGGTGGTTTAGAGAATGAAGGTCATGATTCTAGGAGTAATACTTATAACCATTTTTACTTGATTTTCCATTGGTTATTATGTCATTAAAAATGAGACAAGATCTTTTATAATAACAAAATATAATCTTGGTGTGGGGCCCTTGTTGGCCGATCATAGGTGGGGGGGGGGGGGGGGTAGTAGACTAGGTTTGTAAATAAGTTAGTTATTCTAGTTAAAAATCAAGTGTTTAGTTAGATGTTTAGTTACTAGATATTTATATAGTGTGTTATGATATTCGGGGACCATAACTAGCTTGGTAATGTTAAAACAATGCTTTTGGTGAAAATTTGGTGTTTCGGATAATGTTCGTTTGTTCGGTTGGTTACCGGTTCGTTAAGGTGCTAAACTATGCAGTTTAGTGTGATTTATGTTATCTTTTGTGACAGTTTTGATTCCCGACACTTAGCAAAGTATTCAGGACCATTTAAGCATATTTCTGCATGATATAAATGTGTTTAAATGCTGAATTTGCTGATTTTCTGCAGAATTCTGCAGTTTATGTGAGTTTTAGGCATTTTCCGGCACTTAAACTATCACTAGGAAGGCAGTTTTGTGATCCTTACTTTCCTACACACTATACTAGTGTAATACTTGGTTTCTGGCTCATTCTGTGTCTCAATACAATGTCTGTCTATCTACTGAACTCTGTCAGCATTTTTCTGATTTGCCGGATAACTGTGCTAACTGTGTTTCGTGCACCATTTGAGTCAATAAAGTTCTCATGCAATAATGACATGACATTAAGCAATCTATGATGCACATGTATGTATATGGTAATAATCAGAAAGCATTTCAAGTAATTAATTGAAATTCAGCACAGTCATTAAGCATTAATCATTGTCTAATAATCTTACGGATGCATGCAAGTTTGACAGTTGTCACAAATAACGCCTTTTTGCATGGGGATTTAGAGGAAGAATTCTTGTTGGGATTGAACCTTGCCAGAGGAACAGATAATGAAAGCCAAAACCGGATCATGACAGTGGATTCACAATAAGCAGCAGTTTACACTTAGTCTTCTCCCTTGAAAGAGATTATAACATCTGATGGTCTTGCATCCACTGCCCGGATACAACTGATGCTGTTCTTCTAACTACTGATGAAGCCAAAAGACTGCTGAGAACTAAGCACTGCTGATGACAAAGCACTGCCCAATCAAGGACTGATCAACCATGAGGAAAGCACTGACATAAAGAGAGAGCAGTAGTTTAGTATATCATCTGTTTTATGTATAGTCATTGGTTAAGTTTAGCAGTGTTTGTATAAGAACAGTAGATACAGGTTGTTAGGCTGTTAGACGTCGCTTTCATGGTGACGTCAGCTGAGATGCCTCAGCGGTTTGGATTGTCTATAAATGAAACAGTACTCTGTACTGTTACATTTGATTCGTCCTGAGAGAGTTCTTCTCCTCAGTTCAATCCTTTCATCTTGTGCAACCAACCACTGTAGTATCAGGCTGAGGGGGAGCTTAGTTTGTAAGCCTGCAATGTAATCTTTTGCTTTGAATTGTAATCTTTCGACTCTATGAAAAGCAAATGTTTATCAAACTATTTTCTCCTTTGATTGTGTTTACAAAGTTTGTTATTCATTTCCGCTGCACATTATATTGTTTCATATTCATTGATTGTTCAAATTACACAAACAAACACAATCATGAGAGCCTCCGATCCTAACAATTGGTATCAGAGCCATGGACAGTCAAATTCGATCTAACAATCAATTTGACATAACAGTTCGGCTCAAAATTCATTGATACTAAGGTTGGTTGTATTTTGTTGAAAAACAGAGTAACATATGATCACGCATAAAGCTGTTGTTCAAATACTCTGTAAAACAACCAAGATGTCATAAGACACACAAATTTCACACAAGAAGTGATATCATGCACAAGTCAATCATAATTTTCAGATTTGAACACATATCTGTTAAACTATGGGATTATTTCTTATTTTCAAAATTGATTTCAACTGCTGTGATGAAAACTTGTGATGTCACTACATTAGATGATAAAGTTGAACCTCAGATTAACAAAAGCCTATGTTCATAAAAACATTAGTGTTTTTGCTAATGTAAAAAGAGGGAAATTAAAACTTTAGTCATTAGATCTTATGTGTTGAAAACAGGTTGAGATCCTCAAAAGGAACAAATTAACTCTGTTGAAATACTTTAAGAAAACAGGAGTCAAGATAGTCCGTATCATATGTAATGTGAGATTGGTCAAAAATTTGTATAAATATGGCTAAACCTCTTAAAACATTACTGCAAAATGATTCTAGATTAAGTATTCCTTCAATAAAACCTCCCAGTAAGTATTTTATTACTTATGAATGGGAAGGGTAAAAAGGGAAGAAGAAAATTCACAAAAACTCAGAAGTGTGTTTATCTCAAAACTTTTGAAGTCAGAAGAAAAGAGTATAAACATAAAACACTTTAGAGCCAAAAGTTGGGGTAAAAATGGTCATCAAAGCAACTGTGTGCAATCATTGTTTCAAGAAAAGGTTCAGGTGACCATGGTATTTCCAGTGAATAAACTTTTAAAAGGACTAGATAAATTTTCAGAATCATCACATAGTAACAAAGTCTATAACAGGATTTTGAAAAAAAAAAAAAAAACTTATGTGAACATGTGTCCTCATTTCTGTTTGTCAATCAATCAACAAGAAAATGATACCAAACAGTGGACAAAATGCAGTTAAAATTCATACCACTGTCATTCAACCACTGACCATTCTCATAAACTTGAGCATGAGATGATTATGTGTTGTATTATTGTTTTACCAGGCTCTTTCGGTGCTATTTTTAGAAAATCCTTTAATTTTTTTTCTAAAAAGGATTTTTCTCGAATAAAGCAGGATATATTATTCTCTATTTTGTTTGGAATGATATATTTTTGAACTTTTACTGGTTTTTGATAGTAAAAGTTTCAATCTCCTGTCAGGATAGATAACCTTTATTTTTGTTGGTTAAATTATCCTCAAGCAGATCAAAAGAAAATGGTATAGTTGTCAAGGTCATGACAAACTCAAGTTTGTTCTTACTTTATAAAAAGGATTGATTGTCAACAGATCTTAAAATACTTGGGCACTCATGTTTTAATTCAAATATTATAACAAGGATGAGTTGCCTTAGTAAAAAGTTTACATCATCTGGGGTACTAAACCACTGTCAAGAGGTTGAAAAAGCTTCAAAATGTGTAATTGACATGTGGCAAAACCTTGAATGAAAATTCTCAAAACAGTTGCTGACATACTGGTCTTTCAAATCATTACTTTACCTTTAACCACTGTCTTGTTCAAACATCTGGTTCCTAATTACTTTCCACTGCTGAAAGTCAACCACTGACCTTTCACCTTCTTGGCAAACACTGATGTTCAAAATTAGTGTCTTATCCACTGATATAATATCTACTGATAGTAAAAATCATCCGTTGTCACATTATTACCGTTGTAACCATTGATATTTGCTACATCAGTGGCTTTCAAAACAACTGTTCTCCGCTATTCATCCAGTTCATCAGAGTTTGACACGTGGTCAGTTTTTAGCCTTCAGATCTTAGTAACCGCTGCCACATCAGCATTCATTTTTCTTTTCCCTAAATAAAACCCTGATCAAAACCCCAAACAGGGTTTTACACTGTCGAATTGAATTCTAAAATTCTTTTCTCAAAGCAGTTTCCAACTCTCCTTCTCAAAGCATTCTTCGATCTTCTTCATCAAAAATGACGAAATCAAAAGCAAAAGCAAAAGCAAAATTAAAATCAAAGTCACCATCATCTTCAAAAGAGGTCGCTCAAACGGCCGAAGAACCCATTGAAATTCAGTACAAATCTCCACACAACTATTTGGGTCTACTTACAAAACCCTCAAACAACCATACCTTCGATTCCATCATCGACACCATATCTGCATCAAAGTACAAAACTTTGTTGATAGCAGACGCTCCTATTTACTTGCAAACCCAGAGAGAGTTCTGGAAAAATACTACGCTTGAAAAACAAGAAGGTAAAGTAGTAGCCATTAACTCCTCGATACAGGGGAAAGCGATTCAAATCACTCCGCAATCTATCTCAGAAGTCTTCAAACTCGATGATCAGAAAGGTAAAACTTCCTTTGATAAAAACGAGTTAAAAGCTGATTTTCTGAAAAGGGGATATACAGAACAATCAAAGGTAGATACCTTACAAAAAGGTTATTTCCCGTCTCCACCCAGATTTTTATTTCACACACTTTTGATGCGTATCTCAAATAAAACAACAGCGTTTAACGAAATACCATTGAAGATTCAATGCCTGGGCTATGCTATTTTAAATAATAAAGATTACAACTATTCCCAGGAAATCTTCAATGACTTGGTGAAGAATGTTGATAGCAAAGCATTTTTACTCTTTCCAAGGTTTCTAAGCTACTATTTTAAACAAAAATTTGAAAAAGAAAATGAAAATTTGCCAAAACAAGGTGTTTATTTTCAAATAAAAAGTTTAACACCTGAAACATTCACTAGAATGTTGGCACCAATAAAAACAAAAGCAGAGGTGTCTGAGCAGAATTTAACAGTTACTACTGCTCCTCAGACATCTGCTGCTGAGCCCACTGCTCCAGGTGATCATAGCAGCACTACCACTGCTTTGAAACCCACATCTGCCACTACCAAAAAGAAAACATCCAGAAAACCCCCCAAACCCAAAACAAAGGCAACTCTGGAAGATGAGATCCCAGAGCAAATGCCAGTGACAACACAAATGTCACCACAAACCACTGTTGCTACTTCCTCACAGCAGTTGGTAGAAAGATCTCCACATTTGCCTCATACTCCTCCTGCATCCTCACAAAAGGATCAGGTTGTAAGCACAGGGACCGCACAATATGAAGCTCTGGATTCAATCGGATCCATCTTCCTCAGTCCTGATCCCAAGGACATGTCTCTTTCAACTCCCATACCCTCACCAATAATATTACCACAATCCATGCTACCTTTGTTGCATGCAGTTGATATAGCTCAGACAAAAACCAGTTCCTCTCAATCACTCATCAAAGAGAGTACACTCCAACAAGTGACTGGGTCTGATGCTTATACCTCTGCTATCCAAGCAACAACTGCGGAGGTTACACCCCCTGAGTTACAAGTAACTCTCGGTGGTAGTTCAAGTGGAACAGCAACTACAACTGATGGATCAACAGATCTTCAGTTGGACAGTTGTTTCATTAGTAAGACTCCCTTGAAGGAAATTTCTTCCATAGCACCATTGGTAACCACCAGTGATTTGGTTCTAACCACTGGTACCATCAAAGGTTTATCAAGTGCTGAAGAAAGAAGTCCCCAGTACCAAGAACAAGGGGCATCAATGGGTGATTTTTGGGATTCAGTTCCTAAGTCACACATTGATACAACCACTGCTGGTGGGGATTCAGATGATCCCATTAAAATGGGTGATGATTCAAAATATCAGGAATTGACGGGCAGAGTTGAAAAACTCGAAACATCAGTTGCTGAGATAAAGGATATGGTGCAGCAGCTACTAAAAGCTCAAAAAGCACAATCCACTGCTGCTCCAGCTCAAGCATCTGCACAACCTGCAATTGCTCCAAATGAGCTGTGGAATATTTTCCAGCCCTTACTTGAAAAACAAAAACAGATGGCTGGTCAGCAGCATGAGATACAAGTGAAAATGTTGACAAACATGGTGGAGTTGAGATTTAAAGATACTCAAGCAGACATCAAAGCTATCAAGGCTCATCTCCAAAGCACTTCTGGAAAAGTTCCCTCTACTATCCTTTTTATGGATAACCCCCTTTCAGATAATGCCAAAAAGGGGGAGAATGTCAAACAGTTGAAGAAAAAGGGAATTGAAGATGGTCTGTATGTTGAACCAGAACAAGGAAAACAGCCATCTAAAATCTCAAAAGATTCAAAATCTGAAACTTCCATCCAAACAGCTGATACAGCAGTGGTTACAAAAACTGTTGTCAGTAGCCAAACAGCTGCCATCTCATCAACACACACAACTTCAACACACACCACCACAACCACTGCTCTACCACCATCGTCATCTATAATCATATCACCACCATTGCCTCCTGCCATAAAGCAGAAGACAGCAGATGTTACAACATCTACTGTAATGACAACAGTGGTTGAGACACCAGTTGTTTCAACAACTGTTTGTCAGACACTTTCCATCATTCAAACCACTGATCCACCAACGACATCATCAGCCTCTCCTACAATAAAAAGGAGAAGGGTTTTCATTCCTGATAATGAGTCACCACCACCATCACCACCATCAAAAACCACTTCACCACCTTCAACCCCTGCTCAAAAGCAGAAGACATCTACTGACACATCAGTAGTTGTAATGACAACAGAGGTTGAACCACCAGTTGTTTCAACAGCTGTTAGTCAACCATCCACCACTGCTCTCATCATTCCTACATCACAATCAAAATCCTCTTCATCCGCAAAGCTCTACACCAGAAAAAGAAAACTTACTCAGCCAAATGAGGATAAATATGATCCCACTGCTGCAAAATATCCGTTGGAACTAGAAGCTATAAAAAATGAGATGAGGCAATTCTACACTGATGATGATCCTTCAAACAGAAGATTTCCTTCACTCGTTGGCTTCCTAGTTCCAGAAGACATGGATTAATATCTTGAGCTCAAAGCAAGACAGGCTAAGATAAGAGCCAAGGTTGAATGTGAAGGTCAAGGTGATGAAGCCATTGCTGAAAGATTGGAACTTCTGCTCACAAAAGTAAAACAAATAAAAGATTTTGCACAAGAGCTGAGCAAAGAAAAGGCAGATCAACGAAAAGAGATGAGAAGAAAACTTCTTGCATACATCATGCAAGAAAAATTTTATCCTGCTGAAGAAAACCAATTTGAAGAATGGCCAATAGTGGCTTTAAAGAATGAGGCTGATAGGATTGATAGAATCAAGAACGACCCTAGAAAGAAGAAAAATGCTCCAAATTGGAGCAAATACAAAAAGCTCATCACTGACCTAACAGCTGAATACAAAAGAAAGAAACAGGAGCTAGTGGATGCAAAAGTGGACACTGCCAATGCCATATCAAAATGCTCAAAGCAGCATACTGATGAAGCCTATGAAAGGCTGAAGAAAAGGAAGATAACTGTTTCAGGCACTTCAAAGAAACATGAACAAATGATAAAGCTTGAACAACAGATTGAAAACCTCAAAATACTGTTCAAGTCAACAGAAAATCCTATTCTTGTGTCAAACCGAGAAGAAGGAGAACAACTGACTAGTGAAGAGGTAAAGGAAAAGGAAGCTGGGTACTTCACAGAAACCATCATGAAAATGGGTCTAAAAGAAGAAAGCTCAGAAAAACTTCAAAACCTTTTTAAGAAGGTGTTAACTAAGCCTGTATCACCAAATACTTCAGAAGTTTCAGACATTGAGCCAGATCAACAAAAGAGACAAGAGCAGATAGAAAAGGAGACAGCAGAAGACATAGCTGCAGCAAACAATGTCATTGAAATGGCCTTCAAACGAATGTCTGAAAGTCTGCAAGTTTTCACAAGGCCAACATCTCCCAACTCATCTTCAAATAAATCTCTCCCAAGAAACCCATTTGGTTTAAAAATACTAAAGTGGCTCTCTGATCAAAAGACCCATGTATTGACTCTGGTTAGAATCAACGGTGAAGTGAAGCATATATCAAGGAATCAAGCACTAGGCCTGGGTGTTGAAGATTTACAAGATCTCCTTGAGCTTACACTATGCCGGGATGAAGATGATACAAGTTCTCAGGATTTTGAGCTGAAATTTAAAGAACAAGTCAAAGAACTTCTGATGAGAAATAAAGATCCATAATAATGAAGGGTTTTGGCATTATCTGTTCCAGGGGGAGATTGTTGGGATTGAACCCTGCCAGAGGAACAGATAATGAAAGCCAAAACCGGATCATGACAGTGGATTCACAATAAGCAGCAGTTTACACTTAGTCTTCTCCCTTGAAAGAGATTATAACATCTGATGGTCTTGCATCCACTGCCCGGATACAACTGCTGTTGTTCTTCTAACTACTGATGAAGCCAAAAGACTGCTGAGAACTAAGCACTGCTGATGACAAAGCACTGCCCAATCAAGGACTGATCAACCATGAGGAAAGCACTGACATAAAGAGAGAGCAGTAGTTTAGTATATCATCTGTTTTATGTATAGTCAGTGGTTAAGTTTAGCAGTGTTTGTATAAGAACAGTAGATACAGGTTGTTAGGCTGTTAGACGTCGCTTTCATGGTGACGTCAGCTGAGATGCCTCAGCGGTTTGGATTGTCTATAAATGAAACAGTACTCTGTACTGTTACATTTGATTCGTCCTGAGAGAGTTCTTCTCCTCAGTTCAATCCTTTCATCTTGTGCAACCAACCACTGTAGTATCAGGCTAAGGGGGAGCTTAGTTTGTAAGCTTGCAATGTAATCTTTTGTTTGAATTGTAATCTTTCGACTCTATGAAAAGTAAATGTTTATCAAACTATTTTCTCCTTTGATTGTGTTTACAAAGTTTGTTATTCATTTCCGTTGCACATTATATTGTTTCATATTCATTAATTGTTCAAATTAAACAAACAAACACAATCATGAGAGCCTCCGATCCTAACAATTCTACATGAAGATTCCAGATGGTTTTGCGAAACAGGGGGTGTCACACCCCAACAGATGGCGGAAACATTGGGTCGTGGCACTGAGCAAAACAGATTGTCCAAGAGAAATCCATAACAACTAAATTATCGGATAGTTAATATTATGTCCCATACCATAATCTATCAAGCAAAATAATTATTACAGACATAGTTATCTCAAAGACAAGTAAATGTTCTGACAACTCAGATTTAAATTGTTTGTTTGTTTCTAGACTCTCGCCCCTACTTGGTTCCACATAGCAGGTAAAGCACAGCATCCTAAACACCTGTCACATACGTTAAAATAGAGGTCAATACACATAGTGTAAAGGTGAGCACACAAGTTTAATTGTATAATAGATTTCGAAAGTGTTTACGCATAACCAGCATGTACATCGTATAATGTGAAGCATGTAAGTTATCGACAAAGATTCTATCAATACCAGTGACTGCAATTTGACTGTGAGTGGCGAGTGCGCATCACATGTTCACCACTGCGAACAGGTCAAGTAATGTCTTTAACAACCCCTGAGTGAACATGTGCTGAGTCCAAACTATAGTACTATCGTTGCTAAGGCAGGTAGACAACAATCAATGTGTAAACATAACAAACAGGCATTCATCGAGTCACGTATAACATGCCATAACGGTTAGCGTTAAAAGTGGCTGCGTTGTGTGTTCGATATGAATTGAATATAGGTAACGTATGTAACACACAAAAGTGCTTAAAGCAAAAAGGGATCGAGTATACTCACTGCGATGGTAGTTAATGGATTGAAGGGAGCGCTAGAGTGAGATTAGCCTGATCAGAATGATAGCATAAGCGATAATCAGCACGTAAAACGGTGCAAGTGAAGCAAGGTAACGAGTGGTCATTCAGTCGGATGGCAATCCGAACAGATGGTCATTCGGTCGGATTAACACTCGTTTGGGATGGATGTGTTTGTGTATAATGGCTTTGAAGTTTTCGTTGTAGCATTTTGAAAACAGAGAAGTATCTCTACCTTTCAGGTCGTTCGATCGAACGGTAGTTCGATCGGGTGGCGATCCGTTAGGCGAGGTGTTTCTCAGATAACAAGTTCACAGCAGGGTTGTCACTTGATCGGATGGTCTACCGATCGGATAGCAATTCGTTAGAAACTGATCATCTTTGAAAATTCTAAAAAGTTTAAATGTGGAAGTTCGATCGGATGGTGATCCGATCGGATGGCGATCCGATCGGATAGCAATCCATCCCATGATCTAATCGGTTTGCAACTTGAAGGCGTGATAAGTTTTGCGGTTTGATCGAGACAGTATGACCACGTATTGAACAATAGGAACCCCATCAGAACCAGGTTAGCCGACCGGACGGAAATCACCCCAATCCGAGTCAATTAACTGTTCATGATGGATGTTCATGTTCAACCGCGATCGGTGGTCTCGTTGATAGGAATCAGATCTTGGACCGACACCTCACTAGAAACGAGTAGAGGCCCCGAACTACCTCCGATTCTATCAGTTTTGAGTGCATTGAGTGTAAAAGAGTTGAAAGAAAGTTAGAAACCAACTTTCAATCCTTCATACCTTGAAAAATGTTTAGTTTTATTGCGAAATTAGTGATCAAACATGTTGAAATCCTCTAGATCTGATTTGTTCTTGGTGGAATGAAGCCAAACCTTGAAGTTCATAGAACTCCATGATGACATCATCCTATAAGACCTCAAATCCACTGATTTCATGGTTAAAAGTGAAGATTCGAAGGTGAAAAAGATGAAGAAATGTGTGTAGATCATAGAAGTACAAGATTTGAGTTGAAAACTTACAAGAATTGCGAGAAATCGAGAGAAAGAAGGCTTGAACGTGCTGGTCGACTGAGGAGGAGTTGTCACATCACAAGTGATGTGACAGAGGGGTATTTATAGGGTTTCCAAAAGTGGAAAGGGAGTACTCAGGTGACGGATCGGATGGTTATCCGTTGAATGGATAACCATCCAATCGAATGATCATTCGATCGAGTGGCTCCGGCGAGTTGGTTTTCGTGTTTTCGTTTCACGTGTTGAGCATTGCGATGCGTTTCGAGTGAGCGATGCGATAATATTACCCATTAGTTACACAAATACCCTAACTACTACATCTAACATACAATCACTATAAATAACTTGCGTTTAGCGTTTGCGATTTGATTGTGATGCGATAGAATTGCGATTGCGATTAACCACCTCAAAATAAACATAACATGCATAAATAACACATAATAGCACACACACGTAAAACAATATCCAGAGCACATAATTCGAGTTGCGATAGCGATGCGATTGGCGTTAGGTCGATTGGCGTTAGGTCGATTGGTGTTAGGTCGATTAGCGATTAAACATGCGATTAAACCTCGATTATTAATAGATACTCCACATAATACAACTAAAGCAACTAAATAATAGAATTCGATTACAATTCAAAAGCACAATTCAGTAGTTAAGCAAGGAGTGACAGATCGCAATTAGCAATCTTTTCTTCCTTTGACTTTGACTTGTACCTTGACTTTCCAAAAAGCGGGTTGTTACAGCCTCCCCTACTTTAGGAAATTTCGTCCTGAAATTTAAGAAGTAGGCGTAACGAACAGTTATAGGTACTTCGATTTCATGTCACTTTCGAGTTCCCAGGTAAAATAGGTGCCGCGTTTGCCTTCCCGGTGAACCTTTACAATGGGAATGCGTGAGCGTCTGAGTACCTTGGTTTCTCGGCCCATGATCTCGACAGGCTTTTCCATGAAGTGTAATGTTTTGTCCACTTGTAAATCGTCGAGAGGGACATGTAATTCCTGTTCGGCAAGGCACTTTCTAAGGTTCGAAACGTGGAAAGTTGGGTAGACGTTACTCAGTTCCTCCGGTAGTTCGAGTCTGTAGGCCACTTTGCCGATTCTTTCCAGAATTTTAAAGGGTCCAACATATAGAGGCACGAGCTTTGCTTTCTTGCCGAATCTGATCACCCCCTTCCAAGGTGCAACCTTTAGGAGTACGTGATCGCCAACTTCAAATTCAAGGGGCTAGCGGCGTCTATCGGTGTAACTTTTCTGACGACTGCGAGCTTTCAGCAAATTGTCTCAAATTTGGAGGATTTTATCGGTCGTTTCTTGCAATAGCTCAGGCCCGGTAATTTGCGCGTCTCCGATCTCGTGCCACAATAGGCGATCGACATTTTCTTCCGTATAATGCCTCAAATGGTGCCATTTGGATGCTAGAGTGATAACTGTTATTGAACGAGAATTCGACTAAAGGCAAGTGCGTGTCCCAATTACCACCAAAATCTATGACACACGAGCGAATCATGTCTTCGAGGGTACGAATCGTGCGTTCAGTCTGAGCGTCGGTCTGGGGATGGAAAGCAGTACTAAGATTGAGGGTAGTACCGAGAGCTGATTGAAATGTTTCCCAAAGACGTGAAGTGAATCGACCATCACGGTCAGAGATGATATCACGAGGTGTCCCATGTCGGCAAATAACCTCGCCGGTGTAGATTCGTGCTAATCGTTCTACCTTATAGTCTTCTCGTATCGGTAAAAAGTGAGCGGATTTGGTGAGACGGTCAACGACGACCCAGATGCTGTCGTGACCTGATGGCGTGCGCGGGAGTTTCATTATGAAGTCCATAGCTATACTTTCCCATTTCCACATAGGGATCTCGGGTTGTACAAGTAAGCCAGAGGGTCTTTGGTGCTCGGCCTTGACCTTCGAACAAGTCAGGCACTTCGAAACATAGATAGCGATATCCTTTTTCATGCTCGGCCAACAGTACTTGTAGCGCATGTCCTGGTACATCTTGTCGGCACCGGGATGAATGTCCTGGTACATCTTGTGGGCTTCGTCTAGCAGGATCTGTCGTAAGTTGGTGCGCTTGGGAATCCAAATTCGGTCTAAGTAATGAAATATACCATTCGATTTGTTCTCGAGTTGGGCGCCATCGTTAATAATTCTTTTCTTCTTCAAGGTTCGTTCGGTAAAACAAGCATGTTGAGCGTCGTGGATGAGAGTTTCGAGATTATGCTGGGCTTGGATGTTACGAACGCTATGCAAATAGCTTCATCGGCTGAGAGCATCAGCAATGATGTTTACTTTGCCTGGATGGTAACAGATCTCATAGTCGTAATCGTTGAGGAGTTCTACCCACCGGCGTTGACGCATATTCAGTTCTTTCTGGTCAAAGATGTGTTGTAGGCTCCTATGATCGGTGAAGATCGTACACTTAGTACCGTAAAGGTAGTGTTGCCATATCTTTAACGCAAAAATGACAGCGCCAAGCTCGAGGTCGTGTGTGGTATAGTTCTTCTCGTGGATCTTGAGCTGTCGAGAGGCGTACGCGATAATCTTGTCTCGTTGCATGAGGACACAACCAAGACCAAGGTTAGAGGCATCACAGTAGACTACAAAATCGTCGTTTCCATCGGGCAGTGAGAGCACAGGAGCGTTACAGAGCATTTCTTTGAGAGTTTGAAAGGCCTCCTCTTGCATGGTTCCCCAAACAAAAGGTTTGTCCTTGTGCGTGAGAGAGGTAAGCGGCACAGCGATTCTAGAAAAACCTTCGATAAATCGGCGGTAATAGGCTGCTAGCCCGAGAAAAGAACGGACTTCAGACGGGTTCTTGGGTGTAACCCAACTCTTAACTGCTTCAATCTTCGCAGGATCGACGTGAATACCTTGACTATTGACAATGTGACCCAAGAATTGGACCTCCTCCAGCAAGAATTCACACTTCGAGAACTTAGCATAGAGACGGTTTCCCTGGAGTAACTCAAGAACCAAACGTAAATGTTGCAAGTGTTCAGCTCTTGACTTGGAATAGATCAGGATATCATCGATGAACACGATGACGAAGCGGTCAAGGAAGGGTTTGCACACGCTATTCATTAGATCCATAAAAACTGCGGAAGCGTTGGTCAAACCAAAAGGCATAACAACAAACTCGAAATGACCATAGTGGGTTTGAAAAGCGGTTTTGGGTATATCTTCCTCCTGGATGCGTAATTGGTGATAGCCTGAGCACAAATCAATCTTCGAGAAACACGTAGCACCTTGTAATTGGTCAAACAAATCATCGATTCGAGGCAAGGGATATCGATTCTTGATGGTAAGCTTATTCAATTCCCTGTAGTCGATGCACATCCGGAACGATCCATCCTTCTTTTTGACGAAAAGGACAGGTGCGCCCCAAGGAAAGGTGCTAGGGCGAATGAAGCCTTTATCAAGCAATTCCTGGAGCTGACTCAAGAGTTCCCGCATTTCGGAGGGAGCGAGACGGTAAAGAGCTTTAGCAACAGGATTCGCTCCAGGAATGAGGTCGATTCGGAAATCGATGTCACGAGTGGGTGGTAAACCAGGTAAATCATCAGGAAATATAGCGGGAAAATCACAAACCACAGGTACTTCTCCTATCGCCTTTCCTTTCTTTTCCTCCGCTACTACGATGTGTGCCAAGAAAGCTTGGTATTCCTTGCGGAGATACTTGCAGGCTTGGACACATGACATGAGTTGTAACTTCTTCGGAGTGACTTCACCATAAACACATAATTGATCACCATTCGCGAGAGAGAAACGAATCATTTTATCGAAGCAAACAACTTCAGCCTGATTTTCCCGAAGGAAATCCATACCTACTATGACATCAAAGCTACCGAGTTGCATCAGAATGAGATTAATCGGGAAAACATGACCGTTGAGATTGAGAGTACAATCACGTAGAACAGAACTGACGGTGACGGTTCTTCCAGTGGTAACTTCTACGTCGAAAGTTGATGGGAGGTTAACGCGCTTACGATTTAGGAGCCTTTCGAATTTGAACGACACAAAACAGTTAACGGCTCCAGTATCAAACAGACACGGAGCATATATACCATTTACGATAAACGTACCATTAACCACGTTGTTGTCTGCCTGATCCTGGCGGGCGTTGATGTTGAAGACGCGCCCGCGGGCTGCTTGCTGAGCTGGCTGCTGCTGCTGCTGTTGTGGCTCTTGCTTCACCACTCTGTTTGGGCAGACATTTGCGAAATGGTTGGGATCACCACACGCAAAGCAGGCTCTTGCTTGAGCAGCGGGAGTAGGAGCTGCTTGTTGTCCTTGCGGAGCAGGTAGAGCAGGAGCTTGACCTTGAGTTGGAGCGGGAGTTTGGTGAGGACCAGTACGGTAGTTTGCGGTGAAGTGGCCGTACATGTTGCAGTGAACGCCGAACCGGCATGCGATACTAACCGGGTGATGATAGGTACAAGTAGGGTAGAGCGGGTGTGGTCCAGTGTACGCACGCTTGGCAGGCGGTGCATTGACCACAGGTGCCGCTACTTGGTGGTGTTGAGGTTGCGGTTGAGCATGTACTGTTTGGAGCGGGGAAGCAGTAACTGCACAGTTTTTGTTGCTGGAGTTGTTGTTCTTTCTCTTGCGGCGTGAGAGCTTTGAATATTGCGGTGCGGTGGTAGTTTCAATGGGTGTAGCAACGGTGACTTGATGTAGATTCTTGGAGGCTTTATCAAAATAACCAGCCCTGACTCGCTTATCGTTGATCTCAGCGGCAAGTAGGTAGGTTTCCTCGATTGTTGTTGTCTTTGCAGCCTAAACAAAATCTGCGACACAATCCGGTAGAGCACGGATATACTTCTTGATCGTAATCTCGGGGGTAGTAACCAGACCAGGGCAGATGATACTCAACTACTTGAAGCGAGCAGTTAAACCAGCGTTATCTCCACCATCCTTCTTAATGTGACAGAATTCATCCTCGAGCTTTTGGAGTTCACGGGGAGGACAGAACTCTTGCATCATGATGTTCTTCAACTCGTCCCACAACAATCCGAAAGCTGCATCGTTTCCTCGTTTGTTCCTCTCGGTCGTCCACCAATCAAGAGCGCGGGATTGGAAGACGCCGGTAGCGTTGACAGTGCGGAGGTCTTCTGGACAGCCACTCTGGCACAGGGTAACTTCGATTGAATCAAACCATTGAAACATGGTCGTCGGCCCATCTTCGCTGGTAAATTCCTTTGACCCGCAGGCTTTGAACTACTTGAAGCTAAAAGCTACTTTCGGAGTATCAGTCCTGGACTCCTCCGAGGACTTGCTAGCATTCTCACTCAGCTCACTGATGATTTGTGGGATGACTTTCGCCATTTGCTTAGCGACGAGAGCAGCGATTCGTTTGTCATCATGGTTTCGTCTAGCAGCTCAAGAGTGGTGTATACCGAATGACGACATTGTCTGCAACAGACATCGCCATAGGACTCAAACGCAATTTCGATTATTCCTAGTATAGTCTAGCGATTCACCATAAAGCTCAGGAACACAGCCATTCAATAAATTCACGTAGGCACATAATCACATAATCACGTAAGCACATAATCACATAAGCACATAGGCTAACCTAACACATATTTTGCACGTATTCACCTATCCTTTAGAACAGCGTATAGCGATTAAGTATAGCAATTGCGATTAGCGAGTAGCGATTGCGAATAACACTAGCTATTTGTTAGCGTGTTGAGATAGATGTGCAGTGCGAGTTGTGCGTGTTGATCAAAGCGAATAGCGAAAAGTGAATAAATCACCAAAGTCGAAACACATAAACACATAAAATCACATAAAAGCAATAAATCCTCAGAGTTAGCGGCGGCGAAATCCATAATCGAAACACATAAAATCGAGAATAGACTGTCTGTGGCTGTTAGATGTTGACTTAGCCAAAGTGATTCGACTATTCACAAGGACTTCAGGCGTACACTTTCGCTTTCTATACTGTGCTCTTGCCTCAATCTGGGCAATCAGCACGCATCCTTCCAGTTACAGTGCGACCCAAGTCGTTGGAGTCCGTCGAGACTTTGGTGAGAGTTTTGCAAAACCACAATAAAGAGCGTAATAAGTCATCAAGATTCGGGTTTCACCCCTAACTTAACGACTATGTTTCCTGTTTTGAGTGAAGTAGAGGGGAAAATTTACGTCGAAGTATGGATTTCACTCCTGATTCCACGCAAATTCTCGTGTTGATAGTAAAAATAGCGAATCGAACGAGTGATCCGGTCAAGAGTTTGCGGTTTTCACACCTAATCTTAACCAGATCATTCGTTTGTGTGTGTATCCAGCCTTAGGAAAGGCTGGTCTTGCGCGGAACTTTAGTATGCGATGTTCGCGCAAGAGTGTAGTGTATAGCGAGTTAGAGAGAAATAGCGAGTAAGCTCGTACAAAACCCATACCGGGTATGTACGAGTTAGTCTGTTGGTACTTAGACTATAGACTAGGTCGTTTCTAAGACATCGACTCGGACTATGTCGAGTCTTGCCTAATTCCCTATAGTTATGGCTCAGATACCAATCTGTCACACCCCAACCGATGGTGGAAACATCAGGGCGCGGCACTGAGCGAAACAGATTGTCCAAGAGAAATCCATAACAACTAAATTACCGGATAGTTAATATTATGTCCCATACCATAATCCATCAAGCAAAATAATTATTACAGACATAGTTATCTCAAAGACAAGTAAATGTTCTGACAACTCAGATTTAAATTGTTTGTTTGTTTCTAGACTCTCGCCCCTACTTGGTTCCACATAGCAGGTAAAGCACAGCATCCTAAACACCTGTTACATACGTTAAAATAGAGGTCAATACACATAGTGTAAAGGTGAGCATACAAGTTTAATAGTATAATAGATTTCGAAAGCGTTTACGCATAACTAGCATGTACATCGTATAATGTGAAGCAATCCGGTAGAGCTTCGCTACTCAGATCCGAACTCTTACAAATGAATAACACAAGTGTCCTATTTATAGTGATCAAGGTTTTGCTTGAAGCTGACCAGGACAGGTTCAAGCGAACTCAACTGATCAGGTTTCGCTTGAACTTGTTCCATGTCACTTTCAAGCGAAACTCACATGCTTATCCTCAAAATCTGTTTCTCGCACCTTGAACACTGGTTATCCTATCCTATCTCATTACATGATACAAGACGAAGTCAATAGACATAGTGCACTAACACAAGTTCACAGCAGGGTTGTCACTCGATCGGATGGTCTACCGATCGGATGGCAATCCGTTAGAAACTGATCATCTTTGAAAGTTGTAAAATGTTTAAATGTGGAAGTTCAAATGCAATCCAATCGGATTGCGGTTCGATCGGATGGCGATCCGATCGGATGGCGATGCGATCGGACTGCAATCCGTCCCGTGATCTGATCGTTTTGCAACTTGAAGGTGTGATAAGTTTTGCGGTTTGATCAAGACAGTATGACCACGTATTGAACAATAGGAACCCCATCAGAACCAGGTTAGCCGACCGGACGGAAATCACCCCAATCCGAGTCAGTTAACTGTTCGTAACGGATGTTCATGTTCAACTGAGATCGGTGGTCTCGTTAATAGGAATCAGATCCTGGACCGACACCTCACTAGAAACGAGTAGAGGGGCCGAACTAGCTCCGATTCTATCAGTTTTGAGTGCATTGAGTGTAAAAGAGTTGAAAGAAAGTTAGAAACCAACTTTCAATCCTTCACACCTTGAAAAATGTTTAGTTTTATTGCGAAATTAGTGATCAAACATGTTGAAATCCTCTAGATCTGAGTTGTTCTTGGTGGAATGAAGCCAAACCTTGAAGTTCATAGAACTCCATGATGACATCATCCTAGGACACCTCAAATCCGCTGATTTCATGGTTAAAAGTGAAGATTCAAAGGTGAAAAAGATGAAGAAATGTGTGTAGATCATAGAAGTACAATATTTGAGTTGAAAACTTACAAGAATCGCGAGAAATCGAGAGAAAGAAGGCTTGAACGTGCTGGTCGACTAAGGAGGGGCTGTCAGAGGGGTATTTATAGGGTTTCCAAAAGAGGAAAGGGAGCACTCAGGTGACGGATCGGATGGCCATCCGTTCGGATGACCATTCGATCGAATGATCATTCGATCGAGTGGCTCCGGCGAGTTAGTTTTCGTGTTTTCGTTTCGCGCATTGAGCGTTGCGATGCGTTTCGAGTGAGCGATGCGATAGTATTACCCATTAGTTACACAAATACCCTAACTACTATAACTAACATACAATCACTATAAATAACTTGCGTTTAGCGTTTACGATTTGATTGTGATGCGATAGAATTGCGATTGCGATTAACCACCTCAACATAAACATAACATGCACAAATAACACATAATAGCACACACACGTAAAACAATATCCAGAGCACATAATTCGAGTTGCGATAGCGATGCGATGCGATTGGCGTTAGGTCGATTAGCGATTAAACCTCGATTATTAATAGATACATCACATAATACAACTAAAGTAAATAAATAATAGAATTCGATTACAAGTCAAAAGCACAGTTCAGTAGTTAAGCAAGGAGTGACAGATCGCAATTAGGAATCTTTTCTTCCTTTGAATTTGAATTTGACTTGTACCTTGACTTTCCAAAAAGCGGGTTGTTACAGGGGGAGGCTCGTGTTTGCAGATTAAGAAAATCGATCTATGGTTTGAAACAGGCGTCGCGTAATTGGTATCAAAAGTTCACAAAAGCTCTCGTTGAGCTCGGGTTTAGACAGTCAAAGGCAGATTATTCTCTGTTCATTTATAAGTTAGAAAGGTCCTACGTAGCTGCGCTTATATATGTTGATGATGTTGTCATAGTTGGAAACGACTCTGTAAAAATACAACACACTAAAGATCAGCTCGACGAGATGTTCAGCATCAAAGATATGGGTCCGTTAAAATATTTTCTTAGAATCGAAGTCTCTCGTAGTAAGGAAGGCTTGGTCTTGAGTCAATGAAAATACACACTAGATATCTTGAGGGATAGCGGCCTGGAAGGGTGTAAACCTAGTTCCTTTCCCGTGGAACAAAACCTTAAGCTTGGGAAGGGATGAGAAGAAGATAAAGTGGATAGCAGTCAATACAGGAGGTTAGTTGGTCATCTCCTTTACCTGCAGGCCACCAGACCGGAAATCACCTACGCAGTGAATGTCCTTAGCCAATTCGTGACAGACCCTCGCAAGAACCACATGGATGCAGCAACTAGAGTTTTGCGGTACTTGAAATCGACTCCAGGACAAGGTATATTGTTACCAAAAGAAGGTGGCATGAACTTATTGTCATATTGTGATGCGGATTGGTTAGGATGCCCTTTGTCAAGAAAGTCTCGAACTGGTTACTTATTGTCTCCCGGATGAGAACCCATATCATGGAAGTCAAAGAAGCAATTAGTAGTTTCAAGATCATCTACAGAGGCAGAGTACAGAGCCATGGCTACTACTGTCAGCGAGGTGATTTGGGCAAGGTGGACGTTGAGTGAATTAGATGCTAAACAAGGAGAACCAAATGTTTTGTTCTGCGATAACCAGGCAGCTAGGCATATAGCGAACAATCCAGTCTTCCATGAGAGAACAAAGCACGTAGAGATGGATTGTTACTTTGTCCGTGAAAGAGTTGAAAGAAGAGAAGTTGAACCGGTTTATATTAGCTCCAAAAATCAAGTTGCAGATTTGTTATCCAAGGCCCTTGGAGCTCAGCACCTCAACTCCCTACTGAGCAAGTTGGGCATTCGAAATCTACATGCTCCAACTTGAGGGGGAGTATTGAAAATGCATTATTCTGTGCATAATTATATCTCCTTGTTTCACTCCCAGTCAAAGATCCATGCATATCTCCAGCAATTATTTTTAATTCACTTTTATTTGTTTCCTTCGTTTGGTCTATTGTTTTGCCTATTTAAGGCCATTCTTCTTTGTATTTTATCATCAGAAAATGGCATATGCCAAATGAATAAAACTCTGATTACCAATTTCTATAAGTTTTAAATATAAATTCAAAATAGTAGTACCTGATGAAATTAAACCATAGTAGTTTTCAGATTAGTTATCAGATCAATATCCATCAGATGCAACAAATCAGTGTTACCCTTCTTATATAACCAATCGCAACTCATTGAGCGTTGAGTGTTGACAACAACTAGTTTACCCATGTAACAATACTATAAAGATATAAATGTTTACCAAAAAAGATCATGACAGAAAAACGAGCCTTTGTTAATTGTTAGTTCTTCATCACGCTTCTCCAGCTTGTCTTTAGCTTCTCTAAGGGCCCATGCTTCAAAAAATTTAAAACTTTTGCAGATAAATTATGAGTAGGTTACGCTCCAGTAATAAAAAGAAAATACAACGCTTTACGGAAATAAGAACCTCCTCTGAAGAAGGAAGTGGCTTACGGAAGCCATGTTTTGCAAAAAGTAGAAGGAGTTGGGTAGGTGGTGGGTTTTTACGATAAAATGACATTCTGGAACTAATGAGAAGATGATAGAGAAATGTGTTTGATCTGGAAAAAGAACAAGACACGTGGCATAAAAAACATGTTAACAGCAAAAAAAGAGAGTAGGTAAAAAAGATCAAAATAATTTAACTATGCTGGGTAAAAAATGAAAATTATATTAACACCAAAGAGAGAGTAAACAAAAAAGCTCAAAATAATTAGGTAAAAAACAAATTAATTTTTTTACCATAACACTGTTAGGGGCTGTTTATTTACCTCTTACTGAGGCTCTTAATAGTTTAACATTTAATGGTTCAGACTGTTTGTTTCGCTAGCAGATGTCTGAATGGTTAAACATTATACTGAGTTTGAATGGTTAAGACCTCTAATCTGAATTGGTCAGACATTTGCCTCTGTACAGTTAAGTATTATACTGGCTCTTAATGGTTCAGGCCTGTTACTGATTCATAGGGGTGTTCAAAAAACTCGTGCCTCGCAGCTCGCTCGAAAAAACCTCGAAGAAAGCTCGGCTTGAAATTGGCTCGATTGTTAACGAGCCAGCTCGGCTCGGCTCGGCTCGGTTTGTAAACGAGCCGAGCTCGAGCTTGGTCTGGCTCGGCTCGTGAGCTCGTAAGCTGGCTCGATAAGGTTTACATCCTTCATTTTTTTGTCCCACATCGCTTAGAAAACAAAAACTAAGGGAGTATTTCCCCTATAAAAGAAGGTAAATACAATGTACAAAGTGAATTAACTATTTATACTTGCATATTTAGTCATATGGTTAAATTAAATGGCAATTATGACCCTTAGTCTATGAAGAAATTCATTTTTAAGAGCTTTTTAAGTAGTAAATTTTGCGGTTTTTTGTTAGTTCGAGCTAGATCGAGACGAGCCGAGCTAGCTCGAATTCTAATCGAGTCGAGCTCGAGCCTCAAATTTCAGCTCGATTTGAAATTCGAGCTCGAGCCGAGCCAGCTCGAATCGAGTTCGAGCCGAGCTCGAGCTGGGTCTAGCTCGGCTCAACTCGGCTAGTTTACAACCCTACTGATTTAGCACTTAATAGTTCAGAGCTCTTACCAGTTCAGCACTTATCAATTTAGAAGCTGTCAAACAGCTAATTAAAAATAAAATAAAAATAACCCTAAAGAACTAAATCAGCCGTCCGTCCTACTGTCTATCTCCCTCCACCATCTTCATTCGCAGGGAGGGAAGGTAAGGTTCAATCAGCCAGCCAGCCAGCCAGCAGGTAAGCTTCGATTAGCCACCATTTCTTCTCTATTACATTTGAATTGTTGCCATTATGGTCGTCCCGAGTCATGGACCCGAAACCGAAACATGGACTACGTAGAAACCGGTTTGGAACCAGTACAATCTATAGGTTTTTATTTTAACCTGTATATATTCCTTTTCTTTGAAACTGGTTAAATCCGAGTCCAACTGGTAAAAAACCCGACAAAATCTGAACTGGTTGGAAACTGAAACGGTTAGGGTTTAAACCCGAGTTAGTTGCTGCATTCATCACTGGAACAAATTTGGTTTTGTCTAGTTTCAATAGGTTTTGCTTTGAATCAAAGCTCATTGTTTAGAGTGATTTCAATTGATTGTGCATACGTTATAGATTTTGCTCTTGAATTTTAGTTGTTTGTTTTTGGGGTTTAAATTGGATCATCTGGTATGCGATGATGATCTTCATTGGAACGAATTTGGTTTCAATTGATTGCGCATATGCTATAGATTTTGATCTGGAGTTGAAGTTAGTTGTTTTTAGCCTCATTGTTAGTTCATTTGTCACTGGAACGGATTTGGTTTTCGATTGATTGTGCATATGCTATAGGTTTTGCTTCTGAATTAAAGTTAATTGCTCTTAGGTAGGTCGCATGTACCCCGTGTCTTTCAACTATCAACGTCACCACATGATGCATGATTAACCATCCGCCAGCTTTTAACATTATTTTCACGAAATTAGTAAAATAACGTTAAAGTTAGTACCATTTCTACGGGGGAGAGGTAAGGTTGTCTACATCTACCCTCCTCAGACCCTACCTTAGCTTTGCTATTGGTGGGATTTACTGAGTATGATGATGATGATGATGATGCTCTTAGAATATAAATTACATCATATGGATGGTATGATGTCATTGTTACTGCATTTTTTCGTTGGAACGAATTTGGTTTTGTATGATGTCATTTTATAGATTTTGCATATTCTATATGTCTTGTACTTGATTTATGTTAATCTTTTTAGGGTTCACTCAATGCAATCCAACAAAGGAGCTGCTGCTTCCATGGAGGTTGAAGAAACCGTCACAACTGAAACCAAAATTGTAGCAAAACCCAACTTTAAACCGTTAACCGCCCATGAAGTGTCCGACGGCCAAATTCAATTCCGTAAAATTCCGGTCCCAAGACACAGGTACACACCTTTGAAAAAAGCATGGATGGATATATACACTCCAATATACGATCAAATGAAAATCGACATCCGTATGAACGTGAAAACACGAAACGTTGAAATGATGACAAGACGGGACACTCCTGATGTCAGCAACCTTCAAAAATGTGCCGACTTTGTTCATGCGTTTGTGCTCGGTTTTGACGTGATTGATGCCATTGCGTTGTTGAGAATGGATGAACTCTATGTTGATTCGTTTGAGATTAAGGATGTTAAAACGCTAAAAGGGGAACATCTGTCTCGTGCAATTGGGAGGCTTTCTGGTAAAGGGGGTAAAACGAAGTTCGCCATCGAGAACTCGACAAAAACACGGATTGTGATTGCGGATACGAAGATTCATATTCTGGGATCGTTTTCGAATATTAAGGTTGCAAGAGATTCTTTGTGCAGTCTTATTATGGGATCACCTGCGGGGAAGGTGTATTCGAAACTAAGAGCGGTTACCGCAAGATTAGCTGAGAGATTTTGAGTTAATGTTTTGTTATTATTTTTTGTCTTGTGTTTTTGGATATTTAAAGCTGGTAAACATGATCTGGTTCAAGGATATTGCATCCTTTTGAGTTTTGGGTTTGTAAGGAAGTTTGAGTTTCATTGATATACAGTTTTGTGGTTTGTTGTCTTTCTTTCATTATAATTAAAAAAATGCTCATGTTTTGTGCTGTGATGTATAACCCACTTGATAAATGGGGCACGATTGTCTCGTTTGTTTTTTTAAAACTTTTGTAATTTAGCTTCTGGCTGTCAGCTATGTTAATATATTCAAAAAAAATGGGGCATGTTTGGGTTGACATGTGAAGAAGTTTATGGGCCAAAGAAAAACATTGAACAACCATGTATATACAGTGATGGGCCTAGAAACTTTAGCCAAGATGGTGATGCAGTTAATTCCCTAAAATCAGAAAGTAAACAGGAAGCCACACTGGTGAGTAAGGATGGTTTAGTTAATATGTTTTATAACATATATTTATGCATACACGCCTACACGTTTTTGTTACAAACGCAGTTGTCTTGACATATGTTCGTTTGCCCTTTCCAGAATAACTTTGTTGAAAGATTGATAGATAAGCCAATGGTCGAACTTGCCAAACTTACCGTGGATCAAGCAAGTCCCGTATCAGTTCTTGATTCCTTTTATGTAGAGGATACGCCATCTCCAGTAAAGAAGAAACCGAATGCTTTCAATGGTACATTTCTCGTCTGTCAACCTGTCATATAAATATATGGTACTGCAACATCGGTTAACGGTTCATGACTATACAACTAACAAATTTTAAATTTTACAAGAAACATATGAAACAGAAAACTTGTCACATTAACAAACTAACAAGTGTCACTTGTGTGTTCGGCTTTACAGATTATAGCAACTTCTGCATTGATGAAACGGAGTGGAATCAAGTGGGGGTCTATAACTTGGCGACCCGTACAGACGCAAGTGAGTTCCATCAAACTGAATTATTGAACTCCACTGATGGCGAGAGAGCAAAATATCCATGCAAAACAAGTGGGGACCATAAATACATTAAAGAGATACTATCAGCATCGGGTTTTCTAAAAGATCCAGACTCTGCCATCAGGATAGCCCAGCTTCATTCAACCGGCAGCATGATAAAGCCCGAGTTGTTCCATATTCTGGAGAAAACAAACGAAGAATGCCCCAAAAACAACCTGAGTTCTAACTCCAGGGAGAAAGAAGAAAATTAATCTTTGATTCCGTGAATGATATTCTTTTCCACAAGTTAGTCATGTCGGGCTTTTCTGGAAAAAGATGTGCGCGATTTGTGGATGGAGAAAAGCTACTGACCGAAGTGTGGTTGGAGATAGATGGTCTACAAAGTAGTTCCGAGAGATACATATATGATGACGATGATGGAATAAAGATCCTTGTAAGTGCAGATTTGAATAAAAGTTCACAGGATTGGGACGAGTACTGTTATGAGGTTCTTGGTCTTGTTCTAGACATAGAGCGTCTTATTTTCAAAGATTTGATTAATGAGGTTGTGACATGGAGGGTGTTCATTCCTATGTGGAGGGCATTTGTGAGAGGGATGGATTAGTGGGTGTTGTAGAGGATGACATGGAGGGTGTTCATTCTTCACAATTCTTGGGGAAGAATGGTGAAGAATGGCCTAATAGTGGGTCCTTTTTTTTTTTTATAAGGTTGTTTGTGGGAAGGATATATATGTTATTGTTGTGGGTAAAAAGTGTTTGTGGGAAGAATAAGTGAAAAGCTGATGTGGCATGCTGATTAGGCTGTTTGTAGAAAGTATAGCCTTTCACTGATGCGGATAGTCTGAATGCTGATGCAGCCGGTGTGCAACATCGACAAGTGAGACACTGTCGGCGATTGTTTTCCATGTAAAAGTAGCATCGAATAGTGAAAGCGTGTACACTGCTAATAAAATCGTAGCTTTTGTTAGCTTATGAACTATAATATTATTTTATTACTTTTGTGTACATGTTAAAACTCCTTTGCCTGGTAAATTGTCAAAAGTCACGACCCGCCATGTTCAGGGCGTCGTTCACGAATGTAACTTGAAAAATCAGGGAATTCTACATGGGTCAAGAGTCTTCTAGTCTTCCAAGAGTGTAGAGTACCAGATATGGAATTGAATTTATTTGTATACACCATCACAATGATCATCAACAATTTGGTTATTGGGGTTCTTAATAATAAGTAAAGCAATTAAAGAGCGAAAACTGAAACAAAACTTATGGCTTCGAGACAAGTGATCTCTATCTTTATAATTTTCTACTAATCTTGTACAAGAGACACAGTTGACATTCAAATAGTCACTATGGTTTGTCTGTAACCATCAACCGAAATATCACTACCCTTTGAAGTTTGAACCATCACCTTTTGACGACGCTCAATAGTTGTGACATATCCAAATTGTTGTGTTCCATGGAGCGAAGCAACATGAACCATCCAAACCGCCACGGCCCTTCAATCGAACCACATGCCATTGTTATGCAATTTTCTCAACATTTTCACGCATGAATATCAAAATGATATTATTGATAAAGAGTATCTTGAAATTTATTGGGATGCCTTGGACGATGTCACATATGAAGAAAACTTAAGATTTTGTTACCAATGAAGAAAACTTCAGCATGAAAGATGTGATAGCTCAAAACTTCAAAAGAGTGTGCAGCTGCACACCCAGTGATCAAGATTATTTGAGAGCTGCGCCTATGCGAGGTGGTTCGTTAACAACTTATTTCCAAGAAGAATCGTCTCTGAAATAATGTGAAAGTTGATATCTGTTTGAATTTGTCACCTTTTTGGTTAATAGAGCTTGTCAATGGCAGTTTCTTACCCTTTTATCATTATGTAGTTATCTCGATGTCTAATATTTGATCGATCCTTGAACGAACCCATCAATCGGGGTGGCGGGTTGTTCATTAGTTACAAGTCTCGTCGATCAGATATCGCATATTGAACTAAAAATCTTTTGAAAGGAGTGTTGATGATCAAGAAAGTGGCGTCAAGCCTCGTTCACCAACACCCCAATTTTTCAGATGTATCCATTTTTTTAACGGCAAATTAATTTTACACCAAAACTAGCAAGAAGCTAGAAAAAACGCAAAAAACATCAAGAACACGAAACAAGAGAAAAAGAAAAAAAGACACAACAAAACCACCAAGCTAAACACTAAGGCACCTCCATTCTAAATAAAACCATGCAACACCAGCAAAACGCCAAAAGAGCGACCCAAAAGAATCCCCAAGAGAACCAAGGTGGATGCAACGGGAAAAACGCAAAAACCGGCTTAGGATGAGCTAGAGCCGAGACCCCTCCGACATTCACGCACTTGACTTTCACTCCCTTTTTTCTGCTTCCGGAGTCCGGACGGTATTGCTGGCACCTTTGCTACCTTTACCAATAGCAGAATCTCCATTTTTATAGACGCCGCCGAACAATATTTGCGCCGGCTTTACATCAT
The DNA here is from genome assembly GCA_030545235.1 of Helianthus tuberosus. Taxonomy (NCBI): domain Eukaryota; kingdom Viridiplantae; phylum Streptophyta; class Magnoliopsida; order Asterales; family Asteraceae; genus Helianthus; species Helianthus tuberosus. The sequence continues at coordinate 169,633,666 of CM060381.1, forward strand.
GCCCTAGATAGCTCCGGGATAACCTCCACATGCACCTCCGAAAGCAGCGGTTGCTGGTTCGAATTCGGGTCAGGAGGAGGACCGTGAGTTTAGGAGTATTGGGATCCATCGTGGTAGGGTTAAAGTAAACTGTTAAGACCCAAGAATACGTCTTGGCGGAGAATGTGCCGATGAGGTGAATGGTTTCAACATTCTTTGAACTATATGCCACTATGCCTCCCCTTACAGTAAGCAGACAATACTTTTGAAGAGGTGGAAACGAAGATAAAAATCACGCACAAACCAACCTTTTTGCGCTAATCGTTACAGAAATATTTGTCTCCAGTGTGGCGGCTGCAACCAGGGCTACAGGCTACACCACCATCAGTCAAAGCCTCGGTGGCAGTCAAAGCCTTGAGGGCTGCAACACAAAAATCAAAGAAATGATGATGTTGTACGAGCTTTAACACATAATCAAATAACTATCCTAGGTACAAACAAAAACGTTGGGCTAAGAAGTACACATTGAATAGTTGAATAAAACTCGTTTCAACTACTTTCCACCTAAATCTTCTCTTCGCATTCTTTCCAAAAAAGGAAAAAATGACTAGAATTTTTTTTCAGATCTTTTATATCGTAAGTGGAGGTGAGCATTTCATGCATAATTGTGTATCATTAACAATATAGAACCTGAAGCATATGAGTTTTATATATAAATTCAAAATAGTAGGTACCTGATGCGATTAAACCATAGTAGTTTCCAGATTAGTTATCAGAACTCATTGAGCGTTGAGTGTTGACAACAACTAGTACCAACTTGATCTCCATTTATATCTGAACTACTTAATATAGACTATAGAGACCCCTGCTGCAATTTCATACTTCCATATGCTTTTAAAATATTTTAAATTTATTTCCAAATAATTCAAATCTGATTACCCATGTAACAATATAGTCTATATGACGACATACTATAAAGGTATAAATGTTTACCAAAAAAGATCATGACAGAAAAACGAGCCTTCGTTGAACCATCAAAAATCTCTTTTTCTTCTTGCTCATCTACCAACTTCTCATTTTTCGATTGTAGTAGAAGAGTTCAAGCCGAATATCATTCCGCATCCCCAAACAGACGAATTATTTTCTAAGATTTACAAAACTTTATGATGAGTTCCAGAGTTATTTCTTACCGGACCCAGTTCCCGTGAACTCGTTAAATCTACTTCAGGTTCCAAATATTATATTACATTTGTCAATGATTCCTTTCGTGCGTGACTTAGGTTTGTTTGATAAAATCAAAGGATTTTCTGTTTATGGTAATATTTATGCCACATTAAAACACAACTTTGAGTTATATAAATGATAGACCAATATAAATATCATGCATGAGTGTTTTAAAAAACAGAGCACGATGGCATTAATGAACGCAAACAAGTATGCATTTAGGTTGCCGTCCATCTGCCTCGCATGATGTTGATATATTATATATCCGTTAAAATTTAAAAGTATGTTCTTTGGATATTCTTATACATGAAAACAGTATAGATCTTGAAGTTTGGTGCGTTATTTGGCTACACTTATGTCCAAAAACAGTAGATATGATATAGGCCTCTTTAAAGGTATTTTGCTAATGTCACCGTTCACAAATCTAGACCGTACGACCCTAAAGAAACTTCTACATTCTGATGATAATCTGATAATAGCTCCAATATCTTTGGAGAAGTCACAAAATCCAACCAACAAAATCGAAACAATTAGCAAGGCCTAATTAAGCTTTTGTAAAAGGTTTTATATCATCGCTTAAAAGGTAAAGGTTCCAATATCAGGCTTTTAAAATATCACCTATGCAGTTAATGCGGTAAAATATCGGATATCGGATATCGGTCAAGGACCGATATCTGAAATATAGGTTATCTCGGTGAGATATCGGTAATTTTAATATAATGCAGAATTTATATAGATATAGCAATTAACACCCATAATTCAGTGATATATCAGTGATATATCGGTTATATCGGCAAATATCGGTGATATATATCGGTCAAATATCAGTGATATATCGGTCAATATCGCCGATAATATCGGTACCGATATTTGACACCGATATTTTACTAAGGGACCGATATGACCGATATAACCGATATATCACCGATATTAACTGCATAGAATATCACTTGGTAGACGTTCATAAAAAGAGCGTCACAGTATTATAATTTGAGCTATGATTTCACTTGCAAGCATAACAAAGGAAAAAAAATAAACAAGAACAAAAACATGTGAAAAGTAAAGAATTTCAATTGAAAAGAATCATCATTGATTAAAAGGTCATTATGGAAACTACAAACATACCTTAAGAAAACATGTTAATTTGGAAACATTCCTCTCTAGACGATACGCGTCCCTGACTTTGACTACTTCAAAACTAGCACGCACTGCTAACATTCCAAACTAGTATACAAACTCTAATCTAGCTTTCCTAATTTACAACTGAATCATTTGTGGTATGCTCTTCAATATCCATCGCCACCTTCGGAACTTCTCCCATTTTCTTTTCATTCTCATACTCATTCCTCACCTCATCGTTTAAAAACCAAGCCGCAACCTTTTCTTTTCCCTTTTCATTAGGTCGAATCACAGTACTCAATGACTTTTTGCCGATCTGAAATCTCATCTGCACCATAGGTCTGTTTTTCGAAACAACAATTCCGCCACCTTCCTCGGTATCACAACCACCGTTCTTAACCGCCTGATTCGTTGGAGCAGATTGATCCGGTTCCGAAACATGGTTGCTATGATTTTGCACCATGTCGTCTTCCTTAAGTTTAGCGGGAAGTGAAATTACGGAAATCTCCTTCTCCCCGGGCTGCAACGGTGCGGATAGAAAAGGGTTAATCCCTTGTTCAACAACCGACGGAAATACAGACTCGTTACGTGCCCGAAGCTGCTCAAATTTTGACGGTGGTGGATCTAGAACCTTCTGTTCTTGCTCATTTCCATCGGTTGTCGTTTCTGTTTCTTCTGCATTGGGTAAAGGTACGCTAGTATCCGTTTTGGGATTGATAGACACAGGTAGCCAAGGGGGGATAACGTCCGTCGGTGGCGTCTCTCCGGCTTGCAAAAAACTTGGCGTTAATTTACGCTCTTTAACTACTGGAAACGAAGGAACCGAGTACGCAAACCCTATTTCTTCCGACAAGTTAACAAACTGCGAAAGATCTTTAACAATCCCCGACCCCACCAAACAACTATCTCTATCGGAAGCTCCTACAAACCCCTGTGACAAATTCAAATCCTCCAACCCTTGAACCACATCGAACACGTTACATTCCGTTCTACCCGCTAAATCCGCGTAAAAACTCGACACCTTACCTATCTCTCTAACATACTTGCAAGCAACATCAGAGAATGTATCAAGTGCAGACTGCTGAAACCCTTGAAACCCTACACTCTCACACACTTGTGCCACCGCAATCCGCGCAATCGCCTGTGCGAATTCGTCATTCTTCCGTCGCTTCTTCAAACACGGCTCGGTATCTTTCAAACTCTCTCCACCTCCTCCATCATTCATATTAGCAACTTCATATCACTTCACTCCAACATCTTTTTAAAAAACGAAAAAAACCCAAATCAAATCTTAAATCTGTAAACCTAAAAAACCCAAAAAAAACAAAACCCTAATTCCCAAAATCCTTAACCTAATCAAACTCAATCAATCCACTCAAACCCAACAAAATTCAAACTTTTTACCACTAAAAACAATACAATCTTGAACAATTAACGTAAATCTGATGCAAGATTCATTTAAGAACATAAAGATATGAACTTTACCAGTGTATATGCAGTGATTCGGTGAATTGAAAACGGGAATTGAAGAAGGGATTAGTGGGTAATTGTTGTTTGAATTTGAAGAGGGGGGAATTGAATCGAAGGGTTTTGAATAAACCTTGAAGCAAAACCCGGATCCGAAAAAGGGCGACCCGAGTTTTTTAGAGAGAGAATGGGGTGATGAGAGAGAGGATGGGGGTGGGTTTGGTTTTATAGGGAGTGAATTGGGGGAGCGGGGTGGGGTTCATCAGTGAGTAAATTGCAGAAACAGTCCCTGTAGTTAGTGTATTGTGACTGTTGTGAAGTTTAGGGTTAAAAAAAGTTACACTTTAATCTCCACTCTATTTTTTTTCAATTTAACTGTTGTGAAGTTTAGAGTAAAAGTTTTTTTTAAACTTTATTCTATTTTTTTTTATAATTTAACTAGTATAAAGAATTAAAATTTAAGGTGATGGTGTTATCTTACCTATTTACTTTAGAAGTGTTAAACGGATCGTGTTCTCGAGTTGACGGGTCTAACCTAACCTGAACTCGACAATTTTACACGATATGAATATTCGTTGGTTGATCCGAACATGATCAGCTTAACCCATTATTGTTATTTTTTGGCATATTAATATTTTAAAAATAAAATAATTACATTTTGATTATAAAGTCTTGTGTCAATTTCTCTTTTGATATAATCATTGCGTAAAATACCCAACCGATTTAACTTGTGGTATAAAAAACATATTTTGAAAGAATTAAAATATAATATTAATGGGTTAAACGAGTCATCCCTCCAACCGGTCAGATTCAACTTAAAACTAACCTGAACTTATTTAGCCTAAACCCAAACTCTCGAATTTCATGTTATGTTCATCTCGTGTTTTCAGATCCAGTAATAAATTCACACCCTTAATTTACCCCAAGTATTCAATGTGAGTGACTAATAGAATCATGGTATCTCAAAACTACTAAAAATACTCAAACTATTCAACTTTAAAAGGGGCACCTTACCCCAAGTTTCTTTACAAGAAACTAAAAAATTAAACATTAATTAAAAATAAACATTTGTTAAAAAATTACAAAAACTAAAAACTAATTAAAAATAAAAAGTACACTATTTTATAAAAAAAAACATAAAGTCATTGAAATTATCGGAATGGTTAACCCGAAGGTAACTCAAGAGTACTGGAATCTGATGAAACATCCATTGAAATTTTTTGGTATAGAACTTGTAGTTAGATATAGAAAAATGTAGAGTATAAAAGATTGTGGGGAAAATTGTTAAAAAAAGTGATATATATATATATATATATATATATCACTTTAGACTCCATTCTATTTTTTTTATTATATAATTTAACTAGTATAAAGAATTAAAACTTTAAGGTGATGGGTTATCTTACCTATTTACTTTAGAAGTGTTAAAATGATCGTATTCTCAAGTTGTCGGATCTAACCTAACCTGAACTCGACAATTTACACGATATGAATATTCGTTAGTTGATCCGAACATGATCAGCTTAACCCATTATGTTTATATTTTTGGCATATTAGTATTTTAAAATAAAATAATTACATTTTGATTATAAAGTCTTATGTCTATTTCTCTTTGATATAATCATTGCTTAAAATACCTAACCGATTTAAGTTGTGATATAAAAGACATATTTTGAAAGAATTAAAATATAATATTAATGGGTTAAACAAGTCATCCCTCCAACCGGTTAGATTCAACGTAAAACTAACCTGAACCTGTTTAGCCTAAACCCAAACCCTCGAATTTCATATTAGGTTCATGTCATGTTTTCGAATTCTATAAGAAATTCACACCCCTAATTTACCCAAGTATTCAATGTGACTGACTAATAGAATCATTGTACCTCAAAATTACCCAAAATACTCAAACTATTCAACTTTAAAAGGGGCACCTTACCCAAGTTTCTTTAGGCTGGAGGGTGTGGGGGTGCCACCCTCGCCAGCTGGACACCTATAGCGCCCCCCCTCCGCCATCGTCCACACCCCCGGCGCTATGCCGGGGAGCCATAGTTGGCTCGCCAGCATGGTAACGCCATGGTTCAAAGGATCAGGTGGGGCCCACATGTGTTTGCACCAATCAAATCTTTTTTTTTAATATGGGGCTCCATCCACACCATGCAAATTAAAGGGGAATCCATGGCTGAGGTGGATCCTACGTGTCGCTGACGTGGATCCTAGTTGGACTGATAAAGCCCCAAGGGGCTCCAACCACACCCTATAGCCTTACAAGAAACTAAAAAACTAAACATTAATTAAAAATAAACATTTGTTAAAAAATTACAAAAACTAAACACTAATTAAAAACAAAAAGTACACTATTTTATACAAAAAAACATGAAGCCAGTGAAATCATCGGAATGGTTAACCCGAAGGCAACCCAAGAGTATTGGAATCGGATGAAACATCCATTGAAATTTTTTGGTATGGAAATTGTAGTTAGATATAGAAAAATGTAGAGTATAAACGATTGTGACGAAAATTGTTAAAATAGTGAGATATATATAGTTTTAAAAAATGTTTTTTATATAAATAACGGCTTTATATAGCCGTTATACATCAGCTACAAAACAAGATGATCAAGTATGGGAACCCGGTTATGCTATGCTACTCGAATTTGATACTCGGAGGGGGTGGCCGAGTAGGGGGCCCACCCTAAGTGAGTAAATATGTTTTACATATTTATACTTTTAGACATTGTTGTTTTCATTCTAACAAAGCATTAGATTGATTTCTATATTGTTATGTTCTTAGCTAGGCCTATAAAGACAACTTTTTTATAAGAGACGATAGTTTTAAGTTTTAAATGAATAGATACACATAGATGATCAAGTTGATCAAGTTTCAAGATCAGTTGATCAAGTTGATTGAATTGGAATCAAGGGAGTCGTATGTTTAGTTTTTTAGCTATATGGTCTGTTACCGAACGGCCAACTCGTCAAAAATTTTCACGTGGTCTAACAAGTAAACCAACATTTATTTTTTTAATATCACGGTCTTTAAACTTGATTTATGTAGCATTTGTGTAGGAGATTATCAATGTTTTAGGATATGTCATTTGAATTTTAAGACTAGCTTTTAGGATGGATCTAAATACATAGTTATACCATTAAACCTATAGGACGGATATTTCAATGACCATATAGTTTTAAAACACTACTCTCACTTCCTCTTACTCTACATACCAAGAGGGTGTTTGGGATTGTTTATTTAACTAAAAAGTGTTTTTGAGTTTTAAAATGCGTTTGTATTAAGATTTTTTATACATAATTTCATTGTAATAATTTAAAACATAGACGATTACAGACTAATGACAGGTAGACGGGCAACAAGTTGCGCCGCTACCCCCTTCTGAATAACAAACCCTACCCTGCTAAACACAAAATTTTGCCCCTTAACATGCGCGGTGTTACTTCTTACCACCTGTTGAACCCGCTTGAGGAACCGCACCGCGTCAGGGGCGAGAGCGCCAAAAGTATCGAAAGCGAATGGGACGAACACATCCTGATTCTCGATGCAAGCTTTTTCGTGCTTAGTTACTTTGCCGGCCTCCGCCTTGGTTATCGTCTGGCCCGTCACAAACCCGTGGTCCCTTAGCCCAACGAGGGGGGACACACCTGTCAAATCGACACACGCGTGTTTCCCTCCTTCCCATACAAAAACAAGAATGTCACCGCCCCCATTAAAGCCCAGAAAATTCTGACGAATACCTTATATGGTGAAATCGTCAAGACAGTTGAAGAGAAGTTTGCATTGTCCCCGCGGCAGCGAGCCGTGTTTGAGTGTTTGCGAGCCCCCCATGCTTAGGATTTCCTGTCTCCCGTCGAAGGTTTAGGGCAATGTATGTCGGCTGTGGAATACCGGGTTATCCTCAAGTACCGGCTTATGATACCCCTTTTCCCGGTTGATGACTCGTGTCCTGTATGTCGGAATTCAGCGAACACCCTCATGTTCTATTAGCTCTCCCCTTTGCATTGATGACCGCTAATAATTTTGTTCTTTTTTTCAAATGATGTAGCATACATCTTTTTCCTATAATCTTGCATCAACTAGACACAATTTCGAAACAACATTTCTCTTTTATCCAGTAATACCGCCTATCTTATATGTCTAAGTGTCTAACTCGTATATTTAGAAAGGGTATGACGAACCACCACAAAATCATGAGAGGAAACAAGAAGAGGAAAGAAAATATTTTTCTCTTTTATCTCTTATATAGATATAGATTTCGTTATTATCTTGTTATTAAATACTAGTAGGGTGCCCGCGCGATGCGGCGTGAGCACAACACTTAGATCGGTAATTTTAGGGGTTGCACTGGGCAATTGAAATAGTAAACTAATTTATATCCTTTTGTTTAACTACAATTTTTTTTAACCCCGTCGTCTGTAAAACTTGAACCCAAGACCTCCCTTTCCAAACCCGAGTATTTAAAGGATTTGTCTTTGCCAATTGACCATCACCACATTGATGAAACTAATTTATATCTTAACTCAAACTTATGTATCAAGCACCGATCAAAAGAAGGTAAAACGTTTCGCTCATAATAGCAAATGTTCAAAATTAATATATTTATTCAACTACAAAACTACAGAAATTATTATCATTAAAGAAATCACAATAACATAATATTGATTCGAAATGTTAGAAAATAAGGATGTGGTTCTAGATGCTTATTTAGGTGCTGTTTGTTTTTGCAGACATAAACTGTATGCAAGCTGATTTCATCTATTTTCATGTTTGCACCTGAAGATGTGGCCTGAAGCTCTGCAAGCTGAAAATATAAGATTGTTTGTTTTTATAAGTTGATACTGTCTGCATAAACTGAAAATATGTAACTGTCAAACTTATCTCACTAGATAGAAGTCATTTAACATTCAAGTTACATAAAAAAATATAATAATAAAACCAGGTTTAAAAACACAAATAGTGAAATAAACTCAAAGTACATTGTTTTGCATTAATTCTTGTGCTATCTAATCTCGAAGTTGACTCATGAATTCACGGTCCGCTGCATTTCCATGGTAAGCTACTTCTTCTTCATCACCATCTTGTGCATGTTCATCTCCATCTTGAAGGTGTACATTTGGGTGATCATATTCATCAAAAAGGTCATCACTTAAGCCATCTTTCCGTATAAAATTGTGAAGCGCAAAACATGCAATCGTAGCATTTCGTTGTGTAAGCAACGAGAAGGGGGCCATCTTTTTAATATTGGAAAACGTGCCTTTAATACCCCATAAGAACGTTTAATAACATTTCTAAGTTTTGCATGTGTGTGGTTGAATTTTATTTGTCGGTCAATGCACGATTTCGGCGAAAATCTCTAAGCCAATACATCACATTTCGATATGGTGCCATAAATCCACGAGTGTGTGCATACGCAGCATCACATAGATGTACCTTAAAAACTCGTCGTAACCTTTTATTACGCCCTGGAATATCTGGATTAGGATTAAAAGATGTTGGTAATATAACCTCTTTAGCAAACTCCATCATTAGTTTCCATCTAGAATTAAATCACACATAAATACAAGACAATTAAGAAGCACAATATGTATATAACATGTTGTCAAAAACTGCACAAAAATTGCACCAATTTGCTGTAAAAACAGCTCAAAAACTGCACAAAAACAGCAGCAAAACAACTCTAAAAAGCTGCACAATAACTACAGCAAAACAGCTCTAAAAACAGCACAAAAATAGCTCAAAAAACTGCACAAAAACTATACAAAAAAGCAAAAAAACTGCACAAAAGAAGCACAAAAACTGCACAATAACATCTACTTTGTGTTCAACATTCAAGAACCTTATGTTCAACAAATCCAACATTAATGTAATTGTCTTCTATGAAATATAAACACCAATGAAATATAAACATTCAAGAACTTTAACACCAATTTTTTGTATGTATCAAGAAGCAAAATTAGGTCTAAGAAATTAGGGCTAACTAGAAGCAAAAAAGAAGCTTCAAGAAGCAAAAATTATGTCTAAGAAATCAAGAAGCAAAAAAGAAGTACCTGGTCGTAGGAGAAGAGGGAGGTCACCGGAATCCCTTTTTACAAAGAAGAACTTTCGTTGCCACTTATCCTCATTTTTTGTGGCCTTGAGGATGAGGGGATTTTTGGAGGTTGAAAAAAAAGGAGAAAACGGCTGTTGCCGTGAGAACGAAGGCGATAGGCAACCAAGAGATCCTCGATGCAAAGGTCGGGAATGAAACGGGACCTGATTTGGTCTAAGGTCACTAGCACACGCCAAACCATTGGCATGGTTTGGGCATAACTAAGACCGGTAAGTTCAAAGAAACGATATATGAAAGTCGGAAAGGGGTATCGGAGTCCTATGGAAAAGGGGTAAGCCAAGAAGCACACCCATTCGTTGGAAGAAACATCTGATCGAATCTCTCGGTCAAAGGGACGGATAATCGCGTCAACAGGGAAAGCACCGGAGGCTCGAAGGGCGGCAATGTCATCATTTATCGAACGAACAGACCTCTTTTTCAGGTTCTTTGAGAAGGTTTTGGGCTTCGAAAGACGGGATCGAATCGGCTGTGTGTGATCTCGTTCTACTGGCCATGGAGGATTTTATTAAAGAAAAGCGGAGAAGAAAGGGAAGAGAGAAATTACCTGGGAATTCTGGTGAAGATGATGGATTATCAAGCAAAAAGAGAGAAGATATAGGGGTTAAATGGATAGCCATCGAGTGAAAAACGTGTTGGAAGTTGTAGCGTGTCATTTCAACCGTCATTTCGACTTAATAACCTCGATTCAAGAGATAAGTTTTAAAATATATATCCGTTGGAATTGGTATACCAACAGATATATTTTGGGGACAATTTTTATGGGTGATTTTTCGCTTATATATCCTGAATAATATTCTAACTGTGTTCCTTTCGTTGTGATCAGGATACCAGATCAGGATATTGGTAACATCCTGATGCAGTATCCTGGTAGTGACTAATTAATTTACGTGCAGATTAATGAAGCAAGTTTATAACGTTCAAGTGGACTTCTTCTTCTAAAGACTCGGGCCAATCTGTTGGAATAGGAACGTTGAAGCCGGAAGACGTGGACTACAACGTTCACAAGGGGAATATTTGTTTTATCCCAGATTTGTAGGCTAGTTAGTTAGCTTTGCTTTACTATAAATAGTATTGATCGGATCAGATAAGAACACACACAATCTCTCGTACACTCTTGCTCTCTAGCTGCAAACACTCACAATATACTTACACTTGTATTCAAATCACATTGTAACACCTAGTCGATCCGTATCATATCCTGCACTGTATCCTGATATTTGAAGTAATAAGAAGAACAAGGAAGCTGCGATTGTCAGCTCCCGAGGTTTTGTGCCGGCGATCTAGATTGATCAAGGGCTTTCCTCGTACATCCCGTGTCACCCTTTACCTTTTTTGCTCATTGTTTGATTGTTGATACAGCTCAATATCCTGAGCCGTATCCTGAAAATTGTTTTTGTTAACAGCTTAACCAGCATATTTTTCACATACACCTCTAGCACACTACCTCACTTAACTAATTTGATCACTTAATTGCTTCGGTAATTTTTGACCAAAACAACCAAGTAGTGATTTTAAGAAAGCTTCTATTAGAAATAGCACCACTTGCCCCATGGTGGGCGCCAAATTGTTTTGGTCAAAAATTACCTAAGCAATTTAGTGATCAAATTAGTTTTGTGAGGTAGTGTGCTAACAATGTGTATTGACAATATCCTGGTTTAGTTGTTTGCAAAAATAGTTTCAGGATATCGAGCTATACCAGTAATAAAAAAATGACCAAAAAAGTAAAGGGTGACACGAGATGTACGAGGAAAGCCCTTGATCAGTTTAGATCGCCGGCATAAAACCTCGGGAGCTGACAATCGCAGCTGCCTAGTTCTTCTTATTACTTCAAATTTCAGGATACAATGCAGGATATGATACGGATCAACTAAGTGTTACAAAGATTTTTTAGTGCAAGTGTAGGTGATTGCGAGTGATTGGAGCTAGTAGAGAGCAGAAGTGTGTGAAAAAGTTGTGTGTCTTATCGATCCGTCCACTCCTTTATATAGTAAAATAAAGATAACAAATTATTCTATAAAACCGGGATGCTTGGAATATTCCTTCCTAGACGTTGAACTCCTCTCCTTCCGGCTCTAACGTCCTCTTTTCAACCGAATAGCCCGAGTCTTCAGGAGAAGCAGTCCACTTGAACGTTACAGGCATACCATGCTAATCTGCACGTGAAATATTAGTTACTACCAGGATATTGTATCAGGATGTTACCAATATCCTGATCCGATATCCTAGTCACAAACATAATCATTATAGTCAGGATATAATTCATGATATATGCTCAGAAAACCACCCATAACAATACCTACACATCTCTAGTATAATCATCAACAATAGTAAGAAAGTATCTGTCACACCCCTTTCTGCGGCGGAAGCACGAGGTGTGATCATGAAAAGTTCTCATTGCATACGAAAGGTAAACATACTACATGCTCATAAAAATAACTTCAAACACCATTAACATTACGTAACTGAAAACATAGTTTAAGTGTTTACATCACGAGACAACATATTGTCTGAAAGTCTACAACTTTATTTAAAAGTAAACATAGACAACATCCAGGAGCATGAGTAAGACCGCGCGCACATCCACTTTAGTTACCTAAAATACATGTGAGTTTTGGAAAAACGTCAACATAATGTTGGTGTGAATTCATGCAATTTTTGTATTTCACGCTAGTATACTTTGTATGAAAACGTGATATGTGTTTTGTAAGAATAAAGTATTCTTGTGTAATAAAGTATTCTTGTATGAATAACGTATTCTTGTGGTATGAACCAAATAAAGTATTCTTGTGTACGAACCTCGTACAAATAAAGTATTCTTGTGTAAATAAAGTATTCTTGTGGTATGAACCATAAAGTATTCTTGTTTATGTCAGGGTTGTTAATGGGTTGCAAGGCCATTAACATGTGACACGACATAGGAAGTCACCAAACCATAGACATTTTTCTAGTTGTCGATTCACGACGGAGACACAAAAGCACTACTCGGTACTAGTTTTCACCAAGAGTGTGGCTGCCCGGTCACCCGTTAGATCTAACCTTTTGTTCTGTGGTCTAAGTATGTACACGATTAATGGTGCTTATGGTACCCTATTCGTGACACGATTTCTCGTATCATTCCTCAAAACGCATCATACTTGGTACTAATTATCACCAAGAGTGCTTCTTGTTTTCTTATTCATCGTACCATTTGTAAACATTATAATATTTGTAACATGTATTTCACCCCCGAAGTTATAAAACCAAAAACAGTTAAAGAAAAGGGGGAGCATGAACTCACAACTTTGCGTTCCTGCGTCGTAAACTTCACCGGATTTGCTTATCTAGCGTCGTAACCTAAACGTGTTTTATTAACATTGGTCACTATACTTGTATCGCACAAGTACAAGTCACTATCTTTTGTGTATGTATTCTTGTGTTAAAAATAATTTATATTTTTAACTATGTATCTTACTTATATTATTTTCTCAAAAATAAATATAAGTATCTTGTATTTTTCTAAATATGTTGTATGTGTATTTTTGTATCTTCACTCCTTAGGAGTATTTTCAAGTCCTAATACACCATCAAGTATAATACATACTACATACACTTAGCACAAAATTTGATGATCAAATATATATATATTTTTCTCACAAATATACATACTTAATATCCATTTTTATTCTTGAAGAAATCCTCATTTCTTAACACAAAAGTTTGGGAAACCTTGGTAAATGTTTTTAGATATATTTTTAGGGAATAAGTTTCTCAAAAACTTATATTTTTTCTAAGTGTCAAAATTTATAAAATTTTGGCAGAGTTTCCCATAAAAATGGAGGTTTCCCATGTTTTCAGAACATGTGTTTACTTTCTTTTTAAAACATCATCAACAATCAACAACTCATTTCTCATCTAACAAGTGTTAAAATCAAGTAAGTTACATGACAACATGAACTTGTTCTTTCTCAAAACTTGTAGTAACTTGGCAATGTCTCTAGTAGACTTAGTTACTCTTTAAAGTATGTTTATTTCATCAAAAATTATATTCTTGAAAAGATTTAGTGTTTACAACTTGTAAACATAATTTACAAAAATGTTGATTTCATTAACTCTCTTGTTTCACAAGTGCTCATACACTTGTTTTTTTTTCCACCAAAAATAATATTGGTTTATGTAAGAATCATGATCTTCTAAAATCATATTTTACACTTGTTTTTCTTGGAAAAATCATTCATAAATCTTGGATTTATAAGTTACTAGCTTCTTTTGTTTATTATTTTCCAAGAAATCATTTATTCATCAAGTTCATGTTTGTTCATGAGGATGATCTTCTTGTGTAAACACATAATCATCCTCTAACTTGCTAGATCATGTATTTAAACACAATCTAACAAGCTTCATGTATTGATCAACATCAATATCTCTAGTAATCAACAAGCAAACATTATACATCTACTAAACAATATCATTTCATCCATTTTTCATCATATGCAAGCTTATGTTTCATGATTCATGAATATGTCTTTTAATGTTCTAGTAATTTTTATCATAGCATATCTTTTAACCACTAAAAATGGAAGTAAATGAGAGTGTTCAAGATGCTTACAACTAGCTTAAAGCTAGGGAAGAAGCAATGAAGAAATCGAGTGGTTAAAAGAAAATGAAGAAGGTCCTTCAAGTTCCGTGAGCACCGAGCCTCGTTAGTGACCTTCTAGCACCTTATGTAAGCCTTGAAATGGATGAACAATGGATGAAAATGGGTGGTGTGTGGTGATGGATGGAGGCCGTAGGTATGTGGGAGCAAGGGAGGAGATGAATGTGGTTTGAAGGAGGTGAAGTGTTATATTTATTATCCATACAAGATCTAACTCAATCTTCCATATCTTATAATATCTAGATAAAATCAAATTAAATCTATGTAATATCAATATAAATCTTGGTAGGATTTTAGAAATCTTAGTGGGGACACTTCTTTGGGCCGTAAGTTTCATATGGGGGGGGGGGGTTAATTGTAACTTGCAAGATCTTTCCATATCTTTTGAAATCTCATAGAATCTAAGTAATATCAAAATGAATCAATGCGAATCTAAGGAAGATCTAGTGAATCCAAGAAGATATAGGCAAGATCACATACAATCTTATAAGATCAAGTGAGATCTTTGATGGGGGCCACCATGACCGTCCACCATATAAGGGGGGGGGGGGTAAATTTGAAATTTCCAATTACTAATTACAAAATCAAGTTAAGTTTCAAGCGTCCACCATATAAGGGGGGGGGGGGTAAATTTGAAATTTCCAATTACTAATTACAAAATCAAGTTAAGTTTCAAGCATTTTGATTAGGGACTTGATGTATTATAAGGGGTGTTATGGTGTTTGGGGACCATAACTAGTTCAGAAATAAATAAATAATGCTTCTAGCAATATTTTAGTGTTCCGGGTAATGTCCGGTTGTTCGGTTAAATACCGGTTCGTTAAAGTGCTAAATTGTATCATTTAGCGTTCTTTATGTCCCCTTTTGTAACCCTTTTAATTCCCGACACCTGGGGACATTTTCTGGATGATAAACCATGAATTCTGCATAATACATTAAGGTTAAAATGCTGAATTATGGCTGATTATAGCTGAATTTAATACAATTGTGCACTTAAAGTGCGTTTCGGGTGCTTTTTAGTGCGTATTTTTGCTTCCGGAGAGTCTATATATATAAACCCTTGTATGTACTCTTGGGTTTTAATGTATTCTTGTCGTTGGACCTACACCTAGGCTCCAACTCTATTGTCTAACTGCTTTCTGCAGATTTGTTGACACAATGTGTTTTACCGGTGAGTTTACTAGTATTTCTGACGCAACGCTTGTTCATGAATGCATAAAGTAATTCTTGTAGTGTAAAACGTGCATGAATTCACTTGTATGGAATGAAATCAGACAATGTTGACATTTAAGCATATAATTGTAGTCATTAAATAATAATTAAAGTGTACGGAAATTACCGGGTTGGTGCCAGTTGTCACAGTCTCCCCCCGTTAAAAGAATTTCATCCCGAAATTCAGGCTGAACTAACTCTCGCATGAGTCTTCTTGAACAGGTGGGGGTACTTTTCTTTAAACTAGTCTTCACGTTCCCACATGTACTCGGGTCCGTGCTTAGAGTTCCAACGTACTTTGACAAGTTTGATTGTACTCCTCCTTGTCTTGTTGGCTTTCTAGTCGGTAACCTCAACGGGTTATTCTGTAAATCAGAGGGTGTCATCGATATGCACTTCATCCGCAGGGATGATCACGTCTTCTTGTGTTGGACTCTTCTTGAGGTTGGATACATGAAACGTATCATGTACTCCATTAAGTTCTTCCGGTAATTCCAACTTGTATGCCACGGTACCAATTGTCACACCCCCAAAATCCACACGCGGAGTATCACCGCTTGGAGGCGTGACTGACCAGGATCAAGCCACCAATCATATTGAACATAGTAAGTATTAAATGTAAAGCAATCAAACCAATATGAAAGGTGTTTCAAACATATGTATAAATTCAACGTTTAGCGGAAGCATAAATAAACCCAATCATAAGTAACAATTTAAATGTTTAAATGTTGTTCATAACATCCACAAACTGTGCCCACAACGACCGTGCCTCCCGTGCAAGCTCCATAAGTACCTAAGGTCCTGCAAGGCATGTAACAGAGAGTCAACAACTAGTTGAGCGAGTTCACAGTGAGTTTGTTTAGTTATAGTGTTCATAATGTAGTTCGTATGTTCATTTAGTAATCATGTATCGTATGTATCGTATCGCGGCCCTCTAGGCATGTTTGCGAAGTATAGTGGGGATTTCCCATGTTTGCTAGACTAGGTATAGTAGTATCGCGGCCCTTCCTGGCATGTTTGCGAAGATTAGAGTATATAGTTCGCGGCCCTTCTTAGGCATGTGTGCGAAGATTGTCATAATATCGCGGCCGACCCTTGGCGTGTGTGCGAAGATCGTTTAAATTAGTATAACCAGTCTAGTCTGTTCTTATCCATAATCCTTCCTCTCCCGGGAATCATATATCTAAGTTCCATAAACTGAACGAATAAATAATCCAACCCATTCCCCTCCTGGGAATCCCATGCCTTGGCTGTGTGAACTCACCTTGGTTTGCTCGGTATGCTAAGTGTATGCTCGCAAGTAATCAATCACGTCCTAAAGTATGCACGTATGTGAAATCAGTTTGCGTTCAAGTTGTGCACGTATAAACATGTAACACGTAATCACAATCATATACAAGATGGTTACACTTAACAGCAGTTAAATATTCCAGTTAACACTTAACAGAATTAACCCAAGTTACTGTGCAGATTCTGTTCGGCGAAACACACATAATGGCGAAACACAAATTGACGAAACACTTCTGTTCGGCGAAACACATATAGTGACGAAACACACTCTGTTTCGTCGTGGCTTTGCTTGGCGAAACAGGATTCCAATTCGTCGACGACTCTTGGCGAAACACATTCTGTTTCGCCGAGGTTCCTGTTTCGTTGAATGTCTGATTCGTAGACACAGTTACAGCAGTTACGAAATACACAGAAACCCTAATCATGTTAGCAGCCGACATCAATATTATCAATCATGCAGTAATCATTCAACACAGAATCATTGTAACATCATCATAGCATAATCATCGAACCACGTTAACGTCTAGCATGAACCCTAGCTTACGTATACAACATATCGATTACAACATCACATCATCAAACCCTATCAAGATGCTAACTTGCATTCAGAATCAGATCATAATAACAACATCCAGAACCGAGTATTCAATCATATTAAGTTTCGCATAAAACCATCTATATCCGACTACAATATTCATATCGAAATCCATACCATCATCATTATAACAAGAACCCTAATATTTAACATGTATCAGTTTCAGATATACATCATCAAAGCAGAATCACATGACACATAAGCACGTACACTGATGAAAGATCAATCAAGACACATAGATTTACTAACCGAGATGATGGTTCTATCGCACAAGGGTTTCCGGTGGGTTCTAGTTCGCCGTCACAATGAGAGAGCTCTAGGGTTTCGGTTGTGTTGATAGAAAGTGTAAAATTATGATGTTTTACGTAAAAAATACACAGAATAACGTTCTGGGCCCAAGCTGGGCTTCGGCAGATCTGGGCTCGGCGAAACAGTTTGTTTCGTCGAGTCGTATACGGCGAAACATATCCTGTTTCGTCGGGAATGGTTATGGCGAAACACACTTGTGTTTCGTCGGGTTCTATCTTATGTTGACAGTTTATGTTTCACGACATGTTATACAATCAAACACATAATCAAGCAAACACACTAGGTTTTATCATAACACAACCATATAGTCAAAGTCAACGTGCATTTAATGCGAATAAAGAATGTCGGAAATTCGAGTTGTCACATTATCCCCAACTTGAAAGAAATTTCGTCCCGAAATTTAGCATGCAGTTACTGAGGAAAGCTAATGGTGTGACGTTGTTTACCTGTATTGTATCGCGGCTCCCCGAGCATGTTTGCGAAGATTACTGGTTTTCCTGGGATGTCACATTATCCCCCCGTTGATTTGGAATTTCGTCCCGAAATTCTGCATTGGTAGCTTCAGCCTCAGTAGTAGTTGCATTGGTTCCGAATAACTGGGGATATTTGAGTTCCATTTGATCTTCGCGCTCCCAGGTGAACTCTGGGCCGCGGCGGGAGTTCCAACGAACTCGTACAAGAGGGATTCTCGTGTTCTTGAGGACCTTAACATCCCGGTCCGTGATTTCAACAGGTTCCTCGACGAAGTGCAACCGCTCGTCGATAGTGAGTTCCTTTAAGGGAACTATGTGGGTCTCATCTGACGTACACTTCTTCAGATTCGACACGTGAAAGACGTTGTGAATTGCACTGAGTTCAGGTGGTAAGTTCAGTCTGTAGGCCACTTTGCCTATTTTCTCAATAACTTCGAAAGGTCCAACATATCGTGGATTTAGTTTGCCGCGTTTGCCAAAACGAACCACACCCTTCCAGGGTGAAACTTTAAGTAGCGCTCGATCCCCAACTTGGAATTCGAGTAGTTTCCTGTCTAAATCAGCGTATGCTTTCTGACGGTCACGAGCTGCCGCCATGCGTTGTCGTATTTGTGCAATCTTTTCAGTAGTATCAACTACCATTTCTGGACCTGTGATCTGACTTTCCCCCACCTCTGCCCAACAAAGAGGTGATCGGCATTTACGCCCGTACAATGCCTCGAATGGAGCAGCTTTGATGCTCGTGTGGTAGCTGTTATTGTATGAAAATTCCACAAGTGGCAAATGTCTTTCCCAACCATTGCCAAAGTCTATTACGCACGCCCGAAGCATGTCTTCTAGAGTTTGAATAGTGCGCTCAGACTGCCCATCTGTCTGAGGGTGATAAGCTGTGCTCATGTCTAATCGAGAGCCGAACGATTTATGCATTGCTTGCCACAGTTCTGAAGTGAAACATGCGTCACGATCAGAGATGATGGAGGTGGGCACTCCGTGCCTCGAGACCACTTCTTTAAGATATATGTCTGCTAGTGTGGAGAACTTATCCGTTTCCTTGATTGCCAGGAAGTGAGCAGACTTAGTGAGTCGATCCACGATCACCCAAATAGTATCGTTTCCGCGCTGAGATCTAGGTAAGCCAGTAACAAAATCCATGGAAATCTGTTCCCATTTCCATTGTGGTATCTCAGGTTGTTGAAGTGGACCTGACGGTTTCTGATATTCTGCCTTGACTCTCGCACAAGTCAAGCATTTACTAACGTATGTGGCTATGTGGGCCTTCATGCTAGGCCACCAGTATGTAGTCTTAATATCGTGGTACATTTTATCCGAACCAGGGTGTACCGAGTAGCGAGACTTGTGAGCTTCATCCATTACCAGCTCGCGTAAGTTGCCATAAAGTGGAACCCAAATGCGTCCTGTGACGTAGTAAGCACCATCTTCCTTTTGTTCTAAACGTTGTCTTGAGCCGCGCAGGGCTTCAGCCCTGACATTATCTGGTTTCAATGCTTCTGTCTAAGCATCTCGTATCTGAGAAGGAAGGTTAGACTGTATGGTGAGTTGTAAAGCTCGCACGCGCTTAGGCGCAGTGTCTTTTCGACTGAGGGCGTCAGCCACAACATTGGCTTTGCCTGGATGGTACCTGATTGAGCATTCGTAGTCGTTTAGCAGTTCGACCCATCGTCGCTGTCGCATATTCAGTTCCTTCTGTTTGAATATATGTTCGAGGCTCTTGTGGTCAGTGTAGATAGCACATTTAGTGCCGTACAAGTAGTGTCGCCATATCTTAAGTGCAAAAACAACCGCTCCCAGCTCTAAATCGTGCGTAGTGTAATTCCGCTCGTGAACCTTAAGTTGGCGCGAAGCATAAGCAATAACTTTATCCCGTTGCATCAACACACATCCAAGACCCTGGATAGATGCATCGCAGTAGACTACAAAATCGTCCGTGCCTTCAGGCAGTGAGAGGATAGGTGCGCTACAGAGTCTATCCTTTAAGTGTTGGAACGCTGTTTCCTGTGCATTACCCCAACGGTAAACAACACCTTTCTGTGTCAGTAGTGTAAGCGGTTGAGCAATCTTTGAGAAATCTTTGATGAACCTTCTGTAATAACCCGCCAAACCCAAGAATTGGCGTATTTCTGTTGGTGTGCGAGGTGCAGGCCAGTTCTTGATCGAATCCACCTTGGATGGATCGACATGGATCCCATCTTTGTTTACCACGTGGCCTAAGAAGTGGACTTCACGAAGCCAGAAGTCGCATTTGGAAAACTTAGCGTATAGCTGTTCCGTTCGTAGAAGTTCCAGTATAAGTCGTAGGTGCTGCTCGTGTTCCTCCTGACTTTTCGAATAAATCAGGATGTCGTCGATGAAAACAATGACGAACTTGTCGAGATAGGGTTTGCACACCCTGTTCATAAGATCCATAAATACGGCAGGCGCGTTCGTTAGCCCAAATGGCATGACCATAAACTCGTAGTGGCCGTAACGAGTTCTAAATGCTGTTTTAGAGACGTCCTCATCCCGGACTCGCAGCTGGTGATATCCTGACCTTAAGTCTATCTTGGAATAGTAGCTCGACCCTTGCAGCTGGTCGAATAGATCATCTATGCGCGGAAGAGGATAACGATTCTTGATCGTCACCTTGTTGAGTTCACGGTAGTCTATACACATCCTGAACGTACCGTCTTTCTTCTTTACGAATAACACTGGAGCTCCCCAGGGCGAAGAGCTAGGACGTATAAAACCCTTTTCCAAGAGTTCTTGTAGCTGCTTTGACAGTTCTTCTAATTCAGTTGGAGCTAGACGATAAGGTGCTCGAGCTATGGGCGCTGCTCCTGGAGCGAGCTCGATCTGGAATTCGACTTGACGATGAGGCGGTAACCCAGGTAATTCCTCAGGAAACACTTGAGGAAAATCGCGTACCACTGGAATATCCTCAATCTTCTTCTCTTTCTTCGATGTATCAGTGACGAGAGCTAGAACAGCTGTGTGACCCTTGCGCAGACACTTCTGAGCCTTCAAGAAGGAAATGATGCCACTCACGACACCACTCTTGTCGCCTTGAACTTCGAGAGGTTCCTTGCCCGACCGAGGAATACGAATAACTTTTTCTTTGCATAAAATCTCCGCTTGTTGTTGAGATAACCAATCCATACCAATGACGACGTCAAAGCTACCCAAGGGTATAGGAATGAGATCAATGGAGAAAGTCTGACCAGCGAGGATAAGTTTACACCCTTTAACTATGTGTGTGGCCTCTAGACTTTTACCGTTAGCTAACTCTACAACATGTTTGGTGTTTAAGGGAGTTGGTGCACGTTTTAACATTTCACTAGCTTTCAGAGACATGTAACTTGTATCCGCACCAGAATCAAATAGTACAGTAACATAAAAGTCGTCAAGAAGAAACTTACCCATAACCACGTTGGGATCATTCCTGGCATCACCCTGACCGATCACAAACATACGGCCTCTAGCACCATTGTTGTTATTGTTCCCACCGTTGTTGTTGTTCCCGTTGCCCTGATTGTTGTTGTTGTTATTGTTCTGGTTCTGGTTTAACTGGGGGCAATCCCGCTTGTAATGACCTTCAGCCCCACACTGGTAGCATCCCCTATTTCCATGCTGCTGCTGTTGTGGCTGATTTCGTGGAGCAGGTGGTTGTTGTTGCTGGTTCTGATTCGCAGGTCGTGAACTCCTGCAATCTTTAGCTTCGTGCCCGTTTTTGAGACATCTCTGATAGTAGGCCTTGCGACACTGACCACTGTGATGTTTGTAGCACCTGTTACACAGTGGATGATTTCCCCGATAACCACTCTGTCTCTGCCCACCAGAAGTTTGCTGACTTGGGCTCTGGTAGTCATTAGTCTTGCGTTGCTGAGCCTGAGATTGAACTATAGCTGAACCTTTGCTGGAATCCCCATCCCATTTCCGCTTGTTGTCACTGGGAGTAGCAGGAGTGACCGGAGTAGTAGCGGTAGTAGTAGTGCTGATGCGTTCAGGCAACTTGTTCTGCTCCACCGCCTGATCCGTGAGACGGTGAGCCAGCTGTACAACCTGCTGATAAGTGGCGAGGTTTGCTGAAGTGACGTGACTCTGGATCTCTGGCACTAGACCCTTGAGGAACAGTTCGATTCGCTTGATTGGAGGGTCCACCATCGTAGGACACAATAGAGCAAGTTCATTAGATCTTTTGGTGTATGCCTCAATCTCTGACCCCTTCATCTTGAGATTGAAAAACTCGACCTCCAGCTTATGAATATCATCCCTGCTGCAATATTCTTCTTTGATCATTTCCTTAAAGTTGTTCCATGGGGTAGCGTTAACAGCAACCAACCCCAGCATTTGCACCTGAGCTTTCCACCATGTGAGAGCTAAACCCTCTAGGGTACCGGTGGCATACTTCAC
This sequence comes from Helianthus tuberosus, assembly GCA_030545235.1. NCBI lineage: Eukaryota > Viridiplantae > Streptophyta > Magnoliopsida > Asterales > Asteraceae > Helianthus > Helianthus tuberosus. The sequence continues at coordinate 169,656,492 of CM060381.1, forward strand.
CCTGCGTGCCTCAGGGCATTCACACATTTCGAATACAGTCTCGATCTTTTCAAACCAGTGGAGGAGTCCGACTGCTCCCTCCGTGCCGCTGAAAGTACTGGGACGACAGTCCATGAACGTTTTGAAAGTGCAAACAGGTGCTTGACCTGTTGTGTGCGTAAGAGTAAACAAAAATTTTAGCACAAGAGTTGGTTTAGGAATGTAGGATCTAAGGACCCTAGTGTGAGTTTCAACTGCAGGGTATACCTCCTGCTTGTGCGGCTGCAACTGCCGCAGTAACTTGTTCAGCGATGAGAGCCGTCAATTGGGCTTGTGTCATGTTGATACGTCCAGACATGATCTTCATAGTAAGGATAGCATAAGTCAGAAGGGATCGCGAATCGTGCGATGACAGAAGAGTGTGAGCATATAAGCGTTCTCAAGCAGTAACGAATAGTAATCAATGTAATCTAAGCATACAACGAGCAAAGTTCTATGTAATTCTAGCAAGTAGGCAATAAATATAAACCTTATTACCTAGGATGTTGAGTCTTGCACGTGGAGCGAGGTGTCGTTGTGGATCGTTGAGCACTGTACTGGTTATAGTCTGGTTTCAATAAAAACATTTTTCCCTTATTAAAACCAAGTTCTCTATAACCAATGGCTCTGATACCAATCTGTCACACCCCCAAAATCCACACGCGGAGTATCACCGCTTGGAGGCGTGACTGACCAGGATCAAGCCACCAATCATATTGAACATAGTAAGTATTAAATGTAAAGCAATCAAACCAATATGAAAGGTGTTTCAAACATATGTATAAATTCAACGTTTAGCGGAAGCATAAATAAACCCAATCATAAGTAACAATTTAAATGTTTAAATGTTGTTCATAACATCCACAAACTGTGCCCACAACGACCGTGCCTCCCGTGCAAGCTCCATAAGTACCTAAGGTCCTGCAAGGCATGTAACAGAGAGTCAACAACTAGTTGAGCGAGTTCACAGTGAGTTTGTTTAGTTATAGTGTTCATAATGTAGTTCGTATGTTCATTTAGTAATCATGTATCGTATGTATCGTATCGCGGCCCTCTAGGCATGTTTGCGAAGTATAGTGGGGATTTCCCATGTTTGCTAGACTAGGTATAGTAGTATCGCGGCCCTTCCTGGCATGTTTGCGAAGATTAGAGTATATAGTTCACGGCCCTTCTTAGGCATGTGTGCGAAGATTGTCATAATATCGCGGCCGACCCTTGGCGTGTGTGCGAAGATCGTTTAAATTAGTATAACCAGTCTAGTCTGTTCTTATCCATAATCCTTCCTCTCCCGGGAATCATATATCTAAGTTCCATAAACTGAACGAATAAATAATCCAACCCATTCCCCTCCTGGGAATCCCATGCCTTGGCTGTGTGAACTCACCTTGGTTTGCTCGGTATGCTAAGTGTATGCTCGCAAGTAATCAATCACGTCCTAAAGTATGCACGTATGTGAAATCAGTTTGCGTTCAAGTTGTGCACGTATAAACATGTAACACGTAATCACAATCATATACAAGATGGTTACACTTAACAGCAGTTAAATATTCCAGTTAACACTTAACAGAATTAACCCAAGTTACTGTGCAGATTCTGTTCGGCGAAACACACATAATGGCGAAACACAAATTGACGAAACACTTCTGTTCGGCGAAACACATATAGTGACGAAACACACTCTGTTTCGTCGTGGCTTTGCTTGGCGAAACAGGATTCCAATTCGTCGACGACTCTTGGCGAAACACATTCTGTTTCGCCGAGGTTCCTGTTTCGTTGAATGTCTGATTCGTAGACACAGTTACAGCAGTTACGAAATACACAGAAACCCTAATCATGTTAGCAGCCGACATCAATATTATCAATCATGCAGTAATCATTCAACACAGAATCATTGTAACATCATCATAGCATAATCATCGAACCACGTTAACGTCTAGCATGAACCCTAGCTTACGTATACAACATATCGATTACAACATCACATCATCAAACCCTATCAAGATGCTAACTTGCATTCAGAATCAGATCATAATAACAACATCCAGAACCGAGTATTCAATCATATTAAGTTTCGCATAAAACCATCTATATCCGACTACAATATTCATATCGAAATCCATACCATCATCATTATAACAAGAACCCTAATATTTAACATGTATCAGTTTCAGATATACATCATCAAAGCAGAATCACATGACACATAAGCACGTACACTGATGAAAGATCAATCAAGACACATAGATTTACTAACCGAGATGATGGTTCTATCGCACAAGGGTTTCCGGTGGGTTCTAGTTCGCCGTCACAATGAGAGAGCTCTAGGGTTTCGGTTGTGTTGATAGAAAGTGTAAAATTATGATGTTTTACGTAAAAAATACACAGAATAACGTTCTGGGCCCAAGCTGGGCTTCGGCAGATCTGGGCTCGGCGAAACAGTTTGTTTCGTCGAGTCGTATACGGCGAAACATATCCTGTTTCGTCGGGAATGGTTATGGCGAAACACACTTGTGTTTCGTCGGGTTCTATCTTATGTTGACAGTTTATGTTTCACGACATGTTATACAATCAAACACATAATCAAGCAAACACACTAGGTTTTATCATAACACAACCATATAGTCAAAGTCAACGTGCATTTAATGCGAATAAAGAATGTCGGAAATTCGAGTTGTCACACCAATTCTTTCCAAAATCTTGAATGGTCCGATGTATCGGGGATTCAGCTTCCCACGTTTTCCAAATCTGACTACGCCCTTCCAAGGTGAGACCTTCAACAATACTTTGTCTCCAACCTCGAACTGTAATGGTTTTCGTCTACGATCAGCGTAACTCTTTTGTCGATCTCGAGCCGCCTTAATGCGCTCTCGGATCTGTATGATCTTGTCGGTTGTCTCTTGTATAAGTTCAGGACCAACCATACGTTTAGCTCCTGCGTCTGCCCAACATAAGGGCGATCGGCACTTGCGGCCATACAGAGCTTCGAACGGTGCGACTTTTATACTCGTATGATAACTGTTATTGTAGGAAAACTCAACTAAAGGTAGATGAGTGTCCCAGCTGCCGCCTAGGTCCATGAAACATGCGCGAAGCATATCTTCCAGTGTTTGTATGGTTCGTTCACTCTGACCGTCTGTTTGCGGATGGAAAGCCGTGCTTAGGTCTAGCTGAGATCCAAAGGCTTCCTGAAAGGATTGCCAGATTCTTGAGACAAAGCATCCATCTCTGTCTGAGATAATTGAGACAGGCACTCCATGTCGTGCCACAATTTCTTTCAAGTATATCTCAGCAAGCTTTCCAGTGCTATCATTTTCTTGGATTGGTAGGAAATGCGCAGATTTCGTCAATCGATCAACTATCACCCATATCATATCGTGCCCTATCGGGGTCCTGGGTAATTTCGTTATGAAGTCCATCGAGATTTGCTCCCACTTCCACATGGGTATCTCTGGTTGTTGTAGTAGGCCGGACGGTTTCTGATATTCAGCCTTAACCTTAGCACAGGTTAGGCATTTTCCAACATAAACAGCAACGTCGCTCTTGAGTCTCGGCCACCAATAATATTCTTTCAAGTCTTGATACATTTTGTCCGATCCTGGATGGATCGAATATCTCGATTTGTGGGCTTCATCAAGTATGACTTCTCGAATACCGCCATAGAGAGGAACCCAAATACGCTTCTTAAAGTATAAGGCTCCCTCTTCATTTGGCACCATATATTTCAACATACCCCGGAGGTATTCATCTTTACGCTTTTCTCCCTTAAGAGCTTCTTGTTGTGCATCACGAATACGTGCAGTGAGGTTCGTTCGAATAGTCATTTCTAACGCTCGAATCCTTAGGGTCTTAACCCTTTCTTTTCGACTCAGTGCGTCTGCCACAACGTTTGCCTTTCCAGGATGGTACTTAATCTCACAGTCATAATTGTTCAGCAGCTCGACCCACCGACGCCGACGCATGTTTAATTCTTTTTGATCAAATATGTGTTGTAGGCTTTTGTGATCTGTGAAGATTGTACATCGAGTACCATATAGATAATGTCGCCAGATCTTCAAGGCGAATACCACCGCACCGAGTTCCAAATCGTGCGTGGTGTAGTTCCTTTCATGTACCTTCAACTGTCATGAAGCGTAAGCGATGAATTTTTGGCGTTGCATGAGCACGCAACCCAAGCCTTGTCGTGAAGCGTCGCAATATACCACGAAGTCTTCAGTGTCACACCCTGACTTTTGCGGAAGCGTGGGTTTATTTGGTGTGACGTCTTAATACCTTAGCAACAATCATAACAAAGCTATAAAAACACAAGATGTTCATCCATTAATATAATTTAGAAAATGCCATAACATAATTGTCTTGAAACAACTACCCAAATTAAGTTACAACCATGACTTACTTAAAAATGAGTTTACAATGGACTCAACAAAAGACCTTAAATAAAACGAGGTTTGGAGACATGTGACCCATTCAGGCAAGGGTTACACCTCCCAAACCCTACACCCCTGGATGACATCTTTTATTTAATTCGCAGCATAACGTGCATCACCTGCCAGATCCGATCAACTCCCTGAAATACATGTAGTTTGAAAAATCAACAAAAGTTGAGCGAGTTCATGTGTATGTGACTTTGTATAAACCTTTGTAAACGGTGTATGTATGAAAGTCCCTGGTATGTAGCAATAAGGAAAAAAGAGATCACCAATGGGTTGCAAAGCCACTAGCATGTGTGAAAAGGTGCAGGAAGAACTCAAACCTAGCAAATTTGTACCGGGCTTCCGGCTGGAAGACATAGTCACCTCTATGGGCCGCCCCGGCCTCATGGGTGTGGGCTCGCTACACCCAAATAGATCTATCACTCATGTCCCTCGGTCCTACGACGAGGATTAATGGCCTTTAAGTGTTGTGCCCACCCCTCACATGATCTAGTAGTTTACCCTCCTTACGCTAACCATACCATGTATAAAGATGTCTGTAATAATTGTAACATGTATTCCACCCCCGAAGTATAAAACTGAAAACAATTAAGAGAAAAAGGGGGACATGAACTCACTGTAGTGCGTCTCCTGTATCATAACGTCAACTCAAACTTGATCAGCTGCCTGACGACCTACAACGTACTAATGCCTATTAGACGAACGGGCCGTGCCTTGCTTTTGTATTTCGGGTTTGAGTTACGTTACTTTGTTATTATTCAAGTTATAACTTATTGTTAAAATAATAGTTATTTTAACTTACATTATATTTTTAGGTCTTGAAATAATAGTTAGGCAACTATTTCGTATTCATACTTCTCAAGTATTTTATGTTCGTATTTCCTTCCCAATGATGGGGGTATTTATACATGTATTTTGGTAGTTCGAATAATATATATTTAAGTCCCACTTAGAAAATATATTTAACATCTTTGTCAAAAATAATATATTTTTCCCAAAAATAACATATTTTCACTTCTTAGTTTCCGAAATAATATTTTACCAAAAATATGTGTGTAAGAGTACTTTGATAAGTTACATTATTTTGCCCTAAATAATGTAACTAGTTCCCAAACAAGTAAATATTCACACAAGCGTTTATATATTCTAAATATATATCTATCCTCTTTTATTTACGAAAATCCACATCCGATACTTTGAAGTTTTGTAATAAAACTTATGGCGAAGTTTACTTTCGAAAACAAAGTTAAACACATTTGTAAACTCTTGTTAGAAAATAATGTTCTAAGTCTTGGGATTTTTAGAAAATTTCGCCAGAGTTTCCCCTAAAAACGGAGGTGTCCATGCTATTAAAAATATCGTTTTCTTTTCGAAATCAATCAACAATCATCAACAATTAATCTTTACAAAATTTTACATTAATCATGAACTTGATATATTTCGAAAACGCGTAGTAACTTAGTAAAGCTTTTAGTGGACTTAGTTACCTTCCAAAGCGTATTTATTTCTTTAAAAATCATTCTCTTAAAATAATTTAGTGTTTACAACCTGTAAATAATTTTACAAAAATTAACCCTTTTGAACTCTTCTTGTAAATAAAATATTCTCATACTTGTCTTATTTCTAAAAATGGTGTAAGTGTTTGTAATAGTCATGATTTTCCAAAAACCGCTTCTCTAACTTGGTTTATTTACAAAAATCTTTTGTAACTCTTGGATTTACAAGATCATCAACTCACTTGTTTAATTATATTTCATGAAAAATCATTTCTATCAAGTTCATATTTAGTTAGAAGGTGGTCATTTTATGTAGCACATAACCACTTTCTAATCTTGTTAAATCATATTTCTAAATATTATTTAACAAGGTCCATATGGTTATTAATATCACACAATCAAGAATCATCATAACTCTAACAACATGTTCACTACAACATTCTTGTAACAACATTTCACCTTCAAGTAAACTTTTATGTAAAGCTTCATGTTCATATTTTTAGTTCTTGTTCTTTAGTGTTTTAAACATAATCATCATACTACAACTTTTGACTACAAAGACAAGATGAACAAGGGTGTAACAAGAACATACTACTAGCACAAAGGCTAGGGGTGAATCTTAGTGAGAAGATGAAGAAATGATGGTGAAAAAGCAAGAAACAAAGCCCTTTGAAGCTCCACAAGTTGCAAGCCTCCTTGTATCACCTTCTAAGCTTGAATGGAACTCAAAAATGGAGGAAGATGGTGGATTTATGGTGGTGATGGTGGCGGTTAAGGCAGGGCCGAGAGGAGGGAGAGAGATGTGAGGAGTGTAGTGAATTTTGTGAAGTGATGATGGTGATCTCTAAGTCCATACTTATAGGATATTCTTCAATATTTTGGCCATCTCAACAAGCAACATCTATTATAAAATTAGAATATAATCTAGGAATGAGATTGGAAGTATGGTGTGATTATTTTGTGGGTCCTCTTGGGACCGAATTCGGTTAGGGGGGGGGGTGGATGTAATTTTTGTAACTAAGTTGGTAATTACAAGTTAGAATTCAAGCATACACTTATATATGTTAGTTACTTGATATTTAGGGGGTGTTATGGTGTACGGGGATCACGACTAGCCAAGAAATATTTAAACAATGTATTTGACAAAAAATTAGTGTCCCGGATAATGTCCGGTTAGACACCGTTCCGTTAAAGTGTTTAATTATTCCGTAAAGTGTCTTTTATATATATTTTTGTAACACAATTAATTCCTGGCACTTAGGAAAGCATACAGGACCATTCTGCCATATTTTTGCACCCTACTAGTATGTTACAATGCTGAATTTTATTAATAAATGCAGAATTCTGCACTTAACGTGTGTTTTAGGCACTTCCCGGCACTATAACTATCACCTAGTGACACAGTTTTATGGTCCGCACTTCCCTACACTCCATACTAGTGTAGTACCTTGTCCCTGGCCCGTACTGGCCTCAAAAACATTGTCTGTCTATGTGCTGGTATTGTCAGCATGTTTCTGAATTATCCATTCAGTGTGTTTACTGTGTTTTGTGCATCGGGTATGTCACTAAAGTTTGTGTGTCATAATTGGAGTGACTGTATGAAATATGATGCACATGTATGTATGATGCAGAAATCATAAAGCAGTTTTAAACTGTCAGTTGTAATCAAGCACAGTCATTAAGGACATAATTAAAATTAATTAATTGTATGGTACCTGTAATTGTGAGGGTTGTCACATTCTCCCCCCGTTAAGAAAAATTCGTCCCGAAATTTTAGGTTCTGCTTCTAGTTGCAGGGGTCTTGGGGAATAAATGTGGGTACTTTTCCTTCATACGATCCTCACGTTCCTACATGAATTCTGGGCCATGTCGTGCATTCCATCGAACCTTGACGAGTTTGACACTACTCCGGCGTGTTTTGTTAACTTTCCAATCAGTAACCTCAACGGGTTCTTCAGTAAAGTGGAGTGTGTCGTTGATATGAACTTCGTCAGCAGGAATGACTACTGTATCTTGAGTTGGACTCTTTTTCAAATTTGATACATGGAATGTATCATGAACACCATTAAGTTCAGCGGGTAGGTCCAACTTGTATGCTACCAAACCAACCCTTTTCAGAATTTTGAATGGACCAATGTATCGCGGATTCAACTTTCCACGCTTTCCGAAGCGTGCCACACCCTTCCAGGGTGAAACTTTCAACAAAACCATATCTCCCACCTCAAATTCCAAAGGTTTCCTTCTTAGGTCCGCGTAAGTCTTTTGTCTATCACGAGCCGCTTTAATGCGCTCTCGGATCTGTGCAATCTTGTCCGTCGTTTCCTGGACTAATTCCGGACCAACTAGTTGTCTATCACCCGGTGATTGACATTTGCGTCCATAGAGAGCTTCGAACGGTGCGGCTTGAATGCTTGCATGGTAACTGTTATTGTATGAAAATTCAACCAATGGTAGGTGAGAGTCCCAACTTCCACCTAAATCCATTACGCAAGCTCGCAACATGTCTTCTAGCATTTGAATCGTTCGTTCGTTCGTTCGCTCTGTCCGTCTGTTTGCGGGTGAAATGCAGTACTCAGATTTAACTGAGAACCAAATGCTTCTTGAAAGGATTGCAAAATCCTTGACACGAAGCGTCCATCTCTATCCGAGATAATTGAGAGAGGCACTCCATGACGTGCAACAATCTCTCGCATGTATATTTCAGCAAGTTTACTCGTGTTGTCTTTTTCCTTGATTGGCAAAAAGTGCGCAGATTTCATTAAACGGTCTACTATCACCCAAATCGTATCGTGGCCCTTGGGCGTCCTTGGCAATTTTGTTATGAAGTCCATTGAAATCTGCTCCAATTTCCATTTGGGTATTTCAGGTTGCTGCAGAAGACCTGAAGGCTTCTGGTACTCGGCTTTCACTTTGGCACAAGTTAAACATTTACCAACGTATATCGCAACATCGCCTTTCATTCTTGGCCACCAATAGAAATCCTTAAGATCTTGGTACATCTTATCCGCTCCTGGATGAATCAAGTATCGTGATTTGTGAGCCTCATAAAAAATAACACTTCTCAAACCATCAAACAAAGGAACCCAAATTCGTTTCACGAAGCACAATGTTCCTTCCCCGTTTGGTACCAACTGCTACTCCATCCCACAGAGATACTCATCCTCAATATTCCTTTCTATAAGAGCTTCTCTCTGCGCGGCGTGAATGCGCAATGAGAGGTATGTCTGGACAATCATTTCTAAAGCCCTAACCCTTATGGGCTTGATTCTTTCCTTCCGACTCAGGGCATCGGCGACCACATTCGCCTTCCCTGGGTGATACTTGATCTCACAATCATAATCATTCAACAGTTCTACCCAGCGTCTTTGCCTCATGTTGAGCTCTTTTTGATCAAAAATATGTTGTAGGCTCTTGTGATCCGTGAAAATGGTGCACCGCGTGCCATACAAATAATGTCGCCAGATCTTCAAAGAAAACACCACTGCGCCCAATTCCAAATCATGCGTGGTGTAATTTCTCTCGTGAACTTTCAACTGGCGAGAGGCATATGCTATAACCTTCTGTCGCTGCATTAGTACACATCCCAACCTTTGACGCGAGGTGTCGCAATATACCACGAAGTCGTCCGTGCCTTCGGGTAGCGATAAGCTCGGTGCGTCGCAAAGCTTATTTTTCAACAATTGAAATGCTTCTTCCTGTTTGTCTCCCCAATCAAACTTCTTGTCCTTTTGGGTAAGGGAGGTCAAAGGTTGAGCGATTTTTGAGAAACCCTCAATGAACCTTCGATAATAACCAGCCAAACCTAAGAATTGTCGAATCTCGGTTGGCGTCTTTGGAGTCTCCCAGTTCTTGATCGCCTCGATCTTTGCGGTATCCACATGAATTCCATCTCCATTAACCACATGACCAAGAAACTGGACTTCGCGTAACCAGAACTCGCATTTTGAGAACTTTGCGTACAACTTCTCCTTTTTCAGTAGCTCTAAAATGGCTCTTAAATGCTGCTCATGCTCTTCCTTCGTCTTTGAGTAGATCAAAATGTCATCAATGAACACAATCACAAACTTATCGAGGTACAGCTTATAAACTCGGTTCATCAAATCCATGAATACAGCTGGCACATTCGTCAGACCAAACAGCATAACTAGGAACTCGTAATGTCCATAACGAGTCCTAAAGGCTGTCTTTGGGATACTTTCCTCTTGTATCCTTAACTGGTGATAACCTGAACTCAGATCGATCTTTGAGTAGAAACTTGAACCCTGTAACTGGTCGAACAGATCGTCAATTCTCGGCAAAGGATATCTATTCTTAATTGTCAGCTTGTTCAGCTCCCGGTAGTCGATACACATGCGAAAACTACCATCCTTCTTCTTAACAAACAAAACTCGAGCTCCCCAAGGCGAGAAGCTTGGCCTGATGAATCTCTTGTCTAACAACTGCTGAAGTTGCGTCGACAATTCTTGTATTTCCAAAGGAGCAAGTCGGTAAGGTGCCTTAGCTACAGGCGCGGCGCCTGGAACTAAGTCAATGCGAAATTCGACTTGTCTTGGCGGCGGCAATCCTGGCAAGTCTTCTGGAAAGACTTCAGGATATTCCTTTACGACTGGAATGTCTTCTAGTTTCGGCTCAGCGGCTTCTTTATCCACGATGTGTGCCATGAAAGCAACACATCCCTTCCGTAAACACTTCCTAGCTTTCAGGCAGCTAATGATCCTCAAAGGTGTATCGCGCTTCTCTCCGTGCACCACAATGGTTTCTTCATTCGCCATTGGGATGCGAACGGTCTTCTCATGACATACAGTCTCGGCTTTGTTGCTTGATAACCAATCCATCCCTACTACCACGTCGAAGCTTCCCAAATTGACTGGCAGTAGATCCAGTGTAAATTCGTGTCCTCCCAGCTCTACTACGCAACCTCTGATGACTTCATTTGTTTCTACTAGCTTTCCATTAGCTAGTTCAATTGAGTAAGGGATATCTAACTTACTAGTAGTTAACCCAAGCATTTTCTTAAATTCTAATGATACAAAACTATAGTCGGCTCCAGTGTCAAAAAGTACAGATGCAAAGCGTTGATTTATAGGGAACGTACCAGTGACAACATTCGGGTCCTGGTGTGCTTCCCTTGCTCCAATGTTGAATACCCTTCCACGAGCTTGATTTAGTTTTGGGCCTTCGCGTTTGAAGTGCCCGATGTCTCCACAGTTGAAACATCCCAGTCCTCGACCGTTACCACCTCCATTCCCCTGATTGTTATTGCGGTTTCCATCTTGGTTCCCAAAATTTCCCCGATTTCAATTCCCTCCAATTCCTCCCTATTGGCGGTTTCCATTCCCATTTCCTCGCTGACCACCACGACTAGCACCAGTACCAACCCAGCAGGTTTCTTTTGAGTGGCCCGTCTTCCCACAAGACTCACATTTCCTGAATCTGCACGTGCCGGGGTGATGGTACTAACATAATTCACATTTGGGCAGAGTGCCCATGTAGCCTTTCCCTTTGTGTTCACTGCCAGTTTTTACTTCAGCTGACGGGTTTGTATCTCTCCTCTTGTTGGCACTGCCGGTACTCTTTTTAAAGTTGGAGAATTTTCTCTTGTTTTCTCCTGAGGATTCGACATGTGTTTCTTTATTTTTCAGCTCAGAAATTGAAAACTTGTTGAGCCTAATAGCTTCCTCAGTCAGAGACACACTCAGGTCTCTAACTTCAGTGATCGTTGTCGGTTTTGAAGATGTTACCATGCTCATGATCTGGGGTGCCAACCCCCAGACGAAACGCTCCACGCGTTTGAATTCAGGCTTAACCATATAAGGTACCACACGGGACAAATCATGAAACCTCTGAACATACTCGGCGATCTTTGGGCCATCCATTTTAAGATTCCAGAATCCAGTTTCTAATTTCTGGACTTCCGCCCTGTAGCAGTATTTCTTTCTCATGGGCTCCTTCAGCTCGTTCCACGTCAATGCGTAAGCCGCTGCCTCCCCCAAGGTTTGGACCTGGAGATTCCACCACGACAGCGCTCCATCTATGAATAGACCAGAGATGTAGGTAACTTGCTGATCCGTTGCGCACTTGCTCATCCTTAGCACCGAATCGGTCTTTTCTGCCCATCGCACAAAACCCACAGCACCTCCGGTGCCGTCGAAGTTAAGCGGTTTACAGTCTAGAAATTGTTTAAAGGTACAGCCTGTACAAGTAACGTCATTCACATAAAGCATTAGCAGTTGCACCTGGAATGTCCAAATGTAAGGTAATGTGTCTCAGTGACTTAAACATTACCATGTGGTGGGTTGTTGTTGTTGTTTGAGGTGTTCCTGCTTGTTTCGGCACGCGAGGCCTCATAATTGGCTATCGCTTTTGAAATACGTTCCTGTAGTTCTGCCTCGGTAGTAGGCAAACGTGGGTCTCGTCGCGGAGGCATCTTCTAGAAGAAGATCATATCGGTCAGGTCATAGTATTTGTAGTAAGTAATATGCGTATGTAATAGCATCCATCAATCCCCATAACACATAACATCCCATGTTATAATATAAAACAAATAATTCAATAATGCATGTAGTGAGAACGTTGCCATTGAGCTTTCATTTAACCATGACCACAATATAGTTTTACATGTTTCACAGTACATCATACATCAAAATAAGATCATAGGGTTACATCACCCCAAAATACAAGTCAGTCTACACAAATCATATACAAAATCGTGGTCTTCCAAAAGTCTTCATCTGTTGGCTCAATTGCGACTTTCTCACCAAAACGATCTACCTGCACCAAACCAAAAATATAGCTACGCTGATGTCGGAGGAGGAGGTGGAGGAAAAGAGAAAAGCAACCGGCGCATAAGCACCCAATCCTCCTCCAGTGCGTGGACAACTCACAGCAGATAGGCAATCTGCTGCTCTGGTGTAAGGAAACGAACATCAGAATCAGGAGGTAGTGGAAGAGGGGCCGGTGGTGTAGAAAAAGGAGACTGACAATGGCACGGGGGAGGAAGTGGAATCCTCTCCAACTCATGAACTCTCCGGCTCAGTGCCTCCTGCTGTAACTGTAGAGACATAAGTATGTCCTCCGTGGAATATCAGTCATGGAAAGGGTGATATGGGTCGGATAACGACATAACATTGGGCGAAGACCACAGAAATGGCTCGCCCGGGGGTACAAAAGATGGTGTAGTGTGAGGAAAGTGAGTCATGAATGGAACAGCTGACGATGCCGGCGGTACAAAAGCAGGCTGCTGTCTCGACGAACCCTCCCCAGGACGAGGTGGAGGAATGTCCTGGAGAAAAGTGATAGGAAGGTCGGTGCGATGGATATCAGAGGTGTGTGGGTGGAACAATGGAACATCAACGGGTGTGGAAACAGGTGCCCCAGGAGGAGTGACTGGTAGCACAAACGAAGGGTAGTCATCATCATCCTCGATCCACCCATTACGGGTGTCAGCATAGTGAGGATCGATGTGAGTGGCAAAAGGTGCATGGTCAGCATACACAGGGGCCAAATCAGGTAATATCGGTGCAATAATGGGAATATCAACAATGGGTGGTGCAATGGCTTGTGCATCCACAACAGGCGGTGCAACGACTGGAGCATCATCGAGAACATGGTCGTGCACAGGTACAGGGTCATGAGCAACATCAGGCTATGGTGCCATGACAGGCTCAGGGTCAGCAAAGGCCATATCGAAGTCGGCAGGTACATCAAGAAGCTGGTCAATAGGAACCGCAGGTGCCTCCAAGGGCTGGTCATCAGGAATAAACTCGATCTCGTGATCGGGATCAAAATCAGGAGGAAAAACTGGATCAAACTCGTCCTCAAACTCAGGATCAAACTCAAACTCATGGGGTGAACCAGGTACAACTGACATAGATGTATCGAAGTCGGACTCAGTAGGATATCGACGTAATCCAACGACATGCAAAGTGGAAGAGGATACTGACTTAAAAGAATCAGTACCGGACTGATCAGCTAAAATCTCCTCAGCGGGAGCCTCAACAGGTGGTAACACAACAACATCCGCAACCGGAGCCTCAACCAAAGGAATGGCGACATCATCAGCAATCGGGGCCCCACCCTCATGGTCGTCCTCAGGGGAACCCTCGACGAAAAGGTCGATATCGTCATCAGACACAACATCGAGTGGCAAATCCTCGACGGGAAATGCAGCAAGTGGAACAGGAGCAGGGATCTCAGGAAGAGGTAGATCCCCGACTAGAATGCCATCAGCGTGTGGTACGTCATCCCCGAAGTCTGGTATAGCAAAAGGCTGGAAAGCGTCCTCATCAGTGCTCGTAGTATCTGACGTATAAACCTCTGGATCGGTGTGCATCGGGTCATCAGAATCTACTGCCACGGGGTCAGAAACTCCACTTAACGAAGACATAGCGTCTGTATTAACACAACCTCAATGTGTGCACATACATCAATAATAGTCAAGTAAGCATATAAATCACAATAATGTAAGCAAGTAATTATCCTAGTCTTCCCCAGACTATATTCCCTGGTCTCTAAGACCAACTCCCTGGTCTCTAAGACAAACCTTCCCAGTCTCTAAGTCTAATCCCCTGGTCTCTAAGACCAAACCTCCAAGTCTCTAAGACTAATCCCCTGGTCTCTAAGACCAAACCTCCTAGTCTCTAAGACTAAATTCTCCCCAATCTCTAAGATTGAACCCCTCAGACTCAATGACTGAACCTCCCCAGCCTCTAGGGCTGAACTCCCTCAGTCTCTAAGACTGATACTCCCTCAGTCTCTAAGACTGATCCTCCCTCAGTCTCTAAGACTGATCCTCCCTTAGTCTCTAAGACTGAATTATGAATTTTGAACGGTGTGTTTGTGACTTTTGTTTGTAAAATGTTTGTGCCTCGGATCTGGACTTTTAGTGTATGCAATGTAAAAATGCTAGAAAACATTTTCGTGAGAGCCCTAGTGATCATAGTCTAGACTCGAGAAGGAGTCCTAGTTCGCTATGATCGAGGCTCTGATACCAAGCTGTCACACCCTGACATTTGTGGAAGCGTGGGTTTATTTGGTGTGACGTCTTAATACCATAGCAACAATCATAACAATGCTATAAAAACACAAGATGTTCATCCATTAATATAATTTAGAAAATGCCATATCATAATTGTCTTGAAACAACTACCCAAATTAAGTTACAACCATGACTTGCTTAAAAATGAGTTCACAATGGACTCAACAAAAGACCTTAAATAAAACGAGGTTTGGAGACATGTGACCCGTCCAGGCAAGGGTTACACCTCCCAAACCCTACACCCCTGGATGACATCTTTTATTTAATACGCAGCTTAACGTGCATCACCCGCCAGATCCGATCAATTCCCTGAAATACATATAGTTTGAAAAATCAACAAAAGTTGAGCGAGTTCATGTGTATGTGAGTTTGTATAAACCTTTGTAAACGGTGTATGTATGAAAGTCCCTGGTATGTAGCAATAAGGAAAAAAGAGATCACCAATGGGTTGCAAAGCCACTGGCATGTGTGAAAAGGTGCAGGAAGAACTCAAACCTAGAAAATTTGTACCAGGCTTCCGGCTGGAAGACATAGTCACCTCTATGGGCCGCCCCGGCCTCATGGGTGTGGGCTCGCTACACCCAAATAGATCTATCACTCATGTCCCTCGGTCCTACGACGAGGATTAATGGCCTTTAAGTGTTGTACCCACCCCTCACATGATCTAGTAGTTTACCCTCCTTACGCTAACCATACCATGTATAAAGATGTCTGTAATAATTGTAACATGTATTCCACCCCCGAAGTATAAAACTGAAAACAGTTAAGAGAAAAAGGGGGACATGAACTCACTGTAGTGCGTCTCCTGTATCGTAACGTCAACTCAAATTTGATCAGCTGCCTGACGACCTACAACGTACTAATGCCTATTAGACGAACGGGCCGTGCCTTGCTTTTGTATTTCGGGTTTGAGTTACGTTACTTTGTTATTATTCAAGTTATAACTTATTGTTAAAATAATAGTTATTTTAACTTACATTATATTTTTAGGTCTTGAAATAATAGTTAGGCAACTATTTCATATTCATACTTCTCAAGTATTTTATGTGCGTATTTCCTTCCCAAGGATGGGGGTATTTATACATGTATTTTGGTAGTTCGAATAATATATATTTAAGTCCCACTTAGAAAATATATTTAACATCTTTGTCAAAAATAATATATTTTTTCCCAAAAATAACATATTTTCACTTCTTAGTTTCCGAAATAATATTTTACCAAAAATATGTGTGTAAGAGTACTTTGATAAGTTACATTATTTTGCCCTAAATAATGTAACTAGTTCCCAATCTAGTAAATATTCACACAAGCGTTTATATATTCTAAATATATATCTATCCTCTTTTATTTACGAAAATCCACCTCTGATACTTTGAAGTTTTGTAATAAAACTTATGGCGAAGTTTACTTTCGAAAACAAAGTTAAACACATTTGTAAACTCTTGTTAGAAAATAATGTTCTAAGTCTTGGGATTTTTAGAAAATTTCGCCAGAGTTTTCCCTAAAAACAGAGGTGTCCATGCTATTAAGCATATCGTTTTCTTTTCGAAATCAATCAACAATTAATCTTTACAAAATTTTACATTACCAAGAGCAAAAATATATGTGTTACACACTAATCATGAACTTGATATATTTCGAAAACGCGTAGTAACTTAGTAAAGCTTTTAGTGGACTTAGTTACCTTCCAAAGCGTATTTATTTCTTTAAAAATCATTCTCTTAAAATAATTTAGTGTTTACAACTTGTAAATAATTTTACAAAAATTAACCCTTTTGAACTCGTCTTGTAAATAAAATATTCTCATACCTGTCTTATTTCTAAAAATGGTGTAAGTGTTTGTAATAGTCATGATTTTCCAAAAACCGCTTCTCTAACTTGGTTTATTTACAAAAATCTTGTGTAACTCTTGGATTTACAAGATCATCAACTCACTTGTTTAATTATATTTCATGAAAAATCATTCCTATCAAGTTCCTATTTAGTTAGAAGGTGGTCATTTTATGTAGCACATAACCACTTTCTAATCTTGTTAAATCATATTTCTAAATATTATTTAACAAGGTCCATATGGTGATTAATATCACATAATCAAGAATCATCATAACTCTAACAACATGTTCACTACAACATTCTTGTAACAACATTCCACCTTCAATTAAAATTTTATGTAAAGCTTCATGTTCATATTTTTAGTTCTTGTTCTTTAGTGTTTTAAACATAATCATCATACTACAACTTTTGACTACAAAGATAAGATGAAAAAGGGTGTAACAAGGACTTACTACTAGCACAAAGGCTAGGGGTGAATCTTAGTGAGAAGATGAAGAAATGATGGTGAAAAAGCAAGAAACAAAGCCCTTTGAAGCTCCACAAGTTGCAAGCCTCCTTGTATCACCTTCTAAGCTTGAATGGAACTCAAAAATGGAGGAAGATGGTTGATTTATGGTGGTGATGGTGGCGGTTAAGGGAGGGCCGAGAGGAGGGAGAGAGATGTGAGGAGTGTAGTGAATTTTGTGAAGTGATGATGGTGATCTCTAAGTCCATACTTATAGGAAGTTCTTCAATATTTTGGCCATCTCAACAAGCAACATCTATTATAAAATTAGAATATAATCTAGGAATGAGATTGGAAGTATGGTGTGGTTATTTTGTGGGTCCTCTTGGGACTGAATTCGGTTAGGGGGGGGGGGGTTGGATGTAATTTTTGTAACTAAGTTGGTAATTACAAGTTAGAATTCAAGTACACTTATATATGTTAGTTACTTGATATTTAGGGGGTGTTATGGTATATGGGGATCACGACTAGCCAAGAAATATTTAAACAATGTATTTGACAAAAATTTAGTGTCCCGGATAATGTCCGGTTAGAATCCGTTCCGTTAAAGTGTTTAATTATTCTGTAAAGTAACTTTTATATATATTTTTGTAACACAAATAATTCCCGGCACTTAGGAAAGCATACAGGACCATTCTGCCATATTTTTGCACCCTACTAGTATGTTACAATGCTGATTTTTATTAATAAATGCAGAATTATGTACTTAACGTGTGTTTTAGGCACTTCCCGGCACTATAACTATCACCTAGTGATGCAGTTTTATGGTCTGCACTTCCCTACACTCCATACTAGTGTAGTACCTTGTCCCTGGCCCGTACTGGCCTCAAAAACATTGTCTGTCTATGTGCTGGTATTGTCAGCATGTTTCTGAATTATCCATTCAGTGTGTTTACTGTGCTTTGTGCATCAGGTATGTCACTAAAGTTTGTGTGTCATAATTGGAGTGACTGTATGAAATATGATGCACATGTATGTATGATGCAGAAATCATAAAGCAGTTTTAAACTGTTAGTTGTAATCAAGCACAGTCATTAAGCACATAATTAAAATTAATTAATTGTATGGTACCTGTAATTGTGAGGGTTGTTACATTCAGTGCCTTCGGGTAATGATAGTATTGGTGCATCGCATAGCTTATTTTTAAGTAGCTGGAAGGCTTCTTCCTGCTTGTTACCCCAATCGTATTTCTTGTCTTTCTGCGTAAGGGCAGTTAGCGGTTGAGCTATCTCTGAGAAACTCTCAATAAACCGTCGGTAATAGCCCGCTAAGCCCAAAAATTGACGAACTTCATTTGGGGTTTTGGGGGCTTCCAATTCTTTATTGCTTCGATCTTGGTTGGGTCTACATGAATGCCCTTCTCGTTTACAACATGACCAAGAAATTGTACTTCGTGAATCCAGAATTCGTATTTCGAGAACTTTGCATAAAGTTTCTCTTTCTTCAGTAGTTCTAGAATGGTTCTGAGGTGTTGCTCATGTTCTTTTTTCGTTCGCGAGTAAATCAGGATATCATCGATAAATACAATCACGAATTTATCGAGATATGGTTTGCATACTGTGACACTCTAGGTTTTCCCGAGCAAATATCTTGTAATTACATTAGGTGTATATATATGTTACTAAATGAAAGTTGTGTTATCTTCTTGTTTTTTTTTTGTAAGTGTGTATGTGTAATATATTATAATATATAAGTATGTGGTGGGCCGAGACCACCATGGACCCGACTCGAGACCATCCGGTCTCGAGTGAGACAATCAGTTGGGCCGTGTGCACTTGAGCCCACTCGGAAAACCTTATGGTGCACCAACTCGGTCCGGGTATAAAACCCACAAGAGTGGCCAACCTTGCCACTTTTCACCATTTGCAACATTTCCACACACACTCCCTCTCTCTCTAGAAAACCCTAAACCCTAACAAATCAAGCATCAACCTCTCATCTCCTTCTCTCTCTCGGATTAACTTGTGTTCTTCACTCGGAGACTACCGGACGACAAACCTACTCGCTTTTACACACTCTCTATCAACCGGTTAGTGTTTTAGATCTTTACTAGGTGTTTTTGTGAATAATGATGTAACTTACTTTGAATGATTGAATGATAAATGAGGTGTGAACTAATTGTGATTTGAATGATAAATAATTGATAATACTTATGACAATCCGATTCATACTTGATGAAATAGAGCAAACATTGTGTTTAGTAGTGGTTTACAAGATTGTCTTAATATTTCGGATATAAGTCACATGATTCTTGTTCACAAATCTTATGTTATATGTTGAAGAATTTAGGATGAATGCACATACTTTGAATGTAATGATGAATGATAAAACCCTAGTGATGAACTATATGATTATGGTATGAATATGTGTTAAATGTGTTTTAGTGTGGTAGACATGTTATTGTGCCTTCAAGATCATATAAACATGATAATGGATGAAGAAAACCTAAAAATGAGGAACAAGTTTGAATGTGATTATGAATATTTGAAATCTGGTTGTTTGATCTATTTTGCTTAGTAAATAGACAAGAAAACATGTTTAATGGGATAGTACACAAATTGCATGAAATCTCAATTCCATTGGATAGTACATTAGACAGGTTCTAGAAGGTTCGGACATCAGATGTGCGACTCGAGACCTCTCGGTCTCGACCCGAGACCGTCCCAAGACAACTCGAAACAAGCTCCAAAACCCGAAATCAGTAAGGTCTCGACTCGAGATCTCATAATCTCGACTCGAGACTGAACTCGAGACATCTGAGGTTCAGACTCCTACTCTCGTAACTCGAGACCACCCAGCTGCAACCCGAGACCACCTGGTTGCGACTCGTGACCTCTCGGTCTCGACTCGGGACCATCTTGTCTCGAGTAAGGTGCTTGTTTTCGTTATTGGGCCGCACCTAAACGTTTGGGCTGCATGTGTTCCCTGTTACTGTTTATTTGGATTGAATATAACTGGTTGACTGATCAAGTGTTAAGGCCCAATACCCTTGTATGTTTTGATGTGCTATGTGTTAGATACGTGTACCATATACGTGATTACTTATACCCAAACCTGACCTATACTGGTAACCATTTAGGACGTGGTGACCAGCATACTTAACCGAGTAAACTAAACTGCCGAGCAACCCAAGGTGAGTTCACACACTAAAAGCATGCGTCCCAGGGAGGGACACGAACAAACTAAATAATGTTTTCAAACTGATAATTTCTTGGGAAATATGCAAACGGTACTTTTGTACTACTACATCCGGGGGAGATACGTTTGGGTATTATTTATAAATCACAACTAGCAACACTAAACGAATCTCTATCACATTAAGTCCCTGCTTATAGTACCGATTAATCGCCGGGGGCGAACGGGTTATTAGTTGATAGCGCTATTAGGTTTGACAACCTCACACCGTGACCGGGGGAGATCGGGCGTGAACTATAGACCTTGCATCTCGGTCAATGACGATAGACATTGACCTGGGGCACCAAATCTTCTCGTCAACAGTTTCGGTAATTCAAGTTTAGTAGCTTTCATATGGGGTAGCTCCCCATAACGTGATTATAAATGCTTTACCTAAACAACCTGCATTTTCTTTTGAAAAGCTAAAATTGGACATCTCGTGAACTCGCCAACATTTTTGTTGACACCCTACTGCATGCTTTGCAGGTAACCAGTGAATCAGGAGCTTGCAACTTGGGGATATGTAGTGGTCATCTTAACCCGTGTGTTGGGTTTTAAATAATCTTGAACAATGAACTTTGTTTTGAAACTGTTTGGTTTATGCTTCCGCTGTTTGTTTAAACTGCCATTTGAACTTAAACTTTTAGAATTTTAAAAATATGGAGTTTACTAACTACTATGGTTGGTGAATACTTTTACTATTAATCAATGCTCAGTATAATTGGTGGCTGGATCCTGGTCAGTCACGCCTCCAAGCGGTATTACTCCGCAAGTGGATTTTGGGGGTGTGACAGATTGGTATCAGAGCCATTGGTTATAGTGAACTTGGTTTTAAAAAGAAGAGTCTTTTTGAGAAACACCAGACTATAACCCGTGACTCGTGACGACACTACACTCCAAGGGCAAGACTCGGCATTTTAGACCTCATAGCTCGGACTTGTGTTTACTTGCTTGTTTATCTTAGGTTGACTGCCCTACTATATAGACTAGTGTGCCTGATTAGATAGATACACATTTCTCTTCTATCTCATTCTCGCTACGTTACGACATCACACTCATACTGTGTTTTCTGGTTATGAAGACAATGAGTGGACGCGGAAGAGGAAGCGTTAACATGACTCAGGCTCAGTTCACTAACTTGCTCAACACGGTGGCTGCAGCTTTCGCAGCTCACCCTGGAGGTAAACTCGTTACTTTAGGATGTTTAGATCCTACCCCCACATCGTCTTTTCACCTCTAAACCTATTCGCTCCATTTCTCACAACAAGTCAACCTGCGCTTGCACAGCCACGTGTCTGTACTTTCAAAACTTTCATGGATGGCAAACCTCTCCCTTTCAACGGCACTGAGTGTGCCATAGGCCTTCTGCACTGGATTGAAAAGGCCGAAGCTGTCTTTGCTGTCTGCGAGTGTCCCCCTGCTAACTGGGTTAAGTTCGCGACTGGTACGCTTGAAGGAAACGCGCTTTCATGGTGGAAAGCACAGATTCAGATGCTTGGTCTGGAAACTGCTAATGCTACTGCATGGGAAGATTTCAAAGACATGATCAAAGAGGAGTACTGTCACAGGGATGACATCCACAAACTCGAGAACGAGTACTATGCGTTCAAGATGGTTGGGTCAGAGATTGAGACCTACACCAAGCAGTCCAATGACTATGCTGCACTTTGCCCAAACATGTCCCGACCTATGTATCGAAGGATCGAATTGTACATCAAAGGCTTGGTCCCAGAAATTCGGAGCCATGTGACCTCATCCAACCTCAACACCATACAGCCCGTGGTTCGTCTTGCTCACAAACTCACCAATCAGGTTGTGGAAGAGGGCAAGTTGCCCCAGAGGATCAGTGCTACTACTGGAACTTCTAATGACAACAAACGAAAGTGGGATGGAAACCAGGGTAAGGATGCTAACTCTACTCAGGCCCCGGCTCAGCAAAGGAAAACTGAAAATAACAAGGGCCCTCAGCAGCAGGGTGGCTATCAGGGCCATCTCCCCAAATGTAACAAGTGCAATCGACATCACAATGGGCCCTGTGCGAAGAACAAGTGCCAGCGGTGCAACAAGATGGGACATAAGGCCAAGGATTGTAGGAGCCCTCATCCCGCAAGGCAAAATCAACCACAGCAGCAGCAGCATCATGGGAACATCAAGGGTTGTTTCCAGTGCGGAGCTGAGGGGCACATTAAGAAGAATTGCCCCCAGTTAAACCAGAACAACCCCAATCAGGGTGCGGGAAATAACAACAACAACGCCAACAATGCTGGGAATGGTGCAAGAGAAAGGGCTTTTGTGATTGGAGCTGGAGAAGCAAGAAATGACCCCAACGTTGTAGCGGGTAAGTTCCTCCGTAATGATCGTTATGTTTCCATACTATTTGATTCTGGAGCAGATGCTAGTTATGTATCCCTACGTATTAGTAAGAAACTTAAGTCCACCCTTACGCCGTTAAGCTCTAAGCACATCGTCGAAATAGCTAATTGTCACACCCCGACCACGTATAACATACAAAACGTGGCGGAAACATCGAGGAGTGTTGTAACAGAATTAATTGTTTCATAACCATGGCATACAAAGTTGTATTTATTTATCAACAAGGGTGTTACATTGTCTCAAAACAGTAAATTAAGAGTTCAGAACATAATTAATCATAGTCTATCTTCTTTTAAAGTCTCTAAGGCACAGGTCCGCCCTAGTATCATGATCAACATCCTACGGAAAAGCACCTGAAAACACATGTGAAAATAGGTACGTCAACATAAAAATGCCTGTGAGATACATAGGTTTGTGAAAATAGGATTCATGACTTATGTTTAAGAAAAATGTTTAGTCATGAACCTTGTAATTTGCTTTGTCTTGTAAATCATTTGAAAGCAATAAGATCAGATGATATGTATAAGTAAATGTCAGGTTAAATAAATAACCATGTAAAAATGTGTTTGTATAAGATAAGTTGTTTGTAAATCAATGTCTTGTGAAAAGTATGTTATTTGTATAAAATGTTCTATGTCTCAATATTGAAATGATTCAAATAACGTTACGACATGTAATACCATACAAACACTTATATATAGGAAGTACCAGCGGCGTATCCACCATGCTTGTATCATATTACACACGCATCGTTACTCAATCACTTAATCAAACCAAACCAACCAATCTAAGAAGTCTATGTTTAAACCAATTGTCAAAATGTATTGAATAATATGTCAAAGTGTTCATGTCAAGATGTAAATCATGTAGTGTGAAACAATTGTCAAACATGTTATGTGTCAAATGTAAATCATGCCAAATGTCTATGTCAAATACCCATGTCAAATGTCTATGTCAAATGTCTTTGTCAAATGTCTTTGTGTAAAATGTCTATGTCAAAATGTCATGTATGGCAAGTGAAATGTCTCAACTAAACCATATGCACAAAAACAAAATATTGAAGTAAAACATGATTTAAATCAATCTTATGTCTTTGTGGAAAAATGCATGCAAATATTTAATATGAACATTTATGCGGTATTGTGAAAATGCATACATCCAAGCCTTGTGACTGTGGTGATAAACCCTTTAAACAAATTAAAGGTCTATCTGTCTTATATCATCGAATTCGGTCATTCCTTTCATCCCCTTTCCCTGGGATGTCCGGAACGGGAGTTGTCAATTCCTATGGTACCACTACCTACTAACGAACGGCGTAGCTAATGTTAATGAATGTATTGTCCCATGTAAACAAACCAAATGTTATACCAAAATGTAAGTATGTGAAAACAATGCACTAAGTATGTAATCAAATGAACATACATAGCGTGAAATGTCATGTAAAACGATGTACTAAGTAATGCACATAATGGGCACACCTAGCATGAAATGTCATGTAAAACCATGTACTAAGTAATGCACATAATAGGCACACCTAGCATGAAATGTCATAAAATCATGTACTATAATGTACTAACGAACATAGCAGTATATGATGTTAAAACAGGAAAGCATGAAAGTAACAAGTAGGCACATGTGTTCCACCCCAAAACAGTTTGGAAAACAGTAAAAGAGGGGTCTATGTACTCACTTGAGATTGCTCATATGTCTAAAGATAACCACCAAGCAAAGATATAGATCACGGAATCAAACGGCACCTAATATAGGTAACTATGTTAATAAACCGGACCTAAATCGGATGATTGGATAGAATGAGGGTTTGTAAACCAAACGAGTGTAGAGACTCGTGTCATTTGGTTTAACAAAGCCTACATACTAAATGAAACCTAACATAATTGTTTACGACCCATTACGACCCGTTTAGGAAGCTTATGCTACTTTAACGCGTCGTTCGCGTGAAACGCGTTCGGACTGCATAACTAGCCCTATGACAAGTGTTATATGCCTAAACATGTTATATAATCAGTTATGTGACAAAAGTTTAGGTTACATATGCTTAATTACCAATTATACATGAAAAGGGTATTCTGGTAATTTACCTAAGGCATATTAACTACCTATCATACAACTACTTAAACGATGTGACCATAAGGTATAACCTCGGAAGGTTATTCCCTACACTATGGTCACCTAATGTATTTGGTCGGATCCTAATGATCGACCAAACTGGGTCGGGTTCGAAGGTATAGGCGATTTATTAGATCGCCTACCCTACGACCCTAGACAACGTGGTAATCAGTGGGCATAGTCCCAAGGGACTATGACCAACGTGATTACACTCACGTTGCGAAGTTCAAACGAACTTCGCATTGACCATTACTGGTCAACGCTGAAAGTCAAACAAAGTTTGACTTTCTGACTCGAAAAGCAATAAAATAAGGAAAAGAACGAAAGAATACTTACGAAGGGTCCCCGAATGCTAAACTCGATTCAAAAATCTCAGGTATGAAACAAATGTTTCAACTTAGAGTTTCTCAAATCAAATTTCTTGTGATTTTGAAGCATGGGGGGTGGGGTATTTATAGTTTTCGGTCCACCGTTAAGATCGTTTGATGGAAAACGTGCCATGATCCAACTCGTACACTTGTCGGAAACTCATGGTAGCTAAAAATGGTTCTTATCCGCTGACTAGACATGTGAGAATGTGTGGTGGAGGATTAATCAGCTGAAATCTGATGTTTAAAACATTGAATCTAGTCAGATCATGCACTCGCGTAGCGCGACGGGTAGGCCCTTAGGGCTCGCGCTACGCTACTGCCTCCCAGCTCCAGAATTGTTTTAAAAGTGACAGGTTTAGTCCCTGCAGCCCGTTTAAGCGATTTTCGATGCGTTTGAACCCCGTTAACCTCATTTCAAGGCTCTAAAATGAAGTTAAAGTATAGGGAACTCAAAACATGCTCAAAAATATCTCAGATGTCGGTTCGTTTGGCCGTACGATCGCGATGTTCGCTTAATTACGACGGAATGCGCACAAGCGCGAAAAACGATCCAAATGACGCAACGAATGGATTTTTCTTAAGGAGAACACTAAAATATAATGTAGTCATGCTTACATAAATTTTTGGATGTCCGGATGTATTCAGAACGTAAGTTATGCGCGAAAATGCAAACTTGTGCACTTTTTGACACTTTTAGTCCCTGAATGACCCAAAAGTTTATTTTAACGCACCGAACCCCTCAAAGCCTATTTCTAAGCTATGTAAAGGATATTTAAGGTGTGTTTAACTTATGGTCATGTTCCGGAATGTTCGTTACAGTTCAAATTGACATACTTTCGCAGTTTGTCAATTTTAGACCCTGTAAGCGAATTAACTTGTTTTTGCCATACCAAAGCCTTCAAAACTTATTTCTAAGTTATGTAAAGGTTATTTAAGGTATGTTGAGTATATGTTGATGTTCCGGAGTATTTCTCGCATTAAACTAAGTACGTTTACGCACTAGTTTGCGTATAACTCTCCAGAAAGTGATGTAGAGTTTGGAATTACATAAAAGTCAAAACATGAAAAATGTAAAACATAACAAAACAAACATTGTGATTAAATAACATTTTTTTATTGATAACAGAACTGTTCATAGTGATTACAAGCATAATTGTTACAGTCTCCCCTACTTGTGGAAATTTCGTCCCGAAATTTATTTAGAGGAAACTCGTGGAAAAAGATGTGGATATTTCGCCTTCATTTGATCTTCGCGTTCCCAAGTAAACTCAGGTCCACGCTTAGCTTCCCAACGAACTTTGACCAAAGGAATGCGCTTGCGTTTAAGCCACTTGACTTCACGTTCCATGATTTCCACTGGTTTCTCAACAAATTTCAGTGTTTTGCCAACACGAATTTCGTCAAGCGGTATGGAGAAGTTTTCATCAGCTGAACACCTCTTGAGATTGGACACGTGAAAAGTTGGATGAACATTTCCAAGTTCAGGAGATAACTCAAATCTGTAGGCTACCTTTCCGATTCTTTCGACGATCTTGAATGGTCCAACGTATCTAGGTGCAAGTTTTCCTTTCTTTCCAAATCTGATCACACCTTTCCAAGGTGAGACCTTAAGTAATACTCGATCACCGACTTGAAATTCCAAGGCTTTGCGTTTTGGGTCCGCGTAAATCTTCTGATGGCTTCTAGCTGCCTGAAGGTTATCACGAACTTTCTTGACCTTGTCAGTTGTCTCTAAAATAAGGGCAGGTCCAGTAATTTAAGCCTCGCCAATCTCATTCCAGCAGACTGGTGAACGACATTTTCGACCATAGAGAGCCTCGAAAGGAGCCATTTTGATGCTAGTGTGATAACTGTTGTTATAGGAGAATTCAATCAATTTAAGATGTGAATCCCAACTACCACCAAAATCGATCACACAAGCTCTAAGCATATCCTCCAGAGTCTGGATTGTTCTCTCAGATTGACCATCCGTTTGCGGATGATAAGCTGTGCTCAGATTAAGTTGGGTGCCCATAGCAGATTGCATAGTTCTCCAAAAATGAGAAGTGAAACGAGCATCTCTGTCAGAAATGATGTTCAAAGGAACACCATGTCGAGCTACAATTTCATCCACATAGATTTGAGCAAGTCTGTCAGCAGGAAAATCCTCACGGATTGGCAAGAAATGTGCTGACTTTGTAAGACGATCAACGACTACCCAGATGGCATCATGACCTTTCTTAGTGCGTGGAAGTTTGGTAACGAGATCCATAGTAATGTTTTCCCATTTCCAAACTGGGATCTCTGGTTGCTCCAATAAACCAGAAGGACGTTGATGTTCAGCCTTAACCTTAAGACAAGTAAGGCATTTGGATACGTATAAGGCAATGTCTTTCTTCATACCAGGCCACCAATAATGAATACGAAGATCCTTATACATCTTATCTGAGCCCGGATGAATAGAATAGCGAGACTTATGGGCTTCATCCATAAGCAAGGTACGAAGATCATCCTGGCTTGGGACCCACAAACGGTCCATGAAGTAATATGATCCATTGTCCTTCAGTTCCAGAGCAGGTGTTATGTGATAGGGAAATTCCTTATCCATTAGACCTTGTGAAACACAAGATTGTTGAGCTTGAGAAATGCGGGCTTGGATATCAGATCGAGCTTGAATAACAGATTGAACACGTACGCAATGAAGCTTAGTACGTTCCTTACGACTCAATGCATCAGCTACGACATTCGCCTTACCAGGATGGTAGCGAATTTCGCAGTCATAGTCGTTTAAAAGCTCAACCCAACGTCGTTGCCTCATGTTGAGTTCTTTCTGATTGAAGATATGCTGAAGACTTTTGTGGTCAGTGAAAACCACACATTTTGTACCATACAAATAGTGTCTCCAGATCTTGAGAGCAAAGACAACTACACCCAACTCAAGATCATGAGTGGTGTAGTTCTTCTCATGTATCTTCAATTGCCTTGATGCATATGCTATGACTTTGTTCCTTTGCATCAGAACGCAACCAAGGCCCAATTTAGATGCATCACAATACACTACAAAATCATCATCACCCTCAGGCAATGATAGAACAGGCGCATCGCAAAGCTTCTGCTTCAAGTGTTGAAAAGCTTCCTCTTGTTTGAATCCCCAGTAAAAGGGCATTTTCTTCTGAGTTAGAGCAGTTAGAGGAACTGCAATCTTAGAGAAGTTTTCTATGAAGCGGCGATAATAACCCGCTAGACCAAGAAAAGAACGAACTTCAGTAGGAGTAGTAGGCGTATCCCAATCCTTAATCGCACTGATCTTGGAGGGATCTACATGAATACCTCGTTCGTTGATAACATGCCCCAAAAATTGAACTTCTTTAAGCCAAAATTCGCACTTGGAGAATTTGGCGAAAAGTTGCTCTTTCTTCAGGAGTTCCAGAGTAAGACGAAGATGCTGCTCGTGATCAGCTCGCGTCTTAGAGTAAATCAAGACGTCGTCAATAAAAACAATGACGAACTGATCCAAATAAGGTTTGCAGACCCTATTCATTAAGTCCATGAAAACAGCAGGAGCATTAGTCAAACCGAATGGCATGACTGTGAATTCATAATGCCCATAACGAGTACGGAACGCTGTCTTCGGAATGTCTTCTTCTTGCACCCGAAGTTGATGATATCCAGATCGCAGATCAATCTTCGAAAAATAAGAAGCGCCTTGTAACTGATCAAAGAGATCATCGATGCGAGGTAGGGGATATCGATTCTTGATGGTAAGCTTGTTAAGCTCACGATAATCGATACACATCCTAAAGGATCCATCCTTTTTTCTTGACAAAAAGAACGGGAGCACCCCAAGGTGAAAAACTAGGACGTATAAAACCTTTGTCAGAGAGCTCCTGAAGCTGTTTAGACAACTCTTGCATCTCAGATGGTGCAAGACGATATGGAGCTCTGGCAATGGGATTTGCACCAGGTACGAGATCAATACGGAACTCGACTTGGCGTGCTGGAGGTAGACCAGGTAAATCTTCAGGGAACACTTCAGAATAATCCCGAACGACAGGAATATCTGAAATAGACTTACCCTTGCCTTTATCTTCTGTAACATGTGCTAAGAAAGCCACATAGTTCTTCTGCAGATACTTCCGAGCTTTAAAACAAGACATGAGTTTGAGACCACCGATAGGCTTCTCACCTTGAACCTGCAGGATCTCGCCTGTCGAAAACGGCACACGAACTATCTTCTCAGAACAAACTATCTCTGCGTGATGCTTGGATAACCAATCCATTCCCACAATAACGTCGAAGCTTCCAAGTTGCATAGGCGCGAGGTCAATAGGAAAAAGATGGTCGTTAAGGTTCAACTGGCATTTGCGAAGAACAGAATCAAGAATAATGGGTTCACCACTAGCAACTTCTACTGTCAAAGGTTTTCCTAGTTTCGTTCTAGACACGCGAAGCATTTGCTCAAAAGATAATGACACGAAACTCTTATCGGCACCAGAATCGAAAAGAACAGATGCAGGCTGATTATTAATAAAGAACGTACCGTTCACCACATTATCATCCGCCTGCGCCTCTTGGGCATTCATGTTAAAGGCTCGGCCTCGAGCCGGAGCCTGATTCTGGTTCTGGTTCTGGTTCGCCAGTCTTGGGCACCGATTCCTGTAGTGGGTCAGATCCCCACAATTGTAACAAGCACCTGGTGGGTATTGTGGTCTTGCAGCTTGACCCTGTTGCTGAGCAACTTGTTGAGCCGGGTTCTGAACCGCGGGATTCTGAGCAGACCGACAAACATTGGCAAGATGGCCTGACTTCCCACAGTTAGTACAGAAACGACATGGAAGTTGCGGCTGGTGGTGACTGTTGCATCTATTGCACAAAGGTGCAATCCCTGAATAGGGTTTCTTCGCTGGAGGCTGTGCGGGTTGGTTGGGAGCTGCCTGGTTAGCTTGGGCAGTGATAGCAAAATTTTGGGAAGCCTTACGCTTCTTTGCCCTCTTTGAAGAACCAGAGTTCTTTCCACTCCCGTTTTGACTTTTCTTGCTATCCACCTTGTCAGCCGACTGTTTCTTGCCCTTGTCACCCTTCCGGTGTAACTTGTTCTTCCGGATCTGCGACTCAGTCAATGTCGCAGATAACTCGATCGCCTGACGAAGTGTGGCAGGGTTACTACCAGTAAGAATGTCTTGTACCGAGTCAGGTAGACCATCGATGTATCTCTCGATAGCCTTGTCAAGTGGGGTGACCATCGTTGGGCAAAGCAGACTCAACTCTTCAAACCGATCAGTATAAGCCCTATGCTCACCACTATCTTGCTTCAACCCATCAAATTCCTTCTCCAATGCTCGCTGCTCATGACGAGGACAGAATTCCCTCATCATAAGGGCTCTAAGTTCAGCCCATGTCTGTGCGAGAGCAACTTCTGCACCCCGGTCTCTCATAACCCCGTTCCACCATGTCAAAGCCCTCTTCTGAAATACGCTCGAGGAGAACTCGACCTTGCGATTATCCGGACACTGCACGTGGCGGAAAGTATTCTCACTGCTCTCGAACCACTGAAGAAGCCCAGTCGCTCCTTCAGAACCACTAAACTTGAGTGGTTTAGCCTGATTAAAATCCTTGTATTTGCATGGAACATTGTTGTTGTTGTTATTGTTGGCTTGGTTCCATTGAGCAAAGAGATTTGGAAATTGAGCAGCCATCTGCTGCGCAATAATTTCTGCCAGCTCGGCAGTTGCTATCAGATTGTCGCGTCGAGGAGGCATTCTAAAAGAGGAAAACATGAAAGGAAACGAGTGAGATGACTGGATGAAAAGAATGAGATGATAAAAACAAGAATTGCAAACAACATAGATGGTGGTCATTCGTCCGTATCACAAAGCAAACAAACGACACACAGTGACTAATCAAAGTAAATGGATCAAAAATAATGTATAATGAAGACATGCTCGCCTATAAGTGAACACCCATCCCAAGAATTCCCAGGTAAGCACAACTGGTCTCGCATCTGGTTGAGATGTATACGAAGTGCTTGCCTAGACAGAAAACCCAGAATACAGGCATTCACCCTTCCAGTTTGCACGTGTTCACATTATTTAAGACCCAAAACCTTAACGAGATTTTGAAAATTTGAAGGCACAAGGCCAAAAATTTAATCAAACTGAAAGGGGTTCAAAACCATATAACAGAGGGTTCAAAACCTTGTAATAAATCATTCAAAAACAGATGATTGTTTTTCAAAAATCGTTTCGGAAAAATTTGGTTCTTGTTTTGATAATCACCTAAGGATAGGTGATGTACATGTTTTAAGATCTAAACACAAATAATTTGTGTTAGGGTCCTAGAAAAGTTATAGTCTAGGTCAAAGCATTACTAATAACCTAATTCCCTATAACCATTGGCTCTGATACCAACTCTTCTGTCACACCCCGACCACGTATAACATACAAAACGTGGCGGAAACATCGGGGAGTGTTGTAACAGAATTAATTGTTTCATAACCATGGCATACAAAGTTGTATTTATTTATCAACAAGGGTGTTACATTGTCTCAAAACAGTAAATTAAGAGTTCAGAACATAATTAATCATAGTCTATCTTCTTTTAAAGTCTCTAAGGCACAGGTCCGCCCTAGTATCATGATCAACATCCTACGGAAAAGCACCTGAAAACACATGTGAAAATAGGTACGTCAGCATAAAAATGCCTGTGAGATACATAGGTTTGTGAAAATAGGATTCATGACTTATGTTTAAGAAAAATGTTTAGTCATGAACCTTGTAATTTGCTTTGTCTTGTAAATCATTTGAAAGCAATAAGATCAGATGATATGTATAAGTAAATGTCAGGTTAAATAAATAACCATGTAAAAATGTGTTTGTATAAGATAAGTTGTTTGTAAATCAATGTCTTGTGAAAAGTATGTTATTTGTATAAAATGTTCTATGTCTCAATATTGAAATGATTCAAATAACGTTACGACATGTAATACCATACAAACACTTATATATAGGAAGTACCAGCGGCGTATCCACCATGCTTGTATCATATTACACACGCATCGTTACTCAATCACTTAATCAAACCAAACCAACCAATGTAAGAAGTCTATGTTTAAACCAATTGTCAAAATGTATTGAATAATATGTCAAAGTGTTCATGTCAAGATGTAAATCATGTAGTGTGAAACAATTGTCAAACATGTTATGTGTCAAATGTAAATCATGCCAAATGTCTATGTCAAATATCCATGTCAAATGTCTATGTCAAATGTCTTTGTCAAATGTCTTTGTGTGAAATGTCTATGTCAAAATGTCATGTATGGCAAGTGAAATGTCTCAACTAAACCATATGCACAAAAACAAAATATTGAAGTAAAACATGATTTAAATCAATCTTATGTCTTTGTGGAAAAATGCATGCAAATATTTAATATGAACATTAATGCGGTATTGTGAAAATGCATACATCCAAGCCTTGTGACTGTGGTGATAAACCCTTTAAACAAATTAAAGGTCTATCTGTCTTATATCATCGATTTCGGTCATTCCTTTCATCCCCTTTCCCTGGGATGTCCGGAACGGGAGTTGTCAATTCCTATGGTACCACTACCTACTAACGAACGGCGTAGCTAATGTTAATGAATGTATTGTCCCATGTAAACAAACCAAATGTTATACCAAAATGTAAGCATGTGAAAACAATGCACTAAGTATGTAATCAAATGAACATACATAGCGTGAAATGTCATGTAAAACGATGTACTAAGTAATGCACATAATGGGCACACCTAGCATGAAATGTCATGTAAAACCATGTACTAAGTAATGCACATAATAGGCACACCTAGCATGAAATGTCATAAAATCATGTACTATAATGTACTAACGAGCATAGCAGTATATGATGTTAAAACAGGAAAGCATGAAAGTAACAAGTAGGCACATGTGTTCCACCCCAAAACAGTTTGGAAAACAGTAAAAGAGGGGTCTATGTACTCACTTGAGATTGCTCAGATGTCTAAAGATAACCACCAAGCAAAGATATAGATCACGGAATGAAACGACACCTAATATAGGTAACTATGTTAATAAACCGAACCTAAATCGGATGATTGGATAGAATGAGGGTTTGTAAACCAAACGAGTGTAGAGACTCGTGTCATTTGGTTTAACAAAGCCTACATACTAAATGAAACCTAACATAATTGTTTACGACCCATTGCGACCCGTTTAGGAAGCTTATGCTACTTTAACGCGTCGTTCGCGTGAAACGCGTTCGGACCGCATAACTAGCCCTATGACAAGTGTTATATGCCTAAACATGTTATATAATCAGTTATGTGACAAAAGTTTAGGTTACATATGCTTAATTACCAATTATACATGAAAAGGGTATTCTGGTAATTTACCTATGGCATATTAACTACCTATCATACAACTACTTAAACGATGTGACCATAAGGTATAACCTCGGAAGGTTATTCCCTACACTATGGTCACCTAATGTATTTGGTCGGATCCTAATGATCGACCAAACTGGGTCGGGTTCGAAGGTATAGGCGATTTATTAGATCGCCTACCCTACGACCCTAAACAACGTGGTAATCAGTGGGCATGGTCCCAAGGGACTATGACCAACGTGATTACACTCACGTTGCGAAGTTCAAACGAACTTCGCATTGACCATTACTGGTCAACGCTGAAAGTCAAACAAAGTTTGACTTTCTGACTCGAAAAGCAATAAAATAAGGAAAAGAACGAAAGAATACTTACGAAGGGTCCCCGAATGCTAAACTCGATTCAAAAATCTCAGGTATGAAACAAATGTTTCAACTTAGAGTTTCTCAAATCAAATTTCTTGTGATTTTGAAGCATGGGGGGTGGGGTATTTATAGTTTTCGGTCCACCGTTAAGATCGTTTGATGGAAAACGTGCCATGATCCAACCCGTACACTTGTCGGAAACTCATGGTAGCTAAAAATGGTTCTTATCCGCTGACTAGACATGTGAGAATGTGTGGTGGAGGATTAATCAGCTGAAATCTGATGTTTAAAACATTGAATCTGGTCAGATCATGCACTCGCGTAGCGCGACGGGTAGGCCCTTAGGGCTCGCGCTACGCTACTGCCTCCCAGCTCCAGAATTGTTTTAAAAGTGACAGGTTTAGTCCCTGCAGCCCGTTTAAGCGATTTTCGATGCGTTTGAACCCCGTTAACCTCATTTCAAGGCTCTAAAATGAAGTTAAAGTATAGGGAACTCAAAACATGCTCAAAAATATCTCAGATGTCGGTTCGTTTGGCCGTACGATCGCGATGTTCGCTTAATTACGACGGAATGCGCACAAGCGCGAAAAACGATCCAAATGACGCAACGAATGGATTTTTCTTAAGGAGAACACTAAAATATAATGTAGTCATGTTTACATAAATTTTTGGATGTCCGGATGTATTCAGAACGTAAGTTATGCGCGAAAATGCAAACTTGTGCACTTTTTGACACTTTTAGTCCCTGAATGACCCAAAAGTTTATTTTAACGCACCGAACCCCTCAAAGCCTATTTCTAAGCTATGTAAAAGATATTTAAGGTGTGTTTAACTTATGGTCATGTTCCGGAATGTTCGTTACAGTTCAAATTGACATACTTTCGCAGTTTGTCAATTTTAGACCCTGTAAGCGAATTAACTTGTTTTTGCCATACCAAAGCCTTCAAAACTTATTTATAAGTTATGTAAAGGTTATTTAAGGTATGTTGAGTATATGTTGATGTTCCGGAGTATTTCTCGCATTAAACTAAGTACGTTTACGCACTAGTTTGCGTATAACTCTCCAGAAAGTGATGTAGAGTTTGGAATTACATAAAAGTCAAAACATGAAAAATGTAAAACATAACAAAACAAACATTGTGATTAAATAACATTGTTTTATTGATAACAGAGCTGTTCATAGTGATTACAAGCACAGTTGTTACACTAATGGTAGAAACCTCGAGGCCTCACACGTAATTCGTAACTGCAAATTAGAGTTGTCTGGTCAGACATTCCGTATCGATCTCTTCCCCATCATTCTTGGAAGCTTCGACGTCATTGTTGGTATGGATTGGTTATCCAAACATCGAGCTGAAATCCTCTGCCAAGAGAAAGCTATTCGTATTCCTCGTCCCCCTGGCAAACCTCTTATAGTTCGAGGCGACAAGAGCGGAGAAGTCACAGGTATCATTTCATTCTTAAAGGCCCAGAAGTGTCTACGAAAGGGGCACACCGCTATCTTAGCACTCGTTGCCGACACACAGAAAATGGAAAACAGGATTGAAGACTTTCCAGTCGTACGCGACTATCCTGAAGTATTCCCCGAAGAACTACCTGGACTCCCTCCTCACCGTCAGGTCGAATTTCAAATCGAGCTAGCTCCCGGAGCAGCACCTATAGCTCGTGCACCTTATCGTCTAGCTCCCGCAGAACTCAAGGAACTCTCTACTCAACTACAAGAACTTTTGGACAAAGGTTTTATCCGTCCTAGCTCATCACCCTGGGGAGCCCCAATGCTCTTCGTCAAAAAGAAAGATGGCACATTCCGAATGTGCATTGATTATCGCGAACTGAACAAGGTCACCATCAAGAATCGTTATCCACTTCCCCGTATCGACGACCTGTTCGACCAGCTGCAAGGGTTAAGCTATTATTCCAAGATCGATCTGCGATCGGGTTAACACCAGCTGAGAGTCCGCGATGAGGACATCTCTAAGACTGCTTTCAGAACCCGCTATGGTCACTACGAATTCCTTGTTATGCCTTTCGGAATGACCAACGCACCTGCGATCTTCATGGATCTCATGAACCGAGTATGCAAACCCTACCTCGACAAGTTCGTAATTGTGTTTATTGACGACATCTTAATCTACTCGAAGAGCCAAGAGGAGCATGAATAACACCTGCGTCTTATTCTCGAACTCCTTCGCAATGAGCAACTGTACGCCAAATTCTCGAAATGTGATTTCTGGCTTAGAGAAGTTCATTTCCTTGGGCACATCGTCAATCAGGAGGGGATTCATGGCGACCCCGCTAAGGTCGAATCCATTAAGAATTGGCCTGTACCTAAGACTCCGACCGAAGTCCGCCAATTCTTAGGATTGGCAGGATACTATCGAAGATTCATTAAGGGATTTTCTAAGATCGCTCAACCACTTACGACCCTCACTCAGAAGGGTGTTGCTTACAAATGGAGTGATGCTCAGGAATCTGCCTTCCTGGAACTAAAGAAAAATCTTTGTAGTGCTCCTATTCTTTCCTTACCTGAAGGTACCGACGACTTTGTTGTTTACTGCGATGCTTCTATTCAAGGGCTTGGTTGTGTGTTGATGCAACGCGAGAAGGTTATTGCTTACGCTTCGCGACAACTCAAGATCCACGAACGGAACTACACGACGCATGACTTAGAATTTGGAGCTGTGGTCTTCGCACTCAAGCTTTGGAGACACTACTTGTACGGCACCAAGTGCACGATTTACACTGATCACAAGAGTCTCTAGCACATAATGGAACAAAAGGAGTTGAATATGCGGCAACGCCGATGGGTCGAACTCCTAAATGACTACGAGTGTGCAATTAAATATCACCCAGGCAAGGCTAATGTGGTAGCCGATGCCCTCAGCAGAAAGGAGACCAAACCCAAGCGTGTTCGTGCCTTACAGCTCACTATCCACTCGAACCTCCCTAATCAGATTCGAAATGCTCAGGTTGAAGCATTGAAAGCCGAGAACATCAGGGCTGAGTCCCTACGAGGATCGAGACAACGATTGGAACAAAAAGAAGACGGTGCTTACTACGTAGCCGGGCGCATATGGGTTCCACTTTATGGAAATTTACGTGACCTTGTGATGGATGAGGCCCATAAGTCCCGTTACTCAGTACATCCGGATTCAGATAAGATGTACCACGACTTGAGGACTACCTATTGGTGGCCTGGCATGAAAGCCCACATAGCAACCTATGTCAGAAAATGTTTAACTTGTGCAAGAGTCAAGGCGGGGTATCAGAAACCATCAGGCCTACTCCAGCAACCAGAGATCCCACAGTGGAAATGGGAGCAAATTTCCATGGACTTCGTTATCGGCTTGCCTAGGTCTCAACGCGGAAATGACACCATTTGGGTGATAGTAGATCGATTAACTAAATCTGCCCACTTTTTGGCTATTAAAGAGACGGACAAGTTCTCCACCTTAGCAGAGGTATACTTAAAGGAAGTGGTTTCGAAGCATGGAGTGCCAACCTCTATTATTTCCGATCGAGACGCACGTTTTACTTCTGAGTTGTGGCAAGCTATGCACAAATCTTTTGGCTCGCGTTTAGACATGAGCACCGCTTATCATCCGCAAACGGATGGGCAATCGGAACGCACCATCCAAACCCTCGAAGACATGCTTAGGGCATGTGTGATCGATTTTGGCAAGAATTGGGAGAAGCACCTACCGTTAGTGGAATTCTCCTACAACAACAGCTACCACACCAGCATTCAGGCGGCACCCTTTGAGGCATTGTACGGTCGTAAATGCCGATCGCCTCTCTGCTGGGCGGAGGTTGGTGACAGCCAGATCACAGGCCCGGAACATGTAGTTGACACTATAGAAAAGATTGCCCAGATTAGGCAACGCATGGCGGCAGCTCATGACCGTCAGAAGAGATACGCGAATAAGGATAGGAAACCGCTAGAGTTCCAGGTTGGTGACCGGGCTCTACTCAAAGTGTCACCCTGGAAGGGTGTGGTTCGTTTTGGGAAACGGGGTAAGCTTAATCCACGATATGTCGGACCCTTTGAAATTACCGAAAAGATCGGTAAGGTCGCCTACATATTGAATCTGCCCGAAGAACTGAGTGCTGTGCACAACGTCTTCCACGTGTCTAATCTGAAGAAGTGTCTGTCAGATGAAACACCCATCATTCCTTTGAAGGAACTTACTATTGACGAACAACTACACTTTACTGAGGAACCAATTGAGATCACGGATCATGAGATCAAAACCCTCAAACGTTGCCAGATACCTCTCGTGCGAGTTCGTTGGAACTCACGCCGTGGCCCAGAGTTTACCTGGGAGCGGGAAGACCAGATGAAGCGCAAGTATCCCCAGTTGTTCCCAGATGAAACTCCCAGCGCTGAAGCTACAACCGAATTTCGGGACGAAATTCCAAACTAACGGGGGGATGATGTGACACCCCGTTGAAACGTTCTCACTTACGCTAGCTGTCAGTGGCTGCCTTAACTTTCGGGACGAAAGTTCTTAAAACTTGGGGATAATGTGACACTCTAGGTTTTCCCGAGCAAATATCTTGTAATTACATTAGGTGTATATATATGTTACTAAATGAAAGTTGTGTTATCTTCTTGTTTTTTTTTTGTAAGTGTGTATGTGTAATATATTATAATATATAAGTATGTGGTGGGCCGAGACCACCATGGACCCGACTCGAGACCATCCGGTCTCGAGTGAGACAATCAGTTGGGCCGTGTGCACTTGAGCCCACTCGGAAAACCTTATGGTGCACCAACTCGGTCCGGGTATAAAACCCACAAGAGTGGCCAACCTTGCCACTTTTCACCATTTGCAACATTTCCACACACACTCCCTCTCTCTCTAGAAAACCCTAAACCCTAACAAATCAAGCATCAACCTCTCCTCTCCTTCTCTCTCTCGGATTAACTTGTGTTCTTCACTCGGAGACTACCGGACGACAAACCTACTCGCTTTTACACACTCTCTATCAACCGGTTAGTGTTTTAGATCTTTACTAGGTGTTTTTGTGAATAATGATGTAACTTACTTTGAATGATTGAATGATAAATGAGGTGTGAACTAATTGTGCTTTGAATGATAAATAATTGATAATACTTATGACAATCCGATTCATACTTGATGAAATAGAGCAAACATTGTGTTTAGTAGTGGTTTACAAGATTGTCTTAATATTTCGGATATAAGTCACATGATTCTTGTTCACAAATCTTATGTTATATGTTGAAGAATTTAGGATGAATGCACATACTTTGAATGTAATGATGAATGATAAAACCCTAGTGATGAACTATATGATTATGGTATGAATATGTGTTAAATGTGTTTTAGTGTGGTAGACATGTTATTGTGCCTTCAAGATCATATAAACATCATAATGGATGAAGAAAACCTAAAAATGAAGAACAAGTTTGAATGTGATTATGAATATTTGAAATCTGGTTGTTTGATCTATTTTGCTTAGTAAATAGACAAGAAAACATGTTTAATGGGATAGTACACAAATTGCATGAAATCTCAATTCCATTGGATAGTACATTAGACAGGTTCTAGAAGGTTCGGACATCAGATGTGCGACTCGAGACCTCTCGGTCTCGACCCGAGACCATCCCAAGACAACTCGAAACAAGCTCCAAAACCCGAAATCAGTAAGGTCTCGACTCGAGATCTCATAATCTCGACTCGAGACTGAACTCGAGACATCTGAGGTTCAGACTCCTACTCTCGTAACTCGAGACCACCCAGCTGCAACCCGAGACCACCTGGTTGCGACTCGTGACCTCTCGGTCTCGACTCGGGACCATCTTGTCTCGAGTAAGGTGCTTGTTTTCGTTATTAGGCCGCACCTAAACGTTTGGGCTGCATGTGTTCCCTGTTTATTTGGATTGAATATAACTGGTTGACTGATCAAGTGTTAAGGCCCAATACCCTTGTATGTTTTGATGTGCTATGTGTTAGATACGTGTACCATATACGTGATTACTTATACCCAAACCTGACCTATACTGGTAACCATTTAGGACGTGGTGACCAGCATACTTAACCGAGTAAACTAAACTGCCGAGCAACCCAAGGTGAGTTCACACACTAAAAGCATGCGTCCCAGGGAGGGACACGAAAACAAACTAAATAATGTTTTCAAACTGATAATTTCTGGGGGAATATGCAAACGGTACTTTTGTACTACTACATCCGGGGGAGATACGTTTGGGTATTATTTATAAATCACAACTAGCAACACTAAACGAATCTCTATCACATTAAGTCCCTGCTTATAGTACCGATTAATCGCCGGGGGCGAACGGGTTATTAGTTGATAGCGCTATTAGGTTTGACAACCTCACACCGTGACCGGGGGAGATCGGGCATGAACTATAGACCTTGCATCTCGGTCAATGACGATAGACATTGACCTGGGGCACCAAATCTTCTCGTCAACAGTTTCGGTAATTCAAGTTTAGTAGCTTTCATATGGGGTAGCTCCCCATAATGTGATTATAAATGCTTTACCTAAACAACCTGCATTTTCTTTTGAAAAGCTAAAATTGGACATCTCGTGAACTCGCCAACATTTTTGTTGACACCCTACTGCATGCTTTGCAGGTAACCAGTGAATCAGGAGCTTGCAGCTTGGGGATATGTAGTGGTCGTCTTAACCCGTGTGTTGGGTTTTAAATAATCTTGAACAATGAACTTTGTTTTGAAACTGTTTGGTTTATGCTTCCGCTGTTTGTTTAAACTGCCATTTGAACTTAAACTTTTAGAATTTTAAAAATATGGAGTTTACTAACTACTATGGTTGGTGAATACTTTTACTATTAATCAATGCTCAGTATAATTGGTGGCTGGATCCTGGTCAGTCACGCCTCCAAGCGGTAGTACTCCGGAAGTGGATTTTGGGGGTGTGACACATACGCGGTTCATCAGATCCATAAATACTGCTGGCGCGTTCGTCAGCCTGAATGGCCTTACAAGAAACTCGTAATGCCCAAAGCGCGTTCTGAATGCAGTCTTTGGTATGCTTTCCTCTTGTATCCTTAACTGATGGTACCCAGATCAAAGATCGATCATGGAATAATAGCTCGATCCTTGCAATTGGTCAAATAAGTCATCAATCCTCGGTAGTGGATACCGATTCTTGATTGTGAGCTTCTTCAGTTCTCTGTAATCGATACACATCCGCAGTGTTCCATCCTTCTTTTTCACGAACAATACTGGAGCTCCCCAAGGTGAGAAGCTTTGCCTGATGAATCCTTTATCCAACAACTCCTGGAGTTGTGTAGATTATTCTTGCATTTCGGATGGTGCAAGCCGATAGGGTGCCTTGGCTACAGGAGCGGCTCCTGGAACCAAGTCTATACGAAATTCGACTTGTCATTGCGGAGGTAATCCTGGCAGATCTTCGGGAAAAACATCAGGGAATTCCTTTACCACAGGAATGTCTTCGAGTTTCGGCTCCTCAGCCTTCTTATCTACAACGTGTGCTAGGAATGCAACACATCCTTTCCTTAAGCACTTCTGTGCCTTCATACAACTGATGATTCGTAGAGGCGCGTCTCGCTTCTCTCCATGCACGATGAGGGTTTCATCATCCGCCAAAGGGATGCGAATGATTTTCTCATGACAAATAACTTCAGCTCTGTTCTTGGACAACCAGTCCATTCCGACCACCACATCGAAGCTACCCAATTGAATAGGTAAGAGGTCGATGCTAAATCTTCGTTCACCAAGTTCCAATGTGCAGGTTCTAACAACTTCGCCCGATTTAACAAGTTTACCATTGGCTAGTTCTATAGAATTAGGAATATCTAACCTACTAGATTCTATTCCAATCATGCGTTTAAATTCCACAGACACGAAGCTATAATCGGCGCCAGTGTCAAATAATATAGATGCAAAGTGATTGTTAACGAGAAACGTACCGGTGACCACATTAGGGTCCTCGCGTGCGTTCTTTGCTCCAATCACAAATGCTCGTGCCTGAGCATCGTTTCCCTTTTGGCAATCTTTCATGAAATGCTCTTTGCTTCCACAACTGAAGCATCCTTGGTTCTGCCCCTTTCCGTTACCATTCCTGTTACCCGCACCATTTCCATTCCGGTTCTTTCCTTTTCCCCAACAATCCTCAGCATAGTGACCCAACTTTCCACACTTGTCGCATCTTGGAATGTGACGCTTACTAGACCGGAGCTTGTTCTGGAAACAACAGACAAAATCAAGAAAATTCGCGATAATCTTGTGACAGCTAGATGCTGTCAAAAGAGTTATGCGGATTTACGACGCAAGCCCTTAGAATTTAAA
The DNA here is from genome assembly GCA_030545235.1 of Helianthus tuberosus. NCBI lineage: Eukaryota > Viridiplantae > Streptophyta > Magnoliopsida > Asterales > Asteraceae > Helianthus > Helianthus tuberosus. The sequence goes on from CM060381.1 coordinate 169,698,914, forward strand.
TTCGGAGACCATGTCCTACTCAAGGTGTCACCTTGGAAGGGAGTGGTGAGATTTGGAAAGAAAGGAAAACTTGCACCACGATATGTTGGACCATTTAAGATTGTCGAAAGAGTTGGAAAGGTTGCTTATCGACTAGAGCTACCTCCAGAGCTTGGAAATATCCATCCGACTTTTCACGTGTCCAATCTGGGAAAGTGTTTAGCTGACGTTGATCTTCACATTCCTCTCAACGAGATCCAAATCGATGAAACGATGCACTTTGTCGAGAAACCTGTGGAGATAATGGACCGTACATACAAACAGTTGAAGAACAAACGAATTTATTTGGTCAAGGTTCGCTGGGAATCCAAACGTGGCCCAAAATTTACTTGGGAATGTAAGGACCAAATGAAGTCGAAATATCCGCAATTGTTCTCACAAGTTTCCTCTAGTTAAAATTTCGGGATGAAATTTCCTAAAGTAGGGGAGACTATGACAACTGTGCTCTGTAATCGATGAACAATGCAAAGCAGTGTTAATTATTAATAAAACAATGTGTTTTGGTGTTATTATGTGTGTATTTGTGTTTGATGATTTTACAACTCGATTCGATTCCGATTTCAAGCTCTAAATCGCTTTCTGGAAAGTTATACGCAAACTGGTGCGTAAACGCAGTCAGTTTAATGTGACAAACACTCCGGAATAGTGACATAGGCTTAACATACCTAAAATAACATCCACATAACTTAGAAATAAGTTTTGGATGGTTTGGTGTGTTGAAAACAAGTCTATTCGATCGCAGGGACTATTTGTGTCAAACTGCGAAACTATACCGATTCGTATGGTATCAAAGAGTCCGGAACTTGATCATAAGCTAAACATACCATAAATAACCTAAACATAGCTTAGAAATAAGCTTTGAGTGGTTCGGTGTGCAAAAATATGCTTATTTGATCTTATAGGGACTAAAAGTGTCAAAAACGACATAAGTTTGCATTTTCGCGCATATCTTACGTTCTGACCATACCTGGACATCCAAAATTTTTGTACACACTAATAAATTTTTATTTTAGTGACCGGCATGCAAAAATTCCATTCGTCGCTTAATTTGGATCGTTTTCGCGTCCGTTTGAGTTTCGTAATTTAACGAACAACGCGACCGTACGACCAAACGAACCGACATCCGAGATGTTTTTGAGCATGTTTTTAGTTCCCAATACTTTAACTTCATTTTAGAGCCTTGAAATGAGGTTAACGGGGGTTAAACGCATCGAAAAACAAGTTTGGAGCGTGCAGGGACTGTTTCTGCCAAAAATGAAAATTCTGATATGAGGGTGTGGCGGGGCGCGACGGCCTAAGGCTATTTCCGAGGCTGGTAGCCAAAACCCTATCTGGCAGAAACATTGAATCTGGTCATTTAGCTCGTTTTTGATGGTTTTAATCTCTAGTTTTTCATGCTATGGGTTGGTTTGTGTGGAGAACAAGTCCCCCAACCAGTCATTAACATTTGTATGGCCAAGATCATTCCCTCTTCTCCAAGAAATGATCCTAAAGGTTTGCGAAAAACTATATAAGGCCATGCCATTCATTGTTTCATTTGCTCATTTCTTCTCATTCTTCTCTACCATCTGATTTGGAGCTTCTTTCAAGCTTGGAGTTCTTATTCTCTGGTTTTCTTATTATATTCTTTCTAGCTTTGGACTATTGTAAGTCTTCTTTCATGCTTATTCTTTATGTTTAAGCAGAAAGTCAAACAGTTTGACTTTCGGTTTTGACCATCAATTGGTCAAGTCAAAGTTCAATTGAACTTTGGAACGTGATTGTAATCACAATGGTTATAATCCTTAGCGATTATACCTACTGATTACCACATTAACTAGGCGTAGTGATGAGTCAAAGTTTCGGTCAAAATGCGTTTTAGCACGCATTTTGCAACGGAACTATTTTCGGGTATCAAAACCCATTGTTTTGATAGCAAATCAATTTTATAAGCTAGTTAAACATGTTTTGACATGTTTAACTCGTCACTATTAGTTTAGTGCTTGTTTAGGGTCGTAAGTTAAGCGGTCTAAACAACCGCTTAGACTTTCGAACCCGACCCGTTTGGTCGATCATTAGGATCCAACCAAGCTTGATTAGTGATCATAGTTGCATAGGCAATAACCACTGAGGTTATACCTTATGATCACATAGGATTGGTTAGTTATTTGTTAAGTAGCTTGTATGCCCATAAGAAATGACCAAAACGCCCTTTTGAAGCATAAATCCGTATTTTACATATGTGAACATGTTTTTTTGACATATAATCTGATTTAGTAACATGTTTAGGTATTATTGGGCATGTAAGACTTGACATAACACATAGTTAACCATCCAAACATAGTTTCGCGCGAACGACGCGTTAAAGTAGCATAAGCTACCTTAATAGTTCGTAACGGGTCGAAAGCACTTAGGCTAAGTTCTGATTTAGAATGTAGGCTTTGTTAAACCATATCACATGAGTTCCTACACTCATTTGGTTCACAAGACCTCATTCTATCCGATCTTCTGATTTAGGTGTTGATTTATTTACTAGTAATCCGATTACTAGGTACTACTTGAATTTCCTTGGTTTGTCTGAGCTTCGCTAAGTTCTTTAGATCAAGGATACCCTTCTATTCAATGTGAGTACATAGTTCCCCTATTTTACTGTTTTCAATTGTTTTGGGGTGATTCATATGTATTAAAACGATTTCGATATTTTAACAATGTTTTCAAAAACGATTAAGATGGTTTATATTAAACTAACAATGATTTTGATAATGTGAACGAACTTGTTGGTTGTAATTACATAACAAATGACATTCATTAGCATTGATCAAGCCGACCAGTATTAGGTTATGGTACCATAGGATCTGACAAATCCCGTTATCAGACTACACCCATGGTTATGTGTGGGGGTTATGTAGGTAACGATCGAATCTGATGATTGTTAACTTACCCTTTGGTGGTTTGTTAATACGATAGGCGAGGTAGTCGAGTCACGAAGGTTTGAATGTTATTAGCGAGTCAACCATAAGTAGTTTCACAATTAAAACGAATACGAATTTGGGACGAATTAAAACGATTTGAGACGATAAACGATTTGGTTAAACGAATGGTTTTGGGTAGTGATTAGATAATGGGACGGGTGTAGCATGATAAAAGCATGGTAGATACGCCGCTGGTACATCTTATATATAAATGCTTCTATCATATTACATTGCGTGTCATTATTTAGTTCACTTGGGAAACGATTTGAAACGATGTCACACAACGAGGTTTTCGAAATGATATAAACCATACGAGTTTTTAATAACGAATTTTTACGTTACTAAAACAAATGTTTTTGGGTTAAGAATCATGGCTATGAGATTTTATAAATTATAACCATCTTGATTTGAGTTGGTTAATCATGTTGCAATATTATATACTTTACAAAACAAGGTTTTCGAGGTATTGCATTATATACATAAACGAGCCATAATTCCGATACTCTCACAAAACCTATGTGCTCGCCAGCATTTCTTTGCTGACTTTGTTTTTAATATGTTTCAGGTGATGTTGCATGATGATTGCTAGGAAGCATGTTCACTTAGGATCTGGACGTGGCCTTAGTGACATAAAAACGATAGTAGACGATGTTTAATTTGTTTATTTGGTTTTAAGACAATGTAATTTACTTAATAATTCAATAAAACGAAACATTTGTATCCATGGTTGTGAAACGATGATTCTGTTACAACACTCCCCGACGTTTCCGCCACGGTTTCGTTGTTTTAACGCGGTCGGGGTGTGACAGAAGAGTTGGTATCAGAGCCAATGGTTATAGGGAATTAGGTTATTAGTAATGCTTTGACCTAGACTATAATTTCTAGGACCCTAACGCGAGTTTACTTGCGTTTAGATTTTAAAACAATACCGTCACCTATCCTTAGGTGATAACCACAATGGGAACACAATAACAAATTCGCCTCGACAATTAATCATCTATCCTTGGATGATTGATTACAAGGTTTTGATCCCTCTTTGTTTTCAAAATCTCATCAAAGTTTGGGTCTAAATAATGTGAACACGTGCAAACTGGAAGAGTGAATGCCTGTACCCTGAGTTTTCTGTCTAAGGCTAGAGTGTTCGTACAAATGCGCAGTATCGGACCAGTCACTCTTACGTGGGAACTCTTGGGGTGAGTGTTCACTTATAGGCGAGCATGTCTTCAGTGATACATTATATTGACCCATTTACTTTGATTTGTCACTGCGTGTCGTTTGTTTGTTCGAGATAACGAACAAATGATCGCCTTCCTTGTGTTTTGTCGATGTTTTCGATACCTCTTTTGTTTATCCGAATGTCAATGCCAATGTGAATCCCGCTCATGGACGAGCATTCAATCTGAATGCAAACAAGGCTGGAGCTGACAACTTCGTTGTCAATGGTACCTTTCTTGTTAACGGTACGTTCCTTGTTAACAATCAACTTGCATATGTTCTTTTCGATTCTGGTGCCAATAGGAGTTTTGTTTCGTTATCCTTTGAGCCTTTAGTTGCGATACCTAGAACGAAACTGAGGAAACCCTTATCTATTGAAGTTGCTACTGGTAAACCTCTTGTTCTCGATTCTATTATTTGTGGTTGTCAATTGAACCTCGATAACCATCTTTTTCCTATTGATCTCGTACCAATGCGACTTGGGAGTTTCGACATTATCATGGGGATGGATTGGTTAACCAAACAACATGCCGAGGTTGTTTGTTTCGATAAGATCATTCGTATTCCTCTTTCGTCTGGTGATGTCTTAGAGGTTCGTGGCGAGAAACCATCTGGTGGATTAAAACTCATGTCGTGTACAAAAGCCCAACATTATCTACGAAAAGGATGCGTTGCTTTTCTGGCACATGTCACCGAGGAGAAAGGCAAGAGCAAGAGTATTCTGGATATTCCGATTGTTCGGGATTATCCAGAGGTGTTTCCTGACGAACTGCCTGGTTTGCCTCCAGTTCGTCAAGTCGAGTTTCATATTGATCTTGTACCCAATGCTAACCCGATTGCGAAAGCACCTTATCGTCTTGCACCGTCAGAGATGCAAGAGTTATCAAAACAACTTCAAGAATTGTCTGATAAAGGATTCATCTGTCCGAGTTATTCACCTTGGGGCGCTCTCGTCCTCTTTGTGAAAAAGAAAGATGGATCTTTTCGAATGTGTATCTATTATCGTGAGCTTAACAAGCTTACCATCAAGAATCGATATCCCCTACCTTGAATTGATGATCTCTTTGATCAGCTGCAAGGCGCTACCTGTTTTTCCAAGATCGATCTGCGTTCTGGGTATCATCAGCTTCGTGTATTCGAAGAAGATATTTCCAAAACTGCTTTCCGCACAAGATATGGGCACTACGAGTTCACTGTCATGCCTTTTGGTTTGACGAATGCCCCAGCTATCTTCATGGACTTAATAAATAGGGTCTGTAAACCTTATTTAGACAAGTTCATCATTGTGTTTATCGACGATATTCTCATTTATTCGAAGTCTCGAACCGATCACGAGCAACACCTTCGTTTGACTTTGGAACTCTTGAAGAAGGAACAACTTTTTGCTAAATTCACCAAGTGTGAATTTTGGCTTAAAGAAGTTCAGTTTTTGGGACATATAGTCAACGAGCAAGGTATTCATGTGGATCCATCCAAGATTGCAGCAATTAAGGATTGGAACACACCGACGACGCCTACTGAGATTCGATCTTTTCTTGGTCTTGCTGGATATTATCGTCTTTTTATTTCAAACTTCTCTAAGATTGCGGTTCCACTCACTACTTTGACTCAAAAGAATAAGCCTTTTGAGTGGGGACCCAAGCAAGAAGAAGCGTTTCAAACGCTGAAACAGAAGCTGTGCGATGTTCCTGTTCTATCTCTGCCCGAGGGAAACGATGATTTCGTTGTCTACTGCGATGCGTCCAACTTAGGCCTTGGTTGTGTTCTTATGCAACGAGGTAAGGTTATAGCATATGCATCTAGACAATTGAAAGTTCACGAGAAGAACTACACAACTCATGATCTTGAGTTAGGAGCTGTGGTTTTCGCGCTTAAAATCTGGAGACACTACCTCTATGGTACGAAGTGTGTGGTTTTCACAGACCATAAAAGTCTCTAGCATATTCTTAATCAGAAGGAGTTGAACATGAGGCAACGACATTGGTTGAACTCCTAAATGACTACGATTACGAGATTCGCTACCATCCTGGTAAGGCGAATGTCGTAGCCGATGCGCTTAGTCGAAAGGAGCGAGTCAAGCTTCATTCTGTTCGAACTCTATCTGATCTTCAAACTCGTGCTCTTCAAGCTCAGCAATCTTGTGTTTCACAAGATTTTATAGGTAAGGAATTACCACATCAGCTTGAGCTTAAACTCGAAGCGAAGGATGATGGTTTACTCTATTTCAAGGATCGTTTGTGGATTCCGAAACAAGATGATCTTCGCACTTTAGTGATGGACGAATCTCATAAGACCCGATATTCTATCCATCCTGGTGCTGATAAAATGTACAAGGATCTTCGTACTAAGTTCTGGTGGCCTGGTATGAAGAAAGATGTTGCCTTGTATGTATAAAAATGGCTAACTTGTCTCAAAGTCAAGGCTGAACATCAACGACCATCTAGTTTGCTTGTACAACCAGAGATACCGGTTTGGAAGTGGGAGAACATTGCTATGGATCTCATCACTAAATTACCGCGTACATCTAAAGGTCACGATGCTATATGGGTTGTCATCTATCGATTAACGAAGTCAGCTCATTTTATTGCAATTCGCGAGGATCTATCTGCGGATAAACTTGCAAAGATTTATGTTGATAAGATTGTATCTCGACATGGTGTTCCTTTGGACATCATATCCGATCGTGATGCTCGATTTTCATCTCATTTTTGGAAAGCCATGCAATCTGCTATGGGAACCCAACTAAATCTAAGCACTGCTTATCATCCCCAAACAGATGGACAATCTGAGAGAACGATTCAAACTTTGGAGGATATGCTTAGAGCATGCGTGATAGACTTTGGTGGTAATTGGGATTCTCATCTGCCATTGATCGAGTTCTCTTACAACAATAGTTATCATGCTAGCATTAATATGGCACCATTCGAGGCTCTCTAGGGTCGAAAATGTCGTTCACATGTCTGTTGGAATGAGACCGGTGAAGCTCAGCTTACTGGACCGGAGCTTGTTCTGGAAACAACAGACAAAATCAAGAAAATTCGCAATAATCTTGTGACAGCTAGATGCCATCAAAAGAGTTATGCGGATTTACGACGCAAGCCCTTAGAATTTCAAGTCGGAGACCATGTCCTACTCAAGGTGTCACCTTGGAAGGGAATGGTGAGATTTGGAAAGAAAGGAAAACTTGCACCACGATATGTTGGACCATTTAAGATTGTCGAAAGAGTTGGAAAGGTTGCCTATCGACTAGAGCTACCTCCAGAGCTTGGAAATATCCATCCGACTTTTCACGTGTCCAATCTGCGAAAGTGTTTAGCTGACGCTGATCTTCACATTCCTCTCGACGAGATCCAAATCGATGAAACGATGCACTTTGTCGAGAAACCTGTGGAGATAGTGGACCGTACATACAAACAGTTGAAGAACAAACGAATTCATTTGGTCAAGGTTCGCTGGGAATCCAAACGTGGCCCAGAATTTACTTGGGAACGTAAGGACCAAATGAAGGCGAAATATCTATAATTGTTCTCACAAGTTTCCTCTAGTTAAAATTTCGGGACGAAATTTCCTAAAGTAGGGGAGACTGTGACAATTGTGCTCTGTAATCGATGAACAATGCAAACAATGTTGTTAGTGCAGTTGTCTATCGCCTCCGTCATCTCAAGACCGTAGCAGATGTCTATCGCCTCCGTCATCTCAAGACCGTAGCAGAAATAGATTAATTCTAGGCTTATTTTGTAATATCTAGTTAGTAAAAGGCAAGGTGGCATAACTGTAAATAAGGATAACCTCCTTATAACCTTGGCCTATAAATAGAACCATTAGGGTTCTCATTTAGGACTTTTGGCCATTTGTGACTTGGAGAGCTCTAGTGTTAGAGAGAGAAACTAGAGAGAGAAAGTGGCAAGGTGATTCACGGCTTGTACGATTTCAGATTTATCAAAGAATCACAGATTATATTACGTCTCGTGTGTTTCGGTCACGTTCGTGTACGGATTCCGCACGTCACACGTTCGTTACGCAATCGTTCGGAGTGAAAACCGATCCTACAAGTGGTATCAGAGCAGGTTCTCGGTTGCGAAGATCAAACGCACAGATTCGTACAAGATTTGATCAGATTCAGAGCCAAAATCATCCAGATTTGTCAAATTCTTCATATTTTTCTTGTTCTTCACGTTTTTATCTGATTTTTGTCAATTTGAACAGGTTTCTACGGTCGAAAATTGCTGATTTTCGGATATGTTGTGCGAAAGTACCTGATCTACAAGCCTACAAATTTTCAGATCTTAATTCCTAGCCGTTTGGGAGAAATTAAAGATTTTTGGTTCGAAATATACATAAACATGTTGACTGTTGATGTTGGAGTTCATATGAATGCCAACCGATCGGCTAGCTGACCGATCGGCTAGCTAACCGTTCCATTGCACAACTTTTCATTAAAGTGTTTGACTTTGTTGACTTGCCAGCCGACTGGCTAGCATCCCAGCCGAACGGACAGCAAACCGTATCACTGCATTCATTAACGTCCTTGACTATTGTTGACCTAGCCGAGCGTACACCTGTCCGTTCCACTGCCATTCATTTAAAAAGGTTGACTTGTTGACTGACTAACCGATCAGACACCTGTCTGATCCTCTGCACATCACTGCATTTCATTAAAATTCATTGACTTTGTTGACCTAACCGATCGGACACCTGTCCGATCCATAGCATTCCAGCTGAACGGTCAGCAATCAGATTCAAACACACCTCTTTCATTTAAGTCTGCATTGTCAGTCAACTTTATCTGCAGGACATGTGAATCATTTTGAGAAGTCAATTGTTATCAACAAAGGGTCACGTGATCTTTCATCATGATAGTCACTCACATTTTTAGGTCCAATTGGAATAGAATAACATCAGACTTTGCATATGAGCATTTAATATTTGTCAGACTATAGGCCATTAATGTTTGCATGTGATGATGAAAGGTGAACAGTCTAATCAAGATATTGTGCTTTGAATTGATGATATCATGTTCACGAGAATTAGTAATGATGACAATATGCATGTGATGTTATCAGTTTGCATGTGATAATGAGAATTGAATGAATGCATGTGCTAATTGTCGTTTTGTAGTTTGACAGTGTGCATTATCATTGTTGAGGTCAAAGAAGTCAACATACCAATCGATCGGCTAGCAGTTCCCAACCGATCGAACAGCAAATTCCCAACCGATCGGCTAGCATTTCCCAACCGATCGGCTAGCATTTCCCAACCGATCGAACAGCAAATTCCCAACTGATCGGCTAGCAATTCCCAACCGATCGGATAGCAATCCCAGCCGATCGACCAAGAGATTTGTCGTGTAGTGTCAGCCGATCGAACAGCTTTCCCGTTCGATCGAACAACAACTCCAACCGATCGGACAGCACTGATTATTTTCATTGTTGAATTTTTTCTTGATACCCGTTCGATCAAGTTGTTTGATATTTTTAAGCTAATCGTTTGTTTGTTTGTTTTCAGGAGATTCAAGATTTACAAAGTGCAAATTTCAAGAAATTGTTTGAAGATGTCAAGCAGCAGTGAAGAATTTTACAACACGTTTTACAATGCCTTTACTTCAGAATCATCCGAAAGAAGATCTGAAACAAGAGAATATTCGAAAGAGATTTCAGATAATTTGAAATATGACAATATGTATGGAAGCCAACAGAAACCACCGAAATTAATGAGGATTGAAGATTATAACTGGTGGAAAAATCGATTTGAGGGTTGGGTAAAAGCATTCGCTCCTGAAAGTTGGTTAAAATTGAAAAATGGATATACAGAACCAGTAAAAGCAGGAGGAGAGTTATTAGAAGAAAAAGAGTTTACAGATATAGATGTGAAAAATGTTGTAGCTGAATACAAAATGATTACATTGATAAAACAATCAGTGAGAGAAGATATCATTTCGCTACTTGAGCAAGAGAAAACGTCAAAGAGTTTATGGGAAGCGTTAGAGAGAAAGTGTGTAGGAAGTAATGAGATTGTGAAAAACAAAAAGAAATTGTTGCGTAAAGAGTTTGATCTTTTTGGCTGTATGAAAAATGAATCGGTTTGTAAAATGATTGAGAGATTTGGACATCTGAAGATGGAGCTGGCCAGACACAAAATCACATACACTCAAGAGGAGCTGGTGGATAAATTGTTTGACTCATTGCCAAATGATCAGGATTGGCAATACTTTGCCTTAATGTTGAAAAACACAATCAAGCCTGAAGAGTTAACAGTGGATTTGCTGATTGAAAGACTTGAAAGCCATGAGTTGGAAATAAAGAGATCTAAAGTCAACAATCCAGCTCATCAGCAGAATGTGGAGATGTACTACCGAGGAAATCTACCACAAGCTGGGTCTCCAAGAACAGCATTTTCTGTAGAAAGCTCAAATTCTGTAAACAATGAAAGTCCTCACAGTGGTTTTCCCAGTGGATCTTTTTCAACAACATTGAGCCAATCTGAATCAAAGAATGTATTCCAATGCAACATTGCAGTAGATCTGAAGAACGGTCAAAACTTCAGTGAAGAGTCATCAAAACAGCATATGGTATTCTTAGCGTCTGTGCTTGAATCGTACGAGAGCCTCGTGGCAGGCAAGATAGGCAACACCAACCTAACTAAGGAAGACTACGATCAAATAGATCCTGAGGAGATGGAACTGATCGACATAAGGTGGTGTATGGCCAGTGCTGTGAGGAGGGCATAACGTTTTATGGAAATTACCAGAAGGCAGTCTATTGGTGGACCTTCTACCAAGTTAGGCTTTGACAAGTCCAAAGTGACATGTTTTAAATGCAAACAGAAGGGTCACTTTAAACATGAATGCAGGAATGCTTATGCTGATGATACTGCTAATCCGTTCAAGGAAGATTACTACAAGAAAGCAATCTATCATCAGAACAAGTCTGAACCTCCTAGAATGAAGCAAGTTGAAGAAAAATCAAGAGCTCTTGCAGTTATTCATGACAATGAAGGTTACGACTGGAGTCAAGTTCTCCGTGAAGAAGATGCAGTTGGATATGCGTTTGTGGCTAATGTTGATCATGATAGATGGTGGAAAAATGATTACGCAAGATGGGAAATCAAAAAATTCAGGGAACCATTCAAAGAATCCCAGAGAGCCAAAAGATGGAATGATGAATTGGAGTGTTACATGGATCCACGGGGTAATCCAGTTGTTGACCCATCAAAGGTGGATTTTGAAGCTGTAACAAATTTGCTTCCAAGTCAGGCTACTTTCAACACAAGAAGGTTATCTGAAAAAGAATATTTGCCAGATTTGGTGAACAAAATCAAAGAAGTTTGTGAAACAAGTCTACCAAAGGTGGTAGAAATGAAGAAGAGAAAAGAAGAAGAGTTGAAAAAGATGGTAGAGGAAGTGAAGATTACTGCAAAGCTTGCTGCTGAAGAGGAGCAGAAGATTGAAGAAGAACAGAAAAAAGAAGAAGAAGAGAACAAAAAGGAAGATCAGACAGAAGAACCGGTGCTGAAAGAGACAGAGGTAAATGAATCTTCTGATCTATCGAATGTTGAAATTGTTGATAAAAATGAAAACAAGTGCAGGAATTGCATAGAAATGTGCAAAACCTGTAATGAAAAAGATGAAATAATCAAAATAAAAGATATTGAAACAAACAAACTTGAAAATGTTTTCAAAATAAAATGTAAAGAAATGATTGAAAAAGAAGAAATTTTGAAACTAAAGGTTGAAAAGCTAACATAGAAATGTCATGGTCTTGAAGAAGAAAATAAGATTTTGAACGAAATGTGTACAGCTAAATGTGTTGGTTGTGTGGAGAAAGATAATAAGTTTCAAGATTTTCAAAAGGAGTATGAAAATTTGAAGTGGTCGAGTCAGAGAGTACAAGAGGCTTATGATACTTTGAAGAGCCAAGTTAAATGTTTTGATCAAAGATTGTCTGAAACTTTGGTAACTAAAGAAATGTATGAGAGAAAGTTTAAAGAAAAGTAACTTGAATTAAACAAATGTGTTGATGAAATTGCTAATCTCAAACAAGTTCTGGCTGAAAAAGAAAAGGTTGTTACCAAACTTCAAAGTTATCATAACTCTTCGTACATTCTCGAACGCATTTTCAACATCACACCAGATGAAAAAGATACTGACAAGAATAGAAAAGGTATTGGTTCAGAATTTCATCAGGTACCACCACCATTGAGAAACAATTATACTTTTTATGATGAAGAAAAGGTGGCAAAAGGTCTGAACATAGTTGACCAATTACCTGAAAGTATCGATGTGACTTACACCAAATCTGATGAAGCTGATGATTCAGAGGTGGTAAGTAAGGTTGTTGATAGCGTTTTGAAAGATGAGTCTACAAAAGGTAAGTCTGAATCACAGGATGAAAATGAAGGTAATTTTCATGATGAGTATCTGAAAAACATAAAATCTGAGAAAGTTGTGAATGATGATTCAAAAGGATTGGTTTACACCATGATTGGATCGGACAAATTATTCTTAGATGTTGTATTCCCGATTCAGAATGTGATTTCAGAGAAAATTGATAAAGTTTTTAAGATGGTTGAGATTGAAAAGTCAGAAATTTCAAAATTTGCTGGGAAAAACAAGAAAACTTTTTATAACAAACCTGGTTTCAAGAAGAAAAACATGAAGGCTGGGTTGGGTTATAAAAAGAAACAAAAATTGGAAGAAAAATGAAGTGCCAAATTCTCAGGCAAAGATGAGTTTTGTTCAAGGAAAAAGTTTAGCAGAAGAGAAAGAACTCAAATTTGGACAACAGTCTAATGATGAGTTTCATGCTCAGAAAAAGAAACAACAACAGGCTAAAGATGTTTTAAAGAAAACGTGTTTTAAATGTGATCAAATTGGACATGTTGCACGCAAGTGTCCAAACTCAAAGCCTGTTGATGTTGAAAAACAAAAATGTGAGAATGTGAAACAAAAGTCTACCAGATTTGATTCAAAACAAACTTGGATGTACAACACAAACAAGTTTGCTTCGAATCAAACTTGGAAACCAAAACTGACAAGGTCTGATTCAAGACAAACCCAGAATTCTCACACACCCAGATTCAGAACAACACAAAGTTGGCAAACTTCAGTTGATATGACAAAACCAAACCAATTTTGGAAACCAAAAGTTGTTGTTCAAAGTTAAAATAATCAAAACGAGTCACAATTTTACAAGAGAAGTGCTTCAAAAGGACAGAACTGGGTGGTTAAGAAACAAGTGACTTCTGTGAATGATGAAAAAGTTGAAGTCAAAGATGAAAAAGTTTTTGTACGAGATGACAAAGATTTTCCATCATTGAATGAAACTTATTGTGTTGAAATGCCTAAGGTCCAACAGACCTGGGCTAAATTGTTCAAGTAATTGAAGTAGTTTGAATGTGCAGGTGCTCAACAAAACCAAAGATTGTGAGAGTGGGAGTTGGGGCAACCTGGCACAGGAAGAGGCTGCTGGACCCTGGTTTGGTTGAACAGGGAGTTTCACTTTTTCTGTACATAAATAAACAATATTTCAAAACCCTAAAAATTTAAAATTTAAAAAACCAAAAATATGTTTTCATTTTGTCAAAAATTTGAAAAATCAAAAATATGTTTGTTTTTAAATTTTGTCAAAAATTCAAAAATTTACAAAAATATGTTGCTTGAATACGCCGAAACCCTCACGGCTGAACAAACATGATTAATTTCACGAGATTGAAAAATGGTTTACAAACTGTAAAATATCAATGTGTTGTAAATCATGGGGGTATGTTAGATTTTCTGCAAATCAGTACACTTTTAGCAGAAAATGGATGGCGAGACAAAGTTATCAGTATTGGTTGTCAAATTTTCTTTAAATGGTTTTGCATTTTAGGGGGAGTAAGAATTTGTCAGAAAATCCAAAAACATTAGAAAATTTGAAAATGATAAAAACCTATTGGCAAAAAGACAAAAACATTAAAAATGAAAATTGAGTTTTTGTGTTAAAAGAGGAAATGATAGTACATCAGTAGACAGTTACAGTATGCTAAAGAATTGTAATGATTAAATAGCGTTAAACGGTCTCACTGATGATATGCTGGTAGATTTTTATACATTTAGTAAACTTTTTCGGGATATAAACCTAAATTCAAACTTGCTTATTTCGTGGGGAACACTACTTGGATATATAGGTAACCCCTTAAATCTCGTTTGAAAGGTCCCCCTTTCTGAGATATTAGGTCTTTATACTCAGTGATATCTGGGGTATTATTCCGGGACTTCTGCTGAATGGAAATTCTGACCTAGTCCCCGCATAATACTTTCCGCATTGCTTGAAATATAGCGCCGCCCTCAGCAAATTGACGAAACAATAAAATTGATAGTCATTACTGTTGTAATACAAAAGATCCTCTAAAGGGGACACACCAAAAGTCGAGCCGTCATCTCTCTGCTGAACGGAAGTTCTGACCTGAGCTCTCACGGTTTCGTACTATAATTTATTCCCCTTACAGATATCATCTAGGTATACTCACCTGTAAGACTGAATATTGGGATCTGGATACGGGAGTATATTCAAGAGGTGGGACACATGAATGAGTTTAAGTTCTTAAAAACACCTAATTCGTATCCTGAAACAGTTGAAGTTTGTGTGAAAATTTAAGTGGATTAGTATATCGACAATCTAAGTGAATTGTTTAATTCTTAATGTGTAACTAAGCTCAACGGTACTTGTGACTTGTCAAAGACTGATATGATCCTCTAACGCAAACTCAAACAAAAATATTGTGTGTAAATATGTTCGTAAATATTTCTTTATTGCTTTATGTTTCAGAAAAATTCAAAAAGATTTTGATTTCTGCTTTATTTTCGACAACCGATGTCTGAGATGCTGAGTGTCAAAATCTAAGTATGCTGATCATGTTTCTGAAAAATAAACAAGTTCATTAATTTGAAACTTGAATTTTTATCAAAAATCAAAAACAGTTTGTGATATCTCCAAGGTCATTAAGTTGGACTTGGATGATTAACTATGAGGGAGTTGGATTCTTAGATTGTTAAAATCTGTTATAAAGAGTCAGTTTTCGAGGTTGGATTCTTAAATACTGCTAAATCTATGAAGTTTGTTGACAGGGGGAGTGAAATTCAGAAAGTTTAATAGAGCCAGGTTACGATACCTGGACAACTGAAAATGTTTGCACTGTAAAATGTTTTACTTATAAATGTTTGAGGATTGCAGATTCCAGACTACGATCCCGACAGCCAAGTCTAAGGGGGAGTTTGAAGACGAGCTCAACGCAAGGGGAAGCGTGCAAGGAGCCAGGTATCTTTCCCGGAAGAGCTTGTAACCGGAAAGCCAGGTGTCGATCCCAAAGCACGGAAGCTTGACGAAAGGGGGAGCCTGAAGAGTCTACCGAAAGGAAGGAGCTGAAGCTGAAGACAGATCCACGGGGATTCTGTTCAAGCAAAAGGGAGTCTTCGTTGCTGAAAATGTATTAAAGCTTCAAGAAGACTCAGTGAGAGAGAGACCAGAAGCTACGAGTCTGACTAAATGTTTGAGATTGACTGCGGCAATATCCAAGGGGGAGTCTGTTAGTGCAGTATGTCTATCGCCTCCGTCATCTCAAGACCGTAGCTGAAATAGATTAATTCTAGGCTTATTTTGTAATATCTAGTTAGTAAAAGGCAAGGTGGCATAACTGTAAATAAGGAGAACCTCCTTATAACCTTGGCCTATAAATAGAACCATTAGGGTTCTCATTTAGGACTTTTGGCCATTTATGACTTGGAGAGCTCTAGTGTTAGAGAGAGAAACTAGAGAGAGAAAGTGGCAAGGTGATTCACGGTTCTTGTACGACTTCAGATTTATCAAAGAATCACAGATTATATTACGTCTCGTGTGTTTCGGTCACGTTCGTGTACGGATTCCGCACGTCACACGTTCGTTACGCAATCGTTCAGAGTGAAAACCGATCCTACAAATGTTAATTATTAATAAAACAATGTGTTTTGGTGTTATTATGTGTGTATTTGTGTTTGATGATTTTACAACTCGATTCGATTCCGATTTCGATTTCAAGCTCTAAATCGCTTTCTGGAAAGTTATACGCAAACTGGTGCGTAAACGCAGTCAGTTTAACGCGACAAACACTCCGGAATAGTGACATAGGCTTAACATACCTAAAATAACCTCCACATAACTTAGAAATAAGTTTTGGATGGTTTGGTGTGTTGAAAACAAGTCTATTCGATCACAGGGACTATTTGTGTCAAACTGCGAAACTATACCGATTCGTATGGTATCGAAGAGTCCGGAACTTGATCATAAGCTAAACATACCATAAATAACCTAAACATAGCTTAGAAATAAGCTTTGAGTGGTTCGGTGTGCAAAAATATGCTTATTTGATCTTACAGGGACTAAAAGTGTAAAAAACGACGTAAGTTTGCATTTTCACGCATATCTTACGTTCTGACCATACCTGGACATCCAAAATTTTTGTACACACTAAAATATTTTTATTTTAGTGATCGGCATGCAAATATTCCATTCGTCGCGTAATTTGGACGGTTTTCGCGTCCGTTTGAGTTTCGTCGTAATTTAACGAACAACGCGACCGTACGACCAAACGAACCGACATCCGAGATGTTTTTGAGCATTTTTTGAGTTCCCAATACTTTAACTTCATTTTAGATCCTTGAAATGAGGTTAACGGGGTTAAACGCATTGAAATACAAGTTTGGAACGTGCAGGGACTGTTTCTGCCAAAAATGAAAATTCTGATCTGAGGGTGTGGCGGGGCGCGACAACCTAAGGCTATTTCCGTGGCCGGTAGTCAAAACCCTATCTGGCAGAAACATTGAATCTGGTCATTTAGCTCGTTTTTGATGGTTTTAATCTCTAGTTTTTCATGCTATCGGCTGGTTTGTGTGGAGAACAAGTCCCCCAATCAGTCATTAACATTTGTATGGCCAAGATCATTCCCTCTTCTCCAAGAAATGATCCTAACGGTTTGCGAAAAACAATATAAGGCCATGCCATTCATTGTTTCATTTGCTCATTTCTTCTCATTCTTCTCTACCATCTGATTTGGAGCTTCTTTCAAGCTTGGAGTTCTTATTCTCTGGTTTTCTTATTATATTCTTTCTAGCTTTGGACTATTGTAAGTCTTCTTTCATGCTTATTCTTTATGATTAAGCAGAAAGTCAAACAGTTTGGACAACAGTTTGACTTTCGGTTTTGACCATCAATTGGTCAAGTCAAAGTTCAATTGAACTTTGCAACGTGATTGTAATCACAATGGTTATAAACCTTAGCGATTATACCTACTGATTACCACGTTAACTAGGCGTAGTGACGAGTCAAAGTTTTGGTCAAAATGCGTTTTAGCACGCATTTTGCAATGGAACTATTTTCGGGTATCAAAACCAATTGTTTTGATACCAAATCAGTTTTATAAGCTAGTTAAACATGTTTTGACATGTTTAACTCGTCATTATTAGTTTAGTGCTTGTTTAGGGTTGTAAGTTAAGCGGTCTAAACAACCGCTTAGACTTTCGAACCCGACCCGTTTGGTCGATCATTAGGATCTAACCAAGCTTGATTAGTGATCATAGTTGCATAGGGAATAACCACTGAGGTTATACCTTATGATCACATAGGATTGGTTAGTTATTTGTTAAGTAGCTTGTATGCCCATAAGAAATGACCAAAACGCCCTTTTGAAGCATAAATCCGTATTTTACATATGTGAACATGTTTTTTGACATATAATCTGATTTAGTAACATGTTTAGGTATTATTGGGCATGTAAGACTTGACATAACACATAGTTAACCATCCAAACATAGTTTCGCGCGAACGACGCGTTAAAGTAGCATAAGCTACCTTAATAGGTCGTAACGGGTCGAAAGCACTTAGGCTAAGTTCCGATTTAGAATGTAGGCTTTGTTAAACCATATCACATGAGTTCCTACACTCATTTGGTTCACAAGACCTCATTCTATCCGATCTTCCGATTTAGGTGTTGATTTATTTTCTAGTAATCCGATTACTAGGTACTACTTGAATTTCCTTGGTTTGTCTGAGCTTCGCTAAGTTCTTTAGATCAAGGATACCCTTCTATTCAATGTGAGTACAAAGTTCCCCTATTTTACTGTTTTCAATTGTTTTGGGGTGATTCATATGTATTAAAATGATTTCGATATTTTAACGATGTTTTCAAAAACGATTAAGATGGTTTATATTAAACTAACAACGATTTCGATAATGTGAACGAACTTGTTGGTTGTAATTACATAACAAATGACATTCATTAGCATTGATCAAGCCGACCAGTATTAGGTTATGGTACCATAGGATCTGACAAATCCCGTTATCAGACTACACCCATGGTTATGTGTGGGGTTATGTAGGTAACGACCGAATCTGATGATTGTTAACTTACCCTTTGGTGGTTTGTTAATACGATAGGCGAGGTAGTCGAGTCACGAAGGTTTGAATGTTATTAGCGAGACAACCATATGTAGTTTCACAATTAAAACGAATACGAATTTTGGACGAATTAAAACGATTTGAGACGATAAACGATTTGGTTAAACGAATGGTTTTGGGTAGTGATTAGATAATGGGACGAGTGTAGCATGATAAAAGCATGGTAGATACGCCGCTGGTACATCTTATATATAAATGCTTCTATCATATTACATTGCGTGTCATTATTTAGTTCACTTGGGAAACGATTTGAAACGATGTCACACAACGAGGTTTTCGAAATGATATAAACCATACGAGTTTTTAATAACGATTTTTTACGAGATGTTTTATGAATTGGTTTACTAAAACAAATGTTTTTGGATTAAGAATCATGGCTATGAGATTTTATAAATTATAACCATCTTGTTTTGAGTTGGTTAATCATGTTGCAATATTATATACTTTACAAAACAAGGTTTTCGAGGTATTGCAATATATACATAAACGAGCCATAATTCCGATACTCTCACAAAACCTATGTGCTCGCCAGCATTTCTTTGCTGACTTTGTTTTTACATATGTTTTAGGTGATGTTGCATGATGATTGCTAGGAAGCATGTTCACTTAGGATCTGGACGTGGCCTTAGTGACATAAAAACGATAGTAGACGATGTTTAATTTGTTTATTTGGTTGTAAGACAATGTAATTTACTTAATAATTCAATAAAATGAAACATTTGTATCCATGGTTGTGAAACGATGATTCTGTTACAACACTCCCCGACGTTTCCATCGCAGTTTCGTTGTTTTAACGCGGTCGGGGTGTGACATCGACAAACAACCCAGTAGCAAAAGTGACTTGCTGATCCGCGGTACACTTGCTCATGCGGATAGTGGCTTCAGTCTTCTCCGTCCAGCGTACAAACGCCACTACACCTCCAGTGCCATCGTAGTTCATTGGTTTGCAGTCGAGAAACTGCTTGAAAGTGCAGCCTTGAGCTGTGCTTCCTCCAGACGAATCTCCATTCCCATTGCGTCTTGCATTGCTTGGTCCTCCACTTTGTTCAGTACGGTTTGCCTCGTACTGGGCGATAGCTGCGGAGATCCTTTCTTCCAGTAGAACGTTCAGCTCTTCAGCAGTTCTTGGCAGTGGGGGAGGAGGAGGTTGATCATGAGCGTTCACAGCTCTTCTGGGTGCCATGTTCTGACAGAACACAACATAATAGGGTTAGACATTTGTTTGATATCGTCCTACGAGACAGTAGTAGTATATATATACACAGGCATATACCACATAAGTGACATCAAACAATCCGCCAAATGTATAAATCAATTTATACTGCAACAAGCATGTATACTTAGGTAAACACCTTACTTTACATTGGCGGTTCTTGTCTTTATACCCTAAATCATTACCCTATTCCTGTACTGAGGGAATCCATACGTGACAAGGCTTGCTGTGGTTTCTGTGCACTGAATTCCATAATTATGTATGCATCCATAATTATGTGACTCCTTGCACAGTCCGCACAGTTCGTTTCATCCTCGTATCTCTTCCTTCAGATAAGTCACTGCTTTCAGGTAAAGTCACGTATACCTGTGACATTCTACTTCTAGTATATGTAAATATCAAGTATCACACGTAATTGCAAGAAATTCTTAATCAAAGACAAGTGCTACTCCAGTGCACCCTAAGTCTCGTAGTGTCTTTTCTTGACTCTTGTAAACAGTTTCAGGTAGTGGATGTCGCAGGAAGTTTTATGCAATGAAAACTTTTTTGAAAAATTGTTTTCGTGCAAGGATCCTAGAGATTGTAGTCTAGACTCGAGAAGGAATCCTGGTTCACTACAATCGCAGCTCTGATACCAATCTGTCACACCCCTTTCTGCAGCGGAAGCACGAGGTGTGATCATGAAAGGTTCTCATTGCATACGAAAGGTAAACATACTACATGCTCGTAAAAATAACTTCAAACACCATTAACATTACGTAACTGAAAACATAGTTTAAGTGTTTACATCACGAGACAACATATTGTCTGAAAGTCTACAACTTTATTTAAAAGTAAACACAGACGACATCCAGGAGCATGAGTAAGACCGCGCGCACATCCACTTTAGTTACCTGAAATACATGTGAGTTTTGGAAAAACTTCAACATAATGTTGGTGTGAATTCAAGCAATTTTTGTATTTCACGCTAGTATACTTTGTATGAAAACATGATATGTGTTTTGTAAGAATAAAGTATTCTTGTGTAATAAAGTATTCTTGTATGAATAACGTATTCTTGTGGTATGAACCAAATAAAGTATTCTTGTGTAAATAAAGTATTCTTGTGGTATGAACCATAAAGTATTCTTGTATATGTCAGGGTTGTTAATGGGTTGCAAGGCCATTAACATGTGACACGACATAGGAAGTCACCAAACCATAGGCATTTTTCTAGTTGTCGATTCACGACGGAGACACAAAAGCACTACTCGGTACTAGTTTTCACCAAGAGTGTGGCTGCCCGGTCAACCGTTAGATCTAACCTTTTGTTCTGTGGTCTAAGTATGTACACGATTAATGGTGCTTATGGTACCCTATTCGTGACACGATTTCTCGTATCATTCCTCAAAACGCATCATACTTGGTACTAGTTATCACCAAGAGTGCTTCTTGTTTTCGTATTCATCATACCATTTGTAAACATTGTAATATTTGTAACATGTATTTCACCCCCGAAGTTATAAAACTAAAAACAGTTAAAGAAAAGGGGGAGCATGAACTCACAACTTTGCGTTCCTGCGTCGTAAACTTCACCGGATTTGCTTATCTAGCGTCGTGACCTAAACGTGTTTTATTAACGTTAGTCACTAGACTTGTATCGCACAAGTACAAGTCACTATCTTTTGTATATGTATTCTTGTGTTAAAAATAATTTATATTTTTAACTATGTATCTTACTTATATTATTTTCTCAAAAATAAATATAAGTATCTTGTATTTTTCTAAATATGTTGTATGTGTATTTTTGTATCTTCACTCCTTAGGAGTATTTTCAAGTCCTAATACACCATCAAGTATAATACATACTACATACACTTAGCACAAAATTTGGTGATCAAATATATATATTTTTCTCACAAATATACATACTTAATATCCATTTTTATTCTTGAAGAAATCCTCATTTCTTAAAACAAAAGTTTAGGAAACCTTGGTAAATGTTTTTAGATATATTTTTAGGGAATAAGTTTCTCAAAAGCTTATATTTTTTCTAAGTGTCAAAATATATAAAATTTTGGCAGAGTTTCCCCTAAAAATGGAGGTTTCTCATGTTTTCAGAACATGTGTTTATTTTCTTTTTAAAACATCATCAACAATCAACAACTCATTTATCATCTAACAAGTGTTAAAATCAAGTAAGTTACATGACAACATGAACTTGTTCTTTCTCAAAACTTGTAGTAACTTGGCAATGTCTCTAGTAGACTTAGTTACTCTTTAAAGTGTGTTTATTTCATCAAAAATTCTATTCTTGAAAAGATTTAGTGTTTACAACTTGTAAACATAATTTACAAAAATGTTGATTTCATTAACTATCTTGTTTCACATGTGTTCATACACTTGTTTTTTTTTTCCACCAAAAATAATATTGGTTTATGTAAGAATCATGATCTTCTAAAATCATATTTTACACTTGTTTTTCTTGGAAAAATCATTCATAAATCTTGGATTTATAAGTTAATAGCTTATTTTGTTTATTATTTTCCAAGAAATCATTTATTCATCAAGTTCATGTTTGTTCATGAGGATGATCTTCTTGTGTAAACACATAATCATCCTCTAACTTGCTAGATCATGTATTTAAACACAATCTAACAAGCTTCATGTATTGATCAACATCAATATCTCTAGTAATCAACAAGCAAACATTATACATCTACTAAACAATATCATTTCATCCATTTTTCATCATATGCAAGCTTATGTTTCATGATTCATGAATATGTCTTTTAATGTTCTAGTAATTTTTATCATATCATATCTTTTAACCACTAAAAATGGAAGTAAATGAGAGTGTTCAAGATGCTTACAACTAGCTTAAAGCTAGGGAAGAAGCAATGAAGAAATCGAGTGGTTAAAAGCAAATGAAGAAGGTCCTTCAAGTTCCGTGAGCACCGAGCCTCGTTAGTGACCTTCTAGCACCTTATGTAAGCCTTGAAATGGATGAACAATGGATGAAAATGGGTGGTGTGTGGTGATGGATGGAGGCCGTAGGTATGGGGGAGCAAGGGAGGAGATGAATGTGGTTTGACGGAGGTGAAGTGTTATATTTATTATCCATACAAGATCTAACTCAATCTTCCATATCTTATAATATCTAGATAAAATCAAATTAAATCTAAGTAATATAAATATAAATCTTGGTGGGGACACTTCTTTGGGCCGTAAGTTTCATATGGGGGGGGGGGGGGGGGGGTTAATTGTAACTTGCAAGATCTTTCCATATCTTTTGATATCTCATAGAATCTAAGTAATATCAAAATGAATCAATGTGAATCTAAGGAAGATCTAGTGAATCCAAGAAGATATAGGCAAGATCACATACAATCTTATAAGACCAAGTGAGATCTTTGATGGGGACCACCATGACCGTCCACCATATATGGGGGGGGGGGGGGTAAATGTGAAATTTCCAATTACTAATTACAAAATCAAGTTAAGTTTCAAGCATTTTGATTAGGGACTTGATGTATTATAAGGGGTGTTATGGTGTTTGGGGACCATAACTAGTTCAGAAATAAATAAATAATGCTTCTAGCAATATTTTAGTGTTCCGGGTAATGTCCGGTTGTTCGGTTAAATACGGTTCGTTAAAGTGCTAAATTGTATCATTTAGCGTTCTTTATGTCCCCTTTTGTAACCCTTTTAATTCCCGACACTTGGGGAAATTTTCTGGATGATAAACCATGAATTCTGCATAATATATTAAGGTTAAAATGCTTAATTATGGCTGATTATAGCTGAATTTAATACAATTCTGCACTTAAAGTGCGTTTCGGGTGCTTTTTAGTGCGTATTTTTGCTTCCGGAGAGTCTATATATATAAACCCTTGTATGTACTCTTGGGTTTTAATGTATTCTTGTCGTTGGACCTACACCTAGGCTCCAACTCTATTGTCTAACTGGTTTCTGCAGATTTGTTGACACAATGTGTTTTACCAGTGAGTTTACTAGTATTTCTGATGCAACGCTTGTTCATGAATGCATAAAGTAATTCTTGTAGTGTAAAACGTGCATGAATTCACTTGTATGGAATGAAATCAGACAATGTTGACATTTAAGCACATAATTGCAGTCATTAAATAATAATTAAAGTGTACGGAAATTACCGGGTTGGTGCCAGTTGTCACAATCTAAAACCATCCCTAGTTTGAATTCTATAAGGACCCCAAACATCAAAGATGAATAAGATCTCCTAACATCTTAGATTTATGATCATTTAAAGGAAAAGGTTCCCTATGTTGCTTAGCTCTATGACACGTTTCACAAGGTTCTAATTTAACACCAGTTTTAATATTTAAAACATTGTTAAGAACATGCAAAACAGGTTCAACAGGATGACCTAACCTAGCGTGCCAAAGATTAATATCACAACTAGAGTTACAAACCTTATGTGAAACAGAAGAACTACCACAGAAGTATAGACCATCAAACTGACTACCAGTCACCTGGACTTTCTTTGTTTGAGAATCCTGAATATAGCAATTATGTTCATTAAAGGAAACAATCAGCTTACAATATCTAGCAAGTTTATGAACATAAATCAAATTTACGCAATAATCAGGTATGACAAAAACATCGTATAGAATGACCTTGTCACTTAATTTAATATCACCAATTTTAGTTACCAAGGCACTGGTGCCATTAGGATGTTTTACCTTAATATTAAATTCAGTTACATCCTTTTAATTAATTAGACACTCATCACTCATTACCATGTGTTGATTAGCACCAGAATCAACTATCCACCCTAACTTTTTTCCATTATCAATAAAGTTTGAAAAACAGTAAACAGGTTTAAAATCACTAGTAAGTTTGGATGACAATTCCACAAAATTATTCAGACAAACAGAATTAGCACACATACCAGCAAAGCCACTACTCTGAGAGTCACCTTTAGATTTATCATTCAAGAGACTAAGCAATTGAGCTATCTGATCATTGGTCAAAGAACTCATAGCAGAAGATGTATCTGTTGTATCAGTAGTAGCATTATTACTAACCCTGTTACCCTTGTTCCCACCAGGTTTTGACTTCATCCAAGAAGGATAGCCAACAAGTTCAAAACACTTCTCAATAGTGTGACCAGTCTTATCACAATGAGAACATTTTAGATTGGGGTTTGGAGCTCTAACATTTTTTTCTTTTATTCAATAACTTGATTAGTTTTAACAGCAAAACCAACAACATTGTTAGGAGTTTTATCATAAATTATTTTAGAATGAAGATGAGATTCTTCTCTAGAGATGACTGAAAAAGCATCCTTCACAGAAGGAAGAGTTTCTCTGGTTAACAAATTAGTTCTCACAGACTGGTAGGAACTATCAAGACCCATTAAGAACTGCATAAGCATAATAAGATGATTAAAATCATTAAACTGTTTAGATGCATCACAAGGACAGGCAGGTAAAGCAAGAACTGGTCTAATTGCTTCCACATACAATTCAACTTATGATAATATTCAGAAACAGGCATGCCATTTTGACTAAAGGATTTAATCTTTTGGTATAGATTAAACACAACAGGCCCATCTATCTTATCATAAGTTTCCTTTAAATCTTTCCACACATCAGAGGCAATTTTAGAATAAAAAAAGACCAAGGTACAATTCCTCAGACACAGAGTTAAGAATCCAGGTAAGCACAATAGAGTTGCACCTATCCCATTGTCTACCCAAAACTTCATCAGATGTACACGTAAGACAAGTACCATCAACAAACCCTATTTTATTTTTAACCTGTAGTGCATGATACATAGCATTTGACCAAATTCTATAATTTTCTGACTCTTTATGTTTAACACTAACAATTGTCAAATTTGCAGAATCACTAGGATGAAGAAACAATGAATCACCAGCATCAATTTTACTAACCAAAGTAGCACTAGTATATGTCATATACCACTAGGTCTTGGCTTAGTGGCCACCAACACTCATTTAGTGTCTCTTGAGGCCTCCCATTATGTGGAGGTCACGGGTTCGAATCCTGGTTACTCCAGGCTCTTCAATCCAATCAAGTTGGCAAGGGTATTTACCGCCAGGGATCGTTGTCGGGTCGTGAACTGGGAAGTGACATCTCTTCCGCGGCTAAGGATACCATGCACCTATCCTTTTCTTTAGTAGATGTCATATTATCAGTAGTAATTGCAGCGTCACCAAGCATAGCACTAAGTAATGTAAACAGTCAAGATAACCAAGACTGGTAGCACAAAGCAGCTAAAATAAACCAAATATAGTAGACAGTTTAGGGAAACAAAACAAAAGACAAGGAGAGAAGGAACAATCTCACAGTGGGTGCGTATTACTCCTGTAATCAGACTTGTAACCTTCACTTAGGGTTACAAGCAACTGATTATAAGTTGGGAACACCAAAAAATTATGTTGGTTTGCCCTGTAAAAGAGACCAACGAGAACCCTACACAAGTCAAACGAAAAACCCTAGAGCTTAGAGTTTCAATCTTCTAAGATGTACGAACACCAAGACTGGAACCACTGGATTTGAGGAATAAACTCCAAGCACAGCCTTCACACAAACCCTAGGAACCAAGAAGACAACTGGAATCGGCAGATACAACTTGTACAACCAAGACCCCTTGAATCTTCAATCAAAGACACAAAACAGTTCTTTAACAAGAACGACAGCGGAAGAAATTTAAACCCCAAAAGAGCCAATTATGGCTCTGATACTATGTAAACAACAGAATATCACAAGCCAACTATTTATTGATAAAATACTTCAGAAAGTGCAGAAATCTTGAACAAGAACAAGTAACAAAAAACGGAAAAACTCCTTTATAAACAATCTTCAGACAGCGCAGATCATCAACAAGATGATCTGCATGCAACTGCGATCAGAACCGAGCCAATGATTCTCGAACAAAACAAAGGAAAACTAACCCTCAATGTTCTAGAGAAAAGCTGGGGAGACAAGCAATGTCAACAGAAAGCCAATTCTGTTTGTTCGAAGACTACAGGATGTCTTAAAGATCTGTATATTTCGACGAGGATCCTGAGCCCTTTTTTTTATAAAACCCAAACCCTAGAAACCAACTTGTCCTCCACGCATACAGCAGCCCAAACAAAACAAAGCCCAACAGCCGCAAAGAAGCATAAGCCCAACACTCGCAAAATAAATAAAAAATCTATCAGACAAATATTGAATTGATACTCTGTATTTATATATATATATTAACATATTCGTCCATCACTGAAGCTAGCGTTGGTGAAAATGTCGTTAGTGATTCGCGTGTGCAAGATGTCGTCAATGATCAGTCGACGAAGGATGATCATTAAATATCCGTTAATAAAATCTTTACCAAATGACCTGATTTCTAACAAACTTAACCGACAAATATTTTTGTCATCAGAAGTAAAAAAAAACGTAAGTCACTAGGTAGAGAATGCATGCCACTATCACATGATACTTAGACTCATATCGTTCTCATTATTAAGTATTAACTCTCTTTGTTCTTCGTCACCATCCTCGCCACCTAATTGCCCTGAACATTTCTTTCCTCTCACGGACAACTCATTGATAATACTCTCTATATCTATAGATAAAAAAAACAAGAGTAAATTGCCATTTTAGTCCCTGAGTTTTGTTCAAATTTGTCATTTTGATCCAAATAGTTTTTTTTTTGCATCTGGGTCCCTGACTTTTCACTTTTATTGCCATTTTGATCACTTTGCCTAACTTCATCTAAAAATCCAGTTACTCTTTTCAATTTAAACCTTTTCAGTTGCCATTTTGATCCAATTCTTAAAAAAACAAAAAATATATATATATAATATTAATAATGATTATTATTTTATTATATATAATAATCATATATACACATACATCTCTAAAAATCCAGTTACTCTTCATTCAAATCTCTGCAACCAAACCCTAGCACACAATGACACCATCTGCACTCTCTCTTACCTCCGGCGACCGGAGAGACTCCGGCCGTTTTTCCGGCCACACCTACCCACCCCTCATCCCCGTTTCCCCTCAAAAAAACGGCCGGCCACCGCGTTATGGTGGCAGCGCCGCAGTGATGGCAGACGAGAGAGAGAGAGAGAGAGAGGGAGACACAGAGACGAGAGAGAAAGAAAGACGACAGGTTGCCGTCTCCGGCTACCAGAGACGCCGCTACGGCGGCGGCGAAGGTGGTGGACGACGATGATAACGATGAGCGGTGATGATGATGACGACTATGATGATGATGATGATAGTGGTGGCCGACGGCGGCGTTGGCCGCCGGAGCCACGGCGACTGCAGTGGAGGTGGTTATCTGGTTCAGATTTCGGGAGTTGCTCGGTTTAGATTCGGGTGTTCGGGTCGGTCTTAGTTCATGTTCGGTTCGGGAACCAGTGGTGGTGGAAGGTGGTAGGTGTTGATGGTGGTGGGTGGAAGATGCACAGATAGAGAGAAAGAGAGAGATGTATGTGTACTGATGTATGTATGTTGATGTATGTATGTTAGAGATGTATGTGTAAATATGATATATATTATTATATATAATAAAATAATAATCATTATTAATTATATATATATATATATATATATGTTTTTTTAAGAATTGGATCAAAATGGCAACTAAAAAGATTTAAATTGAAAATTCCTAAAATACCATTGGTTATAACTGGATTTTTAGATGGAGTTAGGCAAAGTGATCAAAATGACAATAAAAGGGAAAAGTCAGGGACACAGATGCAAAAAAAAACTATTTAGATTAAAATGACAAATTTGAAAAAAACTCAGGTACTAAAATGGCAATTTACTAAAAAAACAAATATCATATTAGCATGACATTTTTAACTTTACCACACGTGGTCTAGGTAGTTTTTATTTTTATTTTTTTTTATTTTTTACTTTTCTTTTACGAACACGTCACGTACTCACGTTTGTCTAGACGGTGCCTGTTCTCCAAAAATTCGGAAAAACAAATAGTCTTCAACGTTGTCACGACTCCGCCGGCGCCTACTTCTGCCACATGTCAACAACTCTTGCATATTAATATAGTGAAACGTGTCAACCTTTTATAGGCCTACTTATAAATGTAGGGTTTGTCATTTTCTTTTTGTTTTCTACTTGTGTAAGCAACACCACGTGTCCACCCAACTGCTATGTTCGTTTTTCTAATTAATACGTCCCCATATTATAAATACGTCCATATCTCTATTCAAACTCACCTCTCTTTGTTAGCTGGTGGTCCATTATCTCTTCTCTTTTAATATTCAACATAATATATTCGTTTGAACTCATGAAGGAAAATCAAGATTCAAGAGATTTGTTAAATAACGTAGAGCTGAGTTTAGGGTTGTCATTGAACGGTAGATTCGGGCCAGAACCAGAAAGCATCAACAATAGAAAGCGGTTGCAGTCGTTGCGGCGGTTGGAAGCGAAGCGAAAAAGAGTTGAAAAGCTGAAGAATGTGAGAATGGTGAAAGAATCTAAACCAAAGGTGCGGTTTTCGTCATCGGTGGATGAAAAGATGCCGTGTGTTACCACGAAAGGTGGGAAAAGGATACAAGGGTTTTTGTATAGGTATGGAGAAGATGAAGAAGTTAGAATAGTATGTGTGTGTCATGGTAGCTTTTTAACTCCGGCAGAGTTTGTTAAACATGGTGGTGGAGGGGAGGTTGAGCATCCACTAAGACATATTGTTGTTACTTCTTTGTTTACTTGATATGTCAAATGAAGTCGAAAGTATCAGTAACTAATTCATAATAACTTTGTAAGGGCAATACTCTACAAACACTACCAAAAAGTATATATTATTCATGCTACCACATTATTGTCTGCGGAAATAGGTGGGTTATATCACTTCACTTTATCAATGATCACATCAATAAGTGAGTTGTATTATTTGGAGACGCATACAATCCATATGATCAATCATACGGCTCATATGAGTTATGACATCATAGAATTCATATGACACATTGGTCACTCATGGCTCGGAGCTCGCTCGATTTGGCTCACTTGGTTGGTTAGCTCGGATTATTTTACTTATAATATTTTTATTTTTATATACACTATAATATATTACAAAAAGCTGATTATTATTTATGTGTATTTAGGAGTGTAATTTGATATTTACCGCATATTTGAAGGTTGATTACTATGCTAATGAACTAATATTGTATTTCGTTGAAATTTAAAACTTATTTTGTGTTGCTAAACTTGATTTTGGATATATTCTTTTAAAGTATTGAATAATATTTTGTAATACCGAACTAAGAGCTATGTATTAAATTTTATTTTTAAAATCGAGCCAAACCAGGCTGAACCAGCTTAGTTTAAAACCACGCCGAGCCCGAGCTTAGATTTTCAGCTTGGCTTCATATAACAACCCTCGAAAAACGCTCCTAGTACACCTCGTATACGATACCTAGACCCGTCTAACCTTAATTTTTATAAAATCAAATAAAACAAATAAATAGGGTCCCTCGCGGGCCGCGACAGGGATTCCCTGTGGTTCGCGGGGTGCGACCGAGAGCTACCTGGCGAACCCTCAACGTGCCACGTGGCATGACACACGGCGGAGCTAGGCTGGTGAGTAACCAGACCTAGCCGTAGCTAGCCTGGATCGCGGGGCGCGAGCCACCCCTGTTTCAGCCTAGTTGCAGATCGTTCAATTCTTTTCTCTCTAAGTCCCTATAATAGCTAAACGCTACTCGGTATTATACCCCTAAAACACGAAGCTCTGCCTCGTTGTAAGTATTTTAACCCCCGATCACTAATTCGTTACCCTACCTGATTGATCTAGGGCTCCGTAACGCATGTCGAGGCTCTGCCTGACTAAGTTCGTCGGAGTTCTGTCTCGTGTTGTATGGCTAATGTGATTTGGGTTATCTTACTAACACGTGTGCATTGTTTAATTATTTTTAATAGATAATAATCAAGAACACCAACAGAAAGCTGTAGAATTACCTAAGTCAACAAAGTGAGTCATTCTCTTTTTCTACCAAACTGTTTTACAAAACCTCAAATATTGTCAGTTATACTTACAGTGATTGAGTCTATGTATTCTATAATTGTTGCCGGTATGTGGGGTTTTGTATACACTACTAGTAAATATGTTACTATTGGACAACGAGTTAGCCAATGGGTAATATGATTACAGTCATGGAACTGCCAA
This sequence comes from Helianthus tuberosus, assembly GCA_030545235.1. NCBI lineage: Eukaryota > Viridiplantae > Streptophyta > Magnoliopsida > Asterales > Asteraceae > Helianthus > Helianthus tuberosus. The sequence continues at coordinate 169,729,966 of CM060381.1, forward strand.
CATGACAAATACTGAATGAGTATATTGGTACATAAAACATTGTAATCGCTCTCAATACTGTAAATTTATAAAAGCTTGTTTTGATTAAACTGGGATGCACTCGCCGGTATTTCTTGCTGATAAAATCTTTTTAAAACGCGTTTCAGGTAACTTAATGTGAAGTTATAAGAAGCCAGCTATGGAGCACTGAAGGCTTAGAGAAGTGGCTATAAAAGTTACCTAAATAAAAATAAGATTTTGTTTTCAATAATTAGGGTCTATCCCTATAAATGTATTATCAATAGAACATGGGTTTTATCCCATTTATTTATTATAAAAGTTTGGTGTTTTGAAACTCTGAAATTTATTTCCTAACTACGATCCTGATATTTTAAATTCCGCTGCCAAATTAATAAACACCAATACCACCAGCTCTGTGTCTCGCGGCTCCAGCTCTCGGGGTAGGGGTCGGGGGCTGCGAAATTTCAAATTTGAGCCAAGCCAGCTCGGTTTATAACCAAGCTGAGCCCGAGCTTGCTCTAGCTTGGCTTATGAACAGCCTTAGTCTGGATAGAGTGTTAGTGGTGTATCAATAGAGACGGCATATAACATGGCAAACATTTGTCACACGGCCATATGACTTTGCCATTGGGTATATTAGTTACTTCTGTAGTCACTAACGCATCATTCAGGTTTTATGATTTGGTCTCAAGAAAGTGTTTCACTGGAGACATCTGTCACACCCGTTCGTAGGCGGAAGCGTGAGGTGTGATCGTGATAAGTAATCATTGCATTTGAATAAGTAAACATGCTATATGAATAAATAAGTACGATGTCCATCCATGTCATTATTTCAAATGAAGTTACAAGCCATAAATTTTGTTCATCAAAGATAACACAAAAGTTATAAGTTTAACAAAAGACTTGTTTACAAAATATTGTTTAACATATCAAGGTTTTGCATTCCATATTTCGCGAGAGGGCGAAATATGTGAACCAAACCCTTAAAGAGGATGACATCGAATTCTTGACTTCTTGATCTTGACTTGTTTCCAAGAAAGGTCCCACTAATTTTCTGAAATACATGTAAGTTTGAAAAGTCAACATAATGTTGGTGAATTCATGTGTTTTTGTCTTGTATCAAATGAATCTTTAAAAACATTTGAAAATCTTGTATTTAAAACCCGGTATGTAAAGCGTCTATGAAATGGTTAATCATTAATGTTTTGCAAGGACATTAATATGTGTGCCAACATAGGAAGCAATCCAACCCTTGACGATTTTTGTGTCGATTACCCTCGACTGCGACACAAAAGCATTCCAACAGGTCTCACAGACCAAGAGTGGGGCTCGCCAAAACCCGATAGATCTACCCCTTTCGTTCCACGGTCTGTATGTGTGATTATTGGCGCTTAATTTTGTAACAACCCGCTTATCGCTCTCGTTACTCTCGTTACGCCTAGCACCAGAGATTCGGATCATAATGTAAACTAAAACGCTTAAAACGCTATCTCGCATAGTTTCAACACGCTATATCACAACGTATACGCTTATAACACTAACACACACACTATTGCACTATTCGCTATCGCTCAACACAACGCAAACTCGAAACGCAGTTACTTATGCTATGACCTATTAAAGTATATTATATTACTAGTATGTATATAAAAACATATGGGTATTTAAAACTTGTTGAAACGCGCACTCACGGGCACGCGCAATTCGACTATCGCACTGAAACACAACGTAAGACGATACTACTTATCTCGCTAAAACGCTTTATTTACTTACAGCAATTAACGCAACAAAACGCATCAAATGAATAGAAAGTTGGGAAACTAACTCATCCATCAGGATGGGGCCCATCCGTAAGGATGGGGCCCATCCGTAAGGATGGGGCCCATCCGTAAGGATGGCCCCCATCCGTCAGGATGGAGCCCATCCGTCCTTATGACCATCCGATCGACTGGCCATCCGACACCTCACCAGCACCGCCTTACTTCTCTCTCACACTATAAATACCTCTCGCATGTCACTGTTCACTGATGTGACAGCCCTATCCGACCAACTCACACCCAGCTCGTTCTCAAGTGTAGGTCCGATTGCGGATCGCCGGACAACTACAAGATCTTGTTTCGAATACCGTAACGAGTGAGGAATCCACGTTACGTTACAAACCGAGCGAGAGATAAATACAACACAAAGATTCAATGTTTAACGGTTGTATATTGAATATCGACTGAGTTTCAAACAAGAATGATACACTAATAAAAGCAATGAAACTCTTTGATAAACACTCTCTCTGGTGCACTTTATGTTGTTTGTTCTTTCTTCATATATGTTGCTTATATAGGAACAGGTCGACGATAGATCATGTCCGACGAAACATCTCGACGAAAGACTCCAGCAGCCGACGAAAGACTCACCATTTAGGACCATAGATGACGAAAAACCTGTAGGTTTTTCGTCACTATCACATCATGACGAAACATGTGTTTCATCAATGGATTTTTGTCATGTATTAGATGGCAGTTTTTCGTCACAGCATATGCTTGGATTCTTCTGGAGTGGGTGTGCAGCAAACAAAATATGCATACTGAAACACACATCCACAACTGATAATTCAGCAATATTATTAGGTTCACAACTATTAAATTCACATGGACATGTAGTTTTCACATGAAAAAGTCTTCTCATGACATCATCATGGTGATGTCATGGTGATGTGGCGTCGGGAGAGTTCGCGCCTCTTCGTGCTTCGCGTGTCGAACTCTGGGGCGCACGACGGAGGAATGTCGTGACGTCGGGCTTGAGCCGAACCTCACCGAGTCGAACCGAACCGAGTCGCCTCCACATAAAGTGCACCAACAAACTCCCCCTTGGACGCTACTCGTGATGGTTCAATCTTCACATAGTCGGATCTCTAAAAGGTCTTCACGTGTCACAATCAGGGAGTGTATCAACAAACTCCCCCTTGAATGATGCTCGTGAATCTTTTGATCTTCAATACTTTTGGTGTTGATGAGTGATCAGCGGCAATTCGATCATCTTGATCCTTTGATTGCATCAATGTCGTGTCTTCACTTTACGGCTTGTCATCTAACACGTTCTCTTCACTTTCAGCTGGTTCGAATGCACCATCTGCACATGCAACAGAGCTAAACACGTAATGAGAACAACCGCTTGGAATATAGACAAATTAAACAAACGACGCATATGAGAGACCAACTCTTAATCAAACACCGACCGACAATAGTTTAAAAGTTTAATAATTGATCAATTTTAATCCTTTAACTTTCAAAACTTGTTAACTTCGACAGTTTATGAAGATGCAATTGTTTTCCACTTTACAATCAGGATTTTGGGTAGGATAGACTCGAGTTCCAACATCGGTCAATCAAAATAAATTAGAAGCAAAATCTTTTTGGCTTTTATAAAATTTAGATTAAAACACACCTAAAATCTTTTTGGTATTTTTCATTTTTCAAATGAAAAGACGGAAAGCAATAAATAAATATATACAAAAATGCAGAAACTGAAAGCAGTAAATAAATATTTACAGACATTCTTTTTGCGAGTTTCGAGGGTAAGAGAATCATATCAGTGTACGCTCACGCCAAAACGCTCTTGTTGTTCAGTTCGTTAACATTTAGATAAGCATCCTATAACGATTATTGGTATTATTGTCCACATAAGCTCAACTTATCAGATGTAATCATGGCGAGGGGATACGATTAGGCTATGATTTATACTTACCGACCGATGTTCATCCACACACGACACATTCCCGTATCAAGGTATGCAATAGAGTTCATCTTACCGGTGAGTATACCGCTTATCATCTGTTTAACCGTATAAAAGATGTGAGAAACTCACTTATTTTTTATTGAAAACAAGCCCTATGTGATAGAATCACTTATTAATAAGGAACTTGATTTTCAGATGCATGAGGGCACAGGAGCAAGTCCGTGAATAGGTCAGTACTAACGTACAGCAAAGAGACGAACTTGACTCCTGGATAAATGTGATATATTATCACTAATTTTGATTGGACATGTGATTGTTGATCACTTATTGAGGTCGTATGCAATATGTACACGTATGTATGGTATCATGGAAGATCTAGACTTCGTCTCCGTTATATTTCGGTAAAAGAAACAACCATGATACCCAGATGATAAGACAGCATAAAGACCACATATCTTAGAACCTCGGCAATCTATCAAAAAAAATTTCGGTACTAAGACCATATGCCAATGAGCGGTTCCCACCTGGTCTTCAGTCGATTTAAGTTTATATCACCTTGCACACTTTAAAATGATTGTGAGCCTACCGATACATCTTATATAGAGCTGCTTATCATTTTTCATTTAAGGTTTAAAGAGGTTTGGACAGACCACTGATGTACTATCATTTTCTCTTTTTCTCGCCAGGAAACTCATTTTTGTTTTTTTTATTGTTTTTTGCGTTTTTGACATTTTTCGATGTTTTTGAATTTTCAAACCTTTTCAAATTTGGATTTACTCCCCCTAAATTCAACAAACTATGATAAATTTTAAAAACACAAAGATATTTACAAAAAGGATTTCCCGATGTCGGTTAACTCATGTTTTACCTCAATGCCGTTTACCAAAATTAATTTTAATCAGAAATGATTTTATCGGATTTTGGAAAAATAAGTTGGCACATCGGTAAGCGGTGCGGACCATGACAACATTGACGAGTTTCATATTGAAACAATCACGTGTAAGGTGATATTTGAGATCAACATGCCTGGCCAAAGAGTGCTGTACGAGAGGATAATAATTCATAAAGCAGCTTAAATATCGACAAGTATAGGAGAGATTAGAAATTCAAAACCATATCCTGCAACTGCTTCATGCATTGCCAGGAATCTGAGCGCTCTCCTATACTGGATATCCACCCGGTGTGGACTTCAAAGTCGATTTTTGTAGCTACTTTAATTAATCCGAGAAAACTCTTCACAAAAACAAGATCATAAACCTTTGGGTCCGGCTGGTCTTCCACATTGCACCAGCGAAGGTCTTTGTCTTTCACTTTGAGAAGTAGTGTGCGGTTGTTCAATCCACGCCAAGGCATCCGCACACCCGGTTGGTTTGCTCAACACACACATTTTCTTCAATCACACCGTGGAGAAATGTACACTGCACGTTCATCTTTTTTATTTTGAACTTCAGACGTGCCGCAGGTGCGTACATTTTGATTGAATCTATCCTGGGTACCCGATCAAAGCCTTTAACAATCAAACTTTGTAATGATTTTCATTTTGTCAAAGCTTTCAATTTCTTTCATCAGACATTCTTTCACCATCATATTCTTCTTTACTTTTTCTCTTCTCTCCATCAAAGGCAACAACTCCTAGATGTAACGATGTTTCGGAGCCTCATGTCGACAATCTTGTGCATGGACGCCCCACTATCAACAATCCTAAGACTATCAATAGTTCCCACTGGAACATCCTGCACACTCATTCAGAGATTAGTTAGAGAGGGGGACCCAAGCCTTCATAGACTTGGGTCGTCCGTCATCATCGAGGATTGTGACTTCGATTTCCTGATGATTCGGAATTGATTGAACTCCCCCTGAAACATTTACCGTTTTTGGTTTCCAAATTTGTTTCTATTTTTCATGTTTAACATCCGATTTAACAGATTTTGTTTGGACAACCTCCGGTTTTAACACATTTTCGACTTCTTTTCGTTGTTTCTTTTTCTGTTTCACTTCTCGTTGTTTAACAAGACGAGGGTCCTGTTTTGGTGAAACATATCTTTTATGGTAACTGTTACCAATGGGGCATCAACTTTTGCCTTTCCTTTTGTGAGATATGGACAGTTCTTGACAATGTGTCCATACTCACAGCATTCAAAGCATGATCTCCGCTCAACAAACCTCGGAGCATCATAACTGTAAGAGCTTGATGATGAACTTCGTGATCTTGAGGTACTTGGTCCTACATCACAACCGTTTGTGTGTTGTGTGTAATTGCTTTTACTGTTTTTTTTTCAAAATTTTAACTTGTTTAACAAAATCCATGTTGGATTTGTTTTCGAAAGTTTCAATTTTACCAGTCCCTCTTGATTTCACGAAGTTCATCTTCTGAACCTTTTTCTTGTAACGAGCTCCCTTTGTTTCCACCCTCGGTTGTGAAACCTTAGGCTTTTGAGCTCGTTGTTCCTTTTGTTTACCTTTAAAAGCGATAGGTTGTTGCTTTGTCGGTAATCTTTGATTTCCAAATTGTCTTCTAACTTCAGCTTTTGGAATAGGATCACACTGAGTTACAGAAACTCTCGGGATTGCTTTTCCCAAAAACTTACTTGTTGAATCCTCGAAAACTTTATCAATCAAAGATTGATTGACATTTTTGATTGGGAAATCTTTATCGGAATATATTTTACTATCACCGACTAAAGTGTACAACACGTTATCACTTTTAACAATAGACAATGTCTTAGTGATAGGATCTATCTCTTGTCTAACAGTAGAGTGCACAACAGGAGTAGGAGGATCACAAAGAATATGATTCTCAATAGGAATGTCTACTTATTTTCTATCATCAAGAGATTTATCCTCATCATTCACATCTGATTCATCATCTGACGAGTTATAGTCCTCAACAGTTGGAGCACTTTGTTCCGTAGATGTTGAATTTTCTTTTGTTTCAGATGAGCCCACTGAGGAACTGTCCGATTTGAACCCTAATTGATGTGTGTAAAATGCAACATATAAATTACATCAAATGAGGCATAAAACTAACCCTTTTTTAGTACTAATATTGGAAAAAGAGTGTTTTTGTCTTCCTTTTGTATTTTCAGGATTAAATGAGCTCAAAAACGCAAAAGAAGCAAAAAGACAGCTAAATCCAACATAAATACAAGAAAAGGAACATTAGTGGACTGCCCGAACCCTCAACGGCACCTTCCAAAGCAAAACAGAGAAAACAGAAGGCTGAACACGCCCCGTGCTCAGCCAGCACGGGGCCGTGCCCAAGAAGCAGCAGAAAAGACAAATCTATAGAAGCTTCTATTTCCCACCACGGGCCGTGCTCAGCGGACACGGGGGCGTGTCGAAAGTACAGCAGGCGCATTTATTGTAATTGCGAATTACAATTAATGAGGAGAGAGAGTGTCAGACGGGCACGGGGCCGTGTCCAGCGGACACGGGGCCTTGTCCAGCTCTCTGTTCAGCCTATAAATAGGAGTGCTTGGATTCATTTCATCTCATCCCTTGGCACACCACCTCTCTCACACTTCATCCACCACCCACCACCATCACAACACCATCATCCACCACCATCATCCATTGTCCATCATAGAGTGTGTGAGTCGTCTCGGGATCCAAGATTGATCGTAAGAGTTCTTGACAATCAAGGCCATGTTTGCCTAAGTCTCTTACATCACTTGGTGAAGACAAAGTGTCTAGTATAATACTTTTTATTTCTAAACTTTTGCACTTTTTATTTGGTTTTGTATTAATGACTTTAATAACTAGTTACTTATGTTGAAGGTGATCTTTCCTTATCGTTTGTCCGTGGTGTCTTGGCATTATTTTACTGTCTATATAAAATAAAGGATTTTCACCATTCATATCTCCACGGTCTATATGGAGGTATGTTGGCTACCTGGTAGGGGGTTAAGGGAACGGTTTGGTAAAGGTCTTGCCATTGTTCAGCGTTTAGAGGTCCTGCAATGGACCTGGGTCAAATTTAGTAGGACCTCCTTCAATACTTCACGGTATTGGATGGCGGGGGTCCAAACTCTTTGATCCCCTCATAAGTTAACTACTATAAATACTATAACCCGGCTACTTAGGACTGTATCCCTGCTGACTCAGACTATTTAGCCGAGGGTAACGTCACCGCCAAAAGCGGGGCCTACCACAATATTGCATTAATAACTTAATTAATTATCTTCCAATAATCCACCCCTTTAGGATTGTATCCCTGCTGACTCAAACTACTGGGGTGAGGGTAACGTCACCTTCAAAAGAGGGGCCTACTACAATAACTAAGATAATCTCTTAATTATGTGCAAAAGTGCGGAAATAATCAAAGGTTATACTAGATACGAGTCGGAACCAAGTGATTCATCTTGTCTATCTGTTTTTATTTTTATTTTTATTTTCAGCATTTTAGTTAGTTTTATTTTTCTTAGTTTAAAACATTTTTTCTAAACTTTTTATTTTGGTTAGACGTTGAGGATAAACCGGTACTAAAAGCTCTTGTGTCCTTGGACGACCTCGGTATCTTACCAACGCTATATTACACTCAACGATGGGTGCACTTGCCCATATGTGTGTTTAGTGTTAGTGAAATATCGTGTTTTATAAATTTAAAACTTGGCTAAAATAAGTGTTAAAAAGGGCTTAAAATATACACCTAATATATATAACACTTCGCACGCATCAAGTTTTTGGCGCCGCTGCCGGGGACACAAGGATTTTGAGAAAGTTTAAAATCGACGGCCTAATCAGTTTTCAAAACCTTTTCAAAACGCGCGCACATTTTTCTGCATTTTAGTTTAAGTTTGCATTTACAGTAGCCTGAACACGGGGCCGTGCTCATTGAACACGCCCCCGTGCTGCATATTTTTAGTTAGATACCCAGATACAGAGTCTGAACACGGGGCCGTGCTCGCTGAACACGCCCCCGTGCTCAACGTGACCAGTAACTTTAATTAAAATGCCCAGATACAGATCCTGTACACGGGGCCGTGTTCACCAGACACGGGGCCGTGTCCAGCCTTCTGTTAAATCTTTGTTTCATTTTCTGGTCCCGAGACTCAGTTGTAGTCTGCTGAGTGATTCTTATGGATCAATACTCAGGAGGTTACAACTACACCTATGATGAGGATGATTATAGGGGTAATTATTGCACAAGTTGTCGTAATACACGTTCGATTCAAAATAATCACTCGTATCAACCATCCAATTCATACACTTACTATGAGGAACCCAGGTACGAACCATCAACTTCATACACATCCTATGAAGACCAAAGGTATGAACCTCCTCCCTCATACTCATATTTTGATGAACCTAGGTGTGAGCCTTCATACTCATACTTTGAGGAACCAAGATATGAGCCACCACCTTCATATGCTTATTATGAGGAACCTTGGCGTGAACAACCCACCTCATATGAGTATTATGAAGAACAAAATTACGAACCTTATCCATCATATGCTCACAATGAGGGACCATGGTGTGAACCATCAACTTCATATGGGTATTATGAGGAACAAAGGGTCGAACAACCGGATTCAAGCGTAGAAAACAATGATTCTTTTTCTATAACCGAAGTGACCGATAGGATATTAGAACACATTAGAGTTATCGATCGATGTATAAAAGAAGCTCGCGCAAGGGAAGAGGAGTCCCCCGCAAGAGAAGAATTAAAAAAAGAAGAGATAACTAAAAATGAAAAAATGGAAGAACAAATAAGTGAAAAACCGACACATGAGTTAAACAACGAAGTAGGTGAGTCCGACAACGTTAAAATTCAAGAAGAGTCTAATTTTGAAGAAATTAATCTCTTGTCACCTTCTTTCGAAAATCATTGTTTAGTTCCCACTCATGCTAAGTTTTTAAAAGAGTTAAACACTAACACTAAAATTGACGAAACAGTAAGTGTTAAGTTAACTAATGATCAAACTTCGCTAATAAAAGAAGACCCATTTGAAATTAACATCACACCGGTTCCATGTTTCTTTCAAAATTCGTTTATTAGTAATGTCACAATCGATAAAGATCTTTGTGTTAACATAATGCCCAACTACATTTTCGAAAAATTAAGTATTAGTGATTTTTCTCCACTTCAAATACCCATTTTTCTATCCAATCGGAAAGTAATAAAATCAATCGGCATAGTTGAAGATGTCTTGGTTCAAGCGAATCAAATGGTAATCCCAACCGACTTCGTTCTCCTCGATGACGCTCCTCTTGTGTTGGGACGACCATTTGTAAAAACTTACGAAGCTTTGAAAAACCGGAAGTTCAATAATCTACCTCTTCAATTAGGGGCATTTAAAAGAAGTGTCGATCTCGAACGATCAATGAAATATCCATTCGGCAATAATGACCCCCTAATTGAAGATGAAGATGAACCACCCGATACAAGTGAAGAGATTGACCACTTTGTTGAAGAAGAGGTCGCCATAGAACAAACTTTTAAAGTTCTTGATCGAAACGAGCAACCAAATAAGGAGTCTCCTAAAGACCCACCACTTGAGCTCAAAGAACTTCCAAAAGGTTTGGAATATGCTTTTCTAGACAAAGATGGTAAGTTACCCGTAATTATTTCATCTAAATTAGATAACCTAGAAAAAGAAAAACTAATTAGTCTTGGAAACTTGTTGACATAAAAGGAATTAGTCCTTCTATGTGCATACACAAAATTTTGATGAATGATGACTACAAATCTGTCATACAACCACAACGTCGAGTAAATCCAAATGTTCAAGAAGTGGTTAAAAATGAAGTCATCAAATTACTTGACGCCGGACTTATCTATCCTATTTCCGATAGTCCTTGGGTAAGTCCCGTCCAAGTAGTTCCAAAGAAAGGAGGTACAACCCCATATAAGCTAGTCTATGGAAAAAGTGTCCAGCCAACACGCCCCCGTGCTCACCTCCCTGACCTGCTGTTTGGCTTCTGTTCGGCAGAATTTTGTCAGACACGTGGCCGTGTTCAGTGGACACGGGGCCGTGTCCACCTTCTGTAAGTTCTTGTTACTGGCACCTGAACACGGGGTCGTGCCCACTCAACACGGGGCCGTGTTCAGTGCCCAGTAACACAAATCTTTGCTTTTTAAACACTATTTTACACATCTAATCAACCTAAAAATTTATTTTTGGGACACATTGAGGACAATGTGTAATTTAAGTGTGGGGGGGATGCTAAAACCTTGAATCTTGCAAGTCCTAAATACAAGCCTTACACAAAACTCTATTGGAACCGCTAATCACCCCAAATTTTTTCAAAAATTTCATTTTTTTTACTTGTCTAGGTTTAACTCGGGAAATTCAAGTTCTCAAAAAGGTTGTATTTTTACAAATTTACAACCGATAGCGTAGTGATAAAAAGAACCAACATAAGAAAATTATGAAAAGGCATGACAAACTTATTTAAAATTTGATTATATATACTTGATCACATAAAAAAAACCCATTCCCACAAAAGTGAGTTTTGAGCCTTTATTGAGCACACAATTCCATATCATTTGACTAAATGCTCATTTTTCGTTTCTTGTGTGAATAGCCGCTTGGTTCTTACGACTCTAGAACTTGCCATGACAATACATTCCCGGTCCTTATCAACTTAAACCCGAGTAAGTAAATGATGGAGGCATTAGGACTAACATTTTTCATTTCTACACCATTATTTTTCTTTTTCTTTTACCACCTACCCAAAAATCCCCCTAGTTAGCCCCTTTGAGCCTAAACCTTTTCGTTTCATCACCCAAAACAAAAACCCTTTCACCCACCAAAACCTTTTTCATTTTTAACCCTTTATTTTAGTAACAAGTTCGGTTCTTCGTGAAAAAAAAAATTATAATGAAGCAAAAAGAAAATAAACAAACAAAGTAATCAAAAATAACTTTGTTTGAATAAAAGCTTCATTAAAAATAAAAAGTTGCAAAAAAATACGAAAACCGACACTTGTTACGCTTTTAGCCCTTTTTCTACTAACCACTAACCCAACCACCTACCTTTAACCCTACCCAACCCTTAACCCACAAAGTCCTCTTGATATCTACAAAGGTATAAAAGTTAAAAAGGAGGAGGATTGATTTCTTGGCAAGCCTATGGTAGGAATAAGTTCCGTGCCGCTCTCGAGTGATTCACTAAAAATACACCTTCGGCCGAGTGTGAGTGATTTCCCCGCGAGGTATGTGAACTTGTATATAAATAGAATTTTAAAAAGGCATGTTATGCCCAAATAAGTAATTTCTTTTATGAACAGTTCTAAATAAATCATTACGAATAGGAGTGTAAATAAATAAAAATAAAACCCAAAAAGATCTTGGAAATCCCGACACTCTATGACAAGCCCAAAACCTTCTCTTCTACCTATTCCATTTGGGAGTGTAAGCCACATATTAAAGAGTTTTGCTTGAGGACAAGCAAAAGTTCAAGTGTGGGGGTATTTGATGTGTGTAAAATGCAACATATAAATTACATCAAATGAGGCATAAAACTAACCCTTTTTTAGTACTAATATTGGAAAAAGAGTGTTTTTGTCTTCCTTTTGTATTTTCAGGATTAAATGAGCCCAAAAACGCAAAAGAAGCAAAAAGACAGCTAAATCCAACATAAATACAAGAAAAGGAACATTAGTGGACTGCCCGAACCCTCAACGGCACCTTCCAAAGCAAAATAGAGAAAACAGAAGGCTGAACACGCCCCGTGCTCAGCCAGCACGGGGCCGTGCCCAAGAAGCAGCAGAAAAGACAAATCTATAGAAGCTTCTATTTCCCACCATGGGCCGTGCTCAGCGGACACGGGGGCGTGTCGAAAGTACAGCAGGCGCATTTATTGTAATTGCGAATTACAATTAATGAGGAGAGAGAGTGTCAGACGGGCACGGGGCCGTGTCCAGCGGACACGGGGCCGTGTCCAGCTCTCTGTTCAGCCTATAAATAGGAGTGCTTGGATTCATTTCATCTCATCCCTTGGCACACCACCTCTCTCACACTTCATCCACCACCCACCACCATCACAACACCATCATCCACCACCATCATCCATTGTCCATCATAGAGTGTGTGAGTCGTCTCGGGATCCAAGATTGATCGTAAGAGTTCTTGACAATCAAGGCCATGTTTGCCTAAGTCTCTTACATCACTTGGTGAAGACAAAGTGTCTAGTATAATACTTTTTATTTCTAAACTTTTGCACTTTTTATTTGGTTTTGTATTAATGACTTTAATAACTAGTTACTTATGTTGAAGGTGATCTTTCCTTATCGTTTGTCCGTGGTGTCTTGGCATTATTTTACTGTCTATATAAAATAAAGGATTTTCACCATTCATATCTCCACGGTCTATATGGAGGTATGTTGGCTACCTGGTAGGGGGTTAAGGGAACGGTTTGGTAAAGGTCTTGCCATTGTTCCGCGTTTAGAGGTCCTGCAATGGACCTGGGTCAAATTTAGTAGGACCTCCTTCAATACTTCACGGTATTGGATGGCGGGGGTCCAAACTCTTTGATCCCCTCATAAGTTAACTACTATTAATACTATAACCCGGCTACTTAGGACTGTATCCCTGCTGACTCAGACTACTTAGCCGAGGGTAACGTCACCGCCAAAAGCGGGGCCTACCACAATACTGCATTAATAACTTAATTAATTATCTTCCAATAATCCACCCCTTTAGGATTGTATCCCTGCTGACTCAAACTACTGGGGTGAGGGTAACGTCACCTTCAAAAGAGGGGCCTACTACAATAACTAAGATAATCTCTTAATTATGTGCAAAAGTGCGGAAATAATCAAAGGTTATACTAGATACGAGTCGGAACCAAGTGATTCATCTTGTCTATCTGTTTTTATTTTTATTTTTATTTTCAGCATTTTAGTTAGTTTTATTTTTCTTAGTTTAAAACATTTTTTCTAAACTTTTTATTTTGGTTAGACGTTGAGGATAAACCGGTACTAAAAGCTCTTGTGTCCTTGGACGACCTCGGTATCTTACCAACGCTATATTACACTCAACGATGGGTGCACTTGCCCATATGTGTGTTTAGTGTTAGTGAAATATCGTGTTTTATAAATTTAAAACTTGGCTAAAATAAGTGTTAAAAAGGGCTTAAAATATACACCTAATATATATAACACTTCGCACGCATCACTAATCCTGTAGTTACTTCCTCATAATCAAGAGATACACTTGGTTCAAAACGAGGCATTTCCTCTTCATCGGGCATTCTGGTATAGTTGTGTCTCAAAGGAGGCGGACAAGACTTATACCCAATGCCTTTCACGTTCCCTTTCAACTTCTGAACGTCTATGATGTGATCAAGCACATATCGGGAGTTTGAGTAACTCTCCAATTTGAGCTTGATCGCATCATGCTCACACTTTGCCACGGCTAGCTCCTTCTTTGTTTCCTCATTGATATTAATGTAGTTATTAATACCAATTTGTTTGTTGAAAACAATTTTTGTCAATTCGGAAACACTCTTCTTTAAAGTTTCGATTACTGATTTGAAATCTTTTTCATTTCGAGCTAAAGCCATGTTTGCGTCTTTGCATTTTGATAGTTCAATAACTAAACTTTAATTGTGACTATGAATTGTTTCAGATTCATGTTTTAATTTAGCACATTCATGTTTCATATCAGCACAATCACTACATATGCTAGGAGGTTCAGATTTTACCTGACTTGTAGAAGCTGCGACATATTCCTTAGTGTCATTCTGGCAAGAGAAAGATCCATCTTCAGATAAGAACTTCTCCATGTCATTCGATGCAGCATCAGCTTTCTTTATCAAGTCAGATTTTTGACATTTCATCTCCTTGGCATCATTCGACAAATTATCAGCTTCAGAATCTATTCCCTCCTTCACGTCCGATTCTGAACTGTAATCACTCACACCTGAGCCATCTTCATTAGTACTGCCATGCCCACTATCTCCTGAACTGTCATCATTTCCTGAAGATTCACCATCGCTGACATTCTTGATGATTTCGGCATAAAACGCAGTTCCTCCTTGATCTCCACCTCCACATTGTACAGACCAGTCACACCCTTCATCAGTTTGATTTGAGTTGGACGTGGATGTACTTGTTTGATTTCCGAAAGGATTTTGGTTGCCTTTTTGAGGTTGGGCTTTAGGTGTCACAAATAGAGGTTGAAGTGGAGTAGCCATTGATTTAATATGGAAGTAGTCACTTGTAGTGAATATGGGTTGAGGAGCTTGTTGTTGGGTTTGTTGTGGAACAGCTTATGGAAAAGGAAGATAGGCGTTCGGATCGAATGGTCTTCCATAAGGATCTGTGGGAGGACCAGGGGTTTGTGTTGGTTTAGGTAGTGGAATACCGAAGTAGGTACTTGGATCGAATTTAGGTTTTGAAAGGGCGTGAGCTTGAGCAATAACATGCGGTGGTGGGAGATAGGCACTTGGATCGAAAACCTAAGGAGCTGACTGGGGAAAGATGTTTGAATTCGACATTGGATTGTTGTTTACTAATAATAGAAACAGGCCCAGATCTTACGAACAACAAATAACTTTCAAAGGCCCAAATGAAATCCACGAAAGATTGAGATATTTCGTGAAGTTTAAAAGAATGTTAAAACCAAACCCACTAAAAATAGTAGGAACCCAAGCCCAATTACTACCCAGCCAATTCCCGTGAAAAATAAGACTAAGATTAAGCCCAAATATAACAAATGTTTGTTGGGCCTGAAGTTGTCCACGAAAAACAATTAGTTTATAAAGCCCATGAAAGATAAAATGAAGCCCAAAAGAAATCCATGAAAGAATCTAATAAATTTTGAAGTTTAAATGACCCTGGCCCACATCACAACCTGGTCCACGAATGGCAATGGATCTTTTGTGAAGATGGCCGAAAGAATAACTTAATGAATAACCTATATTTCCACTAAGATCCTGACCAATGTCCACTAAGATTCAAGTTAGAGGCCCAATGTATTAAAACCAATGAAAGACTAAAACCTTAAACCCACAAATACTTGGTCTCACGGAAAATATATGTTCTGTGAAATAACATAACGGTGACTAAGGAATGATTTAGGCCCACAAAGAATAAACAGAATGTTTGTGAACAAGGCCCAAAATAAATTTTGACGAAAAACCTTGAGTTTTTCGTAGGTTGTAGTATATGTTGACTTTTGTGAGATGTAAGATATTTTCTCAAAAGCAGATCAAATCTACTGACACAATTGCCCACAAATTTCAAATACACCTTACCATATCCACCGTTCAACACTCACCAAACTTGACACAAAACTCAAACAATACTTTACTGAATGATTACTGATTTCAAATCACCATACATTGCAAGACACAATAGTCAAACAATTAATATTTTAATAACATAAGTTCAATAATTCATGAACAACAAATCAAAAACCCAAAAGTTTATGAAGAACACCAAGAACAGTGATGAACTCGATGGGTTTTCCGGTGAAATATATGAGTTTACCGGCCACCGGAAAAATTGTCGAACACAAATTTTGACGTCGAAACTCAAAACAACTTGTACTTTAATGATCTCAACCTTTTTCTAACAAGTTTTAAGCAAAACAACGTCAAACAAACACAGATTTTTTGAGTTTTAAAAACACAATTTTATGATTCAGAACTGGGTTCTTGAAGTTTATCCAAGAATAACTCAAAACCCACTCGAAAATCACACCGGTAACTCGGTTTTCAACAAGAAATCGAGCCTTACGCTCTGATACCAATTGTAGGTCGGATTACGGATCCCCGGATAACTACGAGATCTTGTTTCGAATACCGTAACGAGTGCGGAATCCACGTTACGATACAAACCGAGCGAGAGATAAATACAACACAAAGATTCAATGTTTAACGGTTGTATATTGAATATCGACTGAGTTTCATACAAGAATGATACACTAATAAAAACAATGAAACTCTTTGATAAACACTCTCTCTGGTGCACTCTATGTTGTCTGTTCTTTCTTCATATATGCTGCTTATATAGGAACAGGTCGATGAAAGATCATGTCCGACGAAACATCTCGACGAAAGACTCCAGCAGCCGACGAAAGACTCACCATTTAGGACCATAGATGACGAAAAACCTGCAGGTTTTCGTCACTGTCACATCATGACGAAACATGTGTTTCATCAATGAATTTTCGTCATGTATTAGATGGCAGTTTTTCATCACAGCATATGCTTGGGTTCTTCTGATGTGGGTGTGTAACAAACAAAGTATACATACTGAAACACACATCCACAACTGATAATTCAGCAACATTAATTGGTTCACAACTATTAAATTCACGTGGACATGTAGTTTTCACATGAAAAAAGTCTTCTCATGACATCATCATGGTGATGTCATGGTGATGTGGCGTCGTGAGAGTTCGCGGCTCTTTGTGTTTCGCGTGTCGAACTCTGGAGCGCACGACGGAGGAATGTCGCGATGTCGGGCTTGAGCCGAACCTAACCGAGTCGAACCGAACCGAGTCGCGTCCACATAAAGTGTACCAACATCAAGCACTATTTCACTCGATTCAAGGCTATTTCGTAAGTAATTCTCCCTAAATCTTGTACTTCCATCTTCACTACACACATCTCTATCATCTTCTCCATCAAAAACACTGATTTTCATCACGAAATCACCTGATTTGGGTTGCTTGAAGATGGTGTTCACTTGGTGATGTCATCTTATCAAGTTTAGCTCAGATCTAAAGGATTTCTACACATTTTAACACGAATCTTAAACAAAACTTCAACATTTCAACTGATTCAAACTTTCTTTCAACTCTTTTACACTCTTCTACTCAAAACCGTTGGAATCTTGACTCAACCTGACCTAAGACTCACTCTATAGTCTAGGGTCGGCTCGAAACGGATTTCCACCGGAGAGGTGACCGACAAACGGGTTGAACATGAAGTCCCATCAAGCTCAGCAGGTCTGATCGAATGGGGTGGTTCCCGTCTGATCAACTGGGCTAGACTCGGTGTGGATTTCTGTTGTTTGACACGTCGTCTCTGTTAACTCAAAAATGTTTACTTGGAAAATTTTACAAAAAAACTTCAAACTACAGTCTGTAACTCACTCGAATAGCCATCCGATCGAATGGCCATCTGACAGGATGACCATCAGTTCGGATGACCATCCGCTCGGATGACCATCCGCTCGGATGACCATCCGTCTGGATGCACTGTTACAACACTTAACCCACTTTTACCCCATTCGACACGCTGATTCCGACAACCCTAAGGAATACTTACGCATCTGTTCCCGTACACAGGCTGATCCAACGCTCTCAACCATCCAACCAGATCGTGTTTATTTGTTGGACACGCACTGTGAGTATACTTGACCCCCTTTTAACGCTTTAAACACTTTTGGGGTGTAACATACGTTTATATCGAAAACACACTTATCAAAATGCAGTACACAATCTAAACTATTATCACAAGCGAATAACTGACGTACATATTTACAAGTGATGCTTGATACATATGTGCTAGGACTCTTACTCGCGACGTCCCACCTTAGCTAGTATGGTACTATAGTTGGAATCACACCCAACGGGGTCTAGTTAAGGATAACACGCCCTTCTTAGGATCGCCATCGCAGTCATCAAGTGACTTAGCTGGTAGTATTTGTCTGGTAGTATATACGTTGTGTATCATTGTCGCAACCCCCGCCCCTATCTGTCCCGAGAAGGGGCGGCCGCGAGAATCAGTATTGGTGGTATTGGTGTTTATCAATTTGGCAGCGGAATTTACATCAGGACCGTAGTTAGAAAATATTTTATCAGAGTAAAACACCATATTTTATATAAATAAGTGCGTTGGGATAAAACCCAAGTTTTCATTACAAACTGATTTATAGGGGTAAACCCCGTTTTATTGAAATAAAACAACTTCTTTATTTAGGTAACTTTTATAGCCACTTTCTCCAAGCCTTCAATGTTGTCTAGCTGGCTTCTAGTTGGCTTTCACATTTTGTTACCTGTAACGCGTTTAAAAACATTTTGTCAGTGGGAAATACTGGTGAGTGAATCCCAGTTTAATAAAAAAGAGATTTATCTTTTCACAGTATTGAGAGCGATTACAATGTTTACATCTACACAATTACTCATTCAGTACTGTCAATCCTGACTGGTGGGTCATATTACCCATTGGCTAGCTCTTTGTCCAATGGTAACGTGTTCCACATTTTGTATACAAAACCCCAACATACCGGCAGTAATTGAAGAATTACAAAGACTCAATCACTGCTAATTATAATTAAAATAAATAAAGGTTTTGTAAAAACAGTTTGCAAAAAGGTTTACAAAAAGGAGATTACTCACATTGTTGTCTTAGGTTTTCATTAAGGATTTCCTGGTGATTATCTATAATTTACACAAATGCACACGCGTTAGTATAATAACCCGATATTTATATTAGCAATACCCTCCCCGAGACGGCATTCCAACGACTACGTCGGGCAGAACCACGATAGCCATTACGGAACCCTGAATCAATCGGGCAGCGTATCTAATACGTAACCGGGGTTATGATACTTACAACGGGGCAGAACTTCGTTAATTTGGGGGTATTATGCCCGAAAATTACTTCTATACTATTGAATTTCGAGAGAGAAAGAAGTGTGTGAGCGACTGGGACTGAAGGCCTGAGCTCCCAATTTATAGGAGCTGAATTCGAGTCTCTCGCGCCCCGCGTAAGATGAAGCAGGGGCTTACGCGGCCTGCGACCTAGGCTTGTAGGGCCTAGCTATGACTGGTCATCATCCTTAGCCTTGACACGATTGTACCACATGTCGGATCCGGGTGAGGCCTCATAGATGGGCTGTCGCGCCCCGCGTAGACCGAGGAGAGGTCTTACGCGGCCCGCCAGAGACTAATAAAAATTGTTTTTATTTAATTTTAATAAAAATAAAGGTATTCGGGGCCCGCTTTCGTATACGGGGTGTATTTTAGGACGTATTAGAGTACTCTAAATATTTTTAGGGTGTCGGATTATTTAGGAGGGTTGTTATAATCATGTTTATGTATGTGGCAATTCACAACGTTTTATCTACTTTATGCTATATCAAACCTGTATACTCGCCAGTACATTTTTGTATTGACATTATTTTAACGTATGTTGCAGGTTAGACGCAGACTATCATGAATCAAGATAGGACTACTTTAGAAACTCACCAAAAATCTAGGTTGTCAGATTTGTATTGTTCGAGAGACATGAAATCTGTACAACTTTATGTGAAATATTTGTTTATTAGTATGGGATAATGAACTTGTTAAATATTGTCGCTAAATTAGTTGTTATGGATTCTCTTGAGCAATCTGATTCACCTAGTGCCGCCCCCCGATGATTACGCCATCAGTTGGGGTGTGACAGATTGGTATCAGAGCCATAACTATAGGGAATTAGGTCGAGTTGTGTTAAACAGACCTAGTCTATAGTCTAAGTACCCACAGACCTAGCGTACGAACCCACTTGGGGTATCATACGAACCTACATGCTGCTATACTCTCATTCGAACTCGCGAAAACTACATTTTCGTACGAACTCCCGCACAAACAGCTTCGTACGAATAAGCCTTTCCTAAGGCTGAAAACCTACTTTTGCCTTTCCTAAGGCTAAACACAATACACACGCTTTCAAAAACACTCGCATAACATAAATGAGCGATCGTGCCGAGATTAGGTGTGAAAACCAAGAACTCTCGACAAGATCACTCACTCAGCTTATTATTCTTAGCACGAGAATCTTTCGTTGAGTCAGGAGTGGTATCCATATCTCGACGGAAATCTCCATTTCTATCTAGTGGTTGTTTTCACCACAGCTAGGAGCAAAGTCGTTAAGTCAAGGGTGAAACCCGTATCTTAATGGCCCGTTCCACTCCCTGAAATGGTTTTCAAAAGCTCTCCCCAAAGTCTCGACTGTACCAACGACTCGAGCCACGTATTAACTGGCCGGACGAATGCCGTAGCCGCATCCAGGTGAGGGTATAGTCTATAGGCCAAAGCGTGCACTCGGACTCGATGGGAATAGCTGAATCACTTTGGATAGTCGACGCCTCAAACCTCGGGCATTCTATTTATACTAAGCCTGCAATCACCAATTTTTACGTATCCTTGAATTTTATCGTGTTATTACGCGTCATTGAGTTTATTTTATGCTTATTTGACTAAATCGAGGTTTTACGGTTATTCAATTTCATGATTTATCGTATTTTCGCTCTACCGAATATATGCACAACTCGCACAGCCATCGCAATCTAAAACAAGAGTCGAATGTTCGCAACAAAACTAACTCCTAACGACTCGCTCTCTCTCTTCATCGCGTCCTCACTCAATCTACACAATTATATATGTAAGTATATATACAATACGATTATATGTGTCATACGTGAGAACTTTGGAATCTCGTGTCTCCTATGTGGCTCCTATGTGAATACGTACTACTATGCTACCTGCAACAAATTTTAAACGCGCTCAAACGCATCGCATACTCAAAACCAGTATGCTTGAATCTCACTCCAAATCTATTTATCTAGATGCCTTCGAATGCTTCTACCTCGCGACAAACTTCCAGGAGAAGAGCTAGACAAAACGTCGATAAGAGGATCCCCTCACTCGTGGCCAGGGAAGTGGCCAAGGTTATTCCTCAAATCGTTGCGCAAGTTCAATCTCTTAGCAACTCTCAAACTTCAGGAGACTCTATGACCAACGCGCCCAGGTCTACTTTCTCCTATAAGCACTTCAAGGATTGTGGTCCAATGGACTTCACAGGCGAAGAAGGTGTGCTTAGTTATTCCGATGGTCTGATGCCACCGAGGTCACCCTTCGGCAGAGTGGGTGCCCCGAGCATTTCCGTACCACCTGCACTACCGGGGTATTCCAATCAAGAGCGCTCGACTGGTGGACAACCGAGCGTAACAAACGTGGGAATCATGCAGCATACGCACTCTCCTGGAATGAGCTGAAGGAGCTCATGAAGGAACAATACTGCCCTCCCCACGAGCTGCGAAAACTAGAAGACGAATTCTGGAATATCAAGCAAGGTGAAGGTGATAACAACGGCCTCATAGCAAGGTTCAAACAGCTTAGCATTATCTACCCAAGTCAAGTTGACACTCCTGACAAGGCCATCAAGAAGTACATTCGCGCCTTACCCGAGTGTGTGGGCGATTTTGTCAAAGTTGCGAGACCTGCTATCATCGAAGAAGCTTATCAGCTGGCCGCAGAAATCAATGACAAGCGACTCCTGGAAGGATTCTTCTCCAAAGGTCCCACCAGGAAAGCCAATCAAGCAATCATCATCGAGTCCTCAGACGAAGCTTCAAACAAAACCTCTGGGGAACTCTTAGACGAAACCTTTGGTGAATCCTCAGACGAACTCTCCGATGACAACACACCATCACCAGACGTGCAGCCTAGCCGCAAGAGAAAAAGCCCGAACCAAGATTGTCCAACAAATGAGCTGCCTCAACCAGAGCCTCTCCAAGTAATCCCACTGCTCCCAAAACGTGCCTACACTGGAACCCTTCCCCAGTGTTACCAATGTACTTATCATTATCAGGCAGGAGGAAGTTGTCGCTATTGCATTTACTGCAACTGTTACGGATACTAGCACTTCCAGCACCGCCGAAACCACGAAACCAAGGCATGCTAGCACTTCCAGCACCGCCGAAGCAGTTTGCAGAACCAACAACCACAACACCAGCAGCAGGAGCCTTCAATGTCAACACCGACCAGACACAAAGCGACGTAGTTAATGGTACAATTTCCACTACTGTTACTTACATTTCATGTCTATTCTATCCTTCGATGTCGCCTAGATTGTCACACCCCGACCGCGTAAAACAACAAACCACGGCGGAAACGTCAGGGAGTGTCGTAACAGAATCATTGTTTCACAACACATGGTGTTTAAAGATTTGTTTTATTCCATTAATGAACTCATTGTCTTAATACAAACCAAATAAATACAAATAATTGTCTTTCAAATTTTAAAGTCACTAAGGCACGGGTTCATCCTATGTGTAGCATGCATCAACAATCATCACATAATAGTACCTGAAACATATGTGAAAATAAAACATCAGCATAAAAATGCCTGTGAGTAACATAGATTTTGTGAATTAGATTCATGGCTTTGGATAACATAAGAAAAAGATTTTATGTTTACAAAAATAGCCATGAATCCTTGTAAAAGTTTTGTTTCTAAAATGCATTGTTTTGATGAAAGGTTTGTAGTATATACAAAAAAATATACTTTGGTTTTGAGATAATCAGATAAGTAGTATATCAAAATATACTTGTTTTGAAATAGTTAAACAGGTAGTATATCAAAATATACTTTGGTTACTGAAATAATAGATTTGGTAGTATATCACAAGTATACTTTGGTTTTGTAAATAGCATATTAAACTATGCTTGGTTTGAAAATAGCATATCAACTATGCTTTGGTAGTATATCAACATATACTTTAGTTTGTGAAATAACAGAGTCGGTAATATATCAAACTATACTTTAGTAAAACAGTATCCCGCTGTTAGTATATCGAAATATACCTAAATCGTGATTTGGTAGTACATCAAACTATACTTTAGTAAACAATAGCATATCAAACTATGCCTTAGCAAAACAATATCACGTTGGTAGTATGTTGATATATACCATATATCACGATTTGGTAATACATTCAAACCTTAGTGCATCAAACTACACTTTGGAGACTATAGAAATACCACAAAGGCAATTCTATTTGGTTATAACTTTGGTTTCTGACATTCCATACAACATGAATGGGGTGTCTAGTACTATAGCGCTATATCGTACTACCAATCGGCTTGATCATTGTTAATGAATGTATAAGTAACAATATGAACGAACAAATAGTCAAAAAAACTTTGAAAATCAGTGTTTAAGTCATGGATAATAGTTAAATTTATCAAAAGATAAGTACTATGCATGTGTAATCATATAGTTGAAATCATGAAAATAGTGTATCGGCACATATGAATCACCCCAAAAACATTTGAAAACGTAAAAGAGGGGACTATGTACTCACTTGATATGGCAAGTATCCTTGATTAAGTATCCTAACAAAGTTCGAGAAATCAAGGAATCAAGGGGTACCTAGTATGGAATCACTATGTTAAATAATCGGTACCTAAATCAGGAGATAGGTTAGAATGTAGTTCAATAAATCAAATGAGTATTGGAACTCATATGGCATGATTTAATAGACCTAACATTCTGATTAGAAACTTAACCTAAGTGCTTTTGACCAGTTTCGACCCGTTAAGGTAGTTTAAGCTACTTTAACGTGTCATTTGCGTAAATCTAAGGTCGGATGGTTATCTATGTCCTTTATTAAGTCTTACATACCCAATTATGTTTAAAAATGCTACTAAATCTGTTTAGATGTCAAAAACTTGATCACATATGTTAAATATGGATTTATGCTCAAAAAGGGCATTTTAGTCATTTTTAAAGGGGCATATAAGCGACTTAACGAATAACTAACCAACCTAAGTGATCATAAGGTATAACCTCAGTAGGTTATTCCCTATGCAACTATGATAACTAAATATGTTTGGTCGGATCCTATTGATCGACCAAACGGGGCGGGTTCGAAAGTCTAAGCGGTTGTTTAGACCGCTTGACTTACGACCCTAAACAAGCACTAAACTAGTAGTGACGAGTTAAACATGTTAAAACATGTTTAACTTTGTTAGAAAACTGATTTGGTATCAAAACAAAGGGTTTTGATACCCGAAAATAGTTTCGTCGCAAAATGCACATAAATACGCATTTGACCGAAACTTTGACTCGTCACTACGCCTAGTCAACGTGGAAATCAGTAGGTATAATCGCTAAGGATTATAACCATCGTGATTACAATCGCGTTGCAAAGTTCAATTGAACTTTGATTTGACCAATTGATGGTCAAAACCGAAAGTTAAACTGTTAGTCAAACTGTTTGACTTTCAGCTTTAAATAGCTGAAAATAAAGACTAAGCCTTGAAAGAACACTTACAAGGCTCTATGGCTAAAAGATTAAACTAGAAGAACTCAAGTAGGTGGCTCCCAAAGATGGAAATCCTCCACTTAGAGTTCAAGAGAGTAGAAATGATGGAAATGAGCAAAGAATGCAAAGGAATCAAGACTATGTATAATTGTGGATGAGTTGTAGGATCATGACATGTGTTTATGTATTGCCCAAGCAATAAATCATGACCCTACATGTGTTATGGACAGCTAGCGTACTTGGAGAAATGTTAACTTGATGCCCAAAACAAAAGAAATTGCATAAAAGTCCCTAAAAATCAAGATGCAGCTCAAAAATGAACTTGCTATCGAAATGATGATCTCGCGTCGTGCCACAGCAAAAGGGGGTACCCGTCGCGCGATGCTACGATGCATAAAGTTTAAAAAATGGCAGTTTTAATCCCTGCACACTCCTCAAGCCACTTTCGATGCGTCTAAACCCCGTTAAGCGAATTTTAAGGCTCTACAAGGATGTTAAAGCATAGGGGACTTGAAATATGCTTGAAAATATCTCGTATGTCGGTTCGTTTGGTCATACGGTTGCGTTATTCGGTTAATTACGACGAAACTCGAACGGACACGAAAACGATCCAAATTAAGCGAAGAATGGTATATTTTCATTTCTATCACTAAAATAAAATATTTTAGTGACTACAAAAAATTTTTGGATGTCCGGATGTGGTCAGAACGTAAGATATGCGCATAAATGCAAACTTACGCATTTTCGCATCGCTTTTAGTCCCTATGATCAAATAAGCGCATTTTTGCACACCGAACCACTCAAAGCTTATTTCTAAGCTATGTTAAGGTTATTTATGGTATGTTTAGCTTATGATAATGTTCTGGAATGTACGTCGCCATACGAAACGGTAGGCTTTTGTAGTTTGACGCAAATAGTCACTATGATCGAATAAACTTGTTTTTGCCATACCAAACCCTTCAAAACTTATTTATAAGTTATGTAAAGGTTATTTAAGGTATGTTAAGCTTATGTCACTATTCCGGAGTGTTTGTCGCATTAAAATGATTACGTTTGCGTAACAGTTTGCGTATAACTTTCCAGAAAGCGATTTAGAGCTCGAAATCGAACAAGAATTGATATGTATAAATGTCATATGTAATTATACAAGTCCCGAGAATGAAACACAGGATTTCATTGGATTTGTATTTATATGATGGTTGTAGAGGCACAGGTGTCACATAGATCTGCGACGCCGACACTCGCGCTCTCTCCCCCTCGTACTCGCACCTAGATTAAGTGCACACACAAGTTCCATTACTAGCACTATGTACTTATACAATATATCATGATATAATGTGTTTTACCCTCACTATGCGCTCTTAGAATAAGGTACGATAAACGTGCAAGGAAAAAACTAATCACGGGTGCACACGGGCTTATTTTGGTCAGTGCACGGAGATCGTAGTGAGTTCTAATAGTGCCATAATGTTAAAAGCACGGTTAAGCGTAGTGGATACATCGCTGGTACTTCCTATATATAAGTGTCTTAACCATGTCGACAAAGTGTGACATCTATTCACGGAATGTAAGTGGTGTGGCTAAAGCATGGTGGATACGCCGCTGGTACTTCCTATATATAAGTGCTTTGCCATGCTGACGAAGTTTCGTGAAGAAAGTGCCATGTGGAGTTTAACGTTATTAGACCTCGTATAGTATTGTGATTATTTTCAACACACTAAACTAATTCGCAAGGTGTAACATCTCAATCGCATCATCGCGATACTTTTTTCGTAAGTCTGGAACCCAATGCTATTGCCTCATCGCTAGACTTTTTGTAAGTCTACCACGCAGCGCAAGCGCATCAACGCAAGACTTGTCGTAAGTCTACCACGCAACGCAATCGCAACTTCGCTGTAATCTATCACGCATCGCTCTCGCATCGCTTGAACGCTTTAACATATATCGTATCTGTTAATCTCATCGCTTCGTTACTCTCACCGCTTATCGCCTAATGCTCATCGCTATCTGTGTTATGTTGGCAAGCATGACATCGCTTCATGAGACGGAACTATTATGGTTAAAGCATGGTGGATACGCTGCTGGTACTTCCTATTATATATAAGTGTTTTAGTCATATTAGCAAACTTTCGTGGAAAGATGCCCTGCGGGGCTCAATGTTAGTTAAGTTTCTGATACTATCAAAACTAATCAAATCGCACTATTCCCGCATGCTCTCATCGCTTTCCCTCTCGCCGCTCATCACTTATCGTGTATCGCTTATCGCTTATCGCGTATCGCTTATCGCGTATCATCTATCGCTTATCGCTTATCGCTTATCGCTCACCGCTTATCGCTTGTCGCTTATCGCGCTCGTCAATCACGATATTTCGCATAACCCAACTACTCGCACACACTGTCATCGCCATGTTCGCAACCTACCTCACCGCTTAATCTATTTCAATTTTATCTCAAACTCGGTCAGACCCTCTATTCGCTTGGATCAAGCAAACGAAAGTCTATCCGTGTCACGTCAGCACGCATAACATCGTTGCACGAAACGGAAGTAATATGGTCAAAACATGGTGGATACGCCGCTGGTACTTCCTATACATAAGTGTTTTAACCATATTAGCAAACTTTCGTGGAAAGATGCTATGCGGGGCTCGATGCAAATTACCTTTTTGTATTGTTAAAACTTATTTATTACTGTTTTTGAAAATAAATGGAAAACTTTTCTAAAATTGTTAATTAAAACCGTTGGATGAGCGAAATTTCCTCACAACATGGAGATAACATCGACTCAGCTTAACTCCGCTTTCAAGGGCAGTTTTCACAAGTCCAGCTTTTCTTAAAACCTTTTTCAATATCCAAAACAAACTTTTCTTAAGACAATGATTTAACGACAAACTCAATTTAATACCATGAGTTATCTTAAACCAAGTTTTCTTTCAAAATCTTTTTAATGCCTAAACAAAAACCCTTCTTACGATGTTGGGTTAACATCGACTCAGCTTAACACCACGTTATAAGAAAATTTTCAAAACTCTTTTGCAACTACTTAGCAAAACCCTTCAAAACTCTTCGAACATCTTTGGAACGCATAATCGCAAGTTACTACTTTCTAGTCGAACAGGTCACTTTTCGCCATCGCAATCGATTTTCCCCTACCCGAGATGCTCACACTTGCCAAATCCTCAGTCGATTACTCATTCATCATCAGTTAGTTATAACGCAATCGATTTTCCCCTACCCGGATTAATTTCGGGACGAAATTTCCTATAGCAGGGGAGCCTGTAACAATCCGCTTATCGCTCTCGTTACTCTCGAAACTCCTAGCACCAGAGATTCAGATCATAATGTAAACTAAAACGCTTACAATGCTATCTCGCATACTTTTAACACGCTATATCACAACGATACACTTATAAGGCTAACGCATACACTATTGCGCTATTCGCTATCGCTCAACGCAACGCAAACTCGAAACGCAGTTACTTAGGCTATGACCTATTAAAGTATATTATATTACTAGTATGTATCTAAAAACATCTGGGTATTTAAAACTTGTTGAAATGCGCACTCAGGGGCACGCGCAATTCGACTATCGCACTGAAACACAAGGTAACACGATACTACTTATCTCGCTAAAACGCTTAATGTACTTACAGCAATTAACGCAACAAAATGCATCAAACGAATAGAAAGTTGGGAAACTAACTCATCCGTCAGGATGGGGCCCATCCGTCAGGATGACCATCCGTCCGGATGACCATCCAACCGGATGAACATCCGATCGGATGCCTATCCGATCGACTACCCATCCGGCACCTCACTAGCACCGCCTTACTTCTCTCTCACACTATAAATACCTCCCACATGTCATTGTTCACTGATGTGACAGCCCTATCTGACCAACTCACTCCCAGCTCGTTCTCAAGCCCTATTCAGATCTAAAGGATTTCTACACATTTTAACACGAATCTTAAACAAAACTTCAACATTTCAACTTATTCAAACTTTCTTTCAACTCTTTTACACTCTTATACTCAAAACCGATGGAATCTGGACTCAACCTAACCTAAGACTCACTCTATAGTCTAGGGCCGGCTCGAAAACGGATTTCCACCGGAGAGGTGATCGACAAACGGGTTGAACATGAAGTCCCATCAAGCTCAGCAGGTCTGATCGAATGGGGTGGTTCCCATCCGATCGATTAGGCTAGACTTGGTGTGGATTTCTGTTGTCTGACACGTCGTCTCCGTTAACTCGAAAATGTTTACTAGGAAAATTTTACAAAAAAACTTCAAACTACAGTCTACAACTCACTCAAATAGCCATCCGATCGAATGGCCATCTGACAGGATGACCATCTGTCCGGATGACCATCCGCTCGGATGACCATCCGCTCGGATGACCATCCGTCCGGATGCGCTGTTACAACACTTAACCCACTTTTACCCCATTCAACACGCTGATTCTATAACAACTCTCAATAAAACCAATACCCTCATAATTTTTCCGACATCCTAATATAATTTAAATTATCCCAATATGTCCCAAAATACACCCCATACGCGAAAACGGGCCCCGAATACCCTAAAAAGTATTAAAAATAAATAAAAATTGAAATCTTGGGCTGAGGCGGGCCGCGTAGACCCACCCCAACCCTTACGCGGGCAGTATGAAGGTTTAAAACGGATTTCGTTGATTTATAAGTTAAGGCGGGTCGTGTAAGACCCCCTTTAAGTTAACGCGGGCCGCGTGAGATCCAAAATGTGGCGCAGCCCTGGGCCGCCACCTGGCCCAACACCCGGCGAGTCTATAAGCTGACCCAGCCCAGCTACACGTTGACTGGAGGTCAACGCGGGCCGCGTAAGCCCTGCCCCTATGTTACGCGGGCCGCGACAAAGCCAAACTCAGCACCTATAAATAGAACGCATCGGATCTCAGTTGAATTCGTTCATTTCTTTCTTTCTTAAGCAAATTTCTGAATAGAAGGCATAATACTCGGGTATTATACCCCCTAATTAGCGAAGTTCTGCTCCGTTGTAAGTATTATTACCCCTGGATACGTATCAGATACGTTGCCCGATTGATCTAGGGTTCCGTAATGGCTGTCGTGGTTCTGCCCGAAGTAGTCATTGGAATGCCGTCTCGGGGAGGGTATTGCTAATATTAAAATGGGTTATTAATACTAACGCGTGTACATTTGTGTAAATTATAGATTATCACCGGGAAACCCTTACGGAAAATCTAAGACAGCAATGTGAGTTGATCCGCTTTTTGTAAACCTTTTGTTAACTGTTTTTACAAAACCTTAAATGCTTTTCCATGCAAATAACAGTTATTGAGTTTTTGTAAGAATACAATTATGATGAGTATGTTGGGGTTTTTTATACAAAATTTGTTACCACCTGGTCAAGGAGTAACATTTCCACAAGTCGGGTTCGACAGTACCATGGATGTTAATTGTGATGTCTTGTAAACAAATATAATTGCGGGATCGCCCTCAATACTGTACACTGGGACTTTTTATTTAAACTTGATTAAACTGGGATTCACTCACCAGTATTTCCCATTGAAAAATGTTTTTAAAACGCGTTTCAGGTAACAAAATGTGAAAGCCAAATAGAAGCCAGTTGGACAGCACTGAAGGCTTGGAAAAGTGGCAATAAAGTTACCTAAAAATAAAATAGATGTTTTTATTAAATAAATAGGATTTATTCCTATGAAAAAGCATGTACTATGAACTTGGGTTTTAACCCATTTGTTTAATGTTATATAAATGGTGGTGTTTTACTCTGATAAAATATTTCCTAACTACGGTCCGGATGAAAAATTCCGCTGCCAAATTAGACAATACGCGATACCACCGAAATTGGCTCGCGGCCGCCCGTTCCCGGGAATCTGGGATCGGTGGTTGCAACAGGAGGTGGTATCAGAGCTAAGCCACTGATTCAGCCACAGAGGTGTTCTGCTGACATCAAAATGTAAAGTGTTAGGAAATAAATTACGGAAATACGTGCATAACTGTATTTATTTGTTATGTGTTATTTGACTATCGGTTAGTTTACAGTGTGAGCGACCAAGGACCATCTGACGCATATCATCAATTGTCTAGTTCGCCTAGAAGCGAAAGCACCTCCTCTTCTCAGCCTGCCCTCTCAGGGTACTCTGCTGATACGGAAGAAGGAATCTTTGTGTTTAAGGCTCAGTCAGAAGAGCCATTTCCTCAGAAAAAGAGGGGATGGTTCAGTCGAGGGGCACACGAGCGTAGGAAGCGTATGAAAAAGTTACAAGATCAGAGGGTATTAGCCGCAGCCAAGAGAGAGACAGATGCCTATGCCCAGGATATGATAAATAGGGGTATAGCCAACATCCACATCCTAGCAACCACTGCAGCTGACCCAAATCTGGAGCAAATAATAGCACCCCAACCACAGCCACCAATCCCTGACCAACCCATGGAGATAGAAAACCGTGAAAACCAAGTGGAGATGCATGACTTCAATCCGGAAGAAATACCTAGGGTACCAGCACCAAACCCCCTAGACCCAAATTACGATCCATGGTGGGATGGCGTTAGGGACTATGTGCAACGTTACCCGATACATGAAGACACACCCATGCAGAACATAGGAGCCTACCCAGATATGGACCCTTTAGATCCCTATTAACATGATGAATATATTAGGGAGATCTTAGAAGATCCTTACCGATTTCAGGCACTTTCACCCCCATACCAGGAACCCGCACCCCAGATTCCGAACCCAGTCCTAGAACCTGCACCCCCAATTAGTGCAGAAAACGTACAAGAACTTAGGACTTTTGGAGAGGAAATTTTAGAGAGCAGTGAGAGAATGCGACAGGTGGGAGAGCGACTCGTATGGAAATACGATGAGCGCAATATGGATTTTTGGATGAATCCATATCCGTGATGTGATGGAGGAGATGGTAATAGTAATAATAATAAAATCAAATAAAAATCAGAGTTAATTACACAAATGGGTCCTGTGGTTTATAGCTAATTTCGCCTTTGGGTACTAACTTTTTTTTAACATGTTTAGGTCTTATGGTTTCAGTTTTGTAACACCTTTGGGTACTAACACCAAAATTAGTTAATTAATGACCAAAATGCCCTTGCATTTTTTTAAGTTTATCAATGTAACACATTTGGGTACTAACACCTAATTTTATTTAAGTTTAAATCAATTTTATAAAATCTATTTTTTTTATCTTTTTATTATATTTCTTTATTAACATAAAGTCTATTTATTTTTTTATTTTCATATTTTTATTAAATTTATTATTTAACATAAAATCTATCCAAAATTTATTATTATCAAAGATATTTATGAAAGATATTTATTATTATCAATTATATCTATCCAAAATTTATTATTATCAAAGATATTTATTATCAATTATTTTGGATAGTAATAAATAATAAATATCTTTGATAATAATAAATTTAGGATAGATATGATTGATAATAATAAATATCTTTCATGAAAAAAAAAATTAAATCTTTGTGTAATTAAGCCTTTACAATTAAGCCTTTATAATTAAGCCTTTACAATTAAGCCTTTAAAAATTAAGCCTTTATGTAACAACACGCAGTGGCGGATCTAGGATTCCGACCAAGCGGGAACGTTTTATAAATAAGCGGTAACGAAATCGAAAAAACGTCAATTTTTTCCAAAATTTACACTAAAAATGTCAAAAATTTTCTGAACAAGCGGTAGCGGAGGCTACCCCTTGATACACTATACATCCGCCCCTGACAACACGTTACAAAAAAACGAGTTAAAAAAAAAGGTTTAATTTTTTTCATGAAAGATATTTATTATTATCAATTATATCTATCCAAAATTTATTATTATCAAAGATATTTATTATCAATTATTTTGGATAGTAATAAATAATAAATATATTTGATAATAATAAATTTTGGATAGATATAATTGATAATAATAAATATCTTTCATATAATTAAACCTTTTTTTAACTCGTTTTTTTGTTCATTTACATTTTACTATTTTAGAACTTATACAGTTTTTATATTTATTATTATCTATCCAAAATTGAAAACGAGTAAGGTTTAGATTATTTAAAACGAGTAAGATATTTAATTTACATAGAACTATATAGCTTGTAGATTTTACTGGTGTAACTAGTAGATTTTATGTTAAATAATAAATTTAATAAAAATATGAAAATAAAAAAATAAATAGACTTTATGTTAATAAAGAAATATAATAAAAAGATG
Source organism: Helianthus tuberosus (assembly GCA_030545235.1). Classification (NCBI taxonomy): domain Eukaryota; kingdom Viridiplantae; phylum Streptophyta; class Magnoliopsida; order Asterales; family Asteraceae; genus Helianthus; species Helianthus tuberosus. The sequence goes on from CM060381.1 coordinate 169,762,940, forward strand.
AAAATAAAAAAAATAAATAGATTTTATAAAATTGATTTAAACTTAAATAAAATTAGGTGTTAGTACCCAAATGTGTTACATTGATAAACTTAAAAAAATGCAAGGGCATTTTGGTCATTAATTAACTAATTTTGGTGTTAGTACCCAAAGGTGTTACAAAACTGAAACCATAAGACCTAAACATGTTAAAAAAAAAAAAGTTAGTACCCAAAGGTGAAATTAGCTATAAACCACAGGACCCATTTGTGTAATTAACTCTAAAAATCAAATAAAATAAAATATGTATGTGTGTATGGATGCCTATTACTATTAGGGTAATTCTGTTTCTGTTGGTATTGTAATTTTTATTTCAGGTACTAGTATGTAATAGATGCATAATAATATATGAATAGAGTAAAAGTCGCAATGATCGACGTTTTTGGCAAAAATGCGTGTCATGTGAATGACTATATGAAATATTATTTTGTGATATTAATACGGGGTAAATGTTTAAAATTCAGATGGCCGACGAAGGAAATCAAGGAAATCTGAATAATGATAACCAGAGTAACATTAACGTGGTTAATGAGAATACGAGCATCAATAACAATGGAAACCAAATGGATAATAGTGCCGTTCAACACATAGTGGCACAAGGAATTATAGATGCAATGCCATTTATTATTCAAACGATTCAAGAAGCGAATAATAAAAGTAAACATAGCAGTAAGCGACCAATTGAACCAGAACATAGCGTGAACAATGGCCCTGAACTTCAAGTGCCCATTCCCAAAAGAAGAAGAACCGTGTCTTACGGTTGTTCTTACAAGGAATTCTGGTCCTGCAAACCAATAGAATTCTCGGCCAATGAAGGACCCATTGAAGCTCTACGCTGGATAGAGAAAACTGAGGCTGTTTTAAAAGTAAGTAAGTGTGCTGAAGAAGAAAAAATAATGTTTGCTTCAAATCTGTTTAAAAATTCAGCCTTATAATAGTGGAACACTATCCTCCAGTCAAGAGGAAGTGATAGGGTATACAACATGGAATGGGAGGAATTTAAGAATATGGTAGAAAGGAAATTCTACCCTCCCAATGAAAAGGAACAGATAGCAAATAAGTTCTTAAACTTAAGAATGACCGGGGTAGATAGTAAGGGTTATACTACCACATTCTTTGAATATGCTAGAATAGTGTCAACCCTTGCATCACCTGAACCAGTATTAATCTCCAGTTACATCTGGGGATTAATCGGAGAGATTAGACATGTAGTCAAGGCAGCTAGACCTCAAACTATAGAAGAAGCTGTAGAACTAGCAAATACCTTGACAAATGAATTAATCCATACTAGAGAAGAAGAACAGAGAAGAAACCTAACACAAAGGCTTACTTAAGAATTCCGTTCTGGGAATTACAACCGTAGGAATATAGGTTCTACCTCTGCACCTTTCTGCAAGGTCTGCAAGAAAAAAGCATTCGGGAAAATGCTCCACTCTTTTCAATTTCTGCAAGATGCCAGGACACAAGGAAGAAGATTGCAGGAGAAAATCCAGTAATGGACTATGCTACAATTGTGGAGAAAAAGGTCACATTAAGACAAACTGTCCGAAATTGGCTCCAGCTGTGAACAACAAGAACACTAAAAATGCTAGAGCATTCGTTATGACTGCAGATGAAGCCAAGATGATTCCAGACGTGATAGCTGGTATGTTTTTAGTTAATGATGTTTTTGCTAAGGTATTATTTGACTCTGGTGCAAACCAAAGTTTCATTAATACTTCGTTTTGCAAACTTCTAAATCAATCATTAACTAAACTACCACAAGAATGTCTCGTAGAGACCGCTAATGTAGAAACTGTTAGGATTTCTGAAATCTTGCAGGGAGCAAGAATATAAATTTTAAATCAAAAGTTTATGGCAAACCTTTATCCTATGAATCTGGCAGGATTTGATATCGTTTTAGGAATGGATTGGTTAATAGCCAATAAAGCCAGTATTTTATGTGATCAAAAGTCAATTCAAGTAAATTCACCAAAAGGTGAAAAGATCATAATTAAAGGAGATAGGCCCTCTAGGTCCACAAAATTCATCTTTGTGATGAATACTGCAAGTTATATAAGAAAAGGTTCTATAGTGTATTTGATTTCCATAATCACTAACACTATAGGAAAATAACTAAAAGACATTCCAGTAAGTGTTCCAGTTTTCAGATGTCTTTCCGGAAGAATTACCAGGACTGCCGCCGGATAGAGACGTTGAATTCAGAATCCATCTACTACCAGGAACAGCACCAATTGCCAAAGCACCTTACCGTTTGGCACCCGCAGAAATGCAGGAATTGAAGAAACAATTAGATGAATTGTTGGAAAAAGGATTTATACAACCAAGTTCATCACCATGGGGAGCACCGATATTGTTCGTTAAAAAGAAGGACGGATTAATGCGTATGTGCATTGACTACCGTGAATTGAACAAAGTCACGATTAAGAATCGGTATCCATTACCGAGAATCGATGATCAGTTCGATCAACTGCAAGGAGCTTGATTTTTCTCTAAAATCGATTTAAGGTCAGGATATCATCAATTAAAGGTACAGGAAGAGGACATTCCTAAGACTGCCTTCAGAACAAGGTATGGTCATTATGAATTTACTGTCATGCCATTTGGTTTAACCAATGCCCCAGCCGCATTCATGGACATGATGAACCGAATATGTAAGCCATATTTGGATAAATTCATAATCGTCTTCATAGATGATATTCTAATTTACTCTAAGAGTAAAGAGGAACATGCAAAGCATTTGCACGCAATTTTTAAGTCTATTAAGAAAGGAAAAGCTTTATGCTAAATTTTCAAAGTGCGAGTTTTGGTTAGAACAGGTACAGTTTCTTGGACATTTAGTAAACCATGAAGGAATTCATATGGATCCCACAAAGATCGAGGCAATTACTAAATGGAAAACCCCTGAGTCACCAACCGAGGTTAGAAGTTTCCTAGGATTGGCCGGTTATTATAGAAGATTAATTCAAGATTTTTCCAGAATAGCCATTCCTTTAACTAAGTTAACCTGTAAATCCATTAAGTTTGAATGGGGACCAAAACAAGAAGAAGCTTTTAGAATTCTTAAGCAAAGATTAACTAATACACCTATACTAGCGTTACCAGAAGGAACTGAAGACTTCGTAGTCTATTGTGACGCTTCTAAGTTAGGTTATAGACGTGTATTAATGCAACGTCAAAAGGTTATAGCTTACGCATCTAGACAACTTAAGAATCATGAAGAGAATTATTCAACCCATGATCTAGAGTTAGGAGCTATAATTTTTGCCCTTAAGATTTGGAGACATTACCTTTATGGTAGTAAGTTTACCATATTCACTGATCATAAGAGTTTAAGGTATGTTTTCGGGCAAAAAGAGTTGAATATGAGACAAAGACGCTGGATGGAGATGCTTAGTGACTATGATTGTGATATCCAGTATCATGAAGGAAAAGCAAATGTAGTGGCAGATGCTTTAAGTCGAAAGTATCATGAAAAGCCAAAAAGGGTACGTTCTTTTAAATTAAATCTGCAAGTAGATTTAAATGATCAGATAAGAGAAGCACAAGAATCAGTAATCAAGGATGATGCTGAAAAATTAAAAGGTATGATTAAGGAATTAGAACAAGGAACAGATGGAATTTGGAGATTCCATAAAAAGAGAATGTGGATACCTAAATTAGGAAATCTACGTCATAGTATATTAGAAGAAGCCCATAAATCTAAGTATACGATGCACCCAGGAAATGATAAGATGTACCAGGATTTAAGGAAAAATTTCTGGTGGATAGGAATGAAGAAGGACATAGCAGCCTATGTTTCTAAATGTTTAACTTATTCACAAGTTAAAGCTGAACACCAGAAACCCTCAGGTTTGTTACAACAATTAGAAATGCCAGTATGGAAATGGGAATTGATAACAATGGATTTTGTTACTAAATTACCCAAAACAAAGAAAAGTAATGATACAATCTGGGTGATTGTAGATAGGCTAACCAAGTCAGCTCATTTCCTACCAATGAATGAAACTTTCAGTATGGAACTGCTAGCTAAATTGTATGTAAATGAAATTGTTTCATTACATGGAATTCCTTTATCAATTGTTTCTAATAGAGATAGCCGATTTACCTCTCATTTTTGGTCAAGTTTCCAAAAAGCCATGGGAACCAAGTTGAATCTAAGCAGAGCTTATCATCCTCAAACAGACGGACAAAGCAAAAGGACAATTAAGACAATGGAAGACACGCTTAGAGCTTGTGTAATTGATTTCGGAGGTAATTGGGACGATCACTTACCTTTAATAGAATTTTCTTATAATAATAGTTATCACACAAGTATCAATGCTGCACCATTCGAAGCACTTTATGGACGAAAGTGCCGAACCCCAGTCTGTTGGGCAGAAATTGGGGAGAAACAACTATCTGGACCTGAGATAGTACAAGAAACAACCGACAAGATCATTAAAGTCAAGGAACGACTGAAAGCAGCACGGGATCGACAGAAGAGCTATGCCGATAACCGACGCAAGCCATTAGAATTTCAAGTAGGAGATAAAGTATTGTTAAAAGTCTCTCTTTGGAAAGGAGTAGTAAGATTCATCAAAAGAGGAAAGCTAAGTCCCAGGTATATTGGACCTTTTGAGATTGTTAAAAGAATAGGACCTGTAGCCTATCAGCTACAACTGCCAGAGGAAATGGCAGGAATACATGATGTGTTTCATGTATCTAACCTCAAAAAGTGTTTAGTTGATGGATCACTAGTAGTACCTCTTAAGGATATAGAGGTAAATGAACAACTTAAGTTTATAGAAAGGCCTCTACAGATTGAAGACAGGAAGGTCAAGAATCTCAAACACAAGAGATTAGTTCTAGTCAAAGTGAAGTGGGACTCTAAAAGAGGACCTGAGTACACGTGGGAGCTTGAATCAGAAATACAACGGAAATATCCACACTTGTTCCAGTAGATCTCGAGGACGAGCTCTAAAACAAGGTGGGGATGATATAACAACTCTCAATAAAACCAACACCCTAATATATTTTAAATTATCCCAAAATGTCCCAAAATACACCCCATACGCGAAAACGGGCCCCGAATACCCTAAAAAGTATTAAAAATAAATAAAAATTGAAATCTTGGGCTGAGGCGGGCCGCGTAGACCCACCCCAACCCTTACGCGGGCGGTATGAAGGTTTAAAATTGATTTCGTTGATTTATAAGTTAAGGCGGGCCACGTAAGACCCCCATTAAGTTAACGCGGGCCGCGTGAGATCCAAAATGTGGCGCAGCCCTGGGCCGCCACCTGGCCCAACACCCGGCGAGTCTATAAGCTGACCCAGCCCAGCTACACGTTGACTGGAGGTCAACGCGGGCCGCGTAAGCCCTGCCCCTATGTTATGCGGGCCGCGACAAAGCCAAACTCAGCACCTATAAATAGAACGCATTGGATCTCAGTTGAATTCGTTCATTTCTTTCTTTCTTAAGCAAATTTCTGAATAGAAGGTATTATAACCCCCTAATTAGCGAAGTTCTGCTCCGTTGTAAGTATTATAACCCCTGGATACGTATTAGATACGCTGCCTGATTGATCTAGGGTTCCGTAATGGCTGTCGTGGTTCTGCCCGACGAAGTCATTGGAATGCCATCTCGGGGAGGGTATTTATAATGTTAAAATGGGTTATTAATACTAACGCGTGTACATTTGTGTAAATTATAGATTATCACCGGGAAACCCTTACGGAAAATCTAAGACAACAATGTGAGTTGATCCGCTTTTTGTAAACCTTTTGTTAACTGTTTTTACAAAACCTTAAATACTTTTCCATGCAAATAACAGTTATTGAGTATTTGTAAGAATACAATTATGATGAGTATGTTGGGGTTTTGTATACAAAATTTGTTACCACCTGGTCAAGGAGTAACATTTCCACACGTCGGGTTCGACAGTACCATGGATGTTAATTGTGATGTCTTGTAAACAAATATAATTGCGGGATCGCCCTCAATACTGTACACTGGGACTTTTTACTTAAACTTGATTAAACTGGGATTCACTCACCAGTATTTCCTACTGACAAATGTTTTTAAAACGCGTTTCAGGTAACAAAATGTGAAAGCCAAATAGAAGCCAGCTGGACAGCACTGAAGGCTTGGAAAAGTGGCAATAAAGTTACCTAAAAATAAAATAGATGTTTTTATTAAATAAATAGGATTTATTCCTATGAAAAAGCATGTACTATGAACTTGGGTTTTAACCCATTTGTTTAACGTTATATAAATGGTGGTGTTTTACTCTGATAAAATATTTCCTAACTACGGTCCTGATGAAAAATTCCGCTGCCAAATTAGACAATACGCGATACCACCGAAACTGGCTCGCGGCCGCCCGTTCCCGGGAATCTGGGATCGGGGGTTGCGACAGATTCTGACAGCCCTGAGGAATACTTATGCATCTGTTACCGTACACAGGCTGATCTGACGCTCTCAACCATCCAACCAGATCGTGTTTATTTTTTGGACACGCACTGTGAGTATACTTGACCCCCTTTTAACACTTTAAACACTTTTGGGGTGTAACATATGTTTATATCAAAAACACACTTATCAAAACGCAGTACACAATCTAAACTATTATCACATGCGAATAACTGACGTACATATTTACACATGATGCTTGATACATATGTGCTAGGACTCTTACTCGTGATGTCCCACCTTAGCTTGTATGGTACTATAGTTGGACTCACACCCGACGGGGTCTAGTTAAGGAAAACACGCCCTTCTTGGGATCTCCATCGCAGTCATCGAGTGACTTAGCTAGTAGTATTTGTCTGGTAGTGTATACGTTGTGTATCATGTTTATGTATGTGGCAATTTGCAATGTTTTATCTACTTTATGCTATATCAAACCCGTATACTCGCCAGTACATTTTTGTATTGACATTATTTTAAGTATGTTGCAGGTTAGACGCAGACTATCATGAATTAAGATAGGACTAATTTAGAAACTCACCAAAAATCTAGGTTGTCAGATTTGTATTGTTCGAGAGACATGAAATCTGTACAACTTTATGTGAAATATTTGTTTATTAGTATGGGATAATGAACTTGTTAAAAGTTGTTGCTAAATTAGTTGTTATGGATTCTCTTGAGCAATCTGATTCGCCTAGTGCTGCGCCCCGATGATTCCGCCATCGGTTGGGGTGTGAACTTACAGCTTGCGTCCGAAAGTGTTATGCTAGCAACTTCAGGTCCCGTAAATGTATCGCAACCTACAAGTGTTCTAATCTCATTAGACACTTAGGTCTATACTTGACCGTGTACAAGTCTCTCATCTTGAATATTCATTAAGACTTGTATTTGTTTGTTTGGGAACCCATGTTAGTTTTAATACGTTAGTGGTTTGTTTGTTTATTCGTTCGTTGTTGATATATATATTTCACACACACACACACACACACACACACATATATATATATATATACACACTTGTGTATTATTGTTGTGTATGAACGAGTCTAGCCCTTCATATGTCTTTGTGCCTCGCATGAGTGTAAATGGGCCTATCCCTTATGCGTCTTCGTGCCTCGCACACGTGTGAACGGGTCAAGCCCTTATTCATCTTCGTGCCTCGCATGAGTATGAACGGGCCTAGCCCTATGCTTCTCTGTGCCTCGCACGAGTGTGAATGGGCCTAACCCTTATGCGTCTTCGTGCCTAGCATGAGTGTTTCGTCGTTAGAAATTATATATATTCTTCTAATATATATATATATATTTGTGAGTTGTGAACCTTTGTTCGCTTGTATATGTATGTTTGTTCCTTCATGTATATATTTGTTCTCAAATATATATGTATATCTTAACTAGATATATTTGTTAAAAATAAATGTTTTTAACGTCGAACTTGTTTATGTGTACATGTATAATATACTCTTGTATGTGTACATCTTATCTAGTTTACTTAGATATATATATATAGGTATACGTATACCATGTATGTATACTTCACTTGTATACTCTTGTCGTAGGTATTTGTGTCATATTTATATATACGTTTATACATGTATATAACTTGTAATTCTTGTGTTTTACTAAGTGTTTGTGATGTACGTATAAGTATGCCTATATACTTGTATTATTATACTTAGTTGTTTTTATATAACTTTCTGGATTTATAAAGGGTGATATATATATATATATATTAATTGAGTTCTTAAAAATAATATATTTTTAGAACTTGTCGATAAGTTTGTTTATATATATTTCTCGTCGATAGAACGCATATACCTTGTGTCGGTAAAATATATGTTTTGTGTTGTTATAATATATCTACATTTCTTGTCGGCAAACCATATATATTCCTTGTCAAAGTTCAGGATATTTTACCTTGTCGGTATAGTATATATATATATATATATATATATATATATATATATATATATATATATATATATATATATATATATTCTCACTTCAATATATATAGGGTAAGGATATATAGAAAACCACTTTTATTGAGAAAACCCGGGAAACTCAAAGCTCCCGACATTTTTTTTTGACAAAAATAACACATGTAATATACATGTTTTTAAGACTTTTGGGCCAAAAAAAAAAGCGCCGAATGGATTTTTTTTTTTTTTAAATAAACAAGTTTCAGCATTTTTTGCCTAACACGTGTTACACAGCAAAGTTGCTGAAATTTGTTTATTTTTTTCTAAAATAATCCTTCGGTGCTTTTTCGATTTTTTTGCCCAAAAGTCTTAAAAACATGTATATTACATGTGTTATTTTTTTCAAAAAAAAATGTCGGGAGCTTTGAGTTTCCCGGGTTTTCTCAATAAAAGTGGTTTTCTATTTATCTTTAGCCTATATATATATAATGTGTATATGTTCATTGTCTGAATTGTCCGATCGTCTGATATACGTTTGAGGATATAATATAAGTGTGTGTGTGTGTCTCTTTGTGTATTAATCCATGTATCCAAGTGTGGATTTGTGTATATATGTGTAAACACATATTTATACTTTGTCATGCCTTCAAGCATATTATGGTGCCTTGTATTTGTGTATTAGTATTTAGATGAGTATGCATTCTAATTGTGCTAAATACATACACTTAGCACATAAATACATATACACATATGTAGGTGTTATAAATGGTAAGGTTATTGTAAAAAAGGTTAAAAGTGTTAGAAGTGTGAGAAATATTATGGAGATGACATGTGTACTCAATCTAAATTAATTCAAAAGGGTAAACAAGTAATTTTATCATTGATTCAATTAATTCAAAACCTTCCATAACCGCCACCTTATTTATAGGAACATGATTTTTTTAAAAGATCTCTATAAAAACACTACGAATAACACTGCAACCACCATTCAGCACATATATAACCCTATTTAATAATTATATAACACCATTCAATAAGTATATAACACCATTTTAAAAATCTCTATGAAAAACACTACGAATACACTGCAAACCACCATTCAACACATATATAATACCATTCAATAAGTATATAACACCATTCAATAAGTATATAACACCATTTAAAGATCTCTATAAAAAAACACTACGAATAACCCTGCAAACCACCATTCAGCACATATATAACACCATTCAATAAGTATATAACACTATTCAATAAGTATATAACACCATTCAATAAGTATATAACATCATTAAATAATTATATAACACCATTCAATAAGTATATAACACTATTAAAGACACTACAGTATCGATGGTGATGATGATGAAGGAATGATGAATCTGCTATATCGATGATGATGATGATGATGATGATGATGATTCGAGATGTAAACTGACGATGATGATCATTCGAGATGTATTGATGATGATAATGATTTGAGATCTTTGATCTGGAGAAGAAAGAGGATTTGAATACACAGATCTGGAAGAAGAAAGGTTGAAATTAATCGCTACAGTCGTTGGAGAAGCTGTTAATCGAACTGATTGTTGAAGTTTGAAGCATATTCATTGATTCGATCGTTGTTGAAGCTGTTATTCGAAGAGGTTATTGAAATTTGAAGTGTTAGGGTTTTAATTGAAGCAACAGATCGTTATTTGAAGCTGTTGTTCGAAAAAATCTGGAAGAAGAAAGAGGATTCGAAATTCTAGGGATTTGATTTACAGTTTTCTATTTTCAAGTGGATATAAAAGACTCTATTAACCCCTACAATTTTCAAATCAGTCCAAAAAATAAAACACATTTTACACTTTGGTCCCTATTGATCTCAACCATTAGATCAAAGATCTAATGGTTAAGATTCTTTCTTACCTTTCTCACACTTTTGTTCTTTTTTATAGGAACCTCAATTTATATATATAAAATTCTCTTTTAGTTTAGGAAAATATTAATAAGTTTTTAACTTAAACTTTCCCACCAAAAGTTTGCCTAATCATGATTAAGGTTGCTAATCACATTTTAGCCATGTAAATCCCTTGTTAATCACACCTTAATCACGATTAAATTTTTAGAAAATTTCTTCATAGTTTCCCCTATACTATGGACGTTTTCACGTTTTCAAAACGTAGTTTAAATCAATTTTCCCAGTTTAAAATAGTCATCCAAAACTCATCAAAGATCATAATTCATAGAATTTCATCTATTAACAACACTAAGTATCATGAACTTTATATATATAACTTGTTAAGATCCTTAAAAATAACCATATATTTATGTTCATCTTTTACTTCACCAAACCGATGTTTTAGGACTTTTGATGAGAACGAGTATACGAGTCAATTGATGTAAAACTTACCTCGAAATGATGCTACAAACGACGAAAACGGTGCTTCAATTCGGGTGTTTAAACCTCCAATTAACAAAAACCAAGCCGTTTGGAGCACCGTTTCTATGCAAGTTTTATATCAATCGACTCGTATCTTTGTTTTGATCAAAAGCCCCTAAAACATCAGTTTGTAACTCATAAAAAAAACTTAACTCCATTAAGTTATTTTTAACAGCGGACCATTATACAAACAAAAAGGTTGGACCACTGCCAGGAAAAAAACTCAGTTTGAATTATTATTGGCGAAAAACAGCCAAATCAGATTATTTAACTCCAAATTGCCTTACTTTTATTTTACTTTTAACGTGGTATATATTTTGTTGAAAACGAAGTTAGTATTAGATGTATGGTTATTTTTTGGTATCGTAGGTTAGGTTATATCGAATGCCAGTATCTTATTTTATTTTTAGTGTTAGACCACACGGTGAGGAGGGGCTTGAAAAGAGGTGTGGATCGACATATGGCAACCACGTCAACATCGTGGGGTGGAGAAAAACATACGGGGTGGGAAAATGGCATGGAAGAGAATAAAAAAAAAAGCATTTACCAATCAAAATAAATCTAAACTACACCCACCAATCAAGAGCATCCACCTCACCCACACATGTGCCCCACGCCGGTGGAAATCATCAAGCCCCATCCACAGTGCTGCCCTCCACGCCATATGCGGGGTGGTGTTCCCGGCGTGGATGGGCTTCCACGCCCACACCGTACGCAGTGGCGAAGCTTGAATTTTTCGGCCGGGGGGGCGAAAACGTATATACCCACAAATTTCTATACGAAAACTACATATATAACACTGCTGAGCGAAAAAATCGGGGGGGCGGGCGCCCCTCCCCGCCCCTGTTATCCTTCGCCCCTGACCGTACGGTCTTATGGTATATATTTTGTTGATATAGGGTTATATTTTGGTATCGTAAGTTATATCGAGTGTTACTATCGATTAGGAATACGAATACATAAAATTCATTTTAAACTAATACACGAAGAGATAAAATAAAGTTTAGTATTCATTGATCATAAAATGGTATCCTTTGAATAGATCTCTAATTATTGAACGAGTCAACTTAGTTTGAGCATCAGCATGAGTTTTCAACAGCTAGTATCATTGGGGGCCCCAAAGTTGTCAACCTCTTCTCTAAACGAATCTTGTCACGAATACATTCAACTCTCGTGTGTGTGTCTCACGTTATACCCAATAACCTATGAATAACGAAGTTGCTCATAGATTTAAACACGTTAATATATTAATGAACTAGTATGATTAGTGATTACTTGCGCGTTGTGACAGGCACATAAATGCGTTACGTATTCAAAGTGAACACCTCCGGCACAATTAATACTTGTATAAAAATCCGTCTTTTTTGACCCGTTACGCGACCAAAGCCGTTTTGTCTTGATTGATCTATGGCATCAATGGCTTCTTCAGTTTGACCAACATATCCGCATATCAGAACCGCTCGCCCCTTATCTGTTTTCGTGGGTGTGTTGGCCGTTGCGCACGCAAACCTCAGATTGGGGAATAATAATACCAACTGAGTTTATTCCCGACAGTGATCCCACTTTTTTATTTTGTTTGTATAATGCTCCAAACGACAAAACAGGTGCTTCAATTCGGGTCTTTAAACCTCCAATAAACAAAAACCAAGCCGTTTGGAGCACCGTTTCGATGTAAGTTTTATATCAATCGACTCGTATCTTTGTTCTTATCAAAAGCCCCTAAAACATCGGTTTGTAACTCATAAAAAAAACTTAACTCCATTAAGTTATTTTTAACTACGGACCATTATACAAACAAAATGAAAAAGGTTGGATCACTATTGGGAAAAAAAAAACTCAGTTGGAATTATTATTGGCCAAAAACAGCCAATTCAGAGTATTTAAATCCAATTTGCCTTAATTTTATTTTACTTTTAACGTTATGGTATATATTTTGTTGAAAACCAAGTTAGTATTAGATGTATGGTTATTTTTTGGTATCGTAGGTTAGGTTATATCGAGTGCCAGTATCTTATTTTATTTTTAGCGTTAGATCACACGGTAAGGAGAGGCTTAAAAGGAGGGCGTGGAGCGAGATGTGACAACCACGTCAGCATGGTGGCGTGGAGAAAAAAATACGGGATGGGAAAGTGGCATGGAAGAGAATAAAAAAAAACATTTACCAATCAAAATAAATCTAAACAACACCCACCAATCAAGAGCCTCCACCTCACCCACACATAGGGGTGTGTAAAAAACCGAATTAACCGAATTAACTGACAAAATCGAACCAAATAAAAAATCGGTGGGTCGGTTAATGGTTTTTTTTTTAAAACCGAAAGTAGCGGGTCGGTTATGGTTATCATTTTTTCCATACTCACCATAACCGAACCGAACCGAACTGACATGTAATAAATCTTTGTAGGATTTAGGACTTTTCATCATATTTTTAATATTTGATGTTTTTGACTAAAGATTTTTAGTACTTATGGGTTTTTCATATCATTTTGCGGTTTTGGTTGAATGTTTATTTGAATTTATGGAATGTATCATATCACTAATTTGAATATTCGATAATATTGGTATTAATATTATAGATTATATGTATTTTTTAATACTATGTAATATACTAATATATACAAATATGCAATAACAATTTATTCCATGTTAAAAAAAATAAGCTATTTTTAGCTAAGCTAAATACACGGTTAACCACCCATAATCGAACCGCTATAACCATCAAAACTGAATAACCATAACCACCATAACCGATCGCTTATGGTTATGGTTTTTGGTCAAAACCGACCCATGCCCCCACGCCGGTTGAAATCCTCAAGCCACATCCACAACGCTGCCCTCCACGCCATACGCGGGGTGGTGTTCCTGGCGTGGATGTGCTTCCATGCCCACACCGTACAGGGGCGCAGCTTAGGCTACCCCCGAGGAGCCCCCCCCCCCCCCGAACTTATCTATGCGTAGTGTTATGAATAGTACTTTCGTATAGGTATATACGTTGCCCCCCCCCCCCCCCCCCGGTTTCGGAAAAATTGAAGGGGGGGGGGGGGGGGATGGCTTCGCCAATGACACTGTACGGTCTTATGGTATATATTTTGTTGATATAGGGTTATATTTTGTATCGTAAGTTATATCGAGTGTCACTATCGATGAGGAATACGAACACATAAAATTCATTTTAAAACTAATACACGAAGAGATAAAATAAAGTTTAGGATTCATTGATCATAAAATGGTATCCTTTGAATAGATCTCTAATTATTGAACGAGTCAACTTAGTTTGAGCATCGCCATGAGTTTTCAACAGCTAGTATCATTGGGGGCCCCAAAGTTGTCAACCTCTTCTCTAAACAATTGAAACAAATCTTGTCACGAGTACATTCAACACTCGTGTGTCTCACGTTATACCTAACAATAACCTATGAATAACGAAGTTGCTCAGGGGAGGAGGGGTGGTTCACTAGTGATAGTTTCTATCACTCCCACTATCCAATCAAATCATGCCATGTCATCACCCAATATTCTATCACTAGTGATAGAAATGTAGGGGGGGTGGTATCACTAGTGATGGGATTCCAATGTATAAGTATTAATGCACAATGTACAAGATACACATTCATCACCAAAGTTTTTCAACGCGTTATATATATAACTCGTTATACTCCATCACTAGTGATGGAATTGGGCAGGGCGGTGTTCCACGAGTGATACTATTGTATCACGGCCCATAACGATGCCACCCCGTGTGGCCTCATAGATTTAAACACGTTAATATATAACACACCAAATATTAATGAACTAGTATGATTAGTGATTACTCGCGCGTTGTGACAGGCACATAAATGTGTTACGTATTCAAAGTGAACACCTCCAGCACAATTAATACCTGTATAAAAATCCGTCTTTTTTGACCCGTTATGCGACCAAAGCCGTTTGCCTTAGATTGATCTATGGCTTCAATGGGTTCTTCAATTTGTCCAAGATATCCGCATATCAGAACCGCTTGCCACTTATCTATTTTCGTGGTTGTGTTAGCCGCTGCGCACGCAAACCTCAGATTGGAGTCGCATACGACGACAATGGAGACGAACCGTCATTCGGCCATCTTTACAACAATGTATACCATAAATGTTATATACATAATATCAGCATATCCATACCCATGAATATGAATGAAATCAGATGAAATATTGTTTGTTTATATTTTCCAAAATACCCAATTGTTAATATTTAAATTTGATTAATAAGACTATCCACAACAATGGTGTTTGTAGGTGACATGGAGGGTGTTCATTCCTATGTGGAGGGCATTTGTGAGAGGGATGGATTAGTGGGTGTTGTAGAGGATGACATGGAGGGTGTTCATTCTTCACAATTCTTGGGGAAGAATGGTGAAGAATGGCCTAATGGTGGGTCCTATTTTTTTTATTTAGTTTAAATCTAATAAAATAATTATAATAAGAATATAACGTTTAATATTTAGTGGAACATATTTGGGCAAATAGGCAGTAGTTAAATTTTCGTAGACTTCATATTGTATTTTTTTTTTTATCTTATTGTATTCTTGGAATTTTTTTTTTTATTTTAATGCATTTTTTTTCATTTATTTATATTTTATAAAAATATTTGCTAGATATATTTCCTATAAATGATAAAATAAAAATATAAAGTTATTGGTGATGTGGAAATTATAAGGTTTGTGGGAAGGATATATATGTTATTGTTGTGGGTAAAAAGTGTTTGTGGGAAGAATAAGTGAAAAGCTGATGTGGCATGCTGATTAGGCTGTTTGTAGAAAGGATAGCCTTTCACTGATGCGGATAGTCTAAGAAATTTCAAAACATAAATTACAGCTAAGTCAGAAAGTTATTCTTGGTGTTTCAATGTACAAAACCAGGAAAAATCGCTACTTTTTGCTTTTATTGAACAAACAATAGACTCATCACCTGCATAAAATCATTCTACCAACAAAAACTATGCTACAATTTACAATCTTAAAAAAAAAAAAAAAAAAAAACTTCAAAAACCTCCTAACACGATGGAGGTTGCAGTTGTTTCAACCTCCGTACAACTTGTTTCATCGTCGGTCTTGTCGACAACGAATCCACTGTGCACACCACCGCTAGATGCAACACCTCAACCAAATCGTCATGCGGGCCCGCGTCCCACAGCCCCTCCGTAAAGAACTCCTTCGCCCGACCCTGTCTCAGCAGCATACAAGCCCACGCCACAATATTGAACCCGTTTCCGTAAGATGAGAAAGACGGGTCCAGTGCTTTCTTATCGGAAATGAGCTCCAACAACACCACCCCGTAACTGTAAACATCAGCTTTATCTGAAACCCGGCACGTCATCGCGTATTCCGGTGCCACATACCCAAAAGTTCCGGCAACTCCGGTTGTCGCGTGAGTCTCGGAAGTACCCAAAAGCCTCGCCAAACCGAAATCCGACAAGTAAGCGTTGAGATCGTCGTCCAGCAGTATGTTACTTGGTTTCACATCACGGTGGAGGACGCGTGGGACGCATTGGTCGTGGAGGTACGCGAGGGCACGCGCGATATCGAGAGCGATTTTGTGAAGGATTCTCCAATCGATGGCCCGGATTGACCTTTCTTGTATGAATCTTTCGAGGTTTCCACCAGGTAGATAATTGTAGATCAAAAACATCTCGGTTTCACTGGCATGATACCCGATTAACGTCACGAGGTTCTGGTGGCGAAGACGGCCCAAGGTCTTGATCTCCGCATCAAACTGTTGTACGCCCTGAAACCGTCCAACGGATAACCGTTTTATTGCTACCAAGAACCCCGGTGAGATCTCGGCTTTGTAAGTGGCGCCAAATCCTCCGTTTCCAATACAGTTGCTAGCATTGAAGCTACCGGTGGATCGAACAACGTTCTCGAAAGTTAACGGGACTCCAATGTCGGTGAAAACCGTTACTTCCTTACGAACAGGCCCGCAGGCACGAGAACCCGATTTAGGCCGCCATTTGGTGCACAAGAACAGAACCATGAGAGCTAGCATAACCGTGAATATAGCGGAAGCACATATAATGGAAGCGATTGCGATTGAACTTAACCCACGCCCACCTTTCGATTGAGACACCGATGGACTCGAGACGTTTGCGGAATCATTACCGACGGGCTGATCCGGGGACGAATTTGGTGGAGATACCTTACACGATTGTAAATTCGGGTTTCCGAGAACACTGCTACATTCCATTAAATTATCGTTTTGTGGCAACGGGCCCGACAAGTTATTAAACGAGACGTTGAATCTCATGATTGTTTTTATGTTCGCTAAACCAGAAGGAATCGGTCCGGAAAGCTTGTTATTGTTGAGCAAAAGGACAGATAAATTCTTCAAATACACGAGATCTCCTGGAATCTCACCGGTCAAAGAGTTTGAGAAAAGTTCTAAAACTTCTAACGACCCGAGCTTTCCCAAACCTGTAGGAATTTGACCCGTGAGATGGTTACCGGATATTGAAAGACTCTTAAGATCTTTAATCTTGTTGAAACTAACGGGTATCTCTCCGGTTAACATATTCCAACTTAAATTAACCACCACAAGAGAACTCAACTCGCCGAAACTAGAAGGAATCGTTCCGGATATACGATTCCCCGACAAATCCACTAAAGACAAAGTTCTGCAAAGTTGACCAATGTTTGACGGGAGTTGACCCGATAGCGCGTTTGAGCTCACATTAACAGCCATCGCTTTCAGTTTCACACAATTTTCAAAGAATGTTCCGGGAAACGCACCGGTAAGCTCGTTTTCTCCCGCAAGAAAAGCGTAAACGGTCTTCTCCCCTGTTCTTGCAATCGGCACAGAAGCTAACTGTCCCGTGAAATTGTTGCCCCTAAAATTATGGGTTATTGAAAGATCTCCGACATCGTTTGGAACTAACGAAGGGGTACGTATGTCATTAGATGCAAAATATTGAAGGTATGCATTAGACGGATTAAATGGTGCACATGTGGTGTAATGAAAAGATGGAATCCGGCCCGAAAGATGATTACCACTAACATCGAAGACTGTCATACAAGGAACGCCAAGTTTATCACTGATCTCACCAGTCAGCTTATTCGAACTCAAATCAAGAAAATGCAACTTCTTGCATATATCCAACCCTTTAGAGATTTCACCAGCGAAAAGATTCTGAGCCAAATTTACCATTTCCAAGCTGCCACAAGCTCCCCAATTGTCGGGAAACGGGCCCTCTAAGATCGTTCTCGGTGCCCATAACAACTGTAGGTTCGGGAGAGTAGTAATTTCGGAAGGAACCGTACCTTCAAAGTAATTAAACTCATCTTCAGGGCCCAACTGTGTTAAATTGTCGCCGGTGTTAAAAAATCCAGGAATCGGATTCAATAAGTTGGAGAACACGAGGATCGACAAATTCAAACAGTTCCCAAGTTCACGCGGTATTGCACCACTGAGACTATTTCTCGACAGATCCAAAACACGTAGCGATTCGAGCCTACCAAGCTCAACCGGGATTTCTTCTTGAAGCAAATTAGAATACAACAAAAGCGATTGTAACTTCGTACAGTTCCCTAAACTAGTCGGGATCCCTCCAAGCAAAAGATTACCCGCAAGCTCCAAATGCTCGAGATTACCACAATTATCCCCAATCTCACTCGGGATAGCTCCGGATAACAAATTAAACGACAAATACAACCCTCTCAAATCTCCAAACCCGTTAACAAACGTGGGAACAGACCCATTAACCCGATTCCCCGCAAGATTCAACACCTGCAAACTCTTCATTTCCTTAAAAGACTCGGGTATCTCCCCGGATATCTGGTTAAACCCTAAGTTAAAAACCCGAAGGCTTCTCAACCCAACGAACCGACCCGCTAACTTCCCGCTAATCAAATTCCCTTCAAGATCAATAACCTCTAGCTTCTCCAACCCCCAAATTTCCACAGGAATCTCACCACTCAAATCATTAAACGGAAGCGATAAAACCCGAAGCTCTGAAAGCCGACCGATGGCACCCGACAACTGACCGACTAACTTAACATTCCGATCCACGCAATCTTTCCTAACCCCAAACCCATACAACATAAACTGATCATACATTAAACAAGTAAAACCACCAGAATTACCTCCACCAGTGATATTAACCGCCACAACTCTTGAACCCGACCCGCATGTGACTCCGATCCACGAACAGTGATCCGACCCACTTGAATTCCAACCCGATAACACTCCGGCAGGGTCCGAAACGGCAGATTTGAACTCCAGAAGGGCTGATTTGTCGGAATCTTCGCCGGAAATGAAGTGGGAGAAAGATGAAGTGAGGATGATTGAGATGAGAATTAAGAGGTTTAAGGGGTTATGAAGTGGATTCATGATCTGGGTTTTGATAAAGGATGAATCTTGGTGGAAAATAAGGGGTGAATTGGAAGATCTGAAGTGTGAAATTGGGGGTTTCAAGAAATTCAAAACCCTAACCCTAGAATTGATGTTTGGGAAGAGAGGAAAGAGAGAACATGGAGAGAGGTGGAACAGTGGGAGTTCATTCAATAAACGCGTTTGTGAATTTTTGTTTTTTAATTTGATTTTTTTTATTTTTTTGTTTTTTGTTGGGATGTAATTTGGGCTAACAAATTTAAATATGAAGGAAGAGTTTCTGATTTTTTGAATACTTTTGTTCTTTAACTTTATGAAAACTGATGTAAATAAATGTTTTTAAGAAAAAAATGATTGATAGTGGAGGACTAAGGTGCAGTTTTTATTGTAAGAATTTGTTTAAAAAAAGTAAATAAATAAATATATACCCGTCGCAATCAGGTAGGAGATTCGTCAGTTATATATCATATTAGATGAAAAGCAAATGTTTCTTACATGACCGCGAACATGTGTGTAAAGAATAACTAAGTCAGTCTTTAACCCGTGCATTGTGACCGACCTATCAAACGGGGAAAAATAGACACGCAACGGCGGACTTGTCAAACGAGAAAAAATAGATAAAGAAAACGTTGAACCCAGCACGCACGTTGTGACGTGTTAACTCGGAAAGTTTACAATGAAACGTTGAACGAAAAACTTGTGAAAGATGAAAAGTATAATGGACCAAAGTTGAAAAAAAAATGTTGGGGTTAAATTGTAAAAGATAAAAAGCTTTGAGTTAAAAGTAAAAAAAAATCAAAATGGTTAAAATGCAAAAGATGAAAACTTTTGAATTAAAGTGAAAATTTAAATTAATCAAAGGGGTTAAATTACCAAATATTGAAACATTCGACTTAAATTACAAAAGATTGAAACTTTAGAGTTAGGAAAAATTCAATTTTTCTTTTGAAAAACTCTCAAAGCCAAGGGTTCAATAAGTATAAAGACAAATATGTTACTTATTTATAATATTTTTATTTTAATGTGTTTGGGTTAGTTTTTAGTTAAACCGGAGTAGGATCAAATACAAACCACAAGTATACAAACTGTAAGAACCATTTAAAAAGTGTCATGTGGCATCGAACCAGTTATAGAGAAATGGTAAAATAATAACCTAAATAATATAAATTATATTGAATTCTCTATAATTATGCTAACAAGCAATTAATTCTTTATTTGAGTCTTTCTTTTGTTTTCAATGTGCTAATAAAAAAAAGTGTTGATATCATTCACATATGTGCTACAATTAATTATCTTGATTAATTTTCATGTGTTAATATAATTCAAAAGTGTTACTTTTATGTATGTATTGTTTTAATATAAAATATGGTTTGTATCATAACCAACCCACCTACAAATATGTTTATTTAAACGGGTCATTTTTAGATGGATCTAATGGATTATTGGGTTAAATAGTTTAACCCGTTTGTTTCTATATACTTCTTTTAAATGTGTCTTGTGTTAAAAAAAAAAAAAAAAAAAAAAAAAAAAAAAAAAAAAAAAAAACCTTAAGCTAGTGGTGCATTCATGCCAAAACTAAAACGTGATTATTTTATAAACATTTGTAATTTTGCTTGTAAAGTTATTATGTTCCAGTATTAATATGCAAAACAATGGGTTAAGTTATTCTACAAAGGCTCCTAATTGTAAGAAATGTAAGTTATTCTACAAAGGCTCCTAATTTAGATTTTAAGTTAACCTAAAACCTAAACTCATTACATCACCACCCAAAACCTAAACACCCACCCTCACCCCACCCCACCACCGCCCAAAAACCTACCCCCCACCCCGCAAAAACCTAAAAAAAATATTAAAAAAACCTAAACACTCACCCCCACCCCACCTCCCCCCCCCCCCCCCCACACCCCGCAAAAACCTAAAAAAAAACCTAAACACTCACCACCACCCAAAAACCTAAACCCGTGATTGGTCGTGTTCGTGTCGACCTGAGAAAACTCATGTCGTGCTCTAGTTCATTTGTCTAACATGATTTCGCTTTCGTATTGTGTTTAGCTTCGTCTTGAGTTTGACCAGAAAACCTATAAACACATCCATATAACCACCTTAGTACTAAATTTGTTATAATTTTTTGTAACACGTCTTGTGTTAACGATAAAGTGATTTAGATTTACTTATCCATATGCGTCACTTGTTATATAAAAAAAGTACAAACTTGTAAAATACTCGTTCATAAAGCAATATTAAATTATTATACATGTGAAGGGCAACATATGACTACTTCAAAATTTCATGTTTAATCATTGCATTACAGTTACGATACAATAGTAAGTTTATTTGGCTAAGAAGACTAGGAAGTAATCTTGACCATCCATTTATTTAATCAATGGCTAAGATTAAATGAGGGAAATTGAAGGGAAGAAAAAAGGCGCGTGAGTTTGTTTAGGGACATTCTAGTCAATCCAAGGCAATAGGTTCTCTCTCCTCCAATCCCCCCCCCCCCCCTCAATTTTTTAAACGTTAATAACTGTTTCATACGGCATAATTTTTTTATAAAAATTGCACCAAAAAACGAGCGTTTTTTTATCTTTAAAACGAGTATACTATTGCTATATTTTGGAAAAAAAATCTAAAACTCAGTTGCGTAAAACGCAATGGAAAAAAACCTAAAAATGACATTTTTCTAAAACGCAATGCACCAAAAACACAAAGAAATGTCTTATTTGTAAAACGCAATGGCCAGAAAACACAAAGAAATGTCTTATTTCTTAAACGCAATAGCCTAAAAACACAAAAGAAATTGTACTTTCTAAAACGCAATGGACTGAAAACACCTAAAAATGTGTTTTACCTAAAACGCAATGCACAAAAAACACAAAGAAATGTCTTATTTCTAAAACGCAATTGCCAGAAAACACTTAAAATGTCTGTTTTCTAAAACGCAATGGACTGAAAACACATAAAAATGTGTTTTACCTAAAACGCAATGCACAAAAAACACAAAGAAATGTCTTATTTATAAAACGCAATGGCCAGAAAACACTTAAAAATGTCTCATTTCTAAAACGCAATGGACTGAAAACACCTAAAATTGTGTTTTACCTAAAACGCAATGACTAAAAACACTTCAAAAATGTGTTTCTAAAACGCAATTGCCCGAAAACACATAAAAATGTCTTAGTTCTAAAACGCAATGGCCTAAAAACACCAAAGAAACTGTTCTCTCTCTAAAACGCATTGAACCAATATAATAGTTTTGTCTGTGAATTGTCTAAACCAGGAAGTAGAAATCAAAAGGCTGTCTACGAATGCAGTTTTCCAGAGATCAAAAGGCTGTCAACCCCAGCCAGGGGCTCTGCCCCTTGGACCCCGCCAGGGGCTGCCGCCCCTAGGACCCTGCTACCAGGGGCGCTGCCCCCGGACCCCCGCCAAGATCGTAAAACGCAATAACTAAATCAAAAACCCATATCATAAAAATGAAATTAAAGAATTTCTTACATGGATCGAAGCCGATTTCTTCAACGATTGACAAAATTTGAATGATTCAAACACTTATCAGCGATCGAATCGAACGGATCGAGTGATTATCTTCAAAATCACCGGAAAAAACGAGATTTTGTATGAAATTAAACTAGATTTTGTTCAAAAAAGCTGAAGAACACGTTGATCAGGTGTTTGAATCATTGATTGGTGACGAAAATCGCACAATAATGTAGTGATTTATTGAGATAGAAAGTGAAGAAATGGTTGAAAATGGTGGGTTTTGAAGTTACTGGGGAGAAGAAGGAAGAAGAAATGATAAGATTGACTAAAATGCCCTTGCTCTTTATTTTAAATTTTGCCACATGTCTTAATCTTATTTCCTATCCTTTCTAGCCAAAATAAACTTCCTATTTGATCCTAACCCTACATAATATGTGTTTTAAAAAAATACACTGCAAATAAGAGGTGTATGAAGTAGTTTCTTAAGTGATTAAAAAGACTTGTCATACAGGATTATATTTCGTGACAGACTTTCACCGGCTCGACTATGGGTTACCACCAAAACATTAACCTTTTAAAACTAATGGGCCGTTTGTTGGTCTCTTAATGGTTCTGACCTCTTACTGGTTCAATACTTAATGGTTCAAGTTGCTTGTTTCGCGAGCAAATGTCTGAATGGTTCAGACATTTGCCTCTGAATGGTTAAGCATTACACTATTTCTGAATGGTTAAGACCTATACTCTGAATTAGTCAAACATTTGCCTCTAAATGGTTAAACATTATATTGACTTTTAATGGTTAAGCCCTTACTGATTCAGCACTTAATGGTTCAGACCTCTTACTGGTTCAACATTTAACCATTCAGACGTTGCCAAACAGCCCCTAACATTCTCTACGAATATGCACTAGAGAAACCTGGTTAAGGTAAGGTTGTCGTGTCCATCGACTTGTCTGCCAATATGATTGGTTCTGGTGTGAGCGTGGACCTATTTTGCAGTTTCGTTAAAAGCAAAAACTTTTTTAAAAAACTAGATGTTGTGGGAGAGAACATTTGGGTGCTTTTGAGGAAGTGGAGTTCTTGCCCGTAGGATCTTATTAGAGAATTATCACAAGGTTAACCTCTCGGTCCTAGTTTTTATTGCAATTGATGAATTGGGTGTATGAGTGAATACACCTTTCCTTCTAAGAACACAAAAAAGAAGGTTCTAAAAAGGTTATATTGATTTGACAATATCTATAATTTAAATCATGTTGTGTCACTTGTGTGTGCAACTCTACATGGATGACAAGGGTTTAAACCTGTTTCTTTACTAAAAACAACCTACTAAAAACAACAAAGGTTAAAACCTTTAAAAGATTATTTTTCTTGATATAGAGAAAATGTTATAAGGTTCCTTGGGGTTCACTTGTATATTTTCCTAAGGTATAACCATCCAAATAATATAAGGATCATTCCTTGGACGACAAGGATATAAGGTGATCGTAAAATCTCTTACTATAAGATCGGGTGGTTTCACCGGTTACACGATGATACTTCAGTGGTCCGTCAATGATCCAAATTTGTCGTTCAGAAAAAAAATGATAACTTATCTTTTTTAATCATAAGCCAACATACAAGTGATTTCATATTCAAATGAACTTTAATTTAAATCTTTATAATAGGATATCTTTTATCGTGTATACAGCCTAAAAATTGAAACACCTCTTTCTTTATTTTTTGAGGGTTTAGTAATCCACTCTCCACCAATATCCAACCCATGAATATGATTTTTGACCTTCCTACTATTAATATCCCATGAAAGAATTTTGAATTTTCACTCTAAACGCTCTAAATGTCCTAGGGCCGGAGTTTGTATTTGCAGTTGACAAGATAAGCGGGAAATGGTTGGAATGAAAACTCGAGAAAGCCCTCAAACAAGCATTTGGTCACTTGTTTAAAAACGAAGAGCACACCAACACCCTATCAATTTTGTTATGTTTCATGCCATTATCCGTTGTGCACGTGAACTGCCTCCCTTTCATACTATATTCCTGAAGCCCCGTATTGTGAATAAAAGAATTGAAGTTTCTAGAACAAGACGGTTTGAATGCACAGTATAACCTTTCTTCCGAAATTCTCACAGAGTTAAAATCACCCCCTAAAAACCACAGCCCAGGCAAATTATCTATCTCGGCCTGAATGAGATCCCACAGAGTCTTTTTGGCCACCAACCCTTGCGGCGCATAGACGTGGATAATGTTTAAAACTTCACTTCAACCTTTAATCTTCCCCTTTATAAGCAAATAATTCATATTTTTTACAACACTGCTAAACATAAATCGACAAGGATCCTACATATAGACCAAACCCCCGGATTGCCCCACTGACACGACGAACTCCATACCGAAATTAGAACTACCCCAGCAATTTGAGAAACTATTACCTATGACACTCTAAAGCTCACGAACCCATGGACGCCTAATCGACTCTCTTAAGACCCCTAATGTTTAAGGATAATCATCCACCCCGGGTGAGCTCCACCGGGGTGGTGGCTCACAAATGCATTGTCACACCCCGATATTTACAGCTCAGCCCGGTGGGGAGTATCGTGACGTAAGATTGGTATCGTCATGATCAAACATACACAGAATAGCACAACGGAAGTCTTGGAATATAAAATATTATTACAAACACAAATGTCTGAAAATATCAAAGTATTAAGTACAGACAAGCTTGTAATAATCCACAGGCGGATCAATAAAACAAAGGAAGTTTATCAGACTAATGGCTTATACGAAGGAGTTGCAAGTTCCTCGTCTAACAATCCAGAGCGGCTTCCAGCCTATTTACGTATTTGTACCTGTAACTTAGACTTTTGAAAATACGTCAGTTTTCCTTGGTAAATACAATCAACCGACACATTTGAAAATGTTTATGAAAATTGGTTTAGGTGCACAAGGCATGAAAATCTTTTAAACTTGGGACAAACTATATCTCATGTTATCAGTTTTACATAACTTGCTCTACATACGGGGCCCGATACTATGCCGGTTCATGATTAACCGACACACCACTTATTCCCTTATTGGGAAACCCATATTGGGTACACAATTATATAATAAACCATGTCGCATCTGTCGGGTGTATGCCTACACCCCGTGCTTAGGTCGTGGTCATTTGCAATTAATGAGTCAAGGATATCCAGGACACGGTCGCATTAACCCCCAATGTTTCAGTCAAGCAATACGAATTAAAACAGGTTATTTGAATTTCCCGACTTATTGGTCTTCGAATCCCATACATGACCATGCGGTAATTATATTACCGTATCCCAAGCCCGTATAAGTTAAAATAGGTTAAGAGTATTTACCTGAGCTAGCTCCTGTCTTAAATTGCAAGATTTATGATAACTCAGTCGTATTCAATTAAGTAAGCGTAGGTACAATTTACCGGAAGGCTCTAGTCTGGAATGATGGTATAAATAACCAATTTAGAGTGCTAACGGGTCTTATTTAGGTCATAGACCTAGACAGGCTAACTTAAAGTATTAGAAACGGTACGATACGCTAGATTAAGCGATGACCGGAATGGAATGTAATTTAGACCCAACAAGTATGAAGACTTGTATAATATGGGTAAACTAAATACATTCTGGATTTTAAAGTAAAACTGATAAGGTTTAACCCGCTTCGGTAAACTTACGCAAACTAGTTACATAAGTCTAACCGTACGCGTATATGCGATAACGAGTAACCGGATAAGTCATGAACAAGTTACATATTCCGATATGCTTTATACAAGTCATAATATCAGTAGGATATCAACTCGTATGCCCGTTAAGGTTTTAAAATCAAACTATGCCTCACAAGGGCGTTTTGGTCATTTTACAACGTATAAAATAAAGTTGAGCACAAACTGATGTTGCGATCATAAAAAATATTTGAAAACACTTTATTTATGATATAATATCAGTATGATACCAAACATATGTGTGTTTTATAGTTTAAAACCAACCTATGCTCCGTAGGGGCATTTTGGTAATTTCACACATAGTTTTGAAGGCTAATTTGGGAATCTGAGTTTATAATATATACCTACTGTAAAAATATTTAAAATGATTTATAAAATCAGTAGGTAACAAGTCTTGATTGGTAGTTATGGTTTAAAATCGTACTATGCGACGAAACGGCGTTAAAGTCGTTAATTGACGATATTTGCGATCTTTTAGGAAAACTAATGTTATGATCAGGTTTATATGACCAAAATATGTTAATTAATATAACATATCAGTAATAAAAAGGTTTTGTATCAAAACTGTGCTTTTAAATCATTTTAGGTGCAAAAAGGGCATTATCGTCATTTAAGGACGTAATTCAAGAACGTATGCGTAAAATCAGCTTGTAAACTGAATGAACATCCCAATTATCCTAATTATGATATTACATCAGTAGACAATGAGTTTGGTATGAAAAAATTATGCTTAAAATCGATCTACGCGCATAAAGGGCATTTTGGTCAATTTAAAGCATAATTTACGATATTATATGCAAACTCAGTTTATGATCAGATTTGTAACATCAAAATATGTTAAACATATTAACATATCAGTACCTAAGTTGTTTGAAAGCTTATTGATGTCTAAAACCTTATTTTTGCTAAAAAGGGCATAATAGTCAAAGTACGGCATATTAACGGAACATGTGCAAAAACTCAGATTTCTAATATGATCGTGTAATATAACCTTATAGGGTTATGCTACATTATATTATGATCATAACGGAACCTATAATCAATAGCAAACTAATCTAATTCGGTTCATATTCGAAAGTCAACGCAGAAGTCAAACTTCACGACTTTCGGTTGCGAACCGACCCTAAAACTGGAATTGATGAGCCGAACATGTTTAAACATGTTCTAATAATTATTACCAAGTTGTTTAAGTGATAAAACATATTTTATAACATTTCTAAACTCATATCACAATTATTTCAAAAACTGACCCGTTGACTTTTTAAAACAATATTACGTTGACTCGTCAATTGACCAAACAAACATGATTCTTAGAAGGTGACCTTTTGAGGGTTTAACACCTACCTAATTACAATCACATAGCCATGTTCGTTGTGAACAATGGCTTGACCGTTTACAGTCTAACTAGAAGTCAAAGTGTTTATCGTAAACCCTTGACTTTTCGGCTTTTTAAGCCAAATAAAAGAACTAGTCATGAAAGGAACACTTACAAGTGGTCCTATGGATTGAAGAAAACTCAAATGTGGTTCCCAATTGCTTAGGATCCTCCAAGATGAGAAGATAGGAAGAAAGAATGAATGGTGCACTTTGAAAATGAAATTTCAAGGCCTTTATATGGTTTTTGAGAAAGGATAAGATCATGCCATGTGTTTAGGGAATTCATGAGATGATTACAAGTGTTATACTAGGTTTTTAAAACCATTAACAAGTCCATAGATTCATCAAATGGTTTTAGTTATGTGTGGACTTTAAGTAATGAATAATAATAATAACAACAACAACAACAATAACAACAACAACAACAATAATAATAATAATAATAATATATGCCCATTGTGACCAATATTAGGCACACCCGGGAGTATGACCGAGCACCATGGAGTTCCCGGTTCGTTTAAAAGGTCCCTAAAAGATGTAGATTTACACGTTGACGCTTTTAGTCCTTTTAACGCTCAAACTTGTGTGTATTATCGTTTAATGGCATCAAAGCCTTGAACGGCCAATATTAGGCATTCCCGTGAGTATTATCAAACATCACAATGCTTCGGGTTCATTAAAAGATCACTCAGAGGTAAGAATTAACATGTTGACACTTTTAACCCTTTTAACTCACAAACTAGTGTGTATTATCATTTATCGGCATTATAGCCTTATATGGCCAATATTATGTATTCCCCATAATACAATAAGATATTATAACACTCCGGGTTTGTTAAAAGGTCACTCAGATGTATAATTAAACATGTTGACGCTTTTAACCCTTCGTCGCGCAAACTTTTAATTAATTACGTAAACGGTTCTTTTCGATCAAAAAGTGGCTCAAATATAATTATGAATACCGTATGTTGTTATTCAGAGGCTTAGTTTAAGCATGTTAACACTTTCAGTCCTTCCACATTCAAAGTTTTTGATTTTTCGCAAAATTAGTCCCTCATAGTCAACGTTTGACTTTATTAGGGTTTAGTACACGTGTCAACACATCATTGGACGTGATTTTACGAGGTGTTACATGCACACGTTAACAAATGAGGTGTAGTTCCCTATATATAGATCCTTGAGCCTTTTCCTCCAAGCAAGCCGCCTCTTGCTTGATAAACCTACTAAACTCACTAAAACATACAGTAATAATAATTATACTTGCTACAGCATACGAACACTAAGATCCCCAATTAAATTCTCCTTAGCTGATAACATCATTCTCCAATTTGACCCAACACCCACCACAGTGGTGATGATGAGGGGATCCGCGCTAAGGTGAGTATCCCATAGTCGCGGCTCCATCTTCATATCGAACAACATCCATGGCTCTAGAATTTCGATGCCTCGTTTATTTCATAGTCCGTCTTACAAATATACCATGTTCATATCGCGTTGTTTTCTTCCCGACTTGCCATCCTCATCCTTAACAGGTGTTGGTGTAGTTTTTGTGTCCGATGCTGTTCGAATAGATTATATTATTTTGTTATGCTGATTATGTAATAGTTAGTGAAACGATCAAACGAATGTGTATTGACCCACTCGTTTGAAGTGGTCAAACGAGAGGGTTATATGTTTGACCGTGTGTGTTTGAAAGACAAGTGGGTTTGGCTATAAATACCAACCCCTTGTTCATTTGCGGAGAGAGAGAGAGCTCATTGAGAGAGTTCACATAGAGTTTTAGTGTTTGGGGGAGAGAACACCACTTGGTCTCTCCCCGGATGTATACTCCTTTGGTATTGTTCGGTTAGCTTGTAATCTAGCCGATTTGTAATGTTATACTACCGGATTAATACAAAGAAGTTGTTTGTTTGTCTCTAATCTCTCCCGTCTTGAACATAATCACTCACTAATCATGGTTTCGGTCCGAAATCTTGAACCTACAATTGGTATCAGAGCCATGGTGCCCAATTTAGTGAATCTAACAGTTTGCTAAGTCACATGTGCTCTAGATTTGTGATTTTTGTGATTTTTTTTTCAAAATGTAAAGTGGTGTAAACATGAAGAAAAAATCAGATCTGGACGGGTCTAGGGTGAATCGGACCATACAAGAGAGTTAAAATTTATGTTTCACACCAAGAAAATCAAGTCTTCATCTTTCTTTATCATTTTTAGGCGTGTTTCGTCAAATCTGCAGACTTGTTCTCCACTGTGTTCTTGAGGAGTGTGGCGGCTACTTGAAGAGAAACTAGGGCTTCCCAAAAGTGAACCACGAAGAATCCCTGACGAAGACTCCCTTGACGAAGAACCTTGGGAACCGAACAAACCCATGTGTGCCGAAGACTTAGTGCCTTCACAAAGATTGATTCTTCGTGCCGAAGTCCTTGTGATGCCGAAGAGTCCTTCAGCGAAGACTGTCACACCCCAACCGATGGCGGAAACATCAGGATGAGACGAAAACTAGATTGCAAGAGACATCATAACACTATGCGACGATATTATTTAAATCCAATTTCATATTAAGACTAAATTGCCATACAATTTTCAAAATGAAAGACAACAATTGTTTCAAAACAAACATAACATCAAATTACAAAATTTATTTAGGTGTGTATCTAAGTCCACCTAAATTGCATTTCTTCGTAGCTTCATCAAGTCTATCAACCTGCAACATGTATTAAAATAATCAACAAAAATGTTGGCGAGTATACAAGTTTTATACATAGTATAACATAGAATAAAAATTGTTTAACGCGTTCATATCCAACGTAAATGACATGATGCAAGTTACTAATACGCTGAGCTAGTGTCACTATATGACCAAACCCTAGAATACAACGCAATTAACATAGCCTATCCCAAGAGTTTAGCGGGAGGTAAAATAGAATAACTTAACAAAACCCAAAAGAATAGCGGGTGGGGCGTTACAACCTATAGCATATGCATAGTACTATAATTGTTAAGGTGGGCTCGTACGAAGTTAATGAGCATATAGACACTAATCGTTTACATAGCATATGAGATTAACAAGCATCAAATCCTTCATAGAATAGCTCCCAAAAGTCTAGCGGGAGTTGAACAAGTTTACATGTAGATAGAATATGATTCAAAAGTTTCAAGTGTTTAGTGTTTTCACATAGAATACATGTTGCACCCAAAAGTGTTTAAAAGTAAAATGGGTTCCAGTATACTCACATAATTTCTAAGTCTTCCGATTATCCAAGTGTTGACGAGTATACGAGATTAGAAGGATGGAACACCGAGGTCACCCTATATGGGCAAACGGTGGTGCATGAGTAAACGGAATTATGACGGATGATTTGAAGTGGAATTTAAAGTATAACGAGTCGATGGATAAATATTTATATATATAGATACATACATATATTTTGTATAGTTTAAGCAATAATTCTAGATTAAGTTTATCGAAAACATTATAGAAGTATTGTCTAGATAGATATACATTTACATTTGTTGTTATAAAAATTATTTGAATCCGATACGTTTTCATTAGTGGTTCGACTATAAAATATTAATTAATACAAAACAATAAAATTTATATTTTCTTTATAAAAATATTAGAACTTCGATAGGTTTCGTTTTTATAAAATTAACGCGTTTCGTTTTACGGAATTTTACGAAAAACGGGCAGAGTTTCCTCTGTTTTTGGACGACCCCGACAACACAAGTTGTCGATATATTTGTCAAAACTCAACAATCAACGAAAATATTATATATTTATACGAGTTATATAACGAAAATATGCGTATTCATACAAGTTTCAAAACACGAACAAGTTCGAGTAACTAACGTTCCGTGATTAAAACAGTAACCGAATATATAAACAATAATAATAATAATAAAAGTTGCGTCGTTTAAGATTATACCAAGTCTCGGATCGATAGTTGACCAGCTTTGACCAGGTTTGACCAGTTGACTAATGTTGACCGAACCGAAACTGTTGTTGACCGACCCGAAATCTGAACTGGAACTCGAGTTGGAACAGAACCGAAAGCAAACAAAACCCGAGAATCAGAACTGACTGGACCACCGCCACTGTTGTCGTCGACTGGTACAGTTGCCGCCTGTTGTCGGCCATCGGGTTAGTCAGGAATCAAAAGAAACGAGACACCTAATCCTTCACTCAGCCGTTGATTGCAGCCGCGAGCCACCCATTCGTTGCCGTCCACCGCCGTAGACGACGGCGCCACAGCCGATAGCTCTCCCTCTATCTCGTCTCTCTCTCTCTAAGGTTTGTGTAGGTGCGAGATGTTGAAGGAGAATGCAAAAGAGGGGTGTTTCCGGATCATTTAGAGATGGCAGGGGGGTGCGGCGCCGGAATATCGGCTCCGGTTGCCGGCTGTTCAGAGCGAGAGAGGAGAACAAAGTGATTCAGGGTGTGCGTGTGTGTGTGTGGGGGGGGGTGTTATCGAGGCCGGAGCATCACCGGAGTACGGCCTGAATCCCGACTTCGGTCACCGGATTCTAGAGAGAGCTTAGAGGTGTAGGCTAGGGTTTGTAAGTGGGTGGTGGATGATAGTGAATGAAAGTGTCGGCTGAATATTTGAAAAAAAGGATGAGGGTTTATGACCTATATTATGCTATTTACACATAGGGTCCCTAAACTTTAGAAGTTTAATTATTTACAACTTAATATAGTGTAACATAGTACAACTTAACATAGTTTAATTTTAATAAAACCAACTTTACAACTTAACATAGTTTAACTAAATTAAAATAAAAAAATATAAAATAAAAATTTTTAATTGTAAAATTAATTAAATTATTTAACTAAAAAAAACAAATAACCTAATTAATTAGATTACAGAATAAATTCTTCAACGATTATTTATTTTGCGAAAAATTTCCGAGGTTTCAAAATGTTAGGATTCGGATCTTTCAAAACGGGTCGGATTTAGGGAATCCATTTTGACGGATGTTACAGTCTCCCCTACTTTAGGAGATTTCGTCCTCGAAATCTATGTGGAAGACCTTTGAAAAGATGACATCTAAAGATTCAAAAGAGAGAATAGATGAGACTTGATCACAATGTTGTTTAAGGAAATTGTCTTCACTTGAATAAAGAATAGAAAGGTAGGTTTAAAAGTAAGGAGGTAGATTAGGATTCGAACGTTTAAACAGGCTTGATTGCAAACGAGATTCGCATAAAAGACGAAAAATAATGGGAGGTACAAAAGTGAACGATTGATTTTAATACACAAATGCGAGTATAAGAATAGCATAAGTACCGGATAGACGGAAATAGTGTGTTAAGAATGAAGTCTCGTCGTGGATAATCGGACATAACGCGTTTGTGAGTTGTTTAAAGTTTGTATTAGGTCCAAAAAGGTGTGCAAAACACTGAATTTCTCATGGCACGTTTTACGAAAGTTTGGCAACACGGTGAAAACACTTATATATAGGAAGTACCAGCGGCATATCGACCATGTTTTGACCATGTTACGTCCGTCTTGTTATTCGGTGTCATGTTACGTTCCGTGTCTTACCATACACAGTAGTACACTCTATGGTTTTCATACCCTATCACTATAATCCCGTGTGCACCCGCGATTATTTTGATCGTCGCATGATCCGCATAGCTTGTACTAGTTGTGTACAAATCAGGGTATACATAATTTAAAAATAAGAACGTGTACGTATAAGAATATAGTATATAAGCAAGTCCATGCTTAAGTATGTATGGGACCCACGTAAGCGAATCCCTCGGATTCCACTCACGTACGGGTACGAATGTATAAATTTTAAGTAAAACGAAAAGCATGATTACGGTATAAGTTTAAACATGAATACGCATGTGAGCATAAACACGAATCGCATGACAAGGGTATGATTACCAGTATAAGCATAACGTGTATGAAAAATGAGTATAAATGTGAGTACAAACACGAGTATAAGTATAAACACAAAGCGTATGAGTATGAATACGAGCATAAGTGTGAACATAAGATGTGTGAGCATAGAGATGAATGTGAATATAGGTGTAAAACATGAAGGTTTAAGTATGAATAAAATACATGTGTATGAATATAAGTGTAAACAAGGTTGTACAAGTGTAAATGAAAACATAAAATGTATGAACATGAATATGAATATGAATATGGATGTAGTATAAACATGAATGTAAGTACAACGTAAACATATATTTGTGAGTGTATGTATAAACGTAAAACGTATGAATTTTGAATCATGAGTATAACATAAGTGTGTAAGTGTGAACATAAGTGAATGCATAAAATGTATAAATATGGATGTAGGAAATAATGATTTTGCTTATAGTATAAATCGAAATACACGAGTTTATGCGCGTAAAAGATTAAAAGTTTTGAGTATAAAAGAAAAAGGAACGAGTGATACGCGTGAGATTGTTGTGAGATATAAACTAAAACATATAAGATAGTATACACGTATGGTTGTTTGAACAAAACGTGAAGTTAATTGAATCAATATAGATTGAGTCGATATGAAATGTAGAATCTAGTTTGTGAATGTAAGGGAGTATAAAACATCTATTGGTTACGTGAAACGTACTTCGTAAAAGAATGGAAATGCTACTATGGTTTTAGAAGAATTGATATAGTTGAAAGTCATTGGATCCTATGAAGTTTTCTTAACCACGTGTTTGAATTTAATTGACGTATCGACTGAGGTTTTGAAAAATTCTAGCGATTAACAAGTTCGCATCGTTTTAAGTAACTTTGTATTAGAAAATTTTGAAGTTTGAAAAGGTTGATCCTTAGAAAAGAGATTTGGTATATGAACTTAGTGATCGTGAAAGGTGTCCTTAATACAATGTTTTTGTTGATCTTGAAAAGAGTTTTGATAAACAATCGGATAATATTTGTAATATTTTGTATGAAAAGTTTGTTTGATTATCAATTGAAAAATAACAATCTTTAGTATAATGATGCAAGATGAGTGCGTTTTAGTAATTACGTGGAATACGAAATTTTGTGGGCAATGGATTTATTAGACTGACTAAGTTGGTGAGTAGCATTTCGTGAAGTTTTGAATGTCGAGAAATAAGTGTTTACGGAAAAATTACGAATCTTGTGTGTGTTAGCTATATGAAAATAGATTGTAAGATAAGAAGTTCGTTTATATAAACAATGCATTTTGATATGATTAGAGATTTGACTAATGATAAGCGATTTAGATTTAAACATGATCGTGTTTACATAATATAGTCTATTAAAAAAAGTATCGGTAACGATCACCTAGGTAAGGGAATCACCCCTAATCCGTTGGTGAGGTCGTTGTAAGATGAGGAAAGAAGCGGAGTTAATCGTCAAGGTAAGGAGATCACTCCTATCTTATTGATATGTCACCACTCGTTACAAAAGTGTAAATAAAATTACGTGAAATTATGCATGCTAATAATGTATAATCGTATGAAAATAATAGTATGATGTGTGCGGAAAATGAAATCTCAAAAATGGTTCAAAACTGACAAAAGATCAAAAATAATAAAGCGTGAGTTTGATAAAAGGAACTTGGATGGTTCCATAACGGAACGTTGACTAACCAAGGTGGTCGAAAAGTCTTTTGAAATTGAGAACGTGTTTTGGCCTAATATACTCTCACCGACATGTCGGTTAACGGTATTTACCCTTCCGGTTACTACACGTTCCAATTCAATCGAAATTTCGAGACTTGGCGGGATTTGTAAAATCAAGGAGTGGGACTAGTCGACGAGATGCGGGTTTCACCCCTAACTTGGCGACTTCGTACCCTAACTTGACGAAATTAAATTTGAAATTTCCATTAAGATGTGGATTTCACTCCTAACTTATTGGTGAATTTCGTGAAAAACAGAATCAAAAGGGATGAGAGTCACTTACCAATTTGTGGGTTTCACGCCTAGTTTGGTACACTCGTCTCGTTTGTACAATACGAGTGTTTTCGAGTTTAAGAAAAATCGAGTAAAATGCATGAGGGAAAGTGTATGTTAAAGATTAGACAAGCAAGTATAAACATGTCAAGAATAGCACCTAAGGAATGGAATAGTGAAACAATTATTAACACATAAAAGTATGTCAAGAATAACACACAAAGCATAGAACAATGAAACAACTAGTAACACATAATAAAACAAGTATATGTTGTCAAGTGTTAACACGTAAGTGACATATATGCTTAAAAGATCAAAAGAGAATAAATAAAAGCAAATAAAGTAGCATGCAAGTAGTTTCAAGCAAAACATAAGAATAAGCTCTAAAACTATAGACTAGGTTAAAGCATTCCTACTTTTCCTAATTCCCTATAGTTATGGCTCTGATACCAATCTGTCACACCCCAACCGATGGCGGAAACATCGGGATGAGACGAAAACTAGATTGCAAGAGACATCATAACACTATGCGACGATATTATTTAAATCCAATTTCATATTAAGACTAAATTGTCATACAATTTTCAAAATGAAAGACAACAATTGTTTCAAAACAAACATAACATCAAATTACAAAATTTATTTAGGTGTGTATCTAAGTCCACCTAAATTGCATTTCTTCGTAGCTTCATCAAGTCTATCAACCTGCAACATGTATTAAAATAATCAACAAAAATGTTAGCGAGTATACAAGTTTTATACATAGAATAAAAATTGTTTAACGCGTTCATATCCAACGTAAATGACATGATGCAAGTTACTAATACGCTGAGCTAGTGTCACTATATGACCAAACCCTAGAATACAACGCAATTAACATAGCCTATCCCAAGAGTTTAGCGGGAGGTCAAATAGAATAACTTAACAATACCCAAAAGAATAGCGGGCGGGGCATTACAACCTATAGCATATGCATAGTACTATAATTGTTAAGGTGGGCTTGTACGAAGTTAATGAGCATATAGACACTAATCGTTTACATAGCATATGAGATTAACAAGCATCAAATCCTTCATAGAATAGCTCCCAAAAGTCTAGCGGGAGTTGAACATGTTTACATGTGGATAGAATATGATTCAAAAGTTTCAAGTGTTTAGTGTTTTCACATAGAATACATGTTGCACCCAAAAGTGTTTAAAAGTAAAATGGGTTCGAGTATACTCACATAATTTCTAAGTCTTCCGATTATCCAAGTGTTGACGAGTGTACGAGATTAGAAGGATGGAACACCGAGGTCACCCTATATGGGCAAACGGTGGTGCATGAGTAAACGGAATTATGACGGATGATTTGAAGTGGAATTTAAAGTATATCGAGTCGATGGATAAATATTTATATATATAGATACATACATATATTTTGTATAGTTTAAGCAATAATTCTAGATTAAGTTTATCGAAAACATTATAGAAGTATTGTCTAGATAGATATACATTTACATTTGTTGTTATAAAAATTATTTGAATCCGATACGTTTTCATTAGTGGTTCGACTATAAAATATTAATTAATACAAAACAATAAAATTTATATTTTCTTTATAAAAATATTAGAACTTCGATAGGTTTCGGTTTTATAAAATTAACGCGTTTCGTTTTACGGAATTTTACAAAAAACGGGCAGAGTTTCCTCTGTTTTTGGACGACCCCGACAACACAAGTTGTCGATATATTTGTCAAAACTCAACAATCAACGAAAATATTATATATTTATACGAGTTATATAACGAAAATATGCGTATTCATACAAGTTTCAAAACATGAACAAGTTCGAGTAACTAACGTTCCGCGATTAAAACAGTAACCGAATATATAAACAATAATAATAATAATAAAAGTTGTGTCGTTTAAGATTATACCAAGTCTCGGATCGATAGTTGACCATCTTTGACCAGGTTTGACCAGTTGACTACTGTTGACCGAACCGAAACTGTTGTTGACCGACCCGAAATCTGAACTGGAACTCGAGTTGGAACAGAACCGAAAGCAAACAAAACCCGAGAATCAGAACTGACTGGACCACCACCACTGTTGTCGTCGACTGGTACAGTTGCCGCCTGTTGTCGGCCATCGGGTTAGTCAGGAATCAAAAGAAACGAGACACCTAATCCTTCACTCAGCCGTTGATTGCAGCCGCGAGCCGCCCATTCGTTGCCGTCCACCGCCGTAGACGACGGCGCCACAGCCGTCGTCTCTCTCTCTCTTCCCGATAGCTCTCCCTCTATCTCGTCTCTCTCTCTAAGGTTTGTGTAGGTGCGAAATGTTGAAGGAGAATGCAAAAGAGGGGTGTTTCCGGATAATTTAGAGATGGCAGGGGGTGCGGCGCCGGAATATCGGCTCCGGTTGCCGGCTGTTCAGAGCGAGAGAGGAGAACAAAGTGATTCAGGGTGTGCGTGTGTGTGGGGGGTGATGCGTTAAAATCGTATTTTTATTTAGTTTATTTATTTTTTGCAATGGTTAAGGACCATTATGGTTTTTATTTGTTTTTGTGGGTTGTTTTGGTAACTTTGTAATTGGTTTGATTTAAACCCTAATGCTATTCATCCCTGGAGATCGTCCAGAGAATTTGTTTTCACCCTTCTCCTAGTTTCTCTCCAATCTAACCCTATCAAGGGTATCAGAGCCGTTCCGATCCTTCATCGGAACTCTTTGCCGCCCCCCACCATGACCAACACCCGCAACAATGAAATCGACAACACCCTCAAGTCTCACGACAAAGCTATCAATGACATCCAGACTACACTCGCAGCCCTCATGAAACAGCACGAACAATCTTCCAAACAGCAGGAGGAGATCCTGAAGGTCGTGCGCGACAAAGCAGTTAACTCGTCGGGCAGTTCCTTCGGATCTTTTTCGGGACCAGAGGCTGATTCACGGGGTACCAAGCCGTTCAGAATTGGTAAGATTGACTTTCCAAAATTCTCGGGTGAAGATGTGGAGGGTTGGGTTTACCGTTGCGAGCACTTCTTCGCAATGGACGAAACCCCGGATGAGACCAAGCTTCGCTGTGCCGCCGTTCACCTGGAAGGCGATGCATTACAATGGCGTCGGGCTTTCATGAAAACCAGGAACGCTACCGTGGCCGAGATTCCGTGGAATGACTATGTTCGATCCATCTCAGCCCGTTTTTCGGACGCGTTATTCGAAGACCTGTTGGAGGAGATGGCCTCCCTAACACAAACAGGTTCGCTGCAAGAGTTGAATACGGCCTTCGACTCCTTGCTGAATAAGGTATCGTTAAGCGAAACCCAAGCTGTGAGCCTTTACATTAAAGCCCTCAAACCCGACATCCGAGGACCGGTTAAAATGTTCAAACCTCGTACGTTGCACGAGGCGTACGGGTTGGCCAAGACCCAAGCCCTTAACAACGAAACCTGGGAAGAAAAGTTCACGGGAGGAAAATGGACAGGGGGAACATCGAAGGGCAGCCATACTAAAATCACCCCGCCTACTAACGCCACTAAACTACCACTTTTACCCATCCCCAACACCAACCGAACTCCAAACAGCCCCAGCAAGCCATTTAACAATCAAAGGCGTCTAACCAGCAAAGAATTGGAACAGAAACGAGCGAAAGGCTAGTGTTTTTGGTGCACGGAAAAGTTTGTACCCGGGCATAAGTGTGCGACGCCCCGTAAGCAACTTTACATTATTGAAGCTGGCGATGAAGAGGATAAGTCCGTGGAGGAACCGGGGTCTGACGAGGAGGATGAAGCGGAACATCAGATCTCCATACACGCACTAACGGGTATTCCGTCCTACTCAACGATGCGGGTAAATGGGTCGATGGGTACGCGTCAACTGCATATACTTATTGATTCGGGGTCGACACATAACTTCCTTAACGAAAGGTTGGCCAAGAAATTGGAGTGTGAGTCACTGTCCATAGCACCGGTAACAGTGGGGGTGGCGGACGGAAAAAAACTTACGAGTACCCAAGTTTGCCGAGAATTCCAATGGAACATGCAAGGGAACTGGTTCACTACCGAGGTATTATTGTTGCCACTTGAGAGTTACGACATGATTCTAGGGGTACAATGGCTTCTACCGTTGAACGACATCTTGTGGAATTTTCAAAAAATGACAATGAAATTTGAGCTAGAGGGTAAGAGTTATGAATTGAAAGGGCTACAGAGTAATTTGTTTGCAGTTTGTTCTCTTGAAAAAATGGGTAAGCACGCTAGAGCGGGGGACTTGCAGTTATTCAGTTTGCATTTAACCAACGGGGAACATGATGACACTTACCATTCTCGAGTGGTGAACATCCCGGTTGGAGATAAGGGAGCCGGCCGGTGGAAGGATTTGGTGGCTGATGTATGTAAAATGCAACATATAAATTACATCAAATGAGGCATAAAACTAACCCTTTTTAAGTACTAATATTGGAAAAAGAGTGTTTTTGTCTTCCATTTGTATTTTCAGGATTAAATGAGCTCAAAAACGCAAAAGAAGCAAAAAGACAGCTAAATCCAACATAAATACAAGAAAAGGAATATTAGTGGACTGCCCGACCCCTCAACGGCACCTTCCAAAGCAAAATAGAGAAATCAGAAGACTGAACACGCCCCGTGCTCAGCCAGCACGGGGCCATGCCCAAGAAGCAGCAGAAAAGACAAACCTATAGAAGCTTCTATTGCCCACCACGGGCCGTGCTCAGCGGACACGGGGGCGTGTCGAAAGTACAGCAGGCGCATTTATTGTAATTGCGAATTACAATTAATGAGGAGAGAGATTGTCAGACATACATGGGGTCGTGCCCAGCGGACATGGGGCCGTGTCCAGCTCTCTGTTCAGCCTATAAATAGGAGGGCTTGGATTCATTTCATCTCATCCCTTGGCACACCACCTCTCTCACACTTCATCCACCACCCACCACCATCACAGCACCATCATCCACCACCATCATCCATTGTCCATCGTAGAGTGTGTGAGTCGTCTCGGGATCCAAGATTGATCGTAAGAGTTCTTGACAATCAAGGCCATGTTTGCCTAAGTCTCTTACATCACTTGGTGAAGACAAAGTGTCTAGTATAATACTTTTTATTTCTAATCTTTTGCACTTTTTATTTGGTTTTGTATTAATGACTTTAATAACTAGTTACTTATGTTGAAGGTGATCTTTCCTTATCGTTTGTCCGTGGTGTCTTGGCATTATTTTACTGTCTATATAAAATAAAGGATTTTCACCATTCATATCTCCACGGTCTATATGGAGATATGTTGGCTACCTGGTCGGGGGTTAAGGGAACGGTTTGGTAAAGGTCTTGCCATTGTTCAGCGTTTAGAGGTCCTGCAATGGACCTGGGTCAAATTTAGTAGGACCTCCTTCAATACTTCACGGTATTGGATGGCGGGGGTCCAAACTCTTTGATCCCCTCATAAGTTAACTACTATTAATACTATAACCCGGCTTTTCAGGACTGTATCCCTGCTGACTCAGACTACTTAGCCGAGGGTAACGTCACCGCCAAAAGCGGGGCCTACCACAATACTGCATTAATAACTTAATTCATTATCTTCCAATAATCCACCCTTTTAGGATTGTATCCCTGCTGACTCAAACTACTGGGGTGAGGGTAACGTCACCTTCTAAAGAGGGGCCTACTACAATAACTAAGATAATCTCTTAATTATGTGCAAAAGTGCGGAAATAATCAAAGGTTATACTAGATACGAGTCGGAACCAAGTGATTCATCTTGTCTATCTGTTTTTTCTTTTATTTTTATTTTCAGCATTTTAGTTAGTTTTTAATTTTCTTAGTTTAAAACATTTTTCTAAACTTTTATTTTGGTTAGACGTTGAGGATAAACCGGTACTAAAAGCTCTTGTGTCCTTGGACGACCTCGGTATCTTACCAACGCTATACTACACTCAGCGATGGGTGCACTTGCCCATATGTGTGTTTAGTGTTAGTGAAATATCGTGTTTTATAAATTTAAAACTTGGCTAAAATAAGTGTTAAAAAGGGCTTAAAATATACACCTAAAATAAGTAACACTTTACCGCACATCAGTGGCTCGGTTTCCACAGGTCTTTGAGGTACCCACGGGGCCGTGTCGGTGCAACACGGGGTCGTGTCCAACTCCCAGTAACTGGGAATCCAGAAAACAATTACTGTATCTCTGACCACGGGCCGTGTTCACTGAGCACGGGGCCGTGGTGAACTTTCTGACCAACGTTCTTTTCTGTTTTTATTGCAGGACTTGGAACCCAGGTGCCACATTTGACCCTCCTACGTAGTGCATGAGCTCCAGTTCTAGTAGAGACATAAAAGAACCCTTGGAAGAACCCGAACGCTTTCTCAGAAAAAGACTTAAAGCTAAAAATCAAGAAAAAGCTTCGGGGGACTCAATTCCAATGGCGGACCAACGTACCCTCATGGATTACCTACGGCCTACCGTAGGCAATCTCGGCGCCGCTATCAATGCACCAAATGTCGAGGCCAACAACTTCGAACTTCGGCCGCATTTGATACAAATGCTCCAAAACTCCGCAACCTTCCACGGGCTTGCGGACGAGGATCCCCATCTACATATTACTAACTTCTTAGAAATATGTGATACCTTTCGGATCAATGGAGCATCAAATGACGCCATCCGCCTTCGAATGTTTCCTTTTTCACTAAAAGACCGAGCTAAGGCTTGGCTTAACACCCTCCCAGTTGGATCGGTAAACACCTGGGATGAACTCGCCCAAAAGTTTTTGTATAAGTATTTCCCTCCTGCTAAAACGGCTAAATTAATGACTGAAATTAATACATACTCACAAGAGGATGGGGAATCCTTATATGAAACTTGGGAAAGGTTCAAGGAGCTTCTAAGAAAGTGTCCTCACCACGGTCTAGCGGTATGGCAACAAGTATCCACTTTCTACAATGGATTGTTGCCACACACAAGACAAACACTTGATTCAAGCTCCGGGGGACTTTTAGGTAATCGTCGTCCAAATGAAATATATAACCAAATTGAGGAAATTGCTCAAACCAATTTTCAATGGCACACTCCCCGAGGTAATAAATCCATTGCCCCGGGCGCCCATAAGGTTGATGAAAGCACCTCTTTACAAGCCCAAATCGAGGCCCTCTCTTCAAAAATCAAAAAGCTAGAAATGACAAAAACGGCCTCGGTTATGTCTTGTGAAGGGTGTGGTGGGTCACATGAAAATTGGAGTTGTATGAAAGAATTAGATGAACAAACTGAAACGGTAAACTACTTGGATAATAGACCTAGGCCGTCGGGTCCTCCAACGGGTACCTACAACCAAGGATGGCGTAACCACCCAAATCTTGGTTGGAGAGATCCCGGCAATAGTAGTAACCAACAAAACCAACGAACTAATTTTCAACAACCGCAAAATTTTTCTCAACAACAAGGTGGAAGAGAAAGGCTTGAAGATACTGTATCTCGCCTCATCTCTGACACTGAAAAGAAAAACTCGGATCGATTTCAACAATTGGAATCGAATTTCAGAAATCAACAAGCTAGCATTCAAAACGTTGAAAAACAATTAAATCAACTAGCTCAAAATTTCTCCGAGAGATGTAACACCCCGAAAAAAATATAAAACTTTATATTAGAATTATAAAGTATAAATAAACAAGAATTTACTAACTAGAAATTTTAACCTAGTTAGTTAATAGACTAGAAATAGCTTATGAAGAGGTTAAAGGTTACTAAACAATAAATAGGACAAAGTTGAGGGGTTAAGTTGACATAATTGAAACTTAAAAATTTTTAAAACAAAATAAAATAAACCAAACACCCCCAAAAGAGGTGTTGGTCGATCAGGGGAAAGACCAGGTCGACACCCCCTTAGTTCCAAACCCTAAAATCATCAAAACTCTCAAATTGGAGGTGTGAATCTGGTCCAAATCGAGAATTGAGCCTAGAATCGTAATCCTCACTGCAAGAGGATTCTAAGGTATGTGAAATTTGATGAAATCTATCAAATTGAAATTCTCATGATTTTGAAAATCTGAAATTAGATGCTTGCATGTGTGTTATTTGGTTAGATTAAAGTTGATTAGGTGTTTAGAAGTAAAACCTAGCTAACTATTTGAGAAATCATGACCAAATTCAGAAAGTTCCATGAACACCTTGAAGGTGGGTTGTGGGTTTTACATGATGATGATGAACACTAGGGTTAAGAAGGGTTATTCTAGTGTAATTTGATCTTAGAGAAAGTAATTTCAGAAAAATATGATGTTAATTGCTATATGAGGGCCTTATTGATGATTAAGCTAGCTAATTAGCAAGATATAAACTTGAATGCGAAGATATAAAATTCTGCCCTTAAAGTGTTTGATAAAATGCCTCAAAGAAGGCTTGAAATTTAATTGTTAAGTTAAAAACGCATAATAGTGATGTAAGGTAAAATGTGCGTTATGTATATGAAACAAGGAGTTC
This sequence comes from Helianthus tuberosus, assembly GCA_030545235.1. Classification (NCBI taxonomy): domain Eukaryota; kingdom Viridiplantae; phylum Streptophyta; class Magnoliopsida; order Asterales; family Asteraceae; genus Helianthus; species Helianthus tuberosus. The sequence goes on from CM060381.1 coordinate 169,807,067, forward strand.
TAAACATAAAGTGATTGAACTCTATAGGAAAGGAAGCCGGGTCATCTAGCGGACAAACCGGTGGGGATGCACGTATGAAAGGCTTGCTTTAAAGGTATGTAACTTGACCCGTTACATTTAGTAGATTGGATGATTCTAATGTGTAAATTGAAACTTTGAATAAGAGTTGTTTTGAATTAAGTGATGAAGACGTTATATTGTTTAATTGATTAAAATTTGGTAGGTACTCGTTGGTAGTCGTTATATAGGAGGATTCCTTAGACGAGCCAAACGGGTCGAATAAACAAGTAAAACATGATTAACGTTCCGGGATTTGTTGGATTGTACTTTGATATTGGATAATATATATGACATGTTAGAAATACTAGAATTTGATGTGGTGGGTTGTTAGAAAGACGAATTCCGAGAGTTGGGTTCCAGTGCAATGAACAAGACAAACAACACATGGTTTTCCAGGACCTACCGTAAATTACGGTTGTACCGTAATTTACGGTAGAAGTCAGACATGTTACGGTAGATCACTACTGATTTACGGTGACCAAGGATTCCCAAAACTCACCGTAAATTACGGTAACACCGTAATTTACGGTGGATCCAGAAATCCTTAAATTGCTTTAAATTTTATTATACGTCTAAGTCTTATGTTTCTAAGCCAAACTAATGTGATTGGTTTTGACCCTAGGTGTTTAGATGGATTGTACGGATGGTGATCAAGCAATGACGAAAGAACCGAACACAACTTTTGAAGCTTCCGCTATGTGTCTTAAATTTTGTTCATGGGTTGTATCTAAATACTCAAACAACTTTCTAATGTTCTAATTTGGTCAAGTGTTGACTATGTTTTATGATACTTCTAAAAACTTATGTAAATCTAGTATCTTTTGGTATAAATCTAGTCATTTATTCTAGCTAAAATTTAAGGGTGTTACAAGAGACCACAAGGCGCGTTACCTAGTAATACCGAAACGAACCCGAAGGCACAAGTACATCTCATCACATTAAGAAATCGAACCGTGGGACCCGAGGATGCTCCATTACCGCCAAATGAAAGAAGCCATTCTAGCCAGCCTATAACTCCTCCTGCGCCAGAAAAGGCTTCTACACCAAATCAGGAGGCCACCAAGACTCCTCAAATTCCATACCCCGGTAGGTTAAATCGTCAAAAGACTGATGAGCAATTCGCGAAGTTCGAAAGCTTACTAAAACAATTGCATGTTAATATTCCTTTTATTGAGGTCCTAACCCAAATGCCTAAATATGCAAAATTCATGAGGGATTTCCTCACTCACAAAAGGAAAATTGAATCATTGCAATTAGTTAACTTAGGCGAAGAATGCTCAGCTCTAGTACTCAACAAACTTCCACAAAAGAAAATCGACCCCGGGAGCTTCACAATCCCTTGTTCGATTGGAAAGTCCCCCGTCCGAAATGCTTTAGCCGATCTTGGGGCTAGCATCAACCTCATGCCCACATCAATGTTCAAGAGACTCGGCCTAGGAACAACAAGCCCTACAAAGATGAGCATACAACTCGCCGACAGATCCGTCAAATTCCCACAAGGTGTCGCCGAAAATCTGCTAGTTAAGGTTGACAAATTCGTCTTTCCAACCGACTTTGTCATCCTAGACATGGAGGAAGACACCGATGTCCCTCTCATCCTCGGGAGGCCATTTCTAGCCACCGCCCAAGCGTTGGTGGATATGAATGACGGAACTCTTACATTGAAGTTTGGGGATGAGAAAGTGAAATTTGAATGTGGAAAGCGAGTAGAGGAAGAAGATCCGGTCAACTACATGAAGGTCATAGACTCAAGCTTGGATGACGCTCTCCGACGGTGTAACATGGGATGCAACACATCCCACTTGAGTAACATATGACCAGGCTTTGGGTCTAGCCAAGGACCCTTATAAACGTGGCGCACCATGGAGGCATTCCACGGAACTATCCTTAGTTTAATTTAGATTAATTTTTATGTTTTCTAGTTAGTTTTAACTTTCATGAATAAAACACACTCATGGTGGTAAAGGATGAAAAGGGGAACGAGAGAAATGAACCCATGCACAAGAACAAGACAACCCGACAATTCTCTCCATTTCAGAAGGTTCAACACGGGCCGTGCCCAACCAACACGGCCCCGTGCTGAGCACCCTGCAGAAAACGCCCAGTTCAGGTAACTGGACACGGGCCGTGTTCACCCAACACGCCCCCGTGTCCAGGCTTCTGTTTCTCTTGTTTTAATTTTGTTACTGGCACTTGAACATGGGGCCGTGCCCGGACAAAACGGGGCCGTGTTCAGTGCCCAGTAACACAAATTTTTGCTTTTTAAACACTATTTTACACATCTAATCAACCTAAAAAATTATTTTTGGGACACATTGAGGACAATGTGTAATTTAAGTGTGGGGGGGATGCTAAAACCTTGAACTTTGCAAGTCCTAAATACAAGCCTTACACAAAACTCTATTGGAACCGCTAATCACCCCAAATTTTTTTTTTTTCAAAAATTTCATTTTTTTTACTTGTCTAGGTTTAACTCGGGAAATTCAAGTTCTCAAAAAGGTTATATTTTCACAAATTTACAACCGATAGCGTAGTGATAAAAAGAACCAACATAAGAAAATTATGAAAAGGCATGACAAACTTATTTAAAATTTGATTATATATACTTGATCACATAAAAACCCATTCCCACAAAAGTGAGTTTTGAGCCTTTATTGAGCACACAATTACATATCATTAGACTAAATGCTCATTTTTCGTTTCTTGTGTGAATAGCCGCTTGGTTCTTACGACTCTAGAACTTGCCATGATGATACATTCCCGGTCCTTATCAACTTAAACCCGAGTAAGTAAATGATGGAGGCATTAGGACTAACCATTTTCATTTCTACACCATTATTTTTCTTTTTCTTTTACCACCCCCCTAGTTAACCCCTTTGAGCCTAAACCTTTTCATTTCATCACCCAAAAAAAAAAAAAAAACCCTTTTACCCACCAAAAACCTTTTTCATTTTTTTTTTACCCTTTGTTTTAGTAACAAGTTCGGTTTTTCGTATGATAAAAAAAAATTGAAGATGAAGCAAAAAGAAAATAAACAAACAAGTTCATCAAAAATAACTTTGTTTGAATAAATGCTTCATCAAAATAAAAATAGAAAGTCTTACGAAAACCGACACTTGTTACGCTTTTCGCCCTTTTCTACTAACCACTATCCCAACCACCTACCTTTAACCCAAGCCTAACCCTTAACCCACAAAGTCCTCTTGATATTTACAAAGGTATAAAAGTTAAAAAGGAGGAGGATTGATTGCTTGGCAAGCCTATGGTAGGAATAAGTTCCATGCCGCTCTCGAGTGATTCACTAAAAATACACCTTCGGCCGAGTGTGAGTGACTTCTCCCGTGAGGTATGTGAACTTGTATATAAATGGAATTTTAGAAAGGCATGTTATGCCCAAATAAGTAATTTCTCCTATGAAAAGTTCTAAATAAATCATTATGAATAGAATTGTAAATAAATAAAAATACAACCCAAAAAGATCTTGGATATCCCGACACTCTACGACAAGGCCAAAACCTTCTCTTCTACCTATTCCATTTGGGAGTGTAAGCCACATATTAAAGAGTTTTGCTTGAGGACAATCAAAAGTTCAAGTGTGGGGGTATTTGATGTATGTAAAATGCAACATATAAATTACATCAAATGAGGCATAAAACTAACCCTTTTTAAGTACTAATATTGGAAAAAGAGTGTTTTTGTCTTCCTTTTGTATTTTCAGATTAAATGAGCTCAAAAACGCAAAAGATGCAAAAAGACAGCTAAATCCAACATAAATACAAGAAAAGGAATATTAGTGGACTGCCCGACCCCTCAACGGCACCTTCCAAAGCAAAATAGAGAAACCAGAAGACTGAACACGCCCCGTGCTCAGCCAGCACGGGGCCGTGCCCAAGAAGCAGCAGAAAAGACAAACCTATAGAAGCTTCTATTGCCCACCACGGGCCGTGCTCAGCGGACACGGGGGCGTGTCGAAAGTACAGCAGGCGCATTTATTGTAATTGCGAATTACAATTAATGAGGAGAGAGGTTGTCAGACAGACACGGGGCCGTGCCCAGCGGATACGGGGCCGTGTCCAGCTCTCTGTTCAGCCTATAAATAGGAGGGCTTGGATTCATTTCATCTCATCCCTTGGCACACCACCTCTCTCACACTTCATCCACCACCCACCACCATCACAACACCATCATCCACCACCATCATCCATTGTCCATCGTAGAGTGTGTGAGTCGTCTCGGGATCCAAGATTAATCGTAAGAGTTCTTGACAATCAAGGCCATGTTTGCCTAAGTCTCTTACATCACTTGGTGAAGACAAAGTGTCTAGTATAATACTTTTTATTTATAATCTTTTGCACTTTTTATTTGGTTTTGTATTAATGACTTTAATAACTAGTTACTTATGTTGAAGGTGATCTTTCCTTATCGTTTGTCCGTGGTGTCTTGGCATTATTTTACTGTCTATATAAAATAAAGGATTTTCACCATTCATATCTCCACGGTCTATATGGAGATATGTTGGCTACCTGGTCGGGGGTTAAGGGAACGGTTTGGTAAAGGTCTTGCCATTGTTCAGCGTTTAGAGGTCCTGCAATGGACCTGGGTCAAATTTAGTAGGACCTCCTTCAATACTTCACGGTATTGGATGTCGGGGGTCCAAACTCTTTGATCCCCTCATAAGTTAACTACTATTAATACTATAACCCGGCTATTTAGGACTGTATCCCTGCTGACTCAGACTACTTAGCCGAGGGTAACGTCACCGCCAAAAGCGGGGCCTACCACAATACTGCATTAATAACTTAATTCATTATCTTCCAATAATCCACCCTTTTAGGATTGTATCCCTGCTGACTCAAACTACTGGGGTGAGGGTAACGTCACCTTCAAAAGAGGGGCCTACTACAATAACTAAGATAATCTCTTAATTATGTGCAAAAGTGCGGAAATAATCAAAGGTTATACTAGATACGAGTCGGAACCAAGTGATTCATCTTGTCTATCTGTTTTTTCTTTTATTTTTATTTTCAGCATTTTAGTTAGTTTTTAATTTTCTTAGTTTAAAACATTTTTCTAAACTTTTATTTTGGTTAGACGTTGAGGATAAACCGGTACTAAAAGCTCTTGTGTCCTTGGACGACCTCGGTATCTTACCAACGCTATACTACACTCAACGATGGGTGCACTTGCCCATATGTGTGTTTAGTGTTAGTGAAATATCGTGTTTTATAAATTTAAAACTTGGCTAAAATAAGTGTTAAAAAGGGCTTAAAATATACACCTAAAATAAGTAACACTTTACCGCACATCAGTGGCTCGGTTTCCACTGGTCTTTGAGGTACCCACGGGCTTATCGCCTAAGCGCCCGTTTGATCACAAAATTGTGTTAAAAGAAGGTACGGCGCCCATTAGTATCCGTCCGTACCGATACCCAGCGGTTCAAAACGATGTAATCGAAAAAACGACTCGTGAATTACTAGACTCGGGGGTCATTCAGAATAGTCAAAGCTCGTTCGCGGCCCCGATAGTTCTCGTGAAAAAGAAAGACGGCCAATGGCGAATGTGTATGGACTATAGGCGCCTCAACGAAGCCACGGTGAAAGATAAGTTCCCCATTCCTCTCATCGACGAGTTGCTAGATGAATTGGCGGGAGCTAGTTTTTTTTCAAAGTTGGATCTGCGATCCGGGTACCATCAGGTGAGAATGGCAGTAGAGGACATACCGAAAACAGCATTTCGTACTCACGAGGGGCACTATGAATTTCTCGTCATGCCTTTCGGCTTGACCAACGCTCCAGCAACGTTTCAGGCCCTTATGAATCATATATTTAAGCCCATGCTCAGAAAGGGGTATTAGTTTTTTTTGATGACATACTCGTCTATAGCCGAAGTGAAGAAGACCACCGTTTACACTTGGTAAAGGTTCTCTCGATCATGCAAGCTAACCAATTGTTTGCGAAGGAATCAAAGTGTGTGTTTGGGGGCCAAGAAAATGAGTACCTGGGTCATATTATAGCGAGGGAATGGGTGAGCACGGATCCGAAAAAAATCAAAGCGGTACAACAATGGCCGATACCGAAGACAGTCAAACAACTTAGGGGGTTTTTGGGCTTAGCCGGGTACTACCGGCGATTCATACGTTCCTTCGGAATGATCGCTCGACCACTCACCGACCTGCTGAAAAAGGACGCGTTTAAGTGGGGAACGGAAGCGCAGGACGCTTTTGAAAGACTCAAGACAGCGCTTACCTCAGCCCCGATTCTAACGTTACCCGATCCCACCAAGCCGTTTGTGATTGAAACCGATGCATCGGCAGGGGGAATAGGGGTGGTTTTGATGCAAAACCGACACCCGGTTTCTTTTTTATCAAAGGCGTTGTCTCCTCTGCAGAACGCGTTGTCCGTATATGAGAAGGAACTACTAGCCATCATGTTAGCTGTAAAACAGTGGCACTACTACCTCATCACGGGGTCATTTGTTATTCGTACGGACCAAAAAAGTCTTAAACATTTGCTCACTCAAAAGGTAACCACTCCCCTTCAACATAAATGGCTAGCTAAACTCATGGGGTACGACTACTCCATTGAGTATAAAAAGGGCGAGAAAACATGGTAGCCGACGCGTTGTCTCGAGTGCAAGGGTCGGAATTATTTGCTACCGCGGTATCACAACTAGAGCCGTTGTTGTTCGACCGAATAGTGGAGAGTCAAAAAAACGACATTGATTTGCAACAGTTGGTGACTAAGGTCAAAGATGGGGAGGGTCATGTGAAATACAAGTGGAATGGCAAGTGGTTGACTAGAGGTAACCGAATGGTGGTGGGTAATGATACCGCTCTACGGGAAGAAATGGTGAAATTGTGCCATGAATCTCCAATAGGAGGGCATTCGGGAGTGAGAGCCACGGTACAAAGGGTGAAGGGACTGTTCTTTTGGAAGGGGATAAACAAGGTGGTACGAAGGGTGGTGCGTAAATGTGACGTGTGCATGCGAGCGAAGACCGAGAATGTCGCCTCGCCCGGATTGATGCAGCCCCTACCCGAGATGATTTTCTCGGACATATCGATGGATTTTATAGGCGGGTTGCCAAGGGTTAAGAGTAAGGATACCGTCTTCGTGTTTGTGGATCGCTTGACGAAATACGACCATTTTATGTTGTTGGGTCACCCTTATTCAGCCAAGGATGTAGCCCAAGTTTTTTTTGACAATGTGTACAAGCTGCATGGGTGCCCGAGTTCGATAGTGTCTGACCGCGATCCGATTTTTTTGAGTTCTTTTTGGAAAGAATTTTTACATCTACAAGGGATAGAGGCAAAATTATCCACGACATACCATCCGCAAACGGATGGCCAAACGGAGGTGGTAAATCGGTGTTTGGAGGGGTATTTATGATGCATGGTTATGGAACGTCCTCACACGTGGGTCAAATGGGTTGCTATGGCCGAATGGTGGTACAATACCACGTTTCATTCTTCTTTGGGTCGTACACCGTTCGAGGCTTTGTATGGGTACCCTCCCCCGTTGCACATACCCTACATCCCGAAAGATGCCGTGGATGGTGAAGTTGATGAGGTGATGTAGGATCGCGAGGCTGCTATAAAGGTACTAAGGCAATCACTTTTGACCGCCCAAAACAGGATGAAACAACAGGCTGACAAGAAGAGATCGGAAAGGGAATTTGAAACGGGTCAGTGGGTATATCTTAAGCTTCAACCCTACATGCAGAACTCACTAAGGGTGCACAAACATTCAAAACTCACTCCTAAGTATTTCGGGCCGTTTTTGATCGTAGAAAGGGTGGGCACGGTTGCGTATAAACTAGATCTCCCCGAAGACGCTCATATCCATCCGGTTTTCATGTGTCGCTGCTTAAGGGACCGTGCGGACCGCCGGAAAAATTGTCCCTCTTCCCGTGGAGGCCCGGTTTAATTTGCATCCACAGGCCGTGTTGGATAGGAAGCTGGTGAAGAGGGGTCATAGGGCGGTCATGAAGGTGCTCGTGCATTGGAGGGGTCAAACCACTCAAGACGCTACGTGGGAATTTTTAGACGAGCTGAAGTTGCGTTTTCCGGATTTCACGGAGCTCACTCTTGAGGACAAAAGTGGCTAAGGAGGGAGTCTTGATGCGTTAAAATCATATTTTTATTTAGTTTATTTATTTTTTGCAAGGGTTAAGGACCATTATGGTTTTTATTTGTTTTTGTGGGTTGTTTTGGTAACTTTGTAATTGGTTTGATTTAAACCCTAATGCTATTCATCCCTGGAGATCGTCCAGAGAATTTGTTTTCACCCTTCTCCTAGTTTCTCTCCAATCTAACCCTATCAGGGGGGGTGTTATCGAGGCCGGAGCATCACCGGAGTACGGCCTGAATCCCGACTTTGGTCACCGGATTCTAGAGAGAGCTTAGAGGTGTAGGCTAGGGTTTGTAAGTGGGTGGTGGATGATAGTGAATGAAAGTGTCGACTGAATATTTGAAAAAAAAGGATGAGGGTTTATGACCTATATTATGCTATTTACACATAGGGTCCCTAAACTTTAGAAGTTTAATTATTTACAACTTAATATAGTGTAACATAGTACAACTTAACATAGTTTAATTTTAATAAAACCAACTTTACAACTTAACATAGTTTAACTAAATTAAAATAAAAAAAATATAAAATAAAAATTTTTAATTGTAAAATTAATTAAATTATTTAACTAAAAAAACAAATAACCTAATTAATTAGATTACATAATAAATTCTTCAACGATTATTTATTTTGCGAAAAATTTCCGAGGTTTCCAAATGTTAGGATTCGGATCTTTCAAAACGGGTCAGATTTAGGGAATCCATTTTGACGGATGTTACAAAGACTCTCCACGAAGAATCAAGAGTCTTCGTGGGAGTCTCTATACATGAACAATAGTTAAGGGTTCGTGATTATTGGACGAAGATTATGTATGGACAAAGAATAACCAGTCAACGAAGAATGACTCTTCATTGGACTAAGAAGTGACGAAGAATGCTCTGATCATCCATGATGCTTACGAAGATTCTTTAAGTGATGAAGAATGCTCTCTAGGCGACGAACACTGCATGTTGGACGAAGACTCCTTTGTCGACGAAGTCTATGGTATTTTTGGCTGACGAAGACCTGTCTCTACAATTAAGTGTTCGCAAGAAGAACCATTGTTCACGACGAAGACGCTGGTATTGACCTGCCGAAGAACCATTGTTCACGACGAAGACGTTGACGAAGATCTGTTTCTTTCAAAAGTCGACGAAGAATAAACCTTGAAACCACGAAGACTCAATGTCCACGAAAATTTAAGTGTCACGAAGAATCAAACTGTTCGTTGACATGCATTGTTCGCAAACTTTAATTGTTCGCTGGACCAATTCAAGTGTCACGGAAATTCAAGTGTCCCATTCTTCGTTGGGTTTCAAGTCTTCGTCGACCCAGATTAAAGGTTCGTCGAACCTTGAATGTTCGTAGTGGGTTCTGGTTCTGCAACAAAGAAACCCAATTAAGTGTTCGCCGATGATAAGGTATGTATCGAAGAGAGAGAAAGGATGAATGGAGTTAATATCGGTGACAACAAAGCGGTTTTTCGGCGGTTTTGAGAAAAAGCAGACAGAGGCTGCAATCCAGAAAAGAGAGCTTTGGTGTTCCTCAACACATCTTCCACTCATCTTCAAACCCGTCAAGATTGGATCATACATTATTGAACAAAATCAGTGAGCAGTTGTTGGCACTAATCTCGTGTAGAAATTAGAGTTTGTATTGGCTGTTCAATAATGGATTTTTTTTGGAGAAACATTGATCCAACAGTCAGGATTTCGTCACTGAATGGAGGGAGTTTGGAGGTGTGTATCGAAGAAGAAGAAGAAAAAGAAGTCAGACAAATGATAATTGTCGGCTGAATAGATAAAGTTGCAGTAGGGTTGTTTTGTTGGATTGTGTTTCGGGCCAAACAATTTTTTATTGGGCCCAACAAATGGTTTTAGTGGGTCTCATTCTTATGGCAAAATTATCCCCATCGAATTACCAGGTGGCTTCACTGATGGATTTTTTGTTTTCAATTTGACGAGCCCACTAGATAAAAGAATTGGCATTGGATGTTTTTTAGGGCCACGCATGGATTCACAACATAACAAAAAAAGATTTATTTTTCTTGGACCCATTCCCTTGATGAGAGGGCAGTCGCAGATAGGGGTTGGGTGTTAGTAAAGTTATCTATTTTTCAACGCCCCAATTTGTACAAGTCCGGGAGCGCGCAAAATGATGAGGATGATGAAAACATGATTTTCTTTTACATGGGGTAGTCACGGTTACCGATGCAAATGTCAAAATTGGTGACACAACTATTATGGGCCAAAAAAGGTATATTTTTCTTCCGCACGTGAAAATTTGTTTTGTTATCGGTGTTCGTAAATGCTCAAAAGAATTTTGTTTATTGTCATATTCTCGCATTTGGTAACGATTGAAGGAACTTAGAGAGCCAAGACCGGTCCTAACGAGTTCAAAAAGTCGAAGAGTTATGCCTATGAGGGAAGTTTTCGGATTAGGTGTTAGCAGAACTTTGGGGGGATACAAGTCGGATCCTACGGGGATAGGGGACTTTCGTTATCAACTAGAATATGCAAAGAAGAAAGTCGCTTTCATAATTTTTAGAAAAACCGAGAATGTTTCAAAGATTCTGCTCAGTGGAGTGAATCTGTGCAGTGTAGTTGACGACAGTTCCGCTCAGTGGAGGGAATTTGTCAAGGTTTAGAGATTTTACCAAAGAAATTGGGGGATAAAAATTTTCATATGTTTTGGAAATTCTTCGATAAATTTCTAAACGCAATCACAGGTGTTGGAGTTTGTGTTTTTCTGTTGATACCAAAGGTTCTGCGTGGAATGTTTTGCACAGACAAATATTTGAGGATTTTAATTAATTCTCCAGCCAGCGTGAAGGGTTTTGTGTCACACCCCTTTCTAAGGCGGAAGCACGATGTGTGATCATGAAAGGTTCTCATTGCATACGAATGGTAAACATACTACATTCTCGTAAAAATAACTTCAAATGCCAATCATTACATAACTGAAAACATAGTTTAAGTGTTTACATCACAAGACAACATTTTGTCTGAAAAGTTTACAACTTTATTTAAGGATAAACGTAAACAACATCCAAGAGCTTGAGTAAGGTCGCGCGCACATCCACTTTAGTTACCTGAAATACATATGAGTTTTTGGAAAATTGTTAACATAATGTTGGTGTGAATTCATGCAATTTTTGTATTGAACGTTTGTATACTCTGTATAAAAACATGGTATGTAATTTTGTATCAATCAAGTATTCCTGTATGTATCGAGATTGTTAATGGGTTGCAAGGCCATTAACATGTGACACGACATAGGAAGCATCCAAACCATAGGCATTTTTCTAGTTGTCGATTCACGACTGAGACACAAAAGCACTACTTGGTACTAGTTTTCACCAAGAGGGTGGCTGCCCGAAAACCCATTAGATCTAACCTTTTGTTCTGCGGTCTTAGTATGTACACGATTAATGGTGCTTCTGGTACCCTATTCGTGACACTATTTCTAGTATCATTCCTTAGTTCTTGTATCCATCATACCACAACTCATGTATTTTCCCCAAGTTTAAAAAGTATGTAAAAGTTTAAAAGTGGGGACATAAACTCACTTTTCTTGTAAACATTTAGTGACATGTACTTCACCCCCGAAGTTATAAAACTGAAAACAGTTAAAAGAAAAAGGGGGAGCATGAACTCACAACTTTGCTTTTCTTGCGCCGTAAACTTCACCGGATTTTCTTATATAGCGTCGTGACCTATACGTGTTTTATTAACCTTAGTCACTAGACTTGTATCGCACAAGTACAAGTCACCATCTTTTATGTATTTGTTCTTTGTTGTTAAAAATAACTTATATTTTTAATTATGTATCTTACTTATATTATTTTCTCAAAAATAAATATAAGTATCTTGTATTTTTCACCCGAGTTATGTATTTTCGTCCAAAAATTCATTTCATGTTCATAACTTATCCAAGTTACATAATCTATTAAGAAATGTATTTTCATAAATATATTCTCTTGTCTTTGTCTAAGCATGTTGTATGTGTATTTTGAATTTTTACTCCTTAGGAGTATTTAGTTTATTTTCAAGTCTTAACACACTATTACATATAATACATACTACATACACTTAGCACAAAATATGGTGATCAATAAATATATATATTTTCCTCAAAAATATACATACTTAATATCAATTTTTATCTTGAAGAAATCATCATTTCTTAACTTGAAGTTTACATAAAAATTAGGGAAACCTTGGTAAATATTTTTGGGTGAATTTTTAGGGAATAAGTTTCACCAAAACTTATATTTTTCTAAGTGTCAAAATTTATAGAAATTTTGACATTGTTTCCCCTAAAAATGAAGGTTTTCCATGTTTTCAAAGCATGTGTTTATTTTCTTTTAAAATCATCACAACAATCATCAACACATTTAACACTTACCGAGTGTCAAAATCAAGTAAATTATACTACATCTTGAACTTGAAGCTTTGTAAAATCTTGTAGTAACTTACCATGTTATTTAGTAGGTTTAGTTACATTTAAAAACATGGTTATTTTTTTTGTAAATTACTTTATTAAAAGATCTAGTCATCTACAACTTGTAAGATGATTTTTCTAAAAATATTTCTTTTGTATTTTTCTTGTTACAATCATGTTTCTAGTCTTGTTTAAACACTAAAAATATGGTTAGTTTATTTAGAAACCATGACTTTGTAAATCTCATAAATAAACTTGGTTTCTTGGGAAAATTATTCTTGTAATCATCTATTTACAAGATTTGTATTTTGTTTAAATCGTCTTTACATATGAAGATCACTTTCATCATTCAAGTTCATGAAGACATAAAGTATGATGATCTTGGTCTTTCACAAGGTCACCACTTTAACTTACTAGATCATGGGTTTAATCACAATCTAGTAGGTTTCTTATGATGTCTAACATCACTAACACAAATCATCATTCATCAAGAAGCAAATCATCATCATTTACATGTATTCTTATATTTTTAAGCTTATGTTAAAGTATCATGATCATGTTCTTTTGTGTTCATCAAGTTTATCATTGTTCATCAACTTTTAACCAACTAAATATGAAATAACAAAGGGTTATGAGAGTCTTACAACTAGCTCTAAGCTAGGGAAGAACACTTGAAGAAAAAAAAGATGATGAAAATGGTGGATGAAAGCAAGTGATGAAGGTTCTTCAAGTTCTACAAGCACCAAGCTTCACAAGACACCTTCTTACAACCTCGAGAGTGTATGGAAATGAATGGATGGTGGTTGTATGGTGGTCGCGGCACTACCTAGGCCGAGAGGAAGAGGGAGAGAGCAAGTGAGTGGTGGTGTTTGTGAAGATGAAGCTCTAGTGTTCTATTTATAAGCATTTCATATCTTCAAAGATTACATAATATCTTATAAGATCTAAGTGAATCCAAGTAATATCAAATGGGATATTGTAGGATTTTGGCAAATATTTGGTGGGGCCACCCTCATGTGACCGTCCACTATATAGGGGGGGGGGTAAAGTGAAATTTTAATTTACTAAATGTAAAATCAAGTTAGGTTTCAAGTATAAAGTTTAGGGACTTGATGTGTTATTATGTTATAAGGGGTGTTATGGTGTTCGGGGACCATAACTAGCTCAGAAATATTAAAACAATGCTTCTAGTAATATTTTGATATTCCGGGTAATGTCTGGTTAAATGCCGGTTCGTTAAAGTGCTAAATTGCACCGTTTAGTGTCTTTTATGTACCCTTTTGTAACCCTTTTAATTCCCAACACTTAGGAGGGTATTCTGGATAATAAAACATGAATTCTGCATAATATTTATGTGTTAAAAAGCTAATTATAGCTGATTTGTGCAGAATTCTGCATTTAAAGTGCGTTTCGGGTGCTTTTTAGTGCATATTCTAGCTTCCGGAAAGTCTATATGTTAACCCTTGTATATACTCTTTGGTTTTAATGTATTTTTGATGTTGGACCTACACCTAGGCCCTAATTCTATTGTCTGACTGCTTTCTGCAGAATTGTTGACACAGTGTGTCTTACCGGTGAGTTTACTAGTATTTCTGATGCAACGCTATCATTAATGCATAAAGTAATTTCTTGTAGTATAAAACGTGCATGAATTCATGAGTATAGCATGTAATCAATCAATGTTGGCATTTAAGCACATAATTGCAGTTATTAAGTATTAATTAAATTGCACGGAAATTACCGGTTTTGTGCCAGTTGTCACAGTCTCCCCCCGTTAAAAGAATTTCGTCCCGAAATCCAGGCTGATCTACCTCTCGCAAGAGTTTTCTTGAACAGGTGGGGGTGCTTTTCTTTAAAATGGTCTTCGCGTTCCCACGTGTACTCGGGTCCGTGCTTAGAGTTCCAATGTACTTTGACAAGTTTGACACTACTCCTTCGGGTCTTGTTGACTTTCCAGTCTGTAACCTCAACGGGTTGTTCTGTAAATCGGAGGGTGTCGTCAATATGCACTTCATCCGCAGGGATGATCACTGTTTCTTGGGTTGGATACATGAAATGTATCATGTACTCCATTAAGTTCTTCCGGTAATTCCAACTTGTAAGCTACGGTACCAATTCTTTCCAAAATCTTGAATGGTCCGATATATCGTGGATTCAGCTTCCCACGTTTTCCGAATCTTACTACGCCCTTCCAAGGTGCGACCTTCAACAAAACTTTGTCTCCCACCTCGAACTCTAATGGCTTTCGTTTTCGATCAGCGTAGCTCTTTTGTCAATCTCGAGTCGCCTTAATGCGCTCTTGGATCTACATGATTTTGTCGGTTGTCTCTTGCACAAGTTCAGGACCAACCATACGTTTGTCTCCAGCGTCTGCCCAACATAATGGCGAGCGGCACTTGCGGCCATACAGAGCTTCGAATGGTGCGGCTTTTATGCTTGTATGATAGCTGTTATTGTAGGAAAACTCAACTAAAGGTAGATGAGTATCCCAGCTGCCGCCTAGGTCCATAACACATGCGCGAAGCATATCTTCCAGTGTTTGTATGGTTCGTTCACTCTGGCCGTCTGTTTGCGGATGGAAGGCCGTGCTTATATCTAATTGAGATCCAAAGGCTTCCAGAAAGGATTGCCAGATCCTTGAGACAAAACGTCCATCTCTGTCTTAAATGATTGAGATAGGCACTCGATGACGTGCTACGATTTCTTTCAAGTACAACTCAGCAAGCTTTCCAGTGCTATCCTTCTCTCGGATCGGTAGGAAATGCGCAGATTTCGTCAATCTATCAACTATCACCCATATCATATCGTGCCCTCTAGGGGTCCTGGGTAATTTTATGAAGTCCATCGAGATTTGCTCCCACTTCCACATGGGTATCTCTGGTTGTTGCAGTAGCCCAGACGGTTTCTGATATTCAGCCTTAACCTTAGCACAGGTTAGGCACTTTCCCACATAGATAGCAACATCGCTTTTAAGTCTCGGCCACCAATAGTAATCTTTCAAGTCTTGATACATTTTGTCTGATCCTGGATGGATCGAGTATTTTGACTTGTGAGCTTCATTAAGGATGACTTCTCGAATACCGCCATAGAGCGGAACCCAAATACGCCCCTTAAATACAAGGTTCCCTCTTTGTTTGGCATCAAATTCTTCTGCATACCTCGGAGGTATTCAGCTCTACGATTCTCCATCTTAAGGGCTTCTTGTTGTGCGTCACGAACGCGTGCAGTGAGGTTCGTTTGAATAGTCATTTCTAATGCTCGAACCCTTAGGGTCTTAACCCTTTCTTTCCGACTTAACGCGTCTGCTACAATGTTTGCCTTTCCAGGATGGTACTTAATCTCACAGTCATAATCGTTCAACAATTCGACCCAACGTCGTTGACGCATATTTAATTCCTTCTGATCAAATATGTGTTGTAGGCTTTTGTGATCTGTGAAGATTGTACATCGAGTACCGTATAAATAATGTCGCCAGATCTTCAAGGCGAATACCACCGCGCCTAGTTCCAAGTCGTGCGTGGTATAATTCCTTTCATGTACCTTCAATTGTCTTGAAGCGTAAGCGATGACTTTTTGACGTTGCATGAGCACACAGCCCAAACCTTGATGTGAAGTGTCGCAGTATACCACGAGGTCTTCTGTGCCCTCGGGTAAGGATAGTATTGGTGCATCGCATAGCTTATTTTTGAGCAGTTGGAAGGCTTCTTCCTGCTTGTCACCCCAGTCATACTTCTTATCTTTCTGCATAAGGGTAGTCATCGGTTAAGCTATTTTGGAGAAATTCACAATAAACCGTCGGTAATAGCCCGCTAAGCCCAAAAATTGTCGAACTTCAGTTGGGGTTTTGGGAGCTTCCCAATTCTTTATGGCTTCTATCTTGGATGGGTCTACATGAATGCCCTTCTCATTCACAACATGACCAAGAAATTGTACTTCGCGAATCCAGAATTCGCACTTGGAGAATTTCGCATAAAGTTTCTCTTTCTTCAGTAGTTCCAGAATGGTTCTGAGATGTTGCTCGTGCTCTTCTCTTGTTCGCGAGTAAATCAGGATATCATCGATAAATACAATCATGAATTTATCGAGATATGGTTTGCATACGCGGTTCATCAGATCCATAAATACCGCTGGCGCGTTCGTCAGTCCAAATGTCATCACAAGAAACTCGTAATGCCCAAAACGCGTTCGGAATGCAGTCTTTGGTACGCTTTCCTCTTGAATCCTTAACTGATGGTATCCAGATCGAAGGTCGATCTTGGAATAGTAGCTCGATCCTTGCAACTGATCAAATAAGTCATCGATCCTCGGTAGTGGGTACCGATTCTTGATTGTGAGCTTGTTCAACTCTCTATAGTCGATACACATCCGCAGTGTTCCATCCTTCTTCTTCACGAACAATACTGGAGCTCCCCAAAGCGAGAAGCTTGGCCTTATGAATCCTTTATCCAACAACTCCTGGAGTTGTGTAGATAATTCTTGCATCTCAGACGGTGCAAGTCGATAGGGTGCCTTGGCTACAGGAGCGGCTCCTGGAACCAAGTCTATATGGAATTCGACTTGTCGTTGCGGAGGTAATCCTGGCAGATCTTCGGGAAAAACATCAGGGAATTCCTTCACCACAGGAATATCTTCGAGTTTCGGCTCCTCAGCCTTCTTTTCTACAACGTGCGCCAGGAAAGCAACACATCCTTTCCTTAAGCACTTCTGTGCCTTCATACAACTGATGATTCGCATAGGCGCGTCTCGTTTTTCTCCATGTACGATGAGAGTTTCATCATTCACAAGAGGAATGCGAATGATTTTCTCGTGACAAATAACCTCAGCTTTGTTCTTGGACAACCAGTCCATTCCGACCACTACATCGAAGCTACCCAATTGAATAGGTAAGAGGTCGATGCTAAATCTTCGCTCACCAAGTTCTAATGTGCAACCCCTAACAACTTCGCTTGATTCGACGAGTATACCATTGGCTAGTTCTATGGAATAAGGAATATCTAATCTACTAGATTCTATTCCAAGTATACGTTTAAATTCCACAGACATGAAGCTATAATCGGCACCAGTGTCAAATAATATGGATGCAAAGTGATTGTTAACGAGAAACGTACCGGTGACCACATTAGGGTCCTCGCGTGTGTTCTTTGCTCCAATCACAAATGCTCAAGCCTGAGCATTGTTCCCCCTTGGGCAATCTTTTATGAAATGGTCCTTGCTTCCACAACCAAAGCATCCTTGGTTCTGCCCTGCTCCATTACCATTCCGGTTACCATTGCCATTTCCATTTCCACCATTATTTCTATTACCAGCACCGTTGCGGTTTCCATTCCCGTTCCTTCCTTTTCCCCAACAGTCCTCAGTATGGTGACCCAGTTTTCCACACTTGTCGCATTTTGGAATGCGACAAACTCCTTCATGATGACGCTTGCACTGGTTGCAAGTGGGGAGAGTGCCTAGGTACCTTTTGGCAGGTGCGTCATTCATGGTTGCAAGAGTTTTCGCCTCCTGGGGCGGGTTGGGGTCTCCTTTCTTGTTGTTGGAACCCTTGTTGTTATGTGTCGCTTGATTCAGGTTCGCATGCTTCCTTTTCTTGTCACCAGACGACTCAGCATGCGTCTCAGTCTTTTCAGTTGGGTTCAGTGACAACTTTTTCATACGAACAACATCTTCAGTAAGGCTGACAGCCAGAGTTACAGCCTCAGTGATCATTTGAGGTTTGGCCGAAGTTACCATGCTGCGAAATTCTGAGGCCAATCCCCAAATGTAGCGTTCAACGCGCTTAAATTCGGGAGTCACCATGTAGGGGATCACTCTCGACAAATCGTGGAACCTTCGAGTATAACCAGTAATGTCAGCACCTTCCATGGTCAAGTGCCATAACTCAGTCTCCAACCTTTGGAGTTCAGCACGTGAGCAATACTTTTCTCTCATACGTTCCTTTAGTTCATCCCATGTCATGTCGTATGCAGCATCATCACCCAGAGTCTGGACTTGCAAATTCCACCAAGTCAAAGCTTCATCAACAAACAACCCCGTAGCAAAATTGACTTGTTGATCCGCGGTACACTTGCTCATACGGATAGTGGCATCAGTCTTCTCCGTCCAGCGTACAAACGCCACTGCACCTCCAGTGTCGTCGTAGTTCAACGGCTTGTGATGCGTGCGAAGTGTTATATATATTAGGTGTATATTTTAAGCCCCTATAACACTTATTTTAGCCAAGTTTTAAATTTATAAAACACGATATTTACTAACACTAAACACACATATGGGCAAGTGCACCCATCGTGGGCGTAGTATAGTGTTGGTAAGATACCGAGGTCGTCCAAGGACACAAGAGCTTTTAGTACCGGTTTATCCTCAACGTCTAATCAAAATAAAAAGTTTAGAAAAATGTTTTTAAACTAAGAAAAATAAAAACTAACTAAAATGCTGAAAATAAAAATAAAAGAAAAAACAGATAGACAAGATGAATCACTTGGTTCCGACTCGTATCTAGTATAACCTTTGATTATTTCCGCACTTTTGCACATAATTAAGAGATTATCTTAGTTATTGTAGTAGGCCCCTCTTTTGAAGGTGACATTACCCTCACCCCAGTAGTTTGAGTCAGCAAGGATACAATCCTAAAAGGGTGGATTATTGGAAGATAATGAATTAAGTTATTAATGCAGTATTATGGTAGGCCCCGCTTTTGGCGGTGACATTACCCTCGGCTAAGTAGTCTGAGTCAGCAGGGATACAGTCCTAAATAGCCGGGTTATAGTATTAATAGTAGTTAACTTATGAGGGGATCAAAGAGTTTGGACCCCCGCCATCCAATACCGTGAAGTATTGAAGGAGGTCCTACTAAATTTGACCCAGGTCCATTGCAGGACCTCTAAACGCTGAACAATGGCAAGACCTTTACCAAACCGTTCCCTTAACCCCCGACTAGGTAGCCAACATACCTCCATATAGACCGTGGAGATATGAATGGTGAAAATCCTTTATTTTATATAGACAGTAAAATAATGCCAAGACACCACGGATAAACGATAAGGAAAGATCACCTTCAACATATGTAACTAGTTATTAAAGTCATTAATACAAAACCAAATAAAAAGTGCAAAAGATTAGAAATAAAAAGTATTATACTAGACACTTTGTCTTCACCAAGTGATGTAAGAGACTTAGGCAAACATGGCCTTGATTGTCAAGAACTCTTACGATCAATCTTGGATCCCGAGACGACTCACACACTCTACGATGGACAATGGATGATGGTGGTGGATGATGGTGGTGGGTGGTGGATGAAGTGTGAGAGAGGTGGTGTGCCAAGGGATGGTTTGAGCTTGAGCCAAGCACTCCTATTTATAGCCTGTACAGAAGCCTGGACACGGCCCCGTGTCCACCCTTTTCTCTTTCTTCATTAATACAGTTTGTCTTTATTAGCTCCACACGCCCCCGTGTCCGCTGGGCACGCCCCCGTGCCTGTCTGACATTCTCTCTCTTCATTAATTGTAATTCGCAATTACAATTAATGCGCCTGCTGTACTTTCGCCACGCCCCCGTGTTCACTGGACACGGCCCCGTGGTGGGCAATAGAAGCTTCTACAGGTTTGTCTTTAGTGCCAGGGCTGTCCATCCTGAGCACTGCCCCGTGCTGAGCTGGGCACGCCCCGTGTTGAGCTGGGCACGCCCCGTGTCGGGCTGGGCACAGCCCCATGCTCAGCTGGGCACAGCCCCATGCTCAGCTTTCTTCTTGTTTTTGCTTTGGGAGTTGTTGTCGAGGGGTCGGGCATGCCACGTTTCTTCCTTTTCTTTGTATTTATGTTGGTTTTGGCTGTATATTTGTTCCTTCTGTTCGTTTAAGCTCATTTGACCCTGTAAATTCAAAAGGAAGACAAAAACACACTTTTCCAACATTAGTACTAAAAAAGGGTTAGTTTTATGCCTTATTTGATGTAATTTATATGTTGCATTTTACACACATCAAATACCCCCACACTTGAATCTTTGCTTGTCCTCAAGCAAAACTCTTTATAATGTGGCTTTACACTCCCAAATGGAATTGGTAGAAGAGAAGGTTTTTGGGCTTGTCATAGAGTTCCGGGAATCCAAGATTCTTTATTAGGCTTTATTTTTATGTTATTTACAATCCTATTCGTTATGATTTATTTTGAACTTTTCATAAGAGAAATTACTTATTTGGGCATAACATGCCTCTTTAAAATTTTATTTATATACAAGTTCACATACCTCACGGGGAATCACTCAACACTCGGCCGAAGATGTATTTTTGTGAAACACTCGAGAGCGGCATGGAACTTACTCATACCATAAGCTTGCCAAGCAATCAATCCTCCTCCTTTTTAACTATACACCTTTGTAAATATCAAGAGGACTTTTGGGGTGAAGGGTTTGGCTTGGGCTAAAGGTAGGTGGTTGGGTTAGTGGTTAGTAAAAGGGCGAAAGGCGTAAAAAGCATCGGTTTTCGTAAGACCTCTTTTTTTTTGAATTTTTTTTTTATTTTGATGAAGCCACTATTCAAACAAAGTTATTTTTTTGATAAATTTCTCTTTTGCTTCATCATCTTTTTTTTTTTTTTTTTTGAAAGTTATAAGAAAAACCGAGCTTGTTACTAAAACAAAAGGGTTAAAAATAAAAAGGTTTTGGTGGGTGAAAGGGTTTTTGTTTTGGGTTATGAAATGAAAAGGTTTAGGCTCAAAGGGGTTAACTAGGGGGATTTTGGGTAGGTGGTAAAAAAAAGAAAAAGAAAATAATGGTGTAGAAATAAAAAGGGTTAGTCCTAATGCCTCCGTCATTTACTTACTCGGGTTTAAGTTGGTAAGGACCGGGAATGTATCATCATGGCAAGTTCTAGAGTCGTAAGAAACCAAGCGGCTATTCACACAAGAAACGAAAGATGAGCATTTAATCTAAAGATATGTATTTATATGCTCAATAAAGGCTCAAAACTCACTTTTGTGGGAATGGGTTTTTATGTTATCAAGTGTATATAATCAAATTTTAACCAAGCTTGTCATGCCGTTTCATAATTTTCTTATGTTGGTTCTTTTTATCACGACGCTATCGGTTGTAAATTTATAAAAATATAACCTTTTTAGAACTTGAATTTCCCGAGTTAAACCTAGACAAGTAAAAAAAAATTGAAAATTTTTGAAAAAATTTGGGGTGATTAGCGGTTCCAATAGAGTTTTGTGTAAGGCTTGTTATTAGGACTTGCAAGATTCAAGGTTTTAGCATCCCCCCCCCCCCCCCACACTTAAATTACACATTGTCCTCAATGTGTCCCAAAAATAAGTTTTTAGGCTGATTAAATGTGTAAAAATGGGTTAAAAACAAGATTTTATGGTACTGGGTAGCTGAACACGGGGTGGTGTTGGCTGAGCACGGCCCAGTGTCCAGACTGCCAGTACCAAAAGTAAACAGAAGGTTGGGCACGGGGGCGTGTCCAGTGAGCACGGCCCCGTGTCCAGGTACCTGAAATGGGCATTTTCTACAGAACCTTGGGCACGGGGCGTGTTGGAGTGAGCACGGCCCCGTGCTGAACTTGCTGTAATGACGAAAAATTGTCGGGAGGCTCTGTTTTTGTGCATGGGGTGTTGGTTCAAGCTTCCCTTATCATCCTTCGCCATCCCGAGTGTGTTTTATTCCTGAAAATTAAAAACTAAACTAGAAAACATAAAAGTTAATCTAAACTAAACTACGGATAGTTCCGCGGAATGCCTCCGTGGAGCGCCACGTTTATAAAGGTCCTTGGCTAGACCCACCTTATCGGGTGGTTCTGGCTCATCTTCAATTAGGGGGTCGTCATTGCCGAATGGATATATCATTGACCGCTCAAGATCGACACTTCTTTTAAATGCCCCTAATTGAAGAGGTAGATTGTTGAACTTCCGGTTTTTCAAAGCTTCGTGAGTTTTTACAAATGGTCGTCCCAACACTAGAGGAGCGTCATCGAGGATGACAAAGTCGGTCGGGATTACCATTTGATTTGTTTGAACCAATACATCCTCAACTACACCGATTGATTTTATTACTTTCCGATTGGATAGAAAAATGGGTATTTGAAGTGGAGAAAAATCACTAATACTTAATTTTTCGAAAATGTAGTTAGGCATTATGTTAACACAAAGATCTTTATCGATTGTGATATTACTAATAAACGAATTTTGAAAGAAACATGGAACTGGTGTAATGTTAATTTCAAATGGGTCTTCTTTTATTAGCGAGGTTTGATCATTAGTTAACTTAACACTTACCGTTTCGTCAATTTTAGTGTTAGTGCTTAATTCTTTTAAAAACTTAGCATGAGTGGGTACTAAACAATGATTTTCAAAAGAAGGTGACAAGAGATTAATTTCTTCAAAATTAGACTCTTCTTGTATTTTAACGTTGTCGGACTCACCTTTTTCGTTGTTTAACTCATGTGTCGGTTTTTCACTTATTTGTTCTTCCATTTTAACACTTTCAGTTATCTCTTCCCTTTTTAATTCTTCTCTTGCGCGGGACTCCTCTTCCCTTGCGCGAGCTTCTTTTATACATCGATCGATAACTCTAATGTGTTCTAATATCCTATCGGTCACTTCGGTTATAGAAAAAGAATCGGTATTTTCTAAGCTTGAATCCGGTTGTTCGATCCTTTGTTCCTCATAATACTCATATGAAGTAGATGGTTCACACCATTGTTCTTCATTGTAAGCATATGATGGATAAGGGTCGTAATTTTGTTCTTCATAATACTCATATGAGGTGGGTTGTTCACGCCATGGTTCCTCATAATAAGCATACGAAGGTGGTGGCTCATATCTTGGTTCCTCAAAGTATGAGTATGAAGGCTCATACCTTGGTTCATCAAAATATGAGTATGAGGGAGGAGGTTCATACCTTTGGTCTTCATAGGATGTGTATGAAGTTGATGGCTCGTACCTGGGCTCCTCATAGTAGGTGTTTGAATTGGATAGTTGATATGAGCGATTATTTTGAACCGATCGTGCGTTACGACAATTAGTGCAATAATTACCCCTATAATCCTCCTCCTCATAGGTGTAGTTGTAACCTCCTGAGTATTGATCCATAAGAATCACTCAGCAGACCACAACTAAGTCTCGAGATCAGAAAACAAAAATAAAAGCGGAAACAGAGGCTGGACACGGCCCCGTGTTCAGTGAGCACGGCCCCGTGTTCAGTGAGCACGGCCCCGTGTTCAGTGAGCACGGCCTCGTGTTCAGGATCTGTATCTGGGCGTTTTAATTAAATTTACTGATTTCGTTGAGCACGGGGCGTGTTCAGTGAGCACGGCCCGTGTTCAACCTACTGTAAATGCAAAACTAAACTAAAATGCAGAAAAATGTGGGCCCGTTTTGAAAAGGTTTTGAAAAACTGATTAGGCCGTCGATTTTAAGCTTTCCTAAAATCCTTGTGTCCCCGGCAGCGGCGCCAAAAACTTGATGCGTGCGAAGTGTTATATATATTAGGTGTATATTTTAAGCCCCTTTAACACTTATTTTAGCCAAGTTTTAAATTTATAAAACACGATATTTACTAACACTAAACACACATATGGGCAAGTGCACCCATCGTGGGCGTAGTATAGTGTTGGTAAGATACCGAGGTCGTCCAAGGACACAAGAGCTTTTAGTACCGGTTTATCCTCAACGTCTAATCAAAATAAAAAGTTTAGAAAAATGTTTTTAAAATAAGAAAAATAAAAACTAACTAAAATGCTGAAAATAAAAATAAAAGAAAAAACAGATAGACAAGATGAATCACTTGGTTCCGACTCGTATCTAGTATAACCTTTGATTATTTCCGCACTTTTGCACATAATTAAGAGATTATCTTAGTTATTGTAGTAGGCCCCTCTTTTGAAGGTGACGTTACCCTCACCCCAGTAGTTTGAGTCAGCAAGGATACAATCCTAAAAGGGTGGATTATTGGAAGATAATGAATTAAGTTATTAATGCAGTATTATGGTAGGCCCCGCTTTTGGCGGTGACGTTACCCTCGGCTAAGTAGTCTGAGTCAGCAGGGATACAGTCCTAAATAGCCGGGTTATAGTATTAATAGTAGTTAACTTATGAGGGGATCAAAGAGTTTGGACCCCCGCCATCCAATACCGTGAAGTATTGAAGGAGGTCCTACTAAATTTGACCCAGGTCCATTGCAGGACCTCTAAACGCTGAACAATGGCAAGACCTTTACCAAACCGTTCCC
Source organism: Helianthus tuberosus (assembly GCA_030545235.1). Classification (NCBI taxonomy): domain Eukaryota; kingdom Viridiplantae; phylum Streptophyta; class Magnoliopsida; order Asterales; family Asteraceae; genus Helianthus; species Helianthus tuberosus. The sequence goes on from CM060381.1 coordinate 169,831,897, forward strand.
TTTACCCCCGACCAGGTAGCCAACATACCTCCATATAGACCGTGGAGATATGAATGGTGAAAATCCTTTATTTTATATAGACAGTAAAATAATGCCAAGACACCACGGACAAACGATAAGGAAAGATCACCTTCAACATAAGTAACTAGTTATTAAAGTCATTAATACAAAACCAAATAAAAAGTGCAAAAGATTAGAAATAAAAAGTATTATACTAGACACTTTGTCTTCACCAAGTGATGTAAGAGACTTAGGCAAACATGGCCTTGATTGTCAAGAACTCTTACGATCAATCTTGGATCCCGAGACGACTCACACACTCTACGATGGACAATGGATGATGGTGGTGGATGATGGTGTTGTGATGGTGGTGGGTGGTGGATGAAGTGTGAGAGAGGTGGTGTGCCAAGGGATGGTTTGAGCTTGAGCCAAGCACTCCTATTTATAGCCTGTACAGAAGCCTGGACACGGCCCCGTGTCCACCCTTTTCTCTTTCTTCATTAATACAGTTTGTCTTTATTAGCTCCACACGCCCCCGTGTCCGCTGGGCACGCCCCCGTGCCTGTCTGACATTCTCTCTCTTCATTAATTGTAATTCGCAATTACAATTAATGCGCCTGCTGTACTTTCGCCACGCCCCCGTGTTCACTGGACACGGCCCCGTGGTGGGCAATAGAAGCTTCTACAGGTTTGTATTTAGTGCCAGGGCTGTCCATCCTGAGCACTGCCCCGTGCTGAGCTGGGCACGCCCCGTGTTGAGCTGGGCACGCCCCGTGTTGAGCTGGGCACGCCCCGTGTCGGGCTGGGCACAGCCCCATGCTCAGCTGGGCACAGCCCCATGCTCAGCTTTCTTCTTGTTTTTGCTTTGGGAGTTGTTGTCGAGGGGTCGGGCATGCCACGTTTCTTCCGTTTCTTTGTATTTATGTTGGTTTTGGCTGTATATTTGTTCCTTTTGTTCGTTTAAGCTCATTTGACCCTGTATATTCAAAAGGAAGACAAAAACACACTTTTTCCAACATTAGTACTAAAAAAGGGTTAGTTTTATGCCTTATTTGATGTAATTTATATGTTGCATTTTACACACATCAGCTTGCAGTCGAGAAACTGCTTGAAAGTATAGCCTTGAGCTGTGTTTCCTCCGGATGTATCTCCCTGCCCATTGCGTCTAGCATTGCTTGGTCCTCCACTTTGTTCGGTGCGGTTCGCCTTGTATTGGGCGATAGCTACTGAGATCCTTTCTTCTAGTAGGGTGTTTAGTTCTTCAGCAGTCCTCGGTAGCAGAGGAGGAGGGGGTTGGTCGGAACCTTGATTGGTCACAGCTCTCCTAGGTGCCATGTTAACATAACACAACAGGGTTAGACATTTGTTTGATATCGTCATACGAGACAGTAGTAGTATATATACACAGGCATATACCACATAAGTGACATCAAACAATCCGCCAAATGTATAAATCAATTCATACAGCAACAAGCATGCATAATTAGATAAATACTGATGCGTCATAAGATATTCACCGATGTCTTTACACATATCAGGGCAACTTGTTACGTCATTGTTTGCAAGGTAAGCAAAATGCATAAGGATTACATCTCCCCAAGGCACAAGTTTAATATATGTAAAGGACAAATATCTTACTTCACATTGGCAGTTCATGTCTTTATACCCTAAATTATTACTCCAAAAGAGTATTTAATAGGCTGGGGAAGGGGTGTTCACGTTTGACCTTCTCTTGCATTTGAAGGAATCTCTTATGATACGTGACAAGACTTGCTGTGGTTTTTGTGCACTGAATTCCATAATTATGTATGCATCCATAATTACGTATGTCCTTGCACAGTCCGCACAGTTCGTTTCATCCTCGTATCACTTCCTTCAGATAGGCCATTGTTTTCAGGTAAAAGTCACGAGTACCTGAGATATTCTATTTCTAGTATATGTATATATCAATTATCACACATAGTCGCAAGTAATTTCTAGTCAAAGTCAAGTGCTACTCCAGTGCACCTTAAGTCTCGTAGTGTCTTTTCTTGACTCTTTGTAAACAGTTTTATGTAGTGGATGTCGCGGAAAGTTTTATGCAATGAAAACTATTTGAAAAATTGTTTTCGTGAAAGGACCCTAAAGATTATAGACTAGACTCGAGAAGGAATCCTGGTTCACTACAATCGTAGCTCTGATACCAATCTGTCACACCCCTTTCTAAGGCGGAAGCACGAGGTGTGATCATGAAAGGTTCTCATTGCATACGAATGGTAAACATACTACATGCTCGTAAAAATAACTTCAAATGACAAACATTACATAACTGAAAACATAGTTTAAGTGTTTACATCACAAGACAACATTTTGTCTGAAAAGTTTACAACTTTATTTAAGGATAAACATAAACAACATCCAAGAGCATGAGTAAGGCCGCGCGCACATCCACTTTAGTTACCTGAAATACATGTGAGTTTTTGGAAAATCATCAACATAATGTTGGTGTGAATTCATGCAACTTTTGTATTGAACGTTTGTATACTCTGTATGAAAACATGGTATGTAATTTTGTATCAATCAAGTATTCCTGTATGTATCGAGATTTTTAATGGGTTGCAAGGCCATTAACATGTGACACGACATAGGAAGCATCCAATCCATAGGCATTTTTCTAGTTGTCGATTCACGACTGAGACACAAAAGCACTACTTGGTACTAGTTTTCACCAAGAGTGTGGCTGCCCGAAAACCCATTAGATCTAACATTTTGTTCTGCGGTCTTAGTATGTACACGATTAATGGTGCTTCTGGTACCCTATTCGTGACACTATTTCTAGTATCATTCCTTAGTTCTTGTATCCATCATACCACAACTCATGTATTTTCCCCAAGTTTAAAAAGTATGTAAAAGTTTAAAAGTGGGGACATAAACTCACTTTTCTTGTAAACATTTAGTAACATGTACTTCACCCCCGAAGTTATAAAACTGAAAACAGTAAAAAGAAAAGGGGGAGCATGAACTCACAACTTTGCTTTTCTTGTGCCGTAAACTTCACCGGGTTTGCTTATATAGCGTCGTGACCTATACGTGTTTTATTAACGTTAGTCACTAGACTTGTATCGCACAAGTACAAGTCACCATCTTTTATGTATTTGTTCTTTGTTGTTAAAAATAACTTATATTTTTAACTATGTATCTTACTTATATTATTTTCTCAAAAATAAATATAAGTATCTTGTATTTTTCACCCGAGTTATGTACTTTCGTCCAAAACTTCATTTCATGTTCATAACTTGTCCAAGTTACATAATCTATTAAGAAATATATTTTCATAAATATATTCTCTTGTATTTGTCTAAGCATGTTGTATATGTATTTTGCATTTTTACTCCTTAGGAGTATTTAGTGTATTTTCAAGTCTTAACACACTATTACATATAATACATACTACATACACTTAGCACAAAATATGGTGATCAATAAATATATATATTTTCCTCAAAAATATACATACTTAATATCAATTTTTATCTTGAAGAAATCATCATTTCTTAACTTGAAGTTTACATAAAAATTAGGGAAACCTTGGTAAATATTTTTGGGTGAATTTTTAGGGAATAAGTTTCACCAAAACTTATATTTTTCTAAGCGTCAAAATTTATAGAAATTTTGACATGGTTTCCCCTAAAAATGGAGGTTTTCCATGTTTTCAAAACATGTGTTTATTTTCTTTTAAAATCATCACAACAATCATCAACACATTTAACACTTACCGAGTGTCAAAATCAAGTAAATTATACTACATCATGAACTTGAAGCTTTGTAAAATCTTATAGTAACTTACCATGTTATTTAGTAGGTTTAGTTACCCTTAAAAACATGGTTATTTGTTTGTAAATTACTTTATTAAAAGATCTAGTCATTTACAACTTGTAAGATGATTTTTCTAAAAATATTTCTTTTGTATTTTTCTTGTTACAATCATGTTTCTAGTCTTGTTTAAATACTAAAAATATGGTTAGTTTATTTAGAAACCATGACTTTGTAAATCTCATAAATAAACTTGGTTTCTTGGGAAAATTATTCTTGTAATCATCTATTTACAAGATTTATATTTTGTTTAAATCGTCTTTACATATGAAGATCACTTTCATCATTCAAGTTCATGAAGACATAAAGTATGATGATCTTGGTCTTTCACAAGGTCACCACTTTAACTTACTAGATCATTTGTTTAATCACAATCTAGTAGGTTTCTTATGATGTCTAACATCACTAACACAAATCATCATTCATCAAGAAGCAAATCATCATCATTTACATGTATTCTTATATTTTTAAGCTTATGTTAAAGTATCATGATCATGTTCTTTTGTGTTCATCAAGTTTATCATTGTTCATCAACTTTTAACCAACTAAATATGAAATAACAAAGGGTTATGAGAGTCTTACAACTAGCTCTAAGCTAGGGAAGAACACTTGAAGAAAAAAAGTTGATGAAAATGGTGGATGAAAGCAAGTGATGAAGGTTCTTCAAGTTCTACAAGCACTAAGCTTCACAAGACACCTTCTTACAACCTTGAGAGTGTATGGAAATGAATGGATGGTGGTTGTATGGTGGTGGTGGTGGCGGCACTACCTAGGCCGAGAGGAAGAGGGAGAGAGCAAGAGAGTGTTGGTGTTTGTGAGGATGAAGCTCTAGTGTTCTATTTATAAGCATTTCATATCTTCAAAGATTACATAATATCTTCTAAGATCTAAGTGAATATAAGTAATATCAAATGGGATATTGTAGGATTTTGGCAAATATTTGGTGGGGCCACCCTCATGTGACCGTCCACTATATAGGGGGGGGGGGGGGTAAAGTGAAATTTTAATTTACTAAATGTAAAATCAAGTTAGGTTTCAAGTATAAAGTTTAGGGACTTGATGTGTTATTATGTTATAAGGGGTGTTATGGTGTTCGGGGACCATAACTAGCTCAGAAATATTAAAACAATGCTTCTAGTAATATTTTGATGTTCCGGGTAATGTCCGGTTGTTCGGTTAAATGCCGGTTCGTTAAAGTGCTAAATTGCACCGTTTTGTGTCCTTTATGTACCCTTTTGTAACCCTTTTAATTCCCAACACTTAGGAGGGTATTCTGGATAATAAAACATGAATTCTACATAATATTTATGTGTTAAAAAGCTGATTATAGCTGATTTGTGCATAATTCTGCATTTAAAGTGCGTTTCGGGTGCTTTTTAGTGCATATTCTAGCTTACGAAAAGTCTATATGTTAACCCTTGTATATACTCTTGGGTTTTAATGTATTTTTGACGTTGTAACTACACCTAGGCCCCAATTCTATTGTCTAACTGCTTTCTGCAGAATTGTTGACACAGTGTGTCTTACCGGTGAGTTTACTAGTATTTCTGATGCAACGCTATCATTAATGCATAAAGCAATTTCTTGTAGTATAAAACGTGCATGAATTCACGAGTATAGCATGTAATAAATCAATGTTGGCATTTAAGCACATAATTGCAGTTATTAAGTATTAATTAAATTGTACGGAAATTACCGGTTTTGTGCCAGTTGTCACATTCTGCACGGAAACATACAGGTATCTAAAGTCTACAGTAGTTTCAAAGCGTTGTTCACTGAAGACCTGGGGAATCTTTATTAGATTTTAAAAGGATCTGGGGGTAATTCAATTCGTTGAGTTCGCAAACGATGTACTTGGTCAAGCTGACATCCGGAGTACTGATGCTGAAGATCCGTAGTGCATTACTTAGTCAACTTCACAAAAGCGAGACAATGAGATCTGGATGTAGTTCAACTAGGCATGCTGGTTGAGCTTGCAAGTGATATACTCGGTCTAGCTGACTTCCTGAGTGTTGATGCTGAGGATCAAAGTGCATTACTTGGTCGATTCCACAAAGATGGTTTACAGAAGGCAGTTCACCAGAAAACTCTACCAATGTAGTGTGCTTGAATGAAATGGAGTTTTTATGACAAGATCAAGACTTGATGCAGTTTTTAAAAGAATGGAACCCTTATCAAATGTCGGTTGGAGTATTGGAAGATCAGCGGAAGATCGGTCAATTTAGCCTTGCGAGGAAATTGCACAACACCCAACCGGATACGCGTACTTTGAGGGGGAAATATTATACGAGAAGCTTCAAGGGCTTGGTATGAAGATTCAAGTGAAGATACTACTTACCTGGATCATCGGTCAAGGGGGAATTTATTAACACAGAGAAGATGACACCAACAAATACTTGACTGAAGATCGATTGTAGTTGCATTTTCAGCATTCGACAGCAACGGACAAGGGGGAATTTGTTGGTGCAGTTTTTGTGTCCGATGCTGTTCGAATAGATTAGATGATTTTGTTATGCTGATTATGTAATAGTTAGTGAAACGGTCAAATGAATGTGTATTGACCCGCTCGTTTGAAGTGGTCAAACGAGAGGGTTATGTGTTTGACCGTGTGTGTTTGAAAGACAAGTGGGTGTGACTATAAATACCAACCCCTTGTTCATTTGCAGAGAGAGAGAGAGAGAGAGAGCTCATTGAGAGTGTTCACAGAGAGTTTTAGTGTTTGGGGGAGAGATCACCACTTGGTCTCTCCCCGGATGTATACTCCTTTGGTATTATTCGGTTAGCTTGTAATCGGGCCGATTTGTAATGTTATACTACCGGATTAATACAAAGAAGTTGTTTGTTTGTGTCTAATCTCTCTCATTTTGAACATAATCACTCACTAATCACGGTTTCGGTCCGAAATCTTGAACCTACAACAGGTAATGGGCCTTTCTTAATATCCTTAACCAGGTGGGCTAACTTGCCTGACTTAACGTAATATTCAATTTGCTTTTTCAATTTATGACAGTCATTTGTATCGTGACTGCGCCCCTTATGGTACTTGCAATATTTAGAAGAATCTTTTCCGGATGAGTCCTTTAAAGGCTTTGGTGGATTAAGCTTGAGGTTCTCCGAGGCCAAAATTTCAGTTGGCGTTTTTCTAAGTATAGGAAAGTCTAACTTTACCCAATTTGGAGAGGCCTCATTTCTCCCTGGCATGCCTCACGATCTATCATATCTCGTTTGGGACTCAGTGTTACTGCCCCTCAGGAACCTTCCACGTTGACTTTTGATTTTTCTCCACGGCGGTGTGTATCATCATACCCTTTGAAGGGCTCTTTCTTTTTGTTTGCTGCATGGCTTGCTATTATTGATTTCTGTCTCACATGAATTTTGGCGATCCTCATGATCTCTTCTATGGTGTCTGGGACCCCGTTTTTTGTCATGTAGTTTCCTGAGGAACTCGTCGTCGTTCACTCCATGCAAGAAAGCTCCACTTGCCAAGTCCTGGGTTAGTCCCGGTATTGCTATGCTTTCCTTATTGAACCTGGTCAGAAAATTCTCCACTGTCTCGTTATCTCGTAGACGTATATGCAGTACCTCGTTTCGGTCTTTGGTATGCCTTCGTTGTTGACTGAATTCCTGTGAAAACTTTATGACTAATTCATCAAAACTATCAATCCCCCCGATTGGCAAACTATCCCACCAAACTAGGGATGTGCCTACCAAAGTCTGGAAAAACATTTTACACCATAGAGGCATTGGCTATAAAGAAACCTCTCCTACACTTCGGAAAAGGTTGATATGATCATCCAGGTCACTAGTCCCGTCGTACTTGCCCAACGTTGCCACGTTGGTGGCATCTTTGGTTTTTCCTTGATTGGAGCTTCTATTATCCGTCAGAAGAACTTTGATCTAAACGTGGTTTCAGCCAGCTTGTATGGTCTGGTTAGCTCATCATCCTCCGAGTCTATTGGAATCACCACAGGTGAACCCTGAGTAGCTGGGGCGATGACTGCTGACGCCGCCGGTAGCGGTCCAGTTTGAGCGTGAACAGGTTGTTGTCTTGCGTTAGAAGTGTTTCCCGCGGGGGTCATAGTTGTGATCGTGTTTCCCGATGTGGGATATGTACATGTGCTCCCATACCAAAACAAGGGTTGTGTGTATTGATACCCCCACTGTGCTGACTAGCTTCCTTCATATGGACTTCCAAAACCGTACATCTGCGGCGACATGTAGCTATAAGGTGGCATGTAACTAATAATAGGGCGGAACATATGCTTGATTCCCGGGTGTTATGGGAGCATGTTTTACGGCCCACGGCATCATTATCGACTGATAGGGTGGGGTTGACATCGCCACGGTTAAAGCCGCTGAATATAAAGGTGGAAACTGAAAGTTGTCTGCTGGTGGATAGACTTGAGCCGTTGTCCCGACAGCGGATGTGTAGACAGGCTTAGACGGTTGATAATAGTAATCCCTTGGACTTGGGGCTGGTGTAAACATCGACTAGCTGGTATTTGAGACTACCCTGTGTGAAACCGGTAGAGTAGCCACCGTCGTTGCGGATGCAGTCAGAGGTTGAGTCAACCCTGTACTTTGAGTTGAGGATCCCGCACATGTGACCGCCGCACTAACGAACCCACCAGCATACCCTGGCGGCATCTCAGCATCAAATTCCATGTTCAAGGAACTCGTAATCGCCAGAGAAGAAATTGTCGTAGTCACGTTTGTTGAAAACACACCTTCTTGGCCGATAGGAGCCGGAACGACGCTATTGCAGAACTAACGTTCAAACCATTCATAATGGTAATGGATTCTCAGTATCACGTCCCACGGATGGCGCTAATGTATAAACATTACCTGATTATACGTCACTATGCTAGATGATCCGATCGTAGATGGTCTGAACGTTACTCTGCAAAATAGAACACTGTTAGGACTCGTTACAGAAATGGAGTTATTCCTGTAACCACCCTCTGACGTGAAAATAAGTACTCGTAGATGGGAGAATAAGTGTTTAAGATAGAGAGATTGAATGAATGTACCTTATGATTTCGTCCTCTATTTATAGATTCTGGCGAATTAGGGTTTCCCCTTAAATTGGAGAGTTGGTTGGCCGCATCTCCTATCTTTTTGGAGATTGCACCAACACTATATTTGCATGGGAATATCTTGCGTATCTTTATTATTATTATTCTGTATTTAATGATGGTTTACCCGACCCGGAATGATCGAGCCGGGTCATTCCTCCACAGAAATCTTAACAAATACACTTAATAAATACAATGACCTTTTAAAATATAATCTATAATTTTAACTAATATAAACAGACTTCTAAAAATTATAATATATATTTTACGCAATCAATATAGTTTAAGTTGTTTTTTTTGTTTAAATAAATTAATATAATAATTATTATCTTTTGTATATTGTTATTATTATTTTTAATAAAATCTTGAATGATAACTAAACATCATTTCCATATTTAAAATGTTTGCGTATCTTAAAGTAAACAACACTTTTATGTTTTGCAAATGATTATTAATAAAAGTGCAACACAATCACTATCCAAGGTTTGATTGTATTTAAAAAAATCGGTTTTTACTCATGACAGTTGAATGTGACACTATCAAGAATAAAAAAAAGACACGAAATCAAGTTACTAATATTAGACAAAGATGAAAAATATTATAAATAAGACGACAAATATGATGTACAAAGAAATATTAGAGATTTATAGATTGCTTATAGGTTTCTTACTTACCAATGAGGTTGGTGACCCATTGACAAAGGCAAAATCCTTTAGGTACCTTAAATTTGAAAGTCTTAAATTCAAGACTTTAAGTCCCACGTACAACAGAAATAATAAAGAACAAGGAGAACTTTTATATTAACTTTTTGCCATATTTAATCCATCATTTCTTTTTATTATAAAATGAATTATATTATATATTATATAAAATGACCTGTGATTTTTTCGTATTTATTTATTAATGAGAAGTAACTTCGTGTTAAATAGAAGGGGACGTTAAAATAGGGATGAGATCGGTACGATAACGGTACCGTACCAGTACCGATACTGTAAATACCGTTACCGATATTGAGGAAATGTGGATACCGATTACCGTACCGTATTTATATATTCGGTACCGGTACGGTAACGGTATCGGTACCAGTATTTCGGTATTTTACCACATTGGTACCGCTTTGATGTCATCCATTGTTTTACGTAAAAAAATATCATGTGCAACTCATCCATCCATTATTAACTGAACTAAAGTAATATACAGAGGAATGTAAATAAAAGATAAACATATTAAACATCCATGAGTTCGACTTTTATCCAATTCCGAGTCACCATCAAGTTCGAAAAACGGGGTTTCTTCAACAATAGTATCGTCTCCCTACACAACCAAACAAAAAAATATTAAAAATAAGAAAAGATAAATAGATAATTTATAACCAAACCATTAAAAAATTAACTTACTTCAATGGATTCCATACTTTTTACTGATAATTATTAAACTCGGTATTGATACCGGTATTTACCGAAAAATACCGGTACCGATAACGTTTTTTACCGATACCGAATTTTGAAAAACCTATTACCAATACCGGTACCGTTTATGATCGGTACGATACGGCATCGGTACGGTACCGGTATTTCGGTAAAAAATCTCATCCCTACGTTAAAATATGTTAATAATCGTAACACGAGAACCAATTGTGAGTATCATAGCACCTCCATTTATATATAATTTATCAAATCAATAGATTTATAAGGGTATTCGGTAAAGTGGGTTTACCGAACTGGCAAACAGTGGCAAACCAATGCCATCTTAAGTTTAGAGATGAAAGCAAAGCCAATTCGGTGAGGGATTGCCGCGGCGGTGAAGGGAGGAAGGAGAGAGAGGGGGTGTGTGTGGTGGGGTCCATGCCATCTCTCAACCAATCATACATTTTTTTTAAGTTTACCACTTCACCAAGTGTCTAACCATTGTCAACACTTTTCAGCATAGTTTAAACATTTTTCACTGATTGACGTGGCGCACTCTAATTGGTTGGTTTTTTAGTTTGCCACTCTCAAATGTCACAGTATTTTCTTTACCGAAAGACGGTGTAAGATATGAGATTTTAAACTAGTCCCAACAAATATCTAACGCTATCCAAAAGATTCCTCCAAGACAACAACCACTAAACCACCGCCACGTCAGCAACCTTACTAACATTCAAGCACACCTAAACGGCTGCTGTCTATCAACTGGACTTTTGACTGTTTGAAAAGTCAACTCCCACAAATACATACTAATATTTTTCTTTTCAAAATTAAAAAATTAATTTCAAGACAGCCGGCTCCAAGAATCCATATCCGTACAAAAGAAACATAACCCATCAAGAAATCAGTCGGATATTGGTTGGTTGCTGCTTGGAACCTCCAATTCGATTCAATATATATTCAAAGTTTTCAGCTTTCTGTCAAATTGTTTGATTTTGACATTTGTTTGGTAAATTCTGCACTTGGATCTCAATATTGTGTATGTTTTTCGGTTTGGTGTTGTGGTGAATTTGTTGGTTTTGGGTTGCACACCAGGTGTTTGATGAAATTCCTCTTTTGGTCTGTATGTTTTTTTGATTGTTAGGTTTGAGGGAATTCATGGGTTTTGGGTTGCACACCAAGTGTTTGATAAAATCCCTCTTTTAGTTGGGTTGTTTTCTGTGTGTTTATTCTTTTTTTGTTAGTTGTACATCTTCATATGGGAGGGTGTAACCCCATGATGGAGACACTGGAAGAAGAGAATTTGATTGCTGCTGCTAGGCTTCTTCTGAGGGCATTAGATTCCAACAAGAATATAACCGATAAAGCTAGGAAAGTCTTGGCCGATGTGAGCGCGCGATTGACATCCGTGATGAAGATCGCTGCACCCAAAGATGAAGATGAAGATGAACAAGAAGGTGGAGAAGTTACCGATATCAGAGAACGGATTAATTTGATTCTGGAAAAGATCATGACTTGGGAAGGTGGTGATTCGATGATATGGGATTGTGATCCTGAAGACGGTAAGGAGTATTTGAAGACGGTGGACGAAGCTCGAAGACTAGCCGAGAGTTTGGAGAGTTTGAATCTGAGCAAAGATGAAACCGAGCTTTTGAGAAACGTTAACGACGTTATTCATACATCCATGTCTAGGATCGAGGAGGAGTTTAGGCGTATGCTTGTTCAGAATATGCAAAACTTCGAGCCTGAACGTTTTTCTTTTCGGTCTAATGAAGATGACAGCCTAGATTTGAACTCAATTGTTTCATTCGGGGATGATTCTATTGATGAATCGGTTCAGAGAGATAGTTTGAGCCGTGGTGGATCTGAGGTTGTGGTTATGGATCTGGTTAATCCTCAAGTGATTCCCGATCTCATAACCATTGCTAATTTGATGTTCGATTCAAATTACGGTCGAGAATGTTGTCAAGCGTTCATAAGTGCGCGTAAAGAGGCGCTAGACGATTGTCTTTTTGTTCTCGAGATTGAAAAATTGAGCATCGAAGATGTGTTGAAAATGGAATGGGTGTCGTTAAATTCACGGATCAGGCGATGGACCAAGGGGATGAAGGTGTTTGTACGTGTTTATCTCGCAAGCGAAAAGTTTTTATGCGAGCAGATTTTCGATCAAATTCAAACCGATCCGGTGAGCTCAATCTGCTTTTCGGAGTCGTCGAAAGCTTCAATGCTGCAGCTTTTAAAATTCGCAGAAGCGATTTCGATCGGTCCTCACCAACCCGAGAAACTGTTAAAGATTCTCGACATATATGAAGTACTATCGGATCTCATACCCGATATCGACGGTTTATACTCTGATGAAAACGGGTCCTGCCTCAGAACCGAGTTCCAACACGTTCTGACGCGTGTCGGCGATTGTGTGAAAACGACATTTATCGAGTTTGAGAACGCCGTGGGGTCCAATACGTCAAATAGTGCATTCCCGGGTGGCGGGAATCACCATCTTACTCGGTACGTGATGAATTACATCAAAACGTTGACCGATTACGGTGATTCGTTAAACGCTTGTTTGAAAGACTACGAGCAGGCGGTGGACGATCAAGATTCTTCATCCTCACCCGACACGAGTCCCGGGAACGATAACAACGATACAAACAACGGGACCTGCTCTTCTTCTCCAATGGCCTTGCATTTTAGATCACTAATGTCGATTCTCGAACACAACCTCGAGGAGAAATCGAAGTTATACAAAGATGAAGCTCTGAGACACCTTTTCATGATGAACAACATTAATTACATGGCGGAAAAGGTGAAAAATTCGGAGCTAAGAAATATTCTCGGGGACAATTGGATCAAAAAACATAACTGGAAGTTTCAACAACACGCAATGAGCTACGAACGGGCCACATGGAGCTCGATTCTGAATTTACTTCGACAAGACGGTCTATCTGGTTCCGGTAGTTCAGGTAGTTCAACTTCGAGAACTCTGCTTAGGGAGAGGCTGCATGCGTTTTACACCGCCTTTGAAGACATTTACAAAAGTCAAACCGGGTGGTCAATACCGAATAGTCAACTTCGCGAAGACGTGAGGATCTCCATGTCGCTTAAGGTGATTCAAGCTTACCGAAATTTTGTTGGTAGACATAATAATAATATAAGTGAAAAGTATATCAAATATTCAGCCGATGATCTTGAGAATTATATCATGGATCTGTTTGAGGGAGCTCCGAAATCATTACATAGCTTCCATAGAAAGTGATACCACAAGTGGGCTGGCTTTTTTGTGGTATGGTGTCGGTTTTTGGTTCAGGTTAGTAGATCAAGCAAGTGGAAACCGGCCCTGTGGGCTTCGGCAGGTTGGTAGATCGAGCCAGTGGAAACCTGGCCCTGTGGGCTTCAGCGGGTTAGTAGATTGAGCCAGTAGAAACCGGGCTTGTGTGCTTAGGGTTCACATGTATTCTAGGACTTGTTGGGTTTTGGTTTGGACTTCAGGTTTTGGGTCCAGACCACACCCTTACTATGTAACATTACATTTAAACTGTAAATCTGTATTGTGTCATGAAATATTTGGTTAAATCTTTTAATTATTTAATTTCAAGTATTAGAAACTAGAATTACATATATCTCTTATTAGGTATATATTTTATATGCAATAAATCTTTGAAATGCAAGCTCCCCCGGCACTTAAAGACAATGAAGCGAGACATCTTTATCTCGACAGCTTGAAGACGGGGAAACTAAGGAAACAAATGAGTTTGAGAGTGAAGCAGAGGCTAATAAGATTCTGGACTCGCTTGAAAGCGAGGGCATATGTATACTTGGCCTGGCTCTTGTTCTTGTATTGTAAAATATGAAACCTGAAGCGCTGCAACCGGTAGACTGACCGCATACATGGGAAATATAGCTGACCACCCTCGATCCTCGCAGGGTTGTTTAGTAATGAATTTTCACAACAATTCTGCTAATAGTATATAACAGCTTAGTCGCAACAATTTTGTATACCATTTTGGTTTTCCAAGAACATAAGCGCCTTCCAATCACCGTTCTTCATCAAGCTTATATTGTTTAGAACATTTTTAAACTATTTTGTAGAGCATTTTTGGGTCGAATTTGCCACCTCTACTAGATAGCAATGTAGCAGCAATCAAACAAGAGAAGAAATAGTCTTCTTTTCTTAACAGACCTTTGAAATTACTATTACAAGAATACAAGTGTAGAAGCTGATTCCGGGCCAAGAGTGCAAAACATTAGCAAACATGAATTATGTTATCCTGGAAGTAGAGAATGAAACATCAATAATAATTCAACAAAAGCTTTTAGACAAAATTACAACTTTTATAAAACAAAAAAAAAAATTGTTGAGCTTTATTATATATAACTTTTTAAAGTTTAAAAAAGATAGCATCTTTTGCAGACAAGAAGTATATAATAAGACGTTCTTTTAACATACTTTAGGATCTTGAAAAATAAACATTCACAATTTTCACACTGTGATGAAAGACCTCACCAAACGGATTTTGACACAAATTTTCATTATAAAAACATACGCAAAATGTGTTGACTGGTACAGATAATAAACTTTGTAATCGGGTTTGAATTGTATTGAGAAAAAGACTTTTTTTAAGAAGGGTTACATAAGAGGGGTGTTTATATAGAACACCATGTTACATTTTTACCCCTATACTAAGACACATTTTTCACTTTCCGACACTACCCCTCAAGTTGAGTAGTGGGTAGGGCTGTAAACGAACCGAACGTTTAGCGAACAGTTCGTGAACCGTTCGGCGGGAAGTTTGTTTATGTTCGTTTGATTAGCTTAACGAACGAACACGAACAAAAAATTTCGTTCGGTTAGCTTAGCGAACGAACACGAACACAGGTTTCGTTCGTTCGACTGCGTTCGTGAACGTTCGGTAATATGTTCGTTTACGTTCGTTCGTTCGTATTCATTTGATTATATTAAAAATAATAAATAATAAATATTTTATCTAAACATATTGAAACTTGAAACCCTGTCTTTTTCTAAGTTAGCTAAAATTTGGACACTTGAAGACATTGTTTGGGATAATTATGTCTAGGTTAGTTAACCTTGATTTATCATTTAGTGGTGTAGTAGACTTCTTGTGTTTTGATTTATTATTTGATGGTTGTATTTAACTACTTATATCCAATGTTTAAGGATAACAATGTTTTTTATCTTTTATTTTCAAGTTAAATGTTCGTTTACATTCGTTGTTATTTGGATGCGTTCGTTTGTGTTCGAGACCAGTGTTCACGAACTGTTCGTGAACAACTGAATTTCCTTAACGAACGAACACGAACATAAACTTATGTTCGGTATGCGTTCGTGAACAGTTCGCGAACATGTTAATTTCCTTAACGAACGAACACGAACATGGCCTTGTTCGCGTTCGTTCGGTTCGTTTACAGCCTTAGTAGTGGGGTCACCAATACTTAACTTGCTCAAACAGCTACTAAAGGCGTTTCCGTTGACTGCTTTTGTGAGAATATCTGCGAGTTGATCTTTCGACAAAACATACGGGAGTTCTATGATCCTCTCTTCCAATTTCTCCTTGATGAAATGTCGATCTACCTCCACGTGTTTTGTTCGATCATGTTGAACTGGGTTTTCTGAGATTTGTATTGCTGCTGTATTGTCACACATAACTTTACTGGGAGTCTTTTGGGAGAAACCAATGTCTTCTAACAGCTTCCTGATCCAAAGAACTTCTCTTAGCCCTCGAGCTATACCTCTAAATTCCGCTTCTGCACTCGACAAAGCGACCACCTTCTGTTTCTTGCTTCTCCAGGTGACCAGATTTCCACCAACCAAGGAAAAGTACACTGATGTTGACCTTCGGTTTCCCTTATCTCCTGCCCAGTCTGCGTCAATGTAGAGCTCAATATTTAAATGTCCATTTGTTTTGAACAACACTCCATGGCCTGTGGTTCCCTTGAGATATCTTAAAATGTGACAACCGGCTCTTTTCCATATATTCCGTACAATGTTAAACAGTAATTTGTGTATTAATGACTGTGCCTGATATAATTAATGACATGAAAGATTTTCTGAATGCTGTCATATACATACAAGTGCATTACATGTTGCAAGATTATTTATCATTATTGCATGCAACACTATATGGTTCAATTAGTGCACGAAACAAAGTTAGCACAGTTGTCAGACAAATTAGAAGTACTGACGGGAGTTCAGTACTCAGGCAGACATGATGTTAAGACTCAGAATGAGCCCCGAAGCCAAGAGTTACACTAGAATAGTATGAAGGAAAGTAGGGATCATAAAATTGCCTACCTAGTGATGATTTAGGTGCCGGAAAGTGCCAGAAACACGCTAAAACTACGGAATTCTGCAGAAAATAACCAAATTCAGCAATTTTCAGCTTTTTAACATCAAAATATAATGCAGAATTATGGTTTAATGGTCTAGAATACCTTCCCAAGTGTCGGGAATCAAAACTGTCATAAAAGGGAACATAAAGCACACTAAACTGCGCTATTTAGCACTTTAACGAACCGGTAACCAACCGAACAACCGGACGCTACCCGAAACACCAAAATTTCACTGGAAGCATTGTTTTAGTGTTACGAAGCTAGTATTGATCACCGAACATCATAACACATCCTATAAACCCTAAACACATATAAATGCTAACCAATACACTTGAAATCCAACTAAATTCCCTAACTTAAGATTAAAACCCAACCAAGACACCCCCCCCCCCTTACAATTATAATGGGCCCTACAATTATCCCCATTTCTTGAATATTATATTAGGAGATGTTGAGATGATATGGAACATAAAGACTATTGTGTAAACTTATGCTGGAAAAGACTTTATAAAAACCAATAGATCTAGGCACTTAACATTTCAACATTCACAACTTCACAAACTTCCTCCTTCTTCCTCCCAAAGCTACGGCCCAAACCCCCTTCCATCATCCTCCATTTTTCAATCACTTTCCACACATTCTAAGGTGATCTAGAGGTGTATCAAGCACATTTAAGAAGGGTGGAGGCATTGGAGCTTGAAGGACCACTTCCTAGAGCTTTTATCCACCTAGTTTATCATCTCCATCATCTTTGGTTCCTTCCCTAGCCTTGTGCTGGTGGTAAGACTCTTGTAACTTGTTTTTGTTTCTTATAATGATGGTTAAAAGATTATATAAGATGTTGAACATGAAGATCATGAAAGAATAAGAAGATGATCCTTAACATAAAGCTCAAAATCATAATAATCTATGTTATTTTAGTGTATGTGTGAATCTTGATTGTAGATTACTTGTGTTTATGATGTTAAACATCATAAGAAACTTGCTAGATTGTGATTAAACACATGATCTAGCAAGTGAGAGGATGATCTTGTGAAAAACCAAAATGAGCATCCCTTTATGTAAACATGAACTTGAAAGATGAAATTGTTTTTATAAATGATGATGATTGAAACATAATATAAGCCTTGTAAATGGATGATTTCAAAGATGATTTCCTCAAGAAACCAAGTTTATATAGGAGATTTACTAGACATAATTTTTAAAGAAACTAACCATGTTTTTAGTCTTAAATCAAGTAGAGAAATATGTTGTTAACAAGAAAAATTCAAAAGAATGATTTTTAGAAAAATCACTTTATAAGTTGTAAAAGACTAAATGTTTCAAGAATGATATTTATGAACAAAGAAACATGTTTTAAAGGGTAACTAAGTCTACTAAATAACATGGTAAGTTACTACAAGTTTTTACAAAAATTTCAAGTTCATGATGTAGTGTAATTGCATGATTTTGGCTTATGAAAGGTGTAGATTGAATTGTTGTTGATTTGTGATGATTTTAAAAGAAAATGATATGCTTTGAAAGCATGGAAACATCCATTTTAAAGGGGAAACTATGGCAAATTTTTTCTAGAATTTAAACACTTAGAAAAATACAAGTGTGTATAAGTAAATTTTACCCATGATTTTTCATATAAAATTTGCCATAATTTTTGTTACAAAAATTACAAATGTTGGAGGTTGTTTTGATAAATAAAAATGACTAAGTATATATTTAGGAAAATATATATTTAGATGTCACAATTTGTGTGATTACTTGTAGATTATGTGTATTAGTTATATTATATTAGGACTTGCAAATAATATAACTTACCAAAATACCAAAAATTATAACACAAAATATTACCAAAATTCCAAGAAAATGAATGTATAATTTATACCCAAAAATTGGACAAACCGAACAAGGAATATGAATTACATATATATATATTCCGGAATTAAGATTATATATATACTTTGATGAATAAGTTAAACGGTATTTTGGAAGTGAAAGAAACGGAAATTATAATTTTTCTTACAAGCGTTACAAAAGTATATCATACTTTTGTCAAGTAGAAAATACATTATTTTTTAGTAAAGAAAAGATGTATATATTTCTTGAATTATTAGAAAATATATTATTTTTGATGAAAATATATATTTTCTTAAACAAATTTAGAATATATTATTTTTTGGGTGGAAAATAGATTTATAAATATTTTCTAAGTTAATCTTGAAAATATATTATTTTTAAGGTTTATAAGGAAATATAATTATTTTTGCCAAGGAAAAATCATAGAGAAATTTTCTATAAAAGCATTCTTAAAATATATATTTTAAAAATATAAATTGGTGATTTTTATTGATTAAAAATAATATTCCGGAAATTTAAATACAAAAATTAAGTATAAGAATACTTAATAGGAACAATAGATACGTATACTCGTACGTACAAATACATACCGGAATACGCCACCAATACTTGGAAAAAATACACAAGTATATTTATACCCATCCTTGGGAGAATACACATATAGGGGAAGGTTCAAATGAAAACCACTAATTATTGTGAAAACTCGAAAACTAATTAAAAAAGCCAAAAAAACATACCAATTTTTTTTTTTTTTTTTTTTTGCATACCAATTTTCGCAAGTTTTTTTTATATAAAAAAAAATTTCAAAAAAAAAAAAAAAAATTTGTAGTGCACGTGTGTAATACTACACATGTGTACTACAAATTTTTTTTTTTTGGAAAAAAAGTTTTTTTTATATATATAAAAACCTGCGATTTTTATAAAAAAATTGAAAAAAAAATTGGTGTGTTTTTTAGGCTTTTTTTAGTTAGTTTTCGAGTTTTCACAATAAAAGTGGTTTTCATTTGAACCATCCCCTACACATGTATAAGTACATTATATACCAAGTTAAAATATATTATTTTAACAAATATTCCAAATTATTGATGAATATAATTTAAAGTTAAAATATTATTATTTTAACCGATAATTATATACTTTGAAATAATACAAAGTACATCAAGACGTAACTCAAAGGATCCTAAGTCTTAACAAAGCAACTAAGACTAAAAGTCGTTACACGACCTAAACGTCTAATAAAACCTGGCACGTGTGTAGGTTGTAGTACGGCGTAAGGATACATACCTTGGGTATACAGGAGACATGACGCAAATCTGTGAGTTCATGTCCCTCTTTTCTTTTAACTGTTTTCAGTTTTATAACTTCAGGGGTGAAGTACATGTTACAATTGTTAAAAATGTTTACATATGGTATGGTTAGCTAAGGAATGAACTGTTAGATCATGTGAGTGGTGGGTACAATGCTTAAGACCATTAATCCTCGTATAAGGATCGCGGGACATGAGTGATAGATCTATTTGGGTGTTGCGAGCCCCACCCCTGGGCCGGAAGTGGCCGAAGGTGGTGACTATGTCTTGCAGCCGGAAGCCCAGTACAAAATCCGCAAGGTTTGAGCCTTCCTGCACCATTTCACACATATTAATGTATTAGATACACATTAATTGATCTGTTCATAGACGCTTTCATACCGGATTACAAAGGCATACATACAAATGTTTACAAGATTATTCGAACTCTTACAGAAACACATGAACTCGCTCAACTTTTGTTGATGTTTTCAAAACTACATGTATTTCAGGAAACATGATGGATCTTGGGCGCTGGTGTTGTTTTCAAGACATAAATATCAAGTTTTGATGTCATCCACATTTAAATTGTAAACTTGAGGATTGTTGGTTGAAACTTAATGACTCGTGTTTGTAATATTTAAACTTATGAAATGGATGAACATCATGTTTTAATCATATAGTTGTTTATTATAATTGAATGCAATGATATTGAACAAGCCACACATCATACGCTTCCGCAAAAGTCAGGGTGTGACATAAAATTCTCTGAGCAGCTTCCATATGGGCAACTTATGGTTGATGCATGAACTGACTTACCACTCCCACAGCATAAGCTATATCAGGGCGAGTGTGAGAGAGATAAATTAACTTTCCCACGAGCCGTTGATACCTCTCTATGTCTGCAAGTTCTCCATTGAGTTCTGATGTGTGTAAAATGCAACATATAAATTACATCAAATGAGGCAATAAACTAACCCTTTTTAGTACTAATGTTGGAAAAAATGTGCTTTTGTCTTCCTTTTGTATTTTCAGGGTTAAATGAGCGTAAATGAACAAAAGAAGCAAAAATGCAGCTAAATCTAACACAAATACAAGAAAAGGAATAAACGTGGCATGCCCGACCCCTCGACAACACCTCCCCAAGCAAAAACAAGAGACCAGAAGACTGAACACGCCCCGTGCCCAAGCGTCTGCAGAAAAGACAAAAGCGTAGAAGCTTCTATTTCCCAACATGGGGGCGTGCCCAGTTCCACACGGCCGTGGTTAACGCTAAGATTCGTAGAATCCAAGCAAATCTTGATAGTATAGATACGCTTCTGCACATGGGGTCGTGCCCAGCGGACACGGGGGCGTGGTCAACTAATACAGACAAACTGCATTAAATGAAGAAAGAGAAAGTGGATGGACACAGGGCCGTGCCCACTGGACACGGGGCCGTGTCCGGGCTTCTGTGCAGGCTATAAATAGGGGTGCTTGGTTCATTTCAAAGGCATCCCTTGACAAACCACCTTTCTCCCACTTCACCCACACTCCACCACCATCACAACACCCACATCCACCACCATCATCCACCACCATTATCCATCATCCATCATAGAGTGTGTGTAGTAGTCTCGGGATCCAAGATTGATAGTAAGAGTTCTTGACAATCAAAGGCCATGTTTGCCTAAGTCTCTTACATCACTTGGTGAAGACAAGCATTTAGTGTAATACTTTTGTTTTTTAATCTTTTCGCACTTTTTATTTGGTTTTGTATTAATGACTTTAATAACTAGTTTCTTATGTTGAAGGTGAAACTTCCTTATCATTTGTCCGTGGTGTCTTGGCGTTATTTTACTGTCTATATAAAATAAAATATTTTCACCATTCATATCTCTACGGTCTATATGGAGATATGTTGGCTACTTGGTCGGGGGTTAAGGGAATGGTTTGGTAAGGTTCTTGCCTTGTTCAGTGTATAGATCCTGCAAGGACCTGGGTCAAGCTTACTAGGACCTCCTTCAATACCCACTGCTATTGGATGGCGGGGGTGCGAATGGCTTAATCCCCTCATATGTAAACTACTATTAATACATTAACCCGGCTACTTGGGATTGTATCCCTGCTGACTCAAACCACTTAGCCGAGGGTAACGTCACCTTCAAAACAGGGGCCTACCACATTACGCATTAATAACTTAATTAATTATCTTCCAATAATCCAACCCTTTAGGATTGTATCCTTGCTGACTCAAATTACTGGGTTGAGAGTAACGTCACCTTCAAAAGAGGGGCCTACTACTATAACTAAGATAATCTCTTAAAAAGTGCAAAAGTGCGGAAAACATCAAAGGTTACACTAAAGGCGAGTCGGATCCAAGTGATTCATCTTGTCTATCTGTTTTATTTTATTTTTATTTTCAGCATTTTTAGTTTTCATTTTTCATGTTTAAAACCTTTTTCTAAATTTTTGATCTGATTAGACGTTGAGGATAAACCGGTACTAAAAGCTCTTGTGTCCTTGGACGACCTCGGTATCTTACCAACGCTATACTACGCTCACGATTGGTGCACTTGCCCATATGTGTATTTAGTGTTAGTAAAATATCGTGTTTTATAAATTTAAAACTTGACTAAAGTGTTAAAAAGGGCTTAAAATATACATTAAAAACTATATAACACTCACACACTTCAAGTTTTTGGCGCCGTTGCCGGGGACACAATGATTTTAAGAAAGTTACGAATCAACGGCCTAATCACTTTTCTTATTTTTCTGTTTTTTTAGGTTTTTTCTTAGATTTTCAGCTTCTGCAGAGCTCAGCATGGGCCGTGCCTGGTCGGACACGGGTTGTGCCCAGCATTGTTACTGGCAGTTTTTATTTTCCGAGTTACAGAGAGCTGAGCACGGGGCCGTGTCGGTGCAACAAGGGGCCGTGTCGAGCTCCCCAGTAATAGGGATCCGGAAAACAATTACTGTATCTCCGACCACGGGCCGTGTTCATCTGAGCACGGGGCCGTGGTGAAACTTCTGACCAAATTTCTTTTTGTTTTTATTGCAGGACTTGGAACCCAGGCGCCACATCTGAACTTTCTACGCAGTGTATGAGCTCCAGTTCCAGTAGAGACATAAAAGAACCTCTAGACGAACCCGAACGCTTTCTAAGAAAAAGACTTAAAGCTAAAAGCCAAGAGAAAGTTTCGGGGGACCTACTTCCAATGGCGGATCAACGTACCCTCATGGATTACCTACGGCCCACCGTAGGTAATCTTGGCGCCGCTATCAATGCACCGAATGTCGAGGCCAACAACTTCGAACTTCGGCCGCATTTGATACAAATGCTCCAAAACTCCGCAACCTTCCACGGGATTGCGGACGAAGATCCCCATTTACATATTACTAACTTCTTAGAAATATGTGATACTTTTCGGATCAATGGAGCATCAAATGACGCCATCCGCCTACGAATGTTTCCATTTTCACTAAAAGACCGAGCTAAGGTTTGGCTCAATACCCTCCCAGTTGGTTCGGTAAACACCTGGGATGAACTAGCCCAAAATTTTCTATATAAGTATTTCCCTCCCACTAAAACGGCTAAATTAATGACTGAAATTAATACATATTCACAAGAGGACCGGGAATCCTTATATGAAACTTGGGAAAGATTCAAGGAGCTACTAAGAAAGTGTCCTCATCATAGTCTTGCGGTGTGGCAACAAGTATCCACTTTCTACAATGGGTTGCTGCCACACACAAGGCAAACACTTGACTCTAGCTCCGGGTGACTTCTAGGTAATCGTCGCCCCAATGAAATTTATAATCAAATTGAGAAAATTGCTCAAACCAATTTTCAGTGGCACACTCCCCGAGGCACAAAATCTATTGCCCCGGGCACCCATAAGGTTGACGAAAGCACCTCTTTGCAAGCCCAAATCGAGGCCCTTTCTTCAAAAATCAAGAAGTTAGAAATGGCAAAAACAGCCTCGGTTATGGCTTGTGAAGGGTGTGGTGGGCCACATGAAAATTGGAGTTGTATGAAAGAAATGGATAATCAAACAGAAATAGTTAACTACATTGATAATAGACCTAGGCCGTCAGGTCCTCCAACGGGTACCTACAACCAAGGATGGCGTAACCACCCTAACCGTGGTTGGAGAGAACCCGACAATAGTAGTAACCAACAAAACCTAAACCAACGGACAAACTTTAAACAACCAAGAAACGAGTCACAAAATTTCTCTCAACAACAACAAGGGGGACGAGAGAGGCTTGAGGATACCGTCTCTCGCCTCATCTCCGACACCGAAAAGAAAAACTCAGATCGATTTCAACAACTGGAATCGAACTTTAGAAATCAACAAGCTAGTATTCAAAACATTGAAAAACAAATAAATCAACTAGCTCAAAATTTCTCCAAGAGACCACAAGGTGCGTTACCAAGCAATACTGAAACCAACCCAAAGGCGCAAGTACATCTCATCACATTGAGAAACAGTACCGTAGGTCTCGAGGAGGCTCCGTTACCTCCAACTGAAAAGAGCCGATCTAGCCAAACCACAACTTCGCCGACGCCCTAACAAGAGACGACTCCTCCACCAAATCAAGAGCCCACCAAGAATCCTCCGGTGCCGTACCCCGGTCGGTTACTTCGCCAAAAGACCGGTGAGCAATTCACAAAATTCATAAATTTATTAAAACAATTGCATGTTAATATTCCATTTGTCGAAGTCCTAACTCAAATGCCTAAATATTCAAAAAATTTGAGGGACTTCCTCACTCACAAATGGAAAATCGAATCATTGCAATTAGTTAATTTAAGCGAAGAATGCTCCGCCTTGCTACTCAACAAACTCCCGCAAAAGAAGATCGATCCCGGAAGTTTTACCATCCCTTGTTCAATTGGAGAATCACCCATACGCAATGCACTAGCTGATCTTGGGGCTAGCATCAATCTCATGCCCGCATCAATGTTCGACCGACTCGGCCTAGGAAAAACAAGCCCTACAAAAATGAGCATACAACTCGCCGATAGGTCCATTAAATATCCACAAGGTGTCGCTGAAAATCTATTGGTTAAAGTCGGGGACTTTGTCTTCCCGGCCGACTTTGTCATATTAGATATGGAGGAGGACACCGAAGTACCACTCATATTAGGAAGACCATTCCTGGCCACGGCTCACGCAATGGTGGATATGAATGGTGGAATACTAACATTGAGGGTTGGAGACAAGGAGATGACGTTTGGGGTTGGGAAAAGAGTAGAAGATGACGACCCGGTCAATTACATGAAAGTCATAGACTCAAGCTTGGATGATGCTCTCCGACGGTGCAACTTGGGATGCAAAATCCCACTTGGGTAACATATGACTGGCTTTGAGTCTAGCCAAGGACCCTTATAAACGTGGCGCACCATGGAGGCATTCCGCGGAACTATCCGTAGTTTAGTTTAGATTAACCTTTATGTTTTCTAGTTTAGTTTTTAATTTTCAGGAATAAAACACACTTGGATGGTGAAGGGTACTAAGGGAGACTTGAACCAACACCCCATGCACAAAAACAGAGCCTCCCGAACATTTTTCTTCATTACAGCAAGTTCAGCACGGGCCGTGCCCAGCCAACACGGCCCCGTGCTCAAGGGTCTGTAGAAAAACGCCCAGTTCAGGTAACTGGACACGGGGCGTGTTCGTTGAACACGCCCCCGTGCCCAGCCTTCTGTTACTTTTTGTTACTGGCAATCTGAACACGGGGCCGTGCCCGGACACCACGGCCCGTGTCCAGATGCCCAGTAACATAAAATTTTGCTTTTAACACACCTTTTACACATTCAATCAACCTAAAAACTTATTTTTGGGACACATTGAGGACAATGTGTAATTTAAGTGTGGGGGAGATGCTAAAACCTTGAATTTTGCAAGTCCTAATTACAAGCCTTACACAAAACTCTATTGGAACCTCTAAACACCCCAAATTTTTTTCAAAAAACTTTTCATTTTTTTTTACTTGTCTTGGTTTAAATTGGGAATAACAAGTTCTAAAAAGGTTATAATTTTACGAATTTACAACCGATCTCGTCGTGATAAAAAGAACCAACATATGAAAATTATGAAACGGCATGACAAATCTAGTTAAAATTTGATTATATACTTGATCACATTAAAAACCCATTCCCACAAAAAAATGAGTTTTGAGCCTTTAATTGAGCATACAAATACACATCTTTAAACTAAATGATCACCTTTCGTTTCTTGTGTGAATAGCCGCTTGGTTTCTCACGTCTCTAGAACTTGCCATGACGATACATTCCCGGTCCTTACCAACTTAAACCCGAGTAAGTAAATGATGGAGGCATTAGGACTAACCCTTTTTATTTCAACACCATTATTTTTCTTTTTTTTTACCACCTACCCAAAATCCCCCTAGTTAACCCCTTTGAGCCTAAACTTTTTCAATACTAAACCCAAAACAAACACCCTTTACCCACCAAAACCCTTTTTCATTTTAAACCCTTTATTTTAGTAAAAAGCTTGGTTTTCTTGTGACATCCTTATCAAAAAAAAATGATGATGAAGTCTAGCAATAAACAAACAAGTTCATCAAAAGAAACTTTGTTTGAAAAATGCTTCATTAAAATAAAAATTCACAAAAACAAAATGTTTCACGAAAACCGACACTTTTTACGCCTTTTCGCCCTTTTCTACTAACCACTAACCCAAAACCACATACCTTTAACCCAAGCCTAACCCTTCCCCAAAGTCCTCTTAATATTTACAAAGGTTTATAGTTAAAAAGGAGGAGGATTGATTTCTTGGCAAGCATATGGTAGAAGTAAGTTCCATACCGGTCTCGAGTGTTTCACAAAAATACATCTTCGGCCGCGTGTTGAGTGATCTCCCGTGAGGTATGTGAACTTGTATATAAATGGAATTTTAAAGAGGCATGTTATGCCCAATTAAGTAATTTCTCTTATGTAATGTTCTAAATAAATCATAACGAATAGGATTGTAAATAACATAAAAATAAAACCTAATAAAGATCTTGGAATCCCGACACTCTAGACAAGCCCAAAACTTCTCTTCTACCCATTCCTTTTGGGTGTGTAAGCCACATTATAAAGAGTTTTGCTTGAGGACAAGCAAAGATTCAAGTGTGGGGGTATTTGATGTGTGTAAAATGCAACATATAAATTACATCAAATGAGGCAATAAACTAACCCTTTTTTAGTACTAATGTTGGAAAAAGTGTGCTTTTGTCTTCCTTTTGTATTTTCAGCGTTAAATGAGCGTAAATGAACAAAAGAAGCAAAAATGCAACTAAATCTAACACAAATACAAGAAACGGAATAAACGTGGCATGCCCGACCCCTCGACAACACCTCCCCAAGCAAAAACAAGAGACCAGAAGACTGAACACGCCCCGTGCCCAGCGGACACGGGGCCGTGCCCAAGTGTCTGCAGAAAAAACAAAAGCGTAGAAGCTTCTATTTCTCAACACGGGGGCGTGCCCAGCTCCACACGGCCGTGGTCAACGCTAAGATTTGCATAATCCAAGCAAATCTTGATAGTACAGATACGCTTCTGCACACGGGGCCGTGCCCAGCGGACACGGGGGCGTGGCCAACTAATACAGACAAACTGCATTAAATGAAGAAAGTTAGAGTGATAATCAGTAGGTGCCCTTTTAAGGGTTTATTACCTACATAATTACTAACTCATAGCCACTTTCAATTTGAATAATGGCTGGACCGTTAGTGCTTAATCACTAACTCAAAGCTTAATTACGATAGCTTTGACTTTTGGTCATTAAACTAATAAAACTTGAACTAAAGAGGCTAAGAATGCTTACAAGAACTCTTAGCACGAGATTAGAACAGAAGAAAGCTCTCTTAAACCCCAGGAAGCTCCAGAGAAAGTGTATTGAAGTGAAATTGAAATGTGCAAATGAACAAGTGCAACAAAGGGCCTTTATATAGCAATTTCCAATTCATATGATCAATCCACATGTCCCTACATTGATCCCAGATGTTACCAGGTGTCCCTAGTGCATGAAAAACGATTTGCTCAGACCCTGGTATCGAAAAATTGCATGCAAAGGCGGTGTAACAGGCTGCAACATGCAGCTGTGCATTTTTTGGTCGATATTGCTTCTCTCGCGGGCTGCGTAAGACTCTTAGAGAGTCTACGCGGGCCGCGAGGACCTCCTGATCCGGTAAAAAGTTTTGCAACTTTGCAATTTCAGTCCCTGGTCCATTTTAAGTTTATTTAACTTCCATTTATTGCACTTAGGACCCCCATAGTTAACTATTAAGGGTCTTGGGTTATATTTTAACTCCTTTAAGCTCCCGGTTTGTTGTAAGATCACCCGAAAAGTCTTGTTTTCATCAAAACTCCCTAGAATTACTATCCAATATTCTTGAGAGCCAAATATACAAATATTACAATGCTTTTGGGATCATTAAAAGGTCTTTCAGAGGTAACGTTTAACATGTTGACACTTTTAACCCCTATGTTTCGTAGGATCCTTAATTTAAGCATAAACGACTTTCTATGTTCGACAAACTATTCATCAAAGAATACGAACGTCTTGTGAGGTCAATCAGAGGCACAAGATTGGCATGTTGACACTTTGGATCCTTTTACTTACATATTTACATTGTTTGACAATTTTAGTCCCTCCATGTTAATCCATTACACGTTTAAAGTCCATGACACGTGTCTTTATTATATTGGTCGTGATTTACGAGGTGTTACATCCTCTCCCCCTTAAAAGAAATCTTGACCTTGAGATTTACTAAAATAAATGAGGGTACTTCTTTTTTCATTGTGGATTCAACCTCCCACGTATATTCTGGGCCTCTTCGGGCATCCCATTTTTCCTTTACAATCGGCACATGCTTCTTTCGAAGCTTCTTAACCTGTCGATCCTCGATCGACAAAGGTTTTTCAATGAACTTCAAGCTCTCATCTATCTGCTCGTCCTTATGCGACATTGCTAGTGATTCATCGGCTAGACAATTCTTTAAGTTGCAGATGTGGAAGACGTTATGTATTCCACTAAGTTCTTCTGGCAGATTTAGCTTGTAAGCCACAGTTCTGACACATTCAATAATCTCAAAGGGTCCTATGTATCTTGGGCTTAGCTTGCCCTTTTTACCAAAAAGCATCACCCCTTTCCAAGGTGACACCTTGAGTAACACTTTGTCACCTACCTTGAATTTTAGAGGTTTACGCCTTTTGTCCGCGTAGCTTTTCTGCCTATCCCCGGCAGCTTTGAGACGATCACGGATCTGTACGATCTTATCTGTTGTCTCCAGGACTATATCAGGTCCTGATAGTTGGACGTCTCCAACTTCTGCCCAACAAACTGGCGTTCTACACTTTCTCCCGTACAAAGCTTCGAAAGGCGCTGCTTGAATACTCGAATGATAGCTATTATTGTACGAAAATTCAATCAGAGGAAGATGACCATCCCAACGTCCTCCTAAATCTATAACACAAGCTCGTAGCATATCCTCAAGTGTTTGAATTGTACGCTCGCTTTGGCCATTCGTTTGAGGATGATAAGCAGTGCTGGAGTTTAAACAAGTGCCTAAAGATTGCTGAAAGCTTTTCCAAAAATGCGATGTGTATCTTGTATCCCTATCAGAGATAATAGACACTGGCACTCCATGAAGAGATACTATCTCATCCACGTATAGCTACGCTAGCTTATCAGAGCTGTGAGTCTCTTTAATAGGCAAGAAGTGGGCTGACTTGGTCAATCTATCAACTATAACCCAAATAGTATCATTCCCACGTTTCATCTTTGGTAACTTAGTAATAAAATCCATAGTTACCATTTCCCATTTCCAAGTGGGAAGTTCAGGCTGTTGCAGCAAGCCTGACGGTTTCTGATGCTCTGCTTTAACTTACGCGCATGTCAGACATTTGGCTACATAAGTGGCTATAGATTTCTTCAAACCTATCTACCAATAATTTGCCTTTAAATCCTGGTACATCTCATCACTGCCAGGATGAACTGAATATTTGGAGCTATTAGCTTCTTGAAGAATCACATCTCGGAGTCCTCCATAAATTGGAACCCATATTCGACCATTCAATCTTAGGATTCCATCCTTGCCATATGACAATTGATCGGCAGTCACTCCTAACTTCTCATTTGGATAGTTAGCTTCTAATACAGCTTCCTTTTGAGCGGCTAACAACCTCTCATTCAAGCTGTTTTTCAATTCAATGTTCTTGGCGTTGATCCTAATGGGCTTAACCCTTTCCTTTCTGCTTAGAGCGTCAGCTACAACATTCACTTTGCCTGGATGGTAGCGAATTTCACAATCATAATCGTTCAAAGTCTCCATCCAGCGACGTTGCCTCATATTAAGTTCTTTCTGATTAAACAGATGTTGAAGGCTCTTGTGATCAGAATAGATCACACACTTAGTTCCATAAAGATAATGCCTCGAAAGCTTCAGTGCAAATACAACGGCACCCAACTCTAAATCGTGGGTGGTGTAATTCTTCTCATGCATTTTTAATTGACGAGATGCATATGCAATAACTTTACCCTTCTGCATAAGCACACATCCCATACCTGTGTGCGATGCATTGTAATAAATCACAAATTCTTCAATTCCTTCTGGCAATGTCAATACAGGTGCATTGCTCAACTTCCGTTTAAGAATATCAAAGGATTCTTGTTGCTTGGGACCCCAGTCAAACTTGACATTCTTGCGAGTTAATGATGTTAAGGGTGCAGCAATCCTTGAAAAGTTCTCAATGAATCGTCAATAGTATCCTGCTAGACCCAAGAAGCTGCGTATCTCTGTGGGAGTCTTAGGCTCTTGCCAATTCATAATTGCTTCAATCTTAGCGGAATCCACCTGGATACCATGCTCACTCACCACATGTCCAAGAAATTGGACTTCACGAAGCCAAAACTCACATTTTGAAAACTTGGCGTAGAGCTTCTCTCGCTGCAGAAGTTTAAGGATACACCGGAGATGTCTTTCATGATCGGCTTGATTCTTCGAGTAAATAAGAATGTCATCAATAAAGACAATGACAAACTTGTCCAAATATGGCTTGCAAACGCGATTCATGAGATCCATGAATGCTGCCGGTGCATTAGTGAGCCCAAAAGGCATCACTAAGAACTCATAGTGACCATAGCGAGTTCTGAATGCGGTCTTGTGCATGTCTTCATCTCTGACCTTCAACTGGTGATAACCTGACCTTAGATCAATCTTTGAAAAGTAACTTGCTCCTTGAAGTTGATCGAATAGATCATCGATCCTGGGTAACGGATATCTGTTCTTGATTGTAACCTTGTTTAGTTCACGATAATCGATGCATAGACGCATCAATCCATCCTTCTTCTTCACAAACAGGATCGGTGCTCCCCAAGGGGACGAGGTAGGTCGAATAAATCCCTTCTCTAACAATTCATGCAACTGAGTCCTTAACTCTTTCATCTCAGTTGGTGCCAACCAGTAAGGTGCTCTTGCAATTGGCGCTGCTCTAGGAATGATATCGATTCTGAACTCCACTTGCCTATCTGGGGGTAAACCAGGTAGTTCTTCAGGAAAAACATCTGGATATTCAGATATAACGGGGATGTCTTCAATCTTGGGCTTTGGTTTATCAATGGTTACCTGTGCCATATAAATGACGCAACCTCTCTTCATACACTTTGATGCCTTAAGCATAGACACTTGCTTAGGCAATCCATAATGAGTGTCTCCTTGAATCGTAAGTGGCTCACCATAAGGAGTCTTGATAACTACTTGCTTCTTATCACATACAATTTGGGCTTGGTTATAAGATAACCAATCCATGCCTATCACTATGTCGAATCCTGCCAATTTCAACGGAAGCAAGGATAGCGGAAAAGAGTGATTCATAATGGATATAAAACATCCATCTAGTACTGTTGAAGCAGTCTCTATAGTACCATCGGCCAATTCTACTTCATACTTTATGCTTAGAGTCTTAACAGGCAGATTTAACAATTTACAAAACTTATTGTCTACAAAAGATTTGTCTGCACCAGAATCAAACAATACTCTAGCATAAACATCATTGATAAGAAAGGTACCTGTTATCACGTTGTCATTCTGAATGGCCTCCTGGGCATTCATCTGAAAGACCCGAGCGTTGGTCTTCTTAACCTCTTCAGGTTTCTTTGCATATTTTGGGCAGTTAGTCTTGATATGCCCCTTCTCGTTACAGTTGTAACAAGTCACATCTTTTATCTTCTTGCAATCCAAAGTCTTATGCTCTTTGGACTTGCAGATCCCACATCCAAAAGTCTTTGATTGCGACTTCGATTCCAACCTGCACTTCCCAAAATGGTGCTTATGGCAGGTTTTGCATTTGGGTTTCTCACCCGACAGTTGGTTGTCTTTCTTGAACCCCGAACTCTTTTTGTGATCAGAGTTCCCTTTATGTTTCTTATCAGAATGTCATGAGTTCTTATCCTCACGTTTCCTTTTCCCTTCTTCAGAACTCTTGAGTGATCTCTGCCTAACCGTATTGAGAGTAAGAGATAAGGACAAATCAGCCACTGACCTAAAGGTAGTAGGTCTAGATGCTTTCACACTTGCTTTGATTTTTGGAGCTAAACCTCCAATAAAACGAGCTATGCATTTTAGTTCCGGTGTGACCAAGTATGGAACCAATCGTGACATGGTGTTGAAACTCGTAAGATATGCCTGACAATCTAAGTTCTTCATGACCAAGGTCAAGAAGTCAGTCTCAATCTTCTCAACTTCATGTTGAGGACATAAATTTTCTTTGATTAGAGTAACAAACTGATCCCAAGTCAAGTTATACAACGGGATTTTCCCTGTAGCTTGGATTAGGGACCTCCTCCAAGCTAAAGCTTCTCCTTTAAAAGATTGTGAAACAAACTTCACAATGTCCTGTTCTTGCACAACCACTAATATCAACCACTGTATCCATCTCATCGAGCCAAGTCATACAATCAATGGCTCATTTCTCCCCTGTGAAGTCCCTGGGCTTGCAGGAGAAGAAATATTTATAAGAACAGGTCTTAACACGTGGCTCTTGATTGAGCACAATCTTCTTAGACGGGACACTCTGTTGATTCAACGAGTGACGAGCATCATCCTTCTTTGACTCGTGCGTTTTAGAATGGGGCTTACTATGAGCCACAGATTGAGTCTTTGTGCGTGTACCACTTGATTCCTTGAACTGTCTGTCAAGAGCCCTAGTAACAGCATTGTCTATCAATGCCTGAAGATCTGCACCAGCTACATTAATTCTGGTGGTATCATTATTCTCTCTCGGGTGACTATTAACCTCCTCTGATTCAGCCATGTAGCTTGATTGCTACAAAACAATTGACAATATTTTATTTAGAGGTTACTATGGAATCATCATTTTTGATGATTTATTAACCATGGTAATATAAACCATATTGGTTAATTTGTTAATCAAGCTTTTATTTTAAACTTTTTGTTATAATTAATCCCTAGTTATAAAACATTAAGGGTATTATTAATGGCACATAAGGCCTAGTCACAAGGACAGTTTTAAGCCATGATTTCATAGAATCGAGGCATTAAGGTTTGAACATAGTTCATTACCTTTTATTGACAGGGGGTCGTAGACTACAACTGTCTTTTGTCTTATTTGACAATTATTATAGCCCGTAGGCACTGCATCACTAATGGATGTCTCATATATGATCATCTTAATGGATGATTTGAACCCATGATTTATAGATCATTAGGCTAAATAAGGAATCTGGAGGAATCCAATATAAGGATGACATGTGTGACTTTACCGAATCACATCTGCCAGGAGTGCTAACATGTTTTCAGATGTTAACAAGGATTTGAATCTTTTTAAATAGGTTTTACCATCATGGCCAGGTCTACAATGACATTTAGGATAGGTTATACCTTTTAAGATTCTTTTTAATATATAATGGCAGATCAATTACAAAATGGAATGCTATTTTGATTTATTTCATATATTATATTCATGCATATGATGACAGGTGGAATTCAAATAAAACATTCCAATAAATTTAAAAGAAGTACATAATTTCCCTCAACGGGACTTGAAAGAAATAACATTGTCCAAGTAGGGACTAAAATAAGAAATACTAGTCCTCGCAGGGACCTAATACATAAATAAAAATGTCCACGCAGGGACTTGATTGAAATTAAAAATTGCAAAACAAACAAATAAGGAATTTTCAATAATCCCTCTTCTTCCCCTTTATTAGGTCTGCCAAACCCTTAAGTAGCCCCCGACGGCTTCTACGCCCCTCTTGAACCTCTCGTTCCAGCTGGTTCAACCTCTGAAGAATTTCCTGCTGCTGCGGTGGTTGGATCAGTGGCGGCTGTGGCGGCTGCTACAGCAGAGGTTGAGGAGGTGGTGGGTATTGATACCCATATGCTCGGTACCCAGACTGGTATGAAGCTGCAAAAGGTCCTTCAGGGTGAAGAGCATTGTAGTTGGCCGCCTCGAGGTACAGGTCGACGGCAGGGGCATTGTAGTAGTTGTAGCCAGGGTAAGCTGGCTGCTCAAAAGGGTTATATGCCGTTGCACCGGTTTATGAAGGAATTGGGTTATCATAACCCATGTGTGGTGGTGGTGCGACTGGCGCAGAGTTGACTTCTGAAACTGGGTTTGAAGGCCCACCCATTTGTGGGTCTTCATACAGTGGCGGGTAGTGGCTGCCACTGGAGTGTTGGGGGGTGCTGAAGTGAAAATACCCCCTTCGCACGGACATCCGTGCACCTGATCTTCTTCGCCTCGGTGGTTCCGGAGGCAGCTGCTGCTCTAGCGGTGGCGGTGGTGTGACCGCCTCAAAATGTGGGTCCTCAGAGGGGACCTGTTGGTGAGGTGATGAGTGGTGGGAAGGTGTATACTCCCAGTGATAATTGCTCCACCATTGAGCAAATGAATCGGGGCCTCTATATGGCGAACCATGGAAAGATGATCCATCAGAAATCTCTATAGGATGCGTTGGCGTCCCAGTAGGTGGCTCGGCAGGTTCTGGATCTGGGTCCTCGTCCATATCCATATCCTGGGCTCCAGGAAAATGGTCTTCTGGTCCCAATGGGTTATGGCCCATTGGTTCTTCACTCACGTTCGCCGGGTTGAACCGGCTCTGAAAGTATGGGGTCGGGTCCTGAAAAGCCAGGTGTGAACTCGACCGCTGCAATGGAAGGAAGGAGCGGTGAGAATCATTGGGCTCGTTTTCTGATTGTGGCCCAAAGGAGTGGTGATACGAGGGCGAAGAGCTAAGCGAGACAGAACGCCTCGCGGGTTCCAAATATGTTCTCCAGTCTTCTTGAGGACTAGAGCTCATGGTTGCTGAAGGAGTTCGCCGGTGAGAAGGTTCAGCCTCATGGTCATTTGGAGCAGTGATTGGCGCCTTGCCTCGTCCACCTCTTCCTCTGAATCGTGGCGGCATTGTCTTATTCCTGCCAAAACAAACAAAAGAAACTAACAAAAGAAAACAATAAGATTAGGATTAGTCCTATGTCATTAGCCTAAACTCGGAGGTCAAGGAATGTGCAAACTGTGTCATTGAGATTAAACACAAAAGGCTAGTGTTTAATTCACTCAATGTTGGCTCTGATACCAACCTGTCACACCCCGATATTTCCACGTATTACCGGTGGGCCTTGTGGGGAGTATCGTGACGTAGTTGATATCATCATAGTCAATTAATCACAGTTCAATGCACAGCGAAAGTCTAAAAGTAATAATATTACAAACCAATTCGAAAGTACGATAAAATATTATACAACGGATTGTAAGTGGATCCACAGGCGGATCTAAAATAAAAAGAAATATTGTTCAACAGATTTAAGCATCAAAAGCTTGCAAGACTCTTTATTTGATACCAGGAGTAGCTAGCCTATTACGAGTAGTACCTGCACTTAACCTTTTGAAAAATACGTCAGTTTACACTGGTAAATACAATTAACTGACTCTTTTGAAAAGTGTTTATAAAATGGATTTAAATGCATAAGGCATAAATATTCTTTATTAGCTTGGGACAATTATTTAAAAATAATCTTGTATACAGTTTTACATGTTTGTCGTCCATTTAGGACCCGGTTAGAAGAGCCGCTTAAGATTAATAGACACACCACTTGGTATAATACCCACAAGAAGTTTCCTTACGAGTGGGGTACCTTTTTACATACGCAACTGTCAGGTGTATGCCTACACCCCGTGCTTAAGTCGTGGCCATTTCTAATGAATGAGCCGAGGATATCCAGGACATGGTCATTAACCCCCCAAAGGCATTGCATCAAACAAGACAGATTAAAACGGGTTATGCATCTTTTTAATCACATTCCGATTGTACGACTTCATACCCGACCAAGTGGTATTATTATAATACCGTATCCCAAGCCCGTATAACGAAAAATAAGTTAAAAGTATTTACCTGAGCAAAAATTTAATTTTAATCTCAGCCGTATAACAATCAGCAAACACAGGTAGCTTTTACTGGGCTCCTAATCTGGAACGAAGGTTTTAATAACCTATTAGATTCCTAACAGGTCTTATTTAACTCTTAACTTAGACCGGTTAGTTTTAATGAAAGGTTTACGGTTCAAAACGCAAGATTAAGCGAAGACCATATTAGAATGTGATTTAGACCTGACAAGTATGAAGACTTGTATAATATGGGTAAACTAAACACTTTCTGGATTTTGAAGTAAAAATGATAAGGTTTGATCCGTTTCGGTTAATTTAGGCAAACTAATTACATAAACCGTACCGAACGCGAATATGCATAACGGGTAACCAAATGAGTCATGAACAGGTTCCACAAGTTAATATGCTTAAAATATGTTATGATATCAGTAGGATACCTTCCATCATGCCCAAAACGAATTTAAAAACAATTTATGCCCCGAAGGGGTATTTTGGTCATTTTAAAGTTCATAAAGAGGTTAAATAGAAATCTGAGGTTCTGGTCTAGAACAATCAGTAAAAATATTTATTTTAATAAGTTATATCAGTAAGATATCACATATATGTGGAATTTATCATTTATGACCAAACTATGCACCGTAGGGACATTTTGGTCATTTCACATATGTTAAAGTATAAAAATTTATTCATAACATCAGTAGGTAGCAAGCTTTAGGTGCCAAATATGGTTTTAAACCATACTATGCGCCTAAATAGTATAAAAGTCGGTATTTGACGGTATTCGGGTTGATTAAGGAAACCTGAGATTTTGACCAGCCTTTACTATTTAAAATAACTTATTTAATATATAAAATCAGTAAAAAAAGGTTTGACATGTAAAGGATATGTAAAACTCATTTTAATAGCAAAAAGGGCATTATCGTCAATCACCGAGCCTATGCAAGAACTCTATGTTATGATCAGTTTAAAATTTAATAAAAAAATTTCAAAAATACCTAAATATTATATTACATCAGTGGGTAAAAGGTTTGGTGTCAAAATTTGAGTTTAAATATGATTTATATCAAAAATGACATTTAATTAATAAAAAGGCTTTCATTTACGATATTGTGCATAACTCTCATTTTAGACCATAAACTGATGTCAAATTTTTAGGACATACTTAAATATCAACAACAAAGGTTTTTGTCATTTCACATTTTAAAAAATATCGTTTTAATATCAAAAGGGAATAATGGTCAACTTTTAAGCATTTAACGGAAACATGCAATGAACTAGGATTTCTATGGAACCAAGTTGTATAACCTCAGAGGGTTATACTAACCTAAAATATGGTCCTAAAGGAACCCTAAGGCATAACTAAAACAAGCTAAATCGGATCAGAACTGAAAGTCAAAGCAAAAGTCTACTTTTGCGACTTTCGGTTGTGAACCGAGCCTAAACTCAGAATTGTCGGGTTGAATATGCCTGAACATATTCTTATACTATTTACCAAGTTATTTAAGTGTTAAAACATGTTCCATAACCTCTGCATTATCAGTTATGAATTTATTTGTAAAAATTGCTTCTGTTGACTTTTTATTAATAAGTTTGACCCGACAATTGACCAAGTTAGAGTGATAATCAGTTGGTGCCCTTTTAAGGGTTTATTAGCTACATAATACCAACTCATAGCCACTTTCAATTTGAATAATGGCTGGACCGTTAGTGATTAATCACTAAGTCAAAGCTTAATTACGATAGCTTTGACTTTTGGTCATTAAACTAATAAAACTTGAACTAAAGAGGCTAAGAATGCTTACAAGAACTCTTAGCACGAGATTAGAACAGAAGAAAGCTCTCTTGAACTCCAAGAAGCTCCAGAGAAAGTGTATTGAAGTGAAATTGAAATGTGCAAATGAACAAGTGCAACAAAGGGCCTTTATATAGCAATTTCCAATTCATATGATCAATCCACATGTCCCTACATTGATCCCAGATGTTACCAGGTGTCCCTAGTGTATGAAAATCATTTGCTCAAACCCTGGTATCGAAAAATTGCATGCAAAGGCGGTGTAACAGGATGCAACATGCAGCTGTGCATTTTTTGGTCGGTGGTGCTTCTCTCGCGGGCCGCGTAAGACTCTTAGAGAGTCTACGCGGGCCGTGAGGACCTTCTGATCCGGTAAAAAGTTTTGCAACTTTGCAATTTCAGTCCCTGGTCCATTTTAAGTTTATTTAACTTCCATTTATTGCACTTAGGACCCCCATAGTTAACTATTAAGGGTCTTGGGTCATATTTTAACTCCGTTAAGCTCCCGGTTAGTTGTAAGATCACCCGAAAAGTCTTGTTTTCATCAAAACTCCATAGAATTACTATCCAATATTCTTGAGAGCCAAATATACAAATATTACAATGCTTTTGGGATCGTTAAAAGGTCATTCAGAGGTAACGTTTAACATGTTGACACTTTTAACCCCTATGTTTCGTAGGATCCTTAATTTAAGCATAAACGACTTTCCATGTTCGATAAATTATTCATCAAAGAATACGAACGTCGTGTGAGGTCAGTCAGAGGCACAAGATTGGCATGTTGACACTTTGAATCCTTTTACTTACATATTTACATTGTTTGACAATTTTAGTCCCTCCAGGTCAATCCATTACACGTTTAAAGTCCATGACACGCGTCTTTATTATATTGGTCGTGATTTTATGAGGTGTTGCAGAAACAAATAAAATTCGAGGATAGATTGTCTTAACTATATAGATGTTGACTACCCAAAGTGATTCGACTATTCACAATGACTCGTAAGTGCACCCTTTGGCCTTCGGGACTGTGATCTCGTTTCGATTTGAGCGATCGGCACGCATCCTTCCAGTTACAATGTGACCCAAGTCGTTGGAGTCCGTCGAGACCTTGGTGAGAGTTTTGTAAAACCATAATAAGAACGGGACATGTCGTCAAGGTTTGGGTTCCACCCCTGACTTAACAACTTCGTTCCTGTTCTAATAGTATAGAGGGGAAATTTTGCGTTAAAGTACGGATTTCACTCCTGATTCAACGCAAATTCTCCTGTTTGTAGATAAAAATGTGGGTCGAACAAGCGATTTGGTCGAGAGTTTGCGATTTTCACACCTAATCTCAACCTAATTACTCGTTCATTTTCGAAAAATAGTGTACAGTGATAGTGTAGTGTAAGCGAGAATAGCGAGAATGCTCGTACAAAACCCTTAAAGGGCATGCACAAGTCGGTCTGTTGGTATTAGACTATAGACTAGGTCGTTCTAAGACATCGACCCGGACTAGGTCGAGTCTTGCCTAATTCCCTCTAGTTATGGCTCTGATACCAATCTGTCACACCCCAACCGATGACGGAAACATCGGGGCATGGCACTGAGCGAAACAGATTGTCAAGAGAAATTCCATAACAACTAGATTACCAAATAGTTAATATTATATCCCATACCATAACCTACCAAGCAATCAAATCATTACAGACATAGATATCCTTAAAACAAAACATGTTCTGACAACTCATGTTTAATTAAAAATAAATTGTTTGTTTCTAGACTCTCTCCTACTTGATTCCACAAAAGCAAGAGCACAACATCCTAAGCATTCAAACACCTGCCACATACGTTAAAATAGAGGTCAATACACATAGTGTAAAGGTGAGCATACAAGTTTAATATAACATAATAGAGTTCGAAATAGTTTACGCATAACCAGCATGTAACATGTAAAGTGCGAAGCTAGTAGGTTATCGACAATGAAATATGCACAGACTAGACTGCGAGTTATAGAATGCGCAACACATATCACCACTGCGACATGTGAGAAGTAACCTTAACAACCCCTGTCCACGACAGGTGCTGAGTCCAAACAAATAGTACTATCGTTGCTAAGGCGTCAGGCAACAATCACTGTGTTAACATAACATACAAGCATTCATCGAGTAACACGTATCATGCAGTAACGGTCAGCATATAAATAGTGTTTGCGTTGTGTGATAGATGTGATTTAGAATAAGTAACGTATGTAACACCCAAAAGTGCATAAAGCAAAAAAGGGATCGAGTATACTCACAGATTGTGTTTAACAAGTAAACACTCTCTTGGATTGAAGGGAGCGCTGTGAGAGATTAGCCTAAACAGTTAACGATAGCATAAAAGATAAGCGACGCGTTTAAACGGTGCAAAGTACCAAGTGTCGGATGGTAATCCGATCGGATGGAAATCCAATCGGATGTCCAGTCGATCGGATGTCAATCCGTTCGGATGGTCATCCGATCGGATGGCCATTCGATTGGATTGACATCTTGTTTGGTAAGGATGTGTTTGTGTATGATGGCTTTGAAGTTTTTGTGGTGGCATTTTGAAAATAGAGAAGTATCTCTACCCTTCAGGTCGATCGATTGAACGGTCACTCGATCGGACAGCGATCCGATTGGTAGGACACTTAGTGAGAACAAGTTCACAGTAGGGTTGTCACTCGATCGGATGGCAATCCGATCGAATAGCAATCCATTTGGAACTATTGTCCTTTAAAATTGATCAAGTACCAAAGTCCCAAATATCACACGATCGGATGGTCGTTCAATCGGATGGCAATCCGATCGGGACGACAATCCGTTCAACGTCCAGTCCTTTTGAAATTTGGAAAAATGTTTAAGTGTGAAACCAAGTGCAAGCCGATCGGGTGGCTGTCCGATCAGATGGCAATCTGATCGGATGGTAATCCGATCAGACGGCAATCCGATCGGATGGTAATCCGATCAGACGGCAATCCGATCAGACGGCAATCCGTCCCAATGACCTGATCGTCTTTGACACTTGATTATTTTGAAAGTTTTGCAGTTTTTTATCGAGACGGTGTGATAACGTGCTGAACAACAGGAACCCCATCATGACCTGAGTGATTCGATCGAACAGGAACCACCCTAGTCCAACCAGTTCACGGTTCAAGACGGTTGTTCATGTTTAACCCGAAATCAGTTGTCTCTTGGATAGAATTCGGATCTTGAACTAACCCATCACTAAGAAAGAGTAGAAGATCAGAACGAGCTCCGATTCTATCGGTTTTGAGTATATTGAGTGTAAAAGAGTTGAAAGAAAGTTGGAAAACCTTCTTTCAATCCTTTTAACCACGAATTCATGTAGATCTATGCGAAAACATTGATTATTCATGTGGAAATCCTTCAGATCTAAGTCATTCTTGGTGGAATGAAGCCAAACATTGAAGTTCATAAGAACTCCATGATGACATCACCCTAGAACACCTTAGATCCGGTGATTTCACGGTTAAAAGTTAAGATTCAAAGGTGAAAATGATGAAGAAGTGTGTGTAGATCATAGAAGTACAAGATTTAGGTTTAAAACTTACAAGAAATGCGAGAAATCGAGAGAAAAGTGGGCTTGAGCGAGCTGGTCGAGTAGAGGAGCTGTCACATCACAAATGATGTGACAGGAGGGTATTTATAGGGTTTCCCAAAAAGGAATGTACTGAAGGGTCGGATTGGTCACCGGTCGGATGGCAATCCGATCGGGTGGCAGTCCGATCGGATGGCAACTCGATCGGATGACAATCCGATCGAATGGCAATCCGATCGGATGGCCACTCGATCGGTTGGCCACTCGATCCAGGTGTCCGGCGCGATGAGTTTTGTCGTTTTGATTCGTGTGTTGAGCGTTGCGTTGCGATGCGATTCGAGTGAGCAATGCGATAGTATTACCCAATAGTTACACAAATAACCTAACTACTATATCTAACATACAATCACTATAATTAACTTGCGTTTAGCGCTTGCGATTAATTTACGATGCGATAGAATTGCGATTGCGATTAACACCTCAACATAAACATAACATGCACAAGTAACACATAAATAGCACACACACGTAAAACAATAACCAGAACACATAATTCGAGTTGTGATAGCGATTAGCGATAAGACGATTAGCGATAAACATGCGATTAAACCTCGATTATTAATAGATACTCCACATAATATAACTAAAGCGAATAAATAGATAGATTTGATTACAAGTCATTAACGTACAATCAATAGTTAAGCAAGGAGTGACAGATCGCAATTAGCAATCTTTTCTTCCTTTGACTTTGACTTTGACTCGTACTTTGACTTTCCAAAAAGCGGGTTGTTACATATTGGCTCTGGGAGGGAGAGAGTATCTTTCGGTTGTCCCTGCTGTAACTGGTTCAACATCTGGTTCAACAACTGATTCAACCTCTTCATCATCTGGTTCAACATATGGTTCAACATGTTCTGTTGTTGTTGGTTCTATGTGTTCCATTGCTGTTTCATTATAAGACGACGTAGGACATTCAGGGTTCTCAGTATTTCTTACCTCTGGTATCACGTTGGATGGACTTTCTTCAGTGGTACTGTGCTTCGCAGATTGTGTGGTTGTGTTTGAAGGTGACTGACTTGAAGTATTGTGATAGTCTTCCATTGTTACTTCTGCAGACGATGGAAGTTGAGTTAGCCAACTTAGAGTGTCTATGCATTCAGTTTCCCCCTGACCACTGAGTTGAGTGTTATAAAAGTATTTTGTTTCAAGAAAATCACAATTCATTGTGGTGAACATTTGACGAGTTTTTGGATTATAACACTGGTAACCTATTTGATCGATCCCATAGCCAACAAATACACATTTCTAAGCATATGGGCCAAGCTTGTTAAAGTTGTTTTTTGGTATGTGACCAAAAGCTGTACACCCGAAGATTCGAGATTCAAGTGTAAGAGGATGGGGATACTGGCAGACTTAGACAGACAATCTAAGGGAGTTTTAAACTTAAGAGCTTTGGTGGGAAGCCGATTTAGCAGATACACAGAGGTTGCAACCGCCTCCGGCCAGAAAGATGTAGGAACATGAGATTCAATTAGAAGAGCTCGAGTCATTTCAAGAATAATACGGTTTTTCTGTTCGGAAACACCATTTTGTTCGGGGGTATGAGAACAAGAGGTTTGATGAACTAATACTTTGGTTTTAAAGAATTGTTTCATAGATGTATTGACAAATCCCCCCCCCCCCCATTATCGGATCGAAGGATTTGGATTTCCCTTTTGAACTGAGTGCGAATCATAGCATAAAACGTCGTAAATTTTTCATAAACTTTGGCTTTGTTTTTTAAAAAATATACCCAAGTCATACGAGTGCAATCATCCACGAATAGAAGAAAGTACCGAAAACCCTGCCCCTGCCCCTCCCCCCCCCCCCCCATAACAGGAGTAGGACCCCACACATCAGAATGGATTAGTGAAAAGGGTAAATCAACTTTCGTATTGCTAGGTTTAAATGGTTGTCGATGGCTTTTGGCACGAAAAACATGTTTCACAATCTATTTTACCATTTGAAGGAAAGAGTTTCGGAAACAAAAGATGGGAATAACAGGTGGATGGGTGTCCCAAACGTCTATGCCATAACCAGGCCTCCCGGTTTTCAGTTCCATGTGCCAGCATCACAGTACCTTGTTGAGCCACTTCATCCATGTAGTACAATCCTTGGCGCTCAGTACCACGTCCAATAATCACACCCGTCCTGATATCCTGTAGGAGGCAAAAGGT
Organism: Helianthus tuberosus; assembly: GCA_030545235.1. NCBI lineage: Eukaryota > Viridiplantae > Streptophyta > Magnoliopsida > Asterales > Asteraceae > Helianthus > Helianthus tuberosus. Next base: position 169,875,686 of record CM060381.1, read on the forward strand.
AGGATGCATTAGTACCGTGCAATTTAGTTCTTTGGTAATATGGCTAACTGAGAGTAGTTTGTGTGATAATGATGGAACATAAAGACAATTTGATAATTTCATAGTTGGTGAAATTTCAATTGTTCCTCCTCCTTTCACTTGCATTGTTCCGTTGTTTGCGGTATGTATTTGAGTTTTTTGAGGATTGGTCATTGACCTTATGTCCAACGGTTCAAACGTCATGGTGTCAGTAGCACTAGAATCAAATATCCATGATCTGTTTTTTTCACGACTGATTGTCATTTTTTTGAAACTTTGTTTACAATAAAGATACCAGACACTTAACACCGAGCGTATTTGATAAACAATCAAATACGCCAAAAGCCAACAGCTGACTCGGCGTATTTATCAAATACGTTGGACACTTGAACTCGCGTTCAAGATTTACATGCGGAGATATATCAAATACGTCGGGAACCCTCGCTAAAAGGAAAACTTGGAATAACGACGCTAGGTAGCGAAGTTATCTTACCAGCGTATTTATCAAATACACCGCCAATTTGAACTAGCGTTCAAGATTTAAAGTCGCCCGCAAATAACAACTCCGTTGTCGGTAGCGTATTTGATTGGGATTGAAAAGGAAATTGATTGGGATTGATATTAAAAAAAGAAATTGTTTGGGATTTAAAAAAAAAAAAAAAAAAGAAACTTTCTTTATTGAAAGAAGGAAATTGAATGGGATTGTCGGTAGCGTATTTGATTGGGATTAAAAAAGGAAACTTTCTTTATTGAAAGAAGGAAATTGATTGGGATGATGGTTTAGTTTTTTGTGTGCGATGGCTGTGTACACGAACTCGAGGCAATGCCTGAGAACCCACTTCCAGTTGAAGCTCAATTTCCCGATATAGAAAATGAAAAGGAACACGGTGATGATGTACTAGAGACTCAAGAAAACTAAGAAGAGGAACAAGGCGGCAACTCTCTTTGGTTTTTAAGTTCGTGGCTGAGTTTTGCAAAGATCAATGAACGATTTTCTCAAAGTTCGATTTTGGTTTTTCTTGTTTGAGATTGAATAGGCTAGAATAAATTGTAGGTTGATTTTGATATGATTTTGATTTCCAGACGAAGATCAATTGTAGGTGATGAGCAAATCGGTTTCAAGAATCAGAAACCTGCTCTGATACCATGTTGACTGGTACAGAGAATAAACTTTGTAATCGGGTTTGAATTGTATTGAGAAAAAGACATTTTTTTAAAAGGGTTACATAAGAGGGGTGTTTATATAGAACACCATGTTACATTTTTACCCCTATACTACGACACGTTTTTCACTTTCCGACAAAATGTTTAAAAATACATTTGTAAGAAGTGGTCGACGCCATTGATTTAAGATGCCAATTTTTAGTAAAAGCGTTAGGGAAAATGCTTGGAAAACTAAAAAAAATGGCCAAATTTGTAAAAAGGGACAAACATTTTTAGGAGGTCCACAGTTGGACCATGAATGCACTGAAGTATTGTTGAAAGTTGCTTTTCACTTTTTTTAAGCCAACAATTTTCCCACATTTGAAACAATCTCTTGAACATTTAAACTATAGACTTGTAAGTCATTTATAAGTGATCTGTTAGCAAGAGAGAGAAAAAGTATTGAATGTTCTTCTTGATATGTCTTTTTTCAACACTAAGACCATGTGTAGTGGTAGAAGGTTATAATGCCCCCATCATGGGGCATTATACGATACGTGGCGTCCTAGTCAGCAAGGGGGCATTATAGCAAAAGTGGTGTAGTGGGTATAATGCCCCATAATGCCCCATTCAATCATTTCACAATCATTTCATAATTATTTTTTTTAATTTAAAACATAAAAAAACTTCATTAATTTAAAAATAAAATTATATTACTTGAAGTAAAAATAAAAAAAAAAACTGAAAAAAAAAACAGAAAATAAAAAAAAAAACTGAAAAAAAACTGAAAAACAGAAAAATAAAAAAACAGAAAATAAAAAAAAAACAGAAAAAATAAAGTTAAAAAAAATAACATGATCTAGAGTCCATATTTTTCTCGAATTTTTTGTTGACGCGTTTGCGCAAGGATCAACGCGTCGCCTTGGAGGTGGTCGATCGATTTGGACAAAAACTCAATGTCCTTTTCCATTTGCCTCGCCTCTTGCATCTCGTTAAACTTTTTGGTTTCGGCCACTCGTTCTTGCATAATCTCCCAACGTTTGTAGCCGAGGTCGCGAATGTCTTGGAGACGACGGTTCATCTCCTCGAAATCATCCTTTAACTCGAGATCGGAAGACGACTCAACCATTTTTTTCCCGGTTCCCTTTCTTCTACCGGTGGGTCGGACCAACTCTTCTTGAATTCCCTCGTCAACGTCCACCGCCTCATTTAAATCAACATTGCGGGCATCCGATGTCGGAGTTGACGGGTCAACGGAGGATGATGTTTTTGACCTTTTAGCCCGACGTCTACTACTAGACGTCATTGGATTAACTACCGCCCACTTTGGACTTTTTCGTAGTAGCTCCCAACACTTATAGTACGTGAAAGGGCATTTTGTCCTCTCGAACTCCTCCAAAGTCTTCGTTAAAACCCAAACGTCACCTTCACCGCTCGGGCGATTATCGTAGTTACGTTGGAAGACTTCTTGGAACGAATGACACTTGTTGTTGATGTCGGTCCATTTGCTAGAAATGGAGTCTTTGTCCCGATGTTCGCCTTGACCCCACGTGCTAAAGAAGAGTGCACGAACCCTATCCCAAAAAACCGGGCCCGTTTGAAAGTTTGCTACAAAAAAAAAAAAATAATAAGTTGTTTGTTAAAAAATAAAGTAACAAAATAAGTAAAATAATATTTATATAAAATAGTTACCGGTCTCTTCGTCCTCCGAAATGTCGACAAACGCCCGAGTCAACGTGTATTCCTCTTCCTTCGTCCATTTGATGATATTTTTTGTACGCCGCGGTGCGTCCTTATCCTTCTTCTTATGCGACCTTTTGCCGCGTTTCGATGTTTCTTGCACCGGTTCGGGTTGCGTCTCTGGTACGACTTCCACATCGGGTTCGGCTTCGGGTTGTAACGGTTGAGACCCGCCGGCTTGACCATAGCCGAAAGTGGGAGGAACAAACGGAGGGGCGCCACTCAAGTAAGCCGCGTAAGTTAAAAAGCTCGGGTCCATGTCTTGAAGGTTGTACGGGGTTTGCGGTTGGGTTGTGTTCGGGTTTGCGGGTCTAGCGGGGACACCAAAAGGATGGCGGTATGGATGCATGATTGTATAAAAATTAGAAGAAAGTGAGTTTTTTTTTATAAAAGTTAGAAGAAAGTGGGAGAGATAGTGAGTTTTTGTATAAAAAATGGTGTGAATGTGGGGTATATATTTATAGTGGGAATATTTTAAATTAAAAAAAAATAATAATAAAGAATGTTACCGTTTGAGAACGGTCAAATAGTGGGCCCCATGTCAATTTAAGCGTTATATTTAAAACGCCGGGACGATTTTTTTTCGAAAATAACGCCCCAAAACGCCCCCTGTAATGGGGGGGTGGGCGTTATTGGGCGTTTTCGGGCAAAAATTTAAAAAAAAAAACGCCCCACTACGGGCGGTCTAAGGCCGGGTTGCAATGTATGAGTGATCCTCCGCACCTATATTTAGGGGGTGTTTGGCCTAGCTTTTTTAACAAAGCTTATAGCTTTTTTAGTTTTTTTTTTACAAAATAAGCTTAAATTGGTGTTTGGTTTAGCTTTTTAAGTTTATGCTTATTAGCTTATATAAGCTAATTTGAAGAAGCTTATTTGAAGATGGTTTTTTAGCTTATTTGAAGAAACTTATATGTGTAAGGGCAAATGATAGAAAATAAGCTATAAGCCAATCCAAATACTAAAAAAGAGCTTATCCTAATGAAATAAAATAAGCTATAAGCTACTTTAAAATATAAGTATAAGCCAAAAAACAAAAGCTAGGCCAAACACCCCCTTAATTTTCAAGTATGAATGATTAACCATGTGTTTTGTGCAATTCGGGTTTCGTATTAATCATACAAGAAGCTTATTTTGGACCAATCTATAGCCATTGCTCGCTCTCCGCATTTTATATGTAAATTATCACTTAAAAAAATAGGATGATTGTTTGTAAACGTAAATCTTTAAAAAGTCTCCCTCTTGTAATTTTGGGACAATATTTGAAGAAATGAATCAAAACAACTTTGTAGATCAAGGGTGTTATGTATATTTGCAAACAAAATAGTTGCATTTCCTTTACAATGAATTATCTGTTATAAAATTTGAGAAACTTTCTAGACAAAATAGAACTATAATGACTTGAATAATAATTTATTTATGAATTATGGTGTTTATATATTTTTAAAAGGAAAAATTACAAGTTTTGTCCTTTATCTTTATACCACTTTTCAGGCGGTGTTTTTTTTTAACGAATGTTGACAGGCGGTGTCCTTTACTAGGTATTTTGTTGCAAGTTTAGTCCTTTACACCCAACCCACTTAAAAAACCCAGTTAATTGTTGACAGGCGGTGTCCTTTACTATGTATTTTATTGCAAGTTTAGTCCTTTAAACTTGCAACAAAATACCTAGTAAAGAACACCGTCTGTCAACATTCGTTAAAAAGGACACCACATGAAAAATGGTATAAAGATAAAGAACAAAACTTGTAATTTTTCCTTTTTAAAAACAACTTATCTTCTAATAATTTACTACTATACCACAACAAAAAAAAATTGCTCCAAATTCATTAACAGATTTTCTTTAAGTAATCGTTATAAAGAAAACATTTGGATAAGGTATATAAGTAATCATTATAAAGAAAACATTTGGATAAGGTATATATCAAATCCAACGTTGTGTGTGTTCTTTTGCAGGGAGTGAGCGTGTAAGTTGTGCATATGATGCCATGAATCTTTTCCTTTTCACATAATAAGATGCAAAAGTACATTTATTTTTTAGTTTTTAAAACAAATAGGAACTTACAAGAAAAAAAAAATACTGCAATTTCTTGTCATCATTTTGACTTGCCTCTTTAAATATCATTGGATAATAAGTTGTATATGTGGGTAATTATAAAATTAAAAAAAAAAATACCATGATATTCGCATATTATAAGGGGACTGGGGGTGGTCCGTGATGGCACCTCCATCACTCGTGATGAACATGGAAACACCGCCGCCACCACAGTTTTCCACGCGTGAAACTTAAAACGCGTGGAAAACTTCACGCGTTGTAAAAATTCGATTGTATGTGTATGACTTGTACGTTGTGTATTAATACTTGTACGTTGTGACTCCAAAAGAATATAAAAATTTGTTGGCTTCGCCGGAAAACTCGGTCTGCAAGTCGAAGAAGATGGAACTGATGTTTTTGAAAAGTTTGATTCATTTTTAACACATTCAGTCCCTGTGGTTTATAGTTATTTATAAAACTTATTTAAATCTTATTCCTTTTAATTTTAACTTTTAAAACTGGCAGGTTTGGTCCTTGTCATAAAAAAATGTTTCTTTTATAAACTTGTAAGATTTTTTTTATAAACTTTATAAAATCTTGAATCTTTTTAAAACTATGGGATATTATAAATGTTACGAAGCCATGGCTGATTTGTTGTTAATTTAATTTAAAAACAAAAAAAAAACAGGTTGTGAGTGATGGAATTCCATCACTAGTGATGACCTCCGCTACTAAAAAATGGTTGTGAGTGATGGAATTTTTGCAAGTGATACCACCCCCACTCCCCTAATTTATTAAAACTGATCGAACCTTTTAAATTAAAGAAAAATATTTAGTTAAACTGGATTAAGTATGTGGTCCATGGTTTGTTTTGTCAATTTAACTGAGTGTGCAAACCTAGCTCAAATGTATAACCTTTATTTTTATGTATTACATCAATGAAGATTCAAAAAAGTTGTTCTCCATAACTATAATTGGACCTTAGAAACCTTGAGATAAATCTTTAATTCCGTGATTGTACTTAATAATATATTGAATTTAAGGTATAAATATGAAGCTTGGAAAGAGGGAAATAGATTCCCCAGCTACCACAGGAGCATGAAAAATCACATATATCCTATTGGTACCACATTACTTGCAATATTCAAGATCCAATTCCATATGACTAACGGCCACATCTACCATTAACACCAACCATTAGATGCTTCTATTTATAAACCGACTAATCAGATCATCGGAAAGATCAACATAACTCACACAGAGAACTTTTTAAAAATGTTGCCTTTACAAAACATTTTAGATGTGGAGTGGTAAGGGAGAGATTTGAGTTTCCAAGAGACACAAGTTCAATTCCTACTTCTCCCCATTAGTTTTTAGCGGCATCTGGTGATGATGGGAGACTAGGCGAGTAGGCGGCGATCGCTAGTTTGATCCTTGAACTGAATGGGTTTTACTTCACCGCACTGTCGTGCCTTTGGGCGAGTGTTCACAGGCTTCTGCCCTAGGTGAGGGTTTTCCCCAATTCGGAGACGAGTGCCGGTTTGGTGAATTTCGCTAGTAGCTCATTTGGAGAATTCGTTGGCCGTTCAAAAATAAAAAGGATTTTAGATATATAATATTTTTTTATGTTACAAAAGATCATGGTATTTGGATTTCCCAATGTATATTTTTAATTTTTTATAGGATTTAGTTTCTCAATACTAATTTATTAAACCAGAATGGTTTTCGTGCAACGCAACGAGAAACACAAAAATTGGTAATCACATAACCGAATTAACCGACAAAACTAAACAAATAATGAACCAAACCAAAAACCGGTGCATAGTTAATTGTTTTTCTAAAAACCGAAAGTAGTAGGTCAGTTATGGTTATCAATGTTTTCATATCCACCATAATCGAACCGAACTGACATGTAGTAAAATCTTCGTCTTATTTTGACTTTTCATCTTTTTTAATATTTGATATTTTGGGTTGAACGTTTCTATGAATTTGTGGGTTATCTCATATCATTATGGTTGAATGTTTGTTTGAATATATGAATTATATCATATTTTTGTTTGAATATTAGGTAATAAATTGTACCAATATTATAAACTATATGTATTTTTTAGTATATGTAATATACTAAAATATACAAATACGTAATAACAATTTACTCCACGGTAAAAAATAGGTTATTTTTAGCTAGGCCTAAATTCAGGTCAACCGACCCATAACCAACATCGCGATTATTGCTATGGTTTTGAGCAAAAGCCAACCAAAACCAACCCATGCACACCCCTGGATTAGGATCAAATACATAGTTTCCTAAAACAATATGAAGGGTATCAAACGGATTCCGGTTGACCTCATTTAAGCGACAGTGTAACCGTCTCATTGAACTCTATGATATGAGATTGTTTCGCTTTTGGATTTTTAGCTTGTAGATTTTAGAATTTTTGTTTAGATCGTTGTGTTTTTTTATTTAGCATTGTGTCTTTTCTGTATTTGCGTCATTGTGTTTTGCCCTCGACATTATATTATATTTTGCTCAACATGGTGTTATATTTGGCGATCCATTGTGTCTTTGTACTCTTCCCATTTTTAGGAGGCTTTTGTAGGATAACTTTACCTGCACACCCCCATCACATAACATGTTAAGATTTTCTTCAAATAAAAAAAAACCTATAGCAATATATATATATATATATATATATATATATATATATAGGGTCATGATTTCGGAAAAACGGTGAGAAGTGTGAGAATGGCTATGGATCCTCAGATTAAAACAATTTATGGCTGAGATTGCACGATGGCGTTTTCGTAAATAACATAGACTTTTTAAAGTGTACGCGCTTCAATAAGGGCAAAGAGGTAAATGTACATCACAAAAACACATCAAACGTGACCGAAACATATAGGCAAATTGGTTTTAAATAATCCAAACTTTGTCAATTTGGCCAATAATAATCCTAACTCAGTTATTTGCCGAAAATAATCTGAACTGGTCCACTTTTGGCCGATAATAGTCTGCGCTAAAAATAGCTTAACAGAGTTAAATTTTATTCCTAATTACAAACCGATGTTTTAGGGCTTTTGACTAGAATGAGTATACGAGTTGATTGATGTAAAATTTACCTCGAAATACTGTCCCAAATGATGATAACGCTGCTTCAATTTGGGTTTTTAAACTTCCAATTAACAAAAATCAAGACGTTTGGCGCTCCGTTTCGAGGTAAGTTTTATATAAATTGACTCGTATTCTCATTCTGGTCAAAATCCCTAAAAAATCTGTTTGTAATTCGGGAAAAAAAAACTTAAAAACGGCGGACTATTATCGGCCAAAAGTGGACCAGTTCGGATTATTATCGGCAAATAAATGAGTTAGGATTATTATCGGCCAAATTGAGAAAGTTGAGATTATTTAAATCCAATTTACCAAACATATATACTTCCCCAGAGAAACCTCCTCAACTCCTACGGAAAAGGCGAAAACCCTAGAAAACGCGAAACAACAAATATTATGGCGTCGAAAGATCAAACCAGATCCAGAGGCAAAAAAATAGTGAGTTAACTTCGATTTACATTGTGATAGTTTTATGATGTTTTTGGCGTTCTAATTTTAACAATAAAGTTGCAGTTTCTATGAATGTGGAAGGGGAAGGGTCATCTGCTCTAAAACGCCAAAAAACCACCGAGCAACGAAAGAAGACAACAAGAGAACATGGTATAGATTGTTACTTAGTATGATGTTTGTTTGTAAAACTCCATATATCATGTAATATACTTTGATACTTTGTTACTAAACGCCAAAACATGTATCGTTTGTTTAATATTTTTTAAATGTATGAGAACGCAATTTTACATATATCATTTGTGTTATTAAACCCCATGTATCATTTGTGATTGTCTTATTGAACAACATATATCATTCGTGTGTTATTAAACGCCAAAAAATGTATCATTTGATAGATTTATTACTAAACGCCGAAACATATATCAAATGTGTTATAGACGCCATGTATCATCTGTTATTGTCTTATTGAACGACATGTATCATTTGTGATTGACATATGAAAAACATGTATCATTTATGTTATATAACACCATAAAATAAAACGCCACGAAAATTAATCATGTTTTATAGGCGAGGAGAGATTGAGAGTGAGAATAAATGTGCACACAGGCAAGGCCCAGAACGCCAATAAGAGGAGGGCTTTAAGTCAGGATGTGGAGGTTGAGGAAGAACCATATTATGAGTTCAGTGGGGCTAGGGTTATGTCAAGAGTAAAACTTACAAACTTGACTGGTTGGTTTATAAATCTAAACCAAAATCCAAGACAGGCAGTAGAACAAATGGGGTTTGGTGTTGCACTAAAGTTGAAAATAGACAACGTACCGACAATGCTTGGGTACTGGTTGGTTGAAAATTACAATGAAAGGACAAACAACCTAAATGTTGGCAACCATACCGTACATATCACTGAAGAATTGATAAACTCTTTAATGGGTATACCGAATGGAATGGTGCCCGTGCAGGGGAAAAAAGGTCAACAACTAAAGACCAAGTAGTGGCTGAGTGGAGAACAAAGTTCGAAGGGACTGACTAGATTGGCAGACCAAGTATGAAGATATACTTTGATGACACCTTGCCTGAGATGGATAGCTTCGAGAGAAACTTCTGCCTAAATTTCCTTGTAGCATTCTTCACTATAATTAGGCATGCAAGTGATAATGCGGTCGCCAACCAACAATTCTTGTACAACGTTAAACCAAACATTCAAATAAACCAACTGAACTGGTGTGGTTATATCATTCAATGCTTGCAACACGCCAAAACCGCATGGTCTCCAACAAAGCATTACACAGGGTCGTTGATCATACTAGCGGTAAGAATAAAATTTCCCTATATAACATATATCATTTGTGTGTGTTATTAAACGCTAAAACATGTATCATTTGAAAATGTATTTTGTTACAGCTTGCCTTGGTGAACGATGCTTGCAATAGAAAAAGATTGGAACGAAAAGAAGGATACCCAATTGAGTGGGTTACAACAAAAACTCTTGACTTGTGTTAGGGGTGCACTGGCAAAACGCCATGTTGACAAAGAAGTAAAAAAGAAAACAGTTAAAAAGGCTAAGGAAGCCACACCCAAGAAAACAAAAAAAAATGCAGGTTGTTGTTGATGAAGAAGATGGTGATGGTGTTGAGAATGAAGATGAAGATGATGTTGGCAATGTTGATGAGCATGATGATAATGATGATGATGAGGTTAATGATGATGATGGTTTTAGGGCATGATGATCATTATGATTATGCTGGGCTCCACCCTGAAGTGCAAAACGCCATGAAAATCAATGATGAGAATGAGAATGATGAGGCTTTGCTTCAAAGGATTGTGAATGACGATATAGAAAGCCAGAACATGATGTTTGAAGTTTCTGCATCAGGGTACCATGCTCTGATCAGAGCAGTAACACAGTATAAAGACAATGTTGTTGATGAAGAACAACAAAACAATGAAACTGAAGAGGTATGTTATTCAAATAATAAATTTAATAAAAACCACAAAACACCATAGTTAATAAAATCCTTTTTTATTTAACAGACAATGGCTGATAAATTGGATGGGGCATACTAAGAATTAGAAGAGTGTTACAATAAAATGAGCACATTGTTAAAACAGTCAAAGATTGAATATCCAAACAACCTCCTGGTACCCATTAAATACTCACAACGTCTGACATTGTTGGAGAACATGTCAAAATTTATTAATGAAAACGCCAAGGAAGTGGCAGCTGAGAGAGAGAAGAAGGTGATAATGAAGGTGAGTGTCACACCCCGATATTTCCACATATTACCGGTGGGCCCGGCGGGGAGTATCGTGACGTAGTTGATATCATCATTGACAATACACACAATATAATAGCACAGCGGAAGGATTGGTGAATAAACTATTACAAACCATAATGTCTGAGTGTTCGACGAAAGAATATACAGACTGGATTGTAATAAGATCCACAGGCGGATCATAAATAAAATACAAGAAACAGAAAATAACAGACTTCAGGCATCTTAGGGATTTGCAAGATCCTCTTATACGACACCTAATAGCTCCAGTCTATTACGAGAGGTACCTGTCAATCAATCTTTAGAAAATACGTCAGTTTACACTGGTAAATACAATTAACTGACTCTTTTGAAAAGTATTTATAAAATTTATTTAAGTGCACACGGCACAAATCATTTATAACTTGGGACAATTATTAAATATAATCTTGTATACAGATTTACATGTTTGTCTTACAATTGGGGCTGGTTGGAAGCCGGTCATGATTAACCGACTCACCACTTATATAACCCACAAAGGAGTTATCCCCAACATGTGGGTTTATATTTAAGCATTTATATCTGTCAGGTGTATGCCTACAGCCCGTGCATAGGTCGTGGCCATTTTCAAACGAAATGAGCCGAGGATATCCAGGACACGGTCGAATTAACCCCTAATGCTTATGTTATCAAACAAGACGGATTAAAACGGGTTATGTAAATTTATTAATCACAATCCGATTAAATGATTTCATACCCGACCAAGTGGTATTATTATAACACCATATCCCAAGCCCGTATAAGGGAAAATAAGTTAAAAGTATTTACCTGAGCTAATGTGAAAGGTAACTCAGCAGTATAATCCTAAAGCTTTTTGATGGTACCTTCTACTGGATGCTATTTAATATGTATAGAAGGTTTAATAACCTATTAGGATGCTAACGGGTCTTTAATTAAGTCAAGGACTTAGATCAGCTAGCTAGGAAGAAACTTTACGGTTCTAAACGCTAGATTAAGCGGAGACCGGAATAGAATGTGATTTAGACCCGACAAGCTTGGATACTTGTATAATATGGGTAAACTAAACACATTCTGAAATTTGAGAATTTAATGATAAGGTTAACCCGTTTCGGCTATTTTACGTAAATTAGTCACATAAACCGATCCGAACGCATAAACGCGTAACGGGTAACCAAATGAATTATATACAAGTCTTAATTTTTAGTATGCTTGAAATATGTTAATACATCAGTAAGATGTTAACATATATGCCCAAAAAGTATTTGAAAAGAATTTAAGTCCTGTAAGGGCATTTTGTTAATTTTAATGCTTATAAAAGAGATTTTATGACAAACTGAAGTTCTGGTCTTTTGAAATTAGTAAAAATATTTAAATTAACTCATTACATCAGTAAGATGTTATACATATGTGAAATTTACCATTTATGACCAAACTATGTCCCAAAAGGGCATTTTGGTCATTTCACATAGGCTTTTAAGGGCATTTTTGGAAATCTGAGTTCATAACTTATACCTACTGTAATAATATTTAAATTTGTTTAAAAATTTAGTAGGTAATAAGTCTTAGATGTTAAATATGGTTTTAAACCATACTATGCACCTAATTAGTGTAAAACTCGCTAATTGACGATAATCAAGATGTTTATGTAAATCTGAGGTTTTGATCAGTTTTAAATGCTCAAAATAATTTATTTAATGTATGAATTCAGTAGGAAAAAGTTTGGCATTTAAATCATTTGTTAATCTCATTTTATGCCTAAAAAAAGTATTATCGTCATTAACCGAATTACACATGAACTCTACATTTTAAACAGATTATAATCTGACCAAAAATCTTAAAATTCCTTAAAAATAATATCTTAACAGTAGGTAATGAGTTTTGGTTCAAAATCCAAGTTTAAATATGTGTTATGCATGATATCGCAAATTAATTAATAAAAAGCTTCTAGTTACGATATCGCGCATAACTCCTATTTGAGACCAAGAACTGATGTCAAATTTTCGGGACAAACTTATATATCAGTAGTAAAGGTTTTTGTCCTCTCACATTTCTAAAAATCTTATTTATATGTCAAAAGGGAAAAAATGGCATTTATAAGCATATTAACGATCAAGGGCATATAATTCAAACCACTAAGAACCATGCACTATAACTCCAGAGGGTTATACTACTGAGTAATGTGGTCCTAGTGGAGACTTAAAACATGGGAGAATTAAGCTTGAACGGGTCAGAACTGAAATTCAAAGCAAAAGTCAAACTTTTGCGACTTTCGGTTATAAACTGACCTTAGACTGATAATTGTCGGGTTAGGACTGATAAAACATGTTCTAATATTAATTACCAAGTCATTAGAATGTTAAAATATAATTTAGAACCTCTGTTTAATCAATTTAATTCATTTTTAAACTTTCTGTCCAGTTTGACTTTTTGTCAAACTAGTTTGACCCGGCAATTAAATAGTCAAACGAAATAATTAGGAGGTGCCCTTTTAAGGGTTAATCACCTACCTTAATATGGTTCCATAACCACTTTCGTTTCGGTCAGTGGCTGTACCATTTGAGATTAAACCGAAAGTCAAAGCTAATTTACGATATGTTGACTTTTCGGTAATTAAGCTAATTAAAAGGACTAAACAGGGGTTAAGACTCTTACTAATGGTCCTTGCTATCTTTTCTACACTTGTAATTCTTCTCCTAGTGCTTGCTTGCTCCAGAGATGAGTGTTTTGAAAGTTGGTTGCAATTGTGAGCTCATGAAACATGAACTAATGCCACTTATATAGTAATTTCCATCTTCATGGATCACTTGCAGCTGTTATGGGACCTCCTAGGATCACTCCAGGTGTCCTAGTGGATTATTAAAACCGTATAACAGCCCCTAGGATCGATACAATCGAGTTTAAGGTGGTGCAACAGCTGAAGCCTGCATCTGTCCTCAGTTTTCTGCGCTGGGCACTTCTACGCGGCCCGCGTAGATGTTCTGCCCGGGTTTACGCGGCCCGCCTGGAGGTGGGAAACAGGTTAAACAAGTTTCAAACTTGTCCAATTCAGTCCTTGGCCATTTAAAACCTTATATAACTTGATTTTTGACATATAAGGCCCTTGTAGTTGGTTTGTAGAGGCTCAAGGATGTATAATCAAACTTCGTTAGGCTCGGTTTCGTTAAATATCACTATAAATGCAAGTTTCTTCAAGTTGACACTTTTCACCCAAAGTCTTGAAAACTTGCTTAACGATCTCGAAACCACGTGAAATTTATACCACTTATTCTTGAGAGTATATTTGAATATTTAGAAGCCTCGGGTTCGTTAAAAGGTCACTCAAAGGTCAGAATTAACATGTTGACACGTTTAACCCTTATAGTTTTATAATATTCCGATTATTTTCACAAACGGCTTCTTATATCCAATTAATCACTCGTTTAAGAATATATTCTTCATGTATGGTTATTCAGAGGCTTAAGTTTGGCATGTTGACACTTTTAGTCCCTGTGGTTTCATATTTCCACTGTTTGTCTACCTTAGTCCTTCAAACTCAATCTTTCACATATATAGAGTTTAGGACACATGTCTATACATAATTGGACACGTTTTTACGTGGTGTTACATCCTCACCCCCTTAAAAGAAATCTCGACCCTGAGATTTACTGGAATAAGTGAGGGTACTTCTGTCGCATAGTGGACTCAACTTCCCACGTATATTCGGGACCTCTACGGGCATCCCATTTGACTTTTACTATAGGTACGTGCTTTCTTCGGAGCTTCTTAACCTGACGATCCTCGATCGATATAGGTCTTTCAACAAACCTTAGGCTTTCATCAATTTGTACATCTTTATGGGACATAGCTAGCGATTCATCGGCTAAGCATTTCTTGAGATTACAGATGTGGAACACATTATGAATTCCACTCAGCTCCTCAGGCAAGTTTAGCTTATAAGCTACACTGCCAACACATTCGATAATCTCGAATGGTCCAATATACCTAGGGCTTAACTTGCCCTTCTTACCAAAGCGCATCACACCTTTCCATTTCAGTAATACTTTATCGCCAACCTCAAACTTTAGAGGTTTTCGCCTCTTGTCAGCATAACTTTTCTGCCTATCCCTGGCAGCTTTTAGGCGGTCACGAATCTGGACAATCTTGTCTGTCGTTTCAAGGACTATATCAGGTCCTGATAACTGTGCTTCCCCTACTTCCGCCCAATAAACAGGCGTTCTGCATTTCCTACCATACAATGCCTCAAAAGGCGCAGCCTGAATGCTAGTATGGTAGCTATTGTTATAGGAGAACTCGATCAGAGGCAAGTGGTCATCCCAACTACCTCCTAAATCAATAACACATGCTCGAAGCATGTCTTCCAAAGTTTGAATTGTACGCTCACTCTGTCCATCTGTCTGGGGATGATATGCAGTACTAAAATTCAAACGAGTGCCCAAAGATTGTTGGGAACTTTTCTAAAAGTGAGAGGTGTATCTAGTATCTCTATCAGAGATAATAGACACCGGCACTACGTGAAGGGATACAATCTTATCCACGTACAACTGGGCTAACTTGTCGGAGCTGTGAGTCTCCTTGATGGGTAAGAAATGTGCTGACTTAGTCAGTCTATCAACTATGACCCATATGGTATCATTTCCATGCTTTGTCTTAGGTAACTTGGTTATAAAATCCATAGTTACCATTTCCCACTTCCATGTGGGAAGTTCTGGCTGTTGAAGCAGACCTGATGGCTTTTGATGTTCAGCTTTAATCTGAGCACAAGTCAGGCACTTAGCTACATGTGTGGCAATACATTTCTTCAAACCTATCCACCAATAATTAGTCTTCAAATCCTGATACATTTTGTCACCTCCAGGGTGAACTGAGTATTTGGAGTTGTGAGCTTCCTGGAGGATTACATCTCGAAGTCCTCCATGAATGGGAACCCAGATTCTTCCATTCAGTCTGAGAATTCCATCCTTGCCAGGTGCTAACTGTTCAGCAGTTACACCTAACCTTTCATCTGGAAGGTTAGCTTCCAAAACAACATCTTTCTGTGTAGCTAATAGCCTTTCACTCAGGCTATTCTTCAGTTCAATGCTTTTGCATTAATCCTGATAGGTTTAACTCTCTCTTTTCGGCTTAGAGCATCTGCGACCACATTCGCTTTACCCGGATGGTAGCGAATTTCACAATCGTAGTCATTTAAAGTCTCCATCCAGCAGCGTTGTCTCATATTGAGCTCTTTTTGATTGAATTAAGTGTTGGATACTTTTGTGATCCGAATAGATCACACACCTGGTTCCATACAAATAATGTCTCCATAACTTTAGTGCGAATACAACGGCACCCAACTCTAAGTCGTGGGTGGTGTAATTCTTTTCATGCACTTTTAATTGTCGTGATGCATAGGCAATCACCTTGCCTTTCTGCATAAGTACACACCCCATACCGGTGTGTGATGCATCACAATAAACGACAAATTCTTTGATCCCCTCGGGCAATGTCAATACTGGAGCATTGCTCAATTTCTGCTTAAGAATCTCAAAGGTTCTTATTGTTTTGGACCCCAATCAAATTTTACATTCTTACGGGTCAAAGAAGTTAATGGTGCAGCTATTCTTGAGAAGTTTTCAATGAATCTTCTATAATATCCAGCTAAACCCCGAAAGCTGTGAATTTCTGTTGGCGTCTTCACTCTTCGGTGCTTCCCAATTCATAATGGCTTCTATCTTGGCGGGATCTACTTGGATGCCACGTTCACTAACAACATGTCCAAGAAATTGGACTTCACGAAGCCAGAACTCGCAATTGGAGAATTTAGCATACAACTTCTCCTGTCGAAGCAATACTAAGATACATCGAAGATGCTTCTCGTGATCAACTTGGCTACGAGAATAGATAAGTATGTCATCTATGAAGACGATGACAAACTTATCTAAGTATGGTTTGCAGACTCTGTTCATGAGGTCCATGAATGCTGCCGGCGCATTAGTGAGCCCGAAAGGCATCACTAAAAACTCGTAATGTCCATACCTCGTCCTGAATGTCGTTTTCGGTACATCTTCAGTTCTAACCTTGAGTTGCTGAGGTTTTGGAACTGCCAGGACAAGATCTAAAACAAATTATTGAAATAAAAGAAGGTTTAGATTGTCCAAGGATGGTGGATGAACTGATTAAAGCTATAAAAAAACATATGCAACCTACTGAAGAGACCCAAAAAATGCATGTATTTGATAAAACACCAAACATCCCCCCAACAGAAACACAATACAGTCAGGGGTTCATTGCTGAAATAGAAAAAAACTGAAGGGGAGATGGTGAACAAAAGTATTGACCAACAAGGTGCAGTGTTTGATAAAACACCATGTCAGGAGCCACCATCTCCAGCTGGGAAGAACCTCTTGCAAACTTTTGAAGAAGAAGAGACACCCTATAAACCCCAAGATGAAAACACCAACAACACATCACCACTCAAAACGCCAAACAGGTCAGATGTGCAGGAGAAGGGTGATGAGGACAAAACTCCAGACATCACAAAGTTGATGCAAGATAACACAATTTTAAACCTTGAAAAGCTACCTGGTGATGAAGAAGCTGATCAAGATGATGAAGAAGAAGAAAATATAAAGGAAAAGACTATGGGAGAAAAGGAGAAGAGAGATACAAAAATGGGCAGACCATGTTTATCACCTTATGTAAGGAGGCAAGTGGTTATACATGAACCAAGGAAGAACCATGAAACTAACGTAGCCACATACATCTTCACTAGATGTGGTGAATACGAGTATGTACACTTCTCTCGAATAAAAAATGCCAAACTTTGCATTTATCTCGTTTACATAAATACGCATGTAAAACGCTCACAACGCCATGTCTTATAGTAGAATGAGTTTGGATAACTAAAACGCCATATGATATTTTTTTAGTACTGTCGTGTTCAAGATGGGAGGAGAGTTAACGCTCGCAAGGGTGTTTTGTGAGAGCATGAGACCAGGATCAAATGCACACATCGGCATTATTCAATGTTGGGCGCATATCCTGAACTATGAAGAAAGATACAAGGCTCAAGAATCACCCTCAAGGTTATTTTGCACAAAAATAATGTTGGTAACTCTTTTGCTATATTTAATTGATGAAATTATATTAGGACTTTGTTTTGTTGTTTAAAATGTGGTACCTCAATATTACAGAATCTCTGGCGTATGACGAAACGACGAAAGTAAGTTATCGATACAAAGAATTCAACAGAAACATAGCAGCAGTTTTGAAAAAGGCCCGTTTCAAAGAAGACAAGAAAGATAGATACATAGAAGATTATGAATTGGTCTTCGTGCCAATAATATGGGTAAGGCATTTCTATGTTGTCTTCTTCAATATAAAACACAGCAGAGTTGATGTATTAGATAACAACGTTGTAGAGGATGATCTCAGCATCAAAGACAAGTATGCTGGATGGGTGGGAAAGTTGGTAAGTATCTTAAAAACTTTGTATATAGAAACTATGTTGACAAAACGCCATACTAATGTATGCAAAAAATTTGAAACTACAGCACAGTGCTTTTCCAAACTACTTGCGTCTCAAAAAACACCAAAAGGCTAAGATCATGAAGTGGGCGCCCGTTGTCAGACAAAAGATGGAATGGAGGACAACGTCTAATGTGGTCGACTGTGGGATTTTTGCAATGAGGCATATGGAAACATATATGGGGCAGATAGCTGGTTGGACATGTGGTCTGGCAAAAGAAGATGCCCCAAATCAATTACAGCAAAGACAGCTAAATGACCTAAGGACGAAATACATTTTAAAAATCCTGCTGCATAGCGAAAATGAAAACATAACACAAGTGACCAAATCTGTAAGAAAATTCTTGAAGTTTGGGGGGGGGGGGGGAATACATGAAATGTATGCAAAAGGACACAAGATAATACAAGAAAGGATGAGACTATATGTAGATTAGCTTAAACGCCATGAATTGTATAATTTTAATGTTGACTAATGTATTTTGCTTTTTAGACTATTGCATTTACATGTTTCGTTATGTGATCTTCGATAATATTTGTGCAAGTATGTGAGAAATCCATGAAAATGCCATGATGAGTAATCCATAATGAATAATAATTAAAACATGTTAATGAAAACACCATGATTTGTATAATTAGAAAATAGTAACCATTGAAAAATAAACAACATTTAAAAAAAGGGTTAAAAAAACTCCATTAAAACAAGTAAAAAACAACAAAAACGCCATATTTGTTGGATATTAATAGAACGCCGTTGAAACATAAACGCCATTCGAAAAAAATACTTTAAAAAAACGCCATCGAAAACTAACATAACGATCAAAACGTCATTTCTATTGAAATATTGTTTGGAACGGAATCACAACGCCATTATTTAGCAGAACATGGACAATGACAATCGTACCCCTGCACATCATTTAGCGCGCTATACCACGTGGCCGGCAGGATCCGTTCTCACCGTTTTCACACTTTTCACCGTTTTCTCCTGATCTCGTACCTATATATATATATACATATAAAAAGTTATTATCATTTAAAAATCGTAGGTAGTTGGTTTAAAGCTAACAATATGTTTTAAAAGATTGTATCTTATATTTTAAATTAAAGGCTTTATTACATGAACTCTTATAATAATGTAAAATTATATTTATGTCCTCCTTATGTGTATTATAACATGATATGGAGATGATTTTGTTAAAAAACAAAATCTCTATGTTAAATCTAAATAAAAGTAAATTGCTACTTGTG
This sequence comes from Helianthus tuberosus, assembly GCA_030545235.1. Taxonomy (NCBI): domain Eukaryota; kingdom Viridiplantae; phylum Streptophyta; class Magnoliopsida; order Asterales; family Asteraceae; genus Helianthus; species Helianthus tuberosus. The sequence goes on from CM060381.1 coordinate 169,895,205, forward strand.
TTCCTATGTTTTCTGGGCGGAGTCATTTTGTGCCTTTAGTTTGAAAATGTCACCATCTGAGTCCATCTGCTTCAAGTTTTGCTATACCATGAACCCCTCCCTCTAACACTGTCATTTTTCCCGTTAAATCCTTAACATCCACGAGGCGTAATAGTCTTTTCACACAAAAATCAAACTCTAAATCCTATTAAATTGGATTGCGTCCCTCTCTTCTTCCCCACCCATCAAATGACCGCGACACCACCTGCAACTTTGGTTAAAACTTCCACGGTGAACTACCATCAACCTTCACTGTCTGCCACCATTTTCCTTACCAACCACCACCTACCATCGAAAATCACCACTATCATAGCCGTCGGTGTCCACCTATAACCATCATCATACAAACCTTTCTTCACGATCAACCTTTAACCACCCACACCATACTAACCACCATTCTCTACCACCATTCCCAACCATCATCGTCATTCCACCAAAACCCCTAAACCAACCTTTCCCTGTCACCATCAACCTACCACCTCTATTCTGCTACCTACCCACCACCACAAACCCCCACCAAATCGAAACCCTAACCTCTATCCAACCCCCATTATAAAACCAACACATATCTCCTCCTCAGCCTGCAACCATCACCAACCACAAACTTTACCATTGTGCAACAAACTCTAGCCCTAATTCCAATGTCAACATCCACTACCTTTAGCCACAATCTTCATCATCACCATCCGAAAGTTGCTGTCGTGAACCATCACCGCATATGGCTACCAAATTACATCTTTGTCTCCCCCATTTTACCATCACTTCTCTTTGTCGGAACCCCAAATCATTGCTGATAACAACCAAACCGCCTACGCTGATGTGGCTGGCGTCGTCACTCGCATGGTGATTGATCCTGGCGTACAATCGTCACTGACGTCGGCGAAACGCTAGTGATCCACTGGTAATCGTGTCCGTCCGACCTCCCTCTATCTCTACTTACATTGTGTTCCTGAGTTTAATAAAGAAAAGAAAAGAAGAGAAAATGAATGAAGGAGAGAAAAGAAAATGAGTTGAAAGGAAAGATTTAATTAAATATTGTGTTCCCGAGTTCAAGAGAAATGAAAAGAAAACTAAAGATTTTAAGTGTTAAAAATGTTTTCCTTCCAAATCTCTCCAATTTGGAATGATTTAAAATGAAAGAAAATTACTTAAGTTTCTTTCATTTGGCTTCATTTCCTTCCTTAAGAAACTCTGGAACACAACTTTTTTTAAAATCCCTACAAATCCTTTCTTTTCCTTCGTTAAATGAAACTCAGGAACACAACATTATGTGTTTTTGTTGCTCTCTCTATATCATCCTATTTCTGTCCCTCTCTAGAAAGTGTTTGTACGGGAGTGTGCAAGGGAAGAGAGTGAGGAGAGGTTTAGGGTGTTTGGGATTTGAAAAGAGAATTCAGGGGCATTGTGGTATTTTCAGAATCTTCTTTACCGATTTTTTTAAAACAATATTAAAGGGATGACGCAAGCAGTGACAATAGGGAAAACACAAGGACTTCGACAACGAAATTCTCAAATTGAAGACTCAAATTAACTCCACTCTGAGAGCATTCCTAATCAAATCTCTTACTTAGGGTCTGTTTGGTATGGGTTAATAGAATGAACGAGAGAATGGAATGAACGAGGTAATGGAATGGAGAAAGGAATGATATGGATCATTCCATTCCATGATCTTGTTTGTTAACCATGTGGGAATGGAATAAATCATTACCTTGTAGTGTTTGGTAGTCAGGAAAAGAAGAAGAACAAAATGGGCAATGTGTGGCGGTTGTGGGTGGTGGGTGGTGGCGGTAGTCGATGGTGATGGTGGGTGGCGGCGGAGGCGATGGTCGGTAGCGGTGGTGGCGGGTTGTGGCGTTGGTGACACCAGTGTTTGGTGGCAGTGGGTATCGACAACAGTTGGTGGTGGCGCGATGGTGAAGGTGGTCGGTGGTGGTGGCAGTGGCCGGTGGTGACATCGGTGTTGGGTGACGGAGGGTGGTGGCGGTGGTGGGTTGTGTTGGCGGTGGTGGCGTCGGTGTTCGGTGGCGGCGGTGGCGCCGATGTTCAGTTGCGGATGGTGGCGGTGCCGGCGCCAGTGGTCAACGGTGTAGGTTAGTGGTGGTGGGTAGTGGAGGCGACGGTGGGTTGCTAGTGGTGGAGGTGGTGGGAGGTGTTGGTGATGAAGATAAGAGAGGGAATGAAATGAAAAAAAAAACAAGGGGTGTGGATGGAATGAATTTGAGGGAATGGAATGCCCTATGTAATGGGTGATTCCAATTCCATTACCTTGACTAACCAAACACATTTTTTTTCATTCCCTCGTAATAACCCATTCCATTTCGCCTCTTATTCATGCATACCAAACACTACCTTAGTCTCTATAATTACACTAAAACACTACATTTTCTCTCATTTTCAATTAATAATACTTTTTATACTTTTATCATTATCTTTGTAATTGGTGTGGATCGGCTGCTCGAAGGGATTGTACGCCGCCGCACCAGTGTAAGTAGGAATTGGGTCTCCAAAACCCAGTGGTGGTTGTGGCGCGACTGGCGCAGAGACTACTTCTGAGACGGGGTGTGAGGATTCTCCCATCTCGGGTTCTTCGTGGACTGGCGAGTATCGGCTGCCACTTGAAAGTGGAGGGGTGCTAATGCGCACTCCCCCTCGCGCGGATATTCACACGGTTGTTCTCCTTCGCCTCGGGGGCGAGGGAGGCTGAAGCTGAGGTGGTGGTGGCGGCGGAGTGACCGCGACAAGTCGGGAATCCTCGGAAGGATTCTGCTGCTGCTGTGGCTGGTGCAGGGGAGAGTTGTGCTGTGGCTGGTGCAGGGGAGAGTTGTGCTGCGGTTGGTGCAGGGGAGAGTTGTGGTAACTGGGAGTAAATGCCCAGTCATACTGCCTGAATTTCTCCTCAAAGCTGTCGGGACCATTGTAAGGTGATCCCACAAAAGGTGACCCATCTGAAATTACAATGGGGTGGTTAGGAGTTCCGGATGGTGGCATTGAAGGATCGGTGTCTTCATCTATATCCATTGCGTTGCCACCGGAAAAATGATCTTCAGGTCCAAGTGGGTTAAAACCCACTGGTACTCCAAGGTAGTCGTCAGGGTTAAATTGGCCTTGGAAGACAGGCGACAGGTGGTCGAAAGGTGAGTTATGTTCTTGAAGAGGAATGTAGGACTGGTGGGAGTTGTGGGGCTCATTTTCAGAATGAGGCCCGAAAGAGTGTGGGATAGAAGGGGAGGTACTCAGTGAAACCGAGCGCCTAGCTGGCTCAATGTAGGTCCTCCATGGCTCTTGAGGACCCGGGTTGTGGGGATCTGAAGGTGTTCGCCGGTGCGAAGGTCCGGCTTCATGGTCATTTGGGGCGACATATGACCCTTTTCCTCTGCCTCTTCCCCTCATCCTTGGTGGCATTTTGTCAACCTGTCAAAAACAAACAAGTGATACAACAAGACAAAAATATAAGACAAAGTTAGAAATAAGACAATTTGGATAATTCCTAAGTTCTTTGTCTAGACTCGAGAATTTGAGAAATGTGCAATTGTGTAACTGAGATTAAACACAAAAGGCTAGTGTTTAATTCACTCAGTGTTGGCTCTGATACCAACCTGTCACACCCCTATTTTCCACGTGTCACCGGTGGGCCCGGTGGGGAGTATCGTGACGTAGTTGATATCATCATAAGTCAAACAACACAATATATAAATGCACAGCGGAAGCAAAGATAGATTCATTTCAACTTTAAATAAAATTGTAATATTAAATATCACGAAATAGTTGAAACGGATCCACAGGCGGATCAAAATAAAAGAAGATATTGTTCAACAGTTTTATTGACATCCAAGCTTGCGAGACTTATTGTGGACGCTAGAAGACAGCCAGCCTAGTACGAGTAGTACCTGCACTTAACCTTTTGGAAAATACGTCAGTTTACACTGGTAAATACAATTTAACTGACTCATTTTGAAAAGGTTTGAAAATTGATTTGAATGCACGTGGCACAAAACATTTTATAACTTGGGATAATTATTTGAATATAATACTTGTAAACGAATTACATGTTACTTATGCGTTCAGTAGCCCGATCCGTAGACTGGGTTAAAGATTAATAGACACACCACCTTATTTGGTTCGGCACTGACGGGTGTACGCCTACACCCCGTGCGTAGGTCGTGGCCATCTCGTAAGATGATGCCAAGGATATCCGGGACATGGTCATTAACCCCCCAAAGGCTTTAAGCAAACAAAACATTTCAAAACGTAGCATATCAAGGATTTAACCACTATTCGATTAAAGATTCAATGCCGGACCAAGCGGTATTTTATATACCGTACCCCAAGCCCGTATAGGGAAAATAAGTTAAAAGTATTTACCTTTGTAAGTATAAATCACAATTAGCGAGTGAAGGTAGCTTTTACTGGTTCTTCTATTCTGGAACAAAGGTTTATAATAACCTATTAGATTTCTAACGGGTCTTTATTTAAGCCTAAGCTTAGACCGGTTAGCTTTTAAGGACGATACGGTTCAAACGCACGATTAAGCGAAGACCGGATAGAATGTGATTTAGACCCGACAAGTTTGAATACTTGTATAATATGGGTATACTAAATACATTCTGGATTTTGAGACAAAGATGATAAGGTTTGACCAGTTTCGGTCAATTTATGCAAACTAGTTACACAAACCGAACCGAGCGCGAAAAGGGCGTCACGGTAACCATAAGAGTCATATGCAAGTTCCCTGAGTTAATATGCCTTAAACATGTTGTGATATCAGTAAGGTATCTTCTATTATGCCCAAAACGGATTTAAACACAAATTATGCCTCATAAAGGTATTTTGGTCATTTAAAAGATTATAAAAGAGTTTAATTAGTAATCTGAGTTACATGTCTGATTTATACAGTAAATACACTTAATTTAATAAGTTATAACAGTAGGGTATGACCTATATGTGAAATTTATCATTTAAAACCAAACTATGCACCTTAGGGGTATTTTGGTAATTTCACTTAGGCTTAAAAGGTCAAAACTGGAAACCTGAGTTTATAAACTTTTACTTACTGTTATTATATAAAAACATACTAAAAATATCAGTAGGTATCAACCTTATATGTTTAATATAGTTTTAGTACATACTATGCGTTAAAAACGCTTAAAAAGGCGATTTGGAGCCATTTCTGGGTTTTTAAAGGAAAGCTGATATTTTTATAATTCCAGAAGGCTCAAAATATTTTATTTAACAAATAAAATCAGTAGAAAAAGGTTTGAGGTCAAAAGGATTTGTAAAACTCATTTTATGGCTAAAAAGGGCAAAATCGGTATTAACCGAATTAAACTTAGAGACCTATGTTATGCTCAGCCAAAAATTAAATAAAAATCTTCAAAAATCCCAAAATATTATATTACATCATTGGGTAAAAATTTTGATATCAAAATGTGGGTTTAAATAGGCTATACGCTAATTACGCCATTTAATTAACATAAAGCTTTCAAATTACGCTAATGAGCATAACTCCTAATCTAGACCTCAAACTGATGTCAAATTTTAGGTGCAAGTTTATAAATCAATAACTAAGGTTTCTACTCTTTTACTTTTTCAAAAATCATGTTTTATAGTCAAAAGGGCATAATAGTCAACATTTAAGCATTAATCGGAAACATGCATATGAATCGGATAACTATTGGACCAAGTTGTATAATCTCAGAGAGTTATACTTATATGAAACCTGGTCCAAAATAAGCTCTAAGGCAGATCTTAAACATGCATGAACGGGTCAGAACTGAAAGTCAAAGCAGAAGTCAAATTATGCGACTTTCGGTTCCGATCCGGGTTTAAACTGAAAATTGTCGAGTTGAACATGTTGGGACACGTTCTTACATTAGTTACCATGTTATTTTAATGATCAAACAGGTTGCATGTACCCTACATTGCTAATTATGCTTAAATTTGAAAATACACATTCTGTTGACTTTTTAAAATAAGCTTTGACTCGACAATTAACATAGTTAGAGTGGGAATCTGAAAGTACCCTTTTAAGGGTTTGTTACCCACATAAATACCTACTTATAGGTACTTTCAATTCGAGAAATGACTGAGTAAATTTAATTTAATCTCGAAGTCAAACTTAATTTACGACGGTTTGACTTTTAGTTAATTAACTAAGCTAAAACGAATTAGAAAGGGTTAAGAATACTTACAAGAGTCCTAATTACGATTAGAGATCACTAGAAAGCCTGAGGTTGATCAGAGGAGCTCCAGAAGTGGACTTGTGAATGTTTGCAAGTGAATGGCACAAAGTTGCAACCAAATGGTTCTTTATATATGCAATTTAATCTCATGAGATGGTGCAACAATAGTCTACAGGTGTTATAAGATCCGTCCAGGTGCCCCTCTATGCATGTAAAACCATTGGTGAGGCTCTGGTATCAGATAACAGCTGTTTACAATCGATTCAGAACTGAAAACTGACATCTGCGCATTATTCTGCGCTGGCAGGTCGTAGGCGGGCCGCGAAGGCCTCCTCGCGGGGCGCGTACAAGCTGGCAACCAGCCAAACAAGTTTCCATTATTTACAATTCAGTCCTAGGTCCTTTGAAACGTGGTTTTGGCTATTTTTCTTGCACTCTTGACCCTCAAACCTGATTTTTAAGGGCCTTAGGACATTTACAAACTTGGTTAGGTCCTTGGCTAACTTTGTGCTTACCCGAAAAGTCACGAATTTCAACGTTAACGCATTTAACCCTTCGTGCATGGTTTTGATCATAACTTTCTCATGAGATAACGAAACTTTATGAATTTTTTATCACATATTCTAGTGAGTATATTTTATCGTTACAAAGCTTCGGGTTTGCCAAAAGGTCACTCAGATGTATACTTTCAACATGTTGACACATTTAGCCCCTGTAGTTTGTAATTCCTCACTTTCTTTCATTTTCTTCTTCGTATGATCCATGATTTATTCGTTTGAGATTATAAACACCATGTAGGGTTATTGTAGGGCCTATTTATCCATTGTTGACACTTTGGACCCTTATATTCACATAGTTTCACTGTTTGTCAACTTTAGTCCCTCTAAAGTGCTTTTTCACATATTCAAAGCCTATGACACGTGTCAATACATTATTGGACGTAAATTTTCGAGGTGTTACACTCGAGCGGATTATAATTACCTCATCAAAGTCCTGTTAATCGGTGACAGTGGTATGTTGTAATAATGTTTTTATTATTGTGTATATATATATATGAATAACTCTATTTGTAGCTTTTAATTTTGTCTTTGATTTGTTATTGTTTATTCAGATGCATGCATTGTTGTACCATGTGATTACGAGTAGATTGATTTTGATATGTTTGTAGTTTTTGTTTTTCACAATCTGTTTTGTTGGTTTATTCACCCATGTTAGTAATGTTGGATGCTCCTATGTTTCTCGATCCTCTATTTTTATTCCAACTTTCACACTATTATTCTAGCAATCCAAGAAGAATATATAGATTTTATGCTTATTATTATTATTATTATTGTTATTATTATTTTATAGACTTTGTTGATTAGAAGTAACCTCTGCCGGACGGTTGTTGAGGAGATGGAAATGTGAAGAAGGAGAAGGAGAAGGAGAAGGACGTTAAATTCATTGTTGGATTGTTTATGTAATTAACTAAATTGAGTAGCTTTACTACTCAATTACAGAGGAGTTTTTGATTTTCATTAAGGTTGGTTGTTACTTAATTTGTGTTTACTTTAAGGATTTTCAGTTTCATGAAGTCATTATTTAGAAACTGATTTTGTTTTCAGGTCTGTTGATAGGTGATACCAGCCCAAAAGTTTAGGCTTCATCGTTTTTGACTATTCGGTATGTTACTCATTTACAGTCCCACTTTCAATGAGGTTGTTTTAGTCATGTATTTGATTTTTGCCCTTTTCTTTACATTTGGTTTGATTTATTTTTTGGTATTCGTAACATTTTGATTTACCGTTTATTGATGCATTGATTCATTTGTAATCACTTGCAGATCACCCGTTGTCTGAATTTCAGCAATTTAAGGGAGTTTTGTTAATCAGCACCGTAAGTTTCCTTCACTAATCTATCCATTGTTAATCTTTTAGGGTACTACAGGAACCACACACTTGGGTTTTTGTTCTTTCATTATTTAGGATTTTTGTTAACGAAGTTTCGTTTTTTGTTTTTGCATCTCATCGACGCATCTCCAATGATTCAACAATACTGATGTTTAAATCTTTTATTTTGCCATATAATTGTCGCATCATTTTTTCCTTCTTCATCGCACAACACCAAGGTAACCTCATTTGTTCTGATTTATTTTTTTATTAACAAATAATAATTGATTTACCGTTTATTGATGCTTTTGATTCATTTGTAATCCCTTGCAGATCACCCTTCATTTCAATTTGAGCAATTAAATGGAGTTTTCTTAATCAGCACCGTAAGTTTCCTTCACTAATCTATGCATTGTTAATTCCACGTGTTTTTTTTATTCTTAATCATCGATTCTGTTTCAGGTATACTTTTTGCTGTTAGTTCCATGTGTTTTTTTTTTTCAGATTAATTGTTGCTATATATATATATATATATATATATATATATATATATTGGTTTTGTTTTGATGAAACGGGAAAACGTTCGAGACGATTGATCCAAGAACGGAAGAAAAGATAGCGTATATTGCTGAAGGAAATAAAGATGATATTGATTTAGCTGTTGAAGCTGCACGTTGATCCACAATAAGCACTGCCCATCTAAGTTTCCCCCAATGACAGTGGTTATAACAAGTTAATAAGGCAAAGCACTGATCTACCTAACAACTATTGGATATAAAGACTGTTGTACACAAAGACTGATGAAGATCATCCACTGTTGAAGACCAAAGCACTGATGAAGACCAAAGCCCTGTTGAAGACAAGCACTGATGAACCAAAGTCCTGATCAACCAAAGGTGGACCACTGCCCAACAACAACAGTGGTTCAGCATTAACAGCCATGGTTGTTGAAATCGCTAGTCGCTAGTCGGCCGGTGGGGACTAGCGATTAATGGGGATTAACCGGGGATTAATCGGATATAATCACGATTAATTGTAATTAATCAAAAATTAATCGAGATTAATCGGTGATTGATTGAGGATTAATCGGCGCCTAGCCGGGATTTTTACAACCATGTTAACAGCAGATATTCTACCTTTGTTTATGTTAACAGTGTTTATATGTAACAGTATTTATCACATCAGTGTTTTATAGTATGTTAGGTTGTTAGATGTCATCACCTCAGTGTTTATATGTAACAGTATTTATCACATCAGTGTTTATATGTAACAGTGTTTATCACAACAGTGTTTATATGTAACAGTATTTATCACATCACCTCAATGGTTTGATCTGTACTATAAATAGAATAGTGTTTTGATCTTTATACTAATAAATAAAAATGTAGTACACTTGGATGATTATTAAGCTCCTCATTTTGATTGTTTGGGTATAGTATTCTTGAAATTGGTCTTTTTTTGCAAACAGATGTTTACTTTAAGGGCAAACATCTGTTTAAGGTCAAACATTTGTTTAGGCCAAACATCTGTTTATGGCCAAACATCTGTTTAACGTCAAACTTCTGTTTAAGTCCAAACAACTGATATATAAGGCCAAACATCTGTTTAAGCCCCAACATCTGTTTAAGTCTAAACAGATGTTTAACCAGATCCACTGTCTTCTTATATTTTAACACTCTTCAAAATAGTTAAAAATGATAGTTTTCATTAATCCTTAAAAGTCTGTTACAACCACTGTGTTGGTTCAAACATTTGATTGTTAAAAGTTATCCACTGCTGAAAGACAACCTCTGTTTCTTCATGTTGACCACTGACTGACCAAACATCAATGTTTCAATTACTGTTGGCTATCCACTGATAGTTAAAAAAAAGTCACTGCTCACATTTTTATTGTTAACATCCACTGATATTAACCATCAGTGGTTTCCCTAAAAAACAGCCACTGCTCACATTTTTATTGTTGATGTGGTTAATTAGTGATAGAATGAAATTATCAAATGAAAACTAGAATTACAGTGAAATTACCATTTTACCTAATCGTTACATTCCAATGAGATAAGAGTTCCTCCAACATTGTTTTCATGATAAAAATTAAAGTTAAAATAAAAAAAAAAACTCTTGATGACAATTTGTTGCAAATCAAATCAGTAATTAATGCTAATTTCTTGAGCTTTGGACATTGAAAATATGCAAAATGTGAATTTCAAATTGACGGTTATTATCTCTTAATTAAAGTTAAAATAAAAATTAGAAAAGTCATCATGACAAATGCTTTCAAATCAAATCAGTAATTACTGATAATATCAATAACTTTTGAAATTCAAAATATGCAAAATGGTAATTTAAAATTGACGTTTTCTCTCTTTTTTTTCTTACTTTGCATATCATTTCTAATATTTAATTACTTTAATAAAGCAGGATATAAAGATATGCACTACTTACCTTTCAAATCACATTTGCCATTGCATTCAATCTAAATTGTGAATGGAGAATCGGTAGCTTGAATTCCAACCTTGATATTTTTTTATGAACATCCATGCTAATTGTATTATCATATTACGTTTATCAATAGATATATTTTACTTATTCTTTTTTTTATGTACAATCTTCAAATGGAGGTTGCAAAGGTTAGCATGCTTAACGATCTTAATACATTCTCAAATAACTATTCGATCAGAGTGAAGATTGTTAGCATGTCGAGGAAGATGATGAATCAAAACAAAAATGAAACATATCGCCTTGATATGATCTTCATGGATGAGATGGTACCGTATATATTTGTCTTATAATTTTTTTTTTGGACATTTGAATACACAAATGTTATATAACACGTTTTTTATTTAATCGGATGTTTCATATTGTTAGGGAACTATGATACAAGCCAGCTGTCTGCATAAGATGCTAGAAAGATTCAAAGACTTCCTTCTGCTGGATCAATGTCTTCTTATCACCAAACAGTCTCTTGCTGCTAATAAGTTCTCTGCTAAGTATACCAACAGAAATGACAAAATATCTCTGTATTTCTATACTTCTGTTGAGAAATGCCTTGACTGGTCTGGATCGAAATACAGTTTTAATTTCGTTAACCTCAAGGATGTTGTTCAAAAAAAAATTGAAGTTAATACAGTTATTGGTATGTAAATCACTACATGATATATATGTACTGTTTTGTCTTATTTTTTTTTTCATGTTATCGCTTCTTAATGTTGTTTTCTTTTAACAATATATTTTTGTTTATAGATTGGATTGGTTATGTGGAAGTATGTTTCAATCTAGAGGATACAACAAAGAAGGATGTGAGCAAGGGCAAGAGACTTAATCTTAGAGTTGAAGACCTTGAGTGAGTTCTTTTTATTAAGTTGTTGCATTTTGACGTTTAAAGCATTACAAGGTTGCTTGATGTTATTATGTTAATATTTTAGAAGTCAAAAGTGTCCGGTTACTTTGTGGGATGCTTTTGCTATTGACATGTTTGCTTACATGAATGATAAGAAACGAGAGAAACATGTTATCCTTTGTCATTTTGGTATGGTCAACCTTTACAAATGTACAATTTAAACTTAATTAGTTTAATTTTTATTTATTTAGTGCTTTATATTTATATTTATTTATATGTTTTAATTTTGACGATGTTTATATATTGATCTACATTTGGTTTTATTTTTAAATTCAGGCAAGCGTGGAGTTGCAAACGGGTTTGAGCTTAGCAGACTTTTTATCGACATTGATATTGAAGAGATATCCTCTTTTAGGAAGATGTATAGTTAGTAATATGCATATAAACATTAAACAGTATTATTTTGATTTTACATTTACTTTGTACGTTTTAATTTGATCACATGAATCCGTTTAGATATGTAGAGAAAATTTCTGCTTCATCTTCATCAAATGAGCATGTTGGTTCTTACGTTATCTCAAGTGTTGAAGATGAGTTCCTTAATAACCCTGATTTCATGCTTATTGGTTTCCTTGGAACCATATTAAAGGTGTGCGTTTATTTTTTTGTATTTTCTTATAAGTATTTTACATGCTGAGTTTTTTATAGTCTTTTCTAAGGATTATTATTTTTGTTTGATATAAATAGACAAAGAACATTTTGGTTCTCGGCACAACCACAGCCATATGCACTGATAAGCTTTGGTATTACAATGGTTGTAACCACTGTAAGTCCAGTGTGGAGGAAAGATTTGTAACGAAAGAGAATGTGGATGGTTCATGTGATGTTGATCATACAAAAGCTTTGGTGTGTACAAATAATAAATGTGAAGGAGTCGACATTTATTCTATTCCGCGGTTTGAGATTACAGTTTTATTTCCTTATACTAAATACTAATATGAACCACACTTCTGTTATTAGTAATACTAATGTTTTCATTTGTTTTTAACTTTGATAGCTTCAAGATACCTATCAGGGTGCAAGACTCTTCCGGTACTGTGTCTTTGACACTCTTTGATTACAAAGCTTACATGATTCTTAAGAGATCTGCCAAAGAGTTACTTGCAATCGAAGATCAGGTAATAAATACTTGCATTCAGTTCTTTGTTAATGTAGTAAATATAATTTAATATTAATTTTTATCAAATTGTAGGTTCTCAATTATGGAATCATTGTGCTCATAGTAATTTATATTAATTTTTTATAAAATCATAGATTGTTAATTCTGGAGAGATACCGAACCTATATCCTGATATTTTTGACACATTGGTTGGAAAGAAGTATGCGTTCATCATAAATGTTAAAGACTATAACATTGAGCATCAGGTTGAAAACTATGGTATTGCAATGGCCACTAACGATGATGAGATCCTTGTCGCGCTCTACGCCAAATTCAATCTTAACTAGGTTTAAATCTTCATTATGTCATTCTTTTCATTTCACAGTCATATCGTTTTGAAATAGATTTATACCATTGTGTGTATTTTATGTTACTGTGTATTATGTACTTAAAGCATGAGCAGTCCAAATCGTTTGATGTTCCGGATTCCTGTAGTTTGTCTACTCCTTTTGACCTTATGAAGGTAATATAAGAATTAGGTTATTTGTACTAAATTTTTCGAAACATAGATACTTATTTTCTTTTTATACCAGGATGAGATGTCATGCAGTGGTGACAATGTTACACCTTATTGTTATAAATACGATTTTAAACGTTTATTGCTATACATTGAAGAAGGGTTTAGTTAGGTGTTTGAATCATTCGTTGAGAACATGTTAAAATACTCATTATTTGCGGAAATTTTTTAACACATACTCTGTTTCTATGATTAATTTCAGTAGATACTCTGTTAAACAATCATTATTGAAAGCAGTTATGGAAGTTCTAATTAAATGTTGATCAATGATTTGTTTGTATTTTTCAACACTTTGGTGTTTTGTTGTTTGGAATTTGTGTGTTCATGTTTTTATAATCATCAAGAATTATATCTTTGTTTTCTACCTTTGTAATAACTTATTACTGATTTAGATATTAAAACAAGTTAATGACATTGTGTGATACTGACTTTTTAGTTTAGTTAATATACTTTTTTCTAACAGTTATAGCGTGTAATACAAAAAGTTCATGTTCATCTTCGAAGCCAACTTTTTAATTTCAATCTTTTAACATCTTTACTGATTCAGGTTTTATCATGTTTTCTACATTTGTGAAGTTTCTTGATAACCCAGAATCATTGAAAGTGGTATGACATGTTTTTATATACAGTTGTTATGGTTTATATTTTCTTACACTACATAAAAATTATATACAGGATGTACCTTTAGCCTTTGCTAATCAAAAGTGGGGAGAATGTTGGGAAAAAAATAAGTTGCGAATCTATCATGAGTGTGGTAAAAAATGAGTTGTGAGGGTCAGAACACAAAATTCAACGCCAATAATAACTGATGGTTGGGACAGTGTTGTTAAAGATCTTAATCTGCCGAGGGATACTTTGTTGGTTTTCAGACCATTAGGAGATTTTGGGCTTGACCATTTCATGTTTTGTGGATGGCATTTGTGGTGAATCTTATTTTATGTTTAATCGTTATGCAAGATTTGGTTTTACGGTATGACTATTGATCTTAACTTCAATTCTTTTGCACCTTAAATATGTCAACACTTATTCTCATAAGTTACATACTTCATGTATAGTATTCATTATTTTTAATTTTATGCAGGTAATCGAAGATTGTTTCATTAAACAATTTTACGTAAACAGCCCACCAAGTGGTAAATATCAAATCTGTTATAAGGGTTCTTATTGGAATGCTGAGGTGTCTAAGTTTGATACCAACTTTGTATTTGCTAAAGGATGGCCGGAAATGTGCAACGATGTTGGGATACTGGAGGATGATTTGCTTATCTTTAGGAGAATTGATAATGTTGTTTTTGAGTTATTAGTTTATCGAAACGAAACGAGACTGAGATTTGGTTGTCGAAGAAACATGAATCTGACGATGATAGTGTACTTGAGATATCCAAGGCTGATTATGTGAGAATGTATTCAAGGTACGTATGTATTTAGCATTAGCAGTAAAGGATTTATTATTTTTAGCATTTTATTAATTATTCCATTAATGTTGGCCAGGACATCTATGATGATGATAAAGTTGCGTCTTTAGGTGAAGGAAAAACTGTTACTCAGGTACTTACTAAATTATTAAAATTATTTATTTTTAATTTAACACATATAAGAATTTAGTATTTTTACAACTATTAGTAATGCTGTTTACTGATGTTATATTTATCCAATAATGTAATATTTAGAAGAAGTTACCAACCAATGCACTACCAAAGGCTGTTAACTCACGTAAACCAGTCAAGTTTGATGCTGAATGCACGTCGAAGAGACGCATGTCTTCACGATTGAACAAAACACAAGATGTAAGTTTACCATCTTAAAGATTGTTATATTACTATGGTTATTAAAGTTACTCTATGACAACAGGTTAAGAAGAAATGTAAGGTTACTTCTGAGAGAAAGGAGACGGTCAAGAATACGACTAAGGGAAATGCCGCCTTACCTATCGACACAATTGATCATATTGGATGTTCTTCATCTGCTCATAAGGTTAAGGTATCTATACTTGCCACTTAATTAGTATATGTTATATAAATTGTTTTATTTTTGGCGCATATATTCAACATTCCTTTAATTCACATGTATATGTTTACTTTTTCATCAAGGAGAAGAGAGCCGACAATGTTCACAAAAAGCGTAACCGTAGAAATAATAGTACAAAGACTGCAAAAAAACATTATGGACATCTTCTCGACCCTGAGTTCTTTCATTTTGTTCACAAATGAGACTATAGGCTGGTATACCATTTTTTATAACAAACTAATGATTTATGTTTATTTGTCTGACTATTATTTTTTTCCACACAATACATGTAGAGTCTTCCTGCTGAAGTTGCCAGACGAGCAGGTCTTTCTGTTGATCTTCATCCCTTGAAAGTTCAAAACATGGTTGGAGTTGTGGATGTTTATGATGTGAAGACGAAGTTAAATGAATGCAAGCCACGTTACGCGTTGGATGGTTGGCGGAAGTTCATGACTGAGAATAACTTGAGGTTTGGTGATATGTTGCACTTCACATACGTGTCTTCGCAGCAGAAGATTGTATTAAATGACGTTACTTCAGTTTAACAACGACCTTTAAGTATGTTCTGATATCAGATATTATAACTATGAATTTTTTGATGGTGATGTTGCATGGTTTTTTTTTTTAACTTATTAAATTGATGTTTTGTTGATATGTATGGCTAACATGATAAAACACTGTTATTAGCAGTTTGTGTTTTATATATAGATGATATCATGCTTCTTTTTGCTAATAGTAACTGCAATTAGTAGAAACTTGGTTTATTAATCGCAAATGTGACATTCTTCTGCATTTATGGGTTTATGAATTCAGAATAATGGATGGATATATATGACTGTATTTGGCATGATGATGTTGTGTTTCATGTTGTAAAAACCAGGGAATTGTCAGATAATAGATTGCTTTGCCCGATTAGATTGGGTGTTAAATTATAGTTCTTTAAGTCATTGTTTCGTTTTCTTGAATTCTATGTAATTTTCTAAAGAAGTACAATAACAAACAGTGGTTTGAATATCTGTTGACTTTTGGTCAACAGTTGATGGAAACCCATGTTAGGTTGAACAGTGTTTTGAAGAGGGAAACAGTGTGAGAAGACAGTAGATCTGGTTAAGGTAAACATCTGTTCAGGCTTAAACAGATGTTTGGACTTAAACAGATGTTTGACCTTAAACATATGTTTAGCCATAAACAGATGTTTGACCTTAAACATATGTTTTGCCTTAAACAGATGTTTGGCCTCCTATATCAGATATTTGGACTTAAACAGATGTTTGACCTTAAACAGATGTTGGCCAAACATCTGTTTAAGGTCAACATATGTTTGACTATTGGTCAACATCTGTTTGACTTTTGTTCAACATCTATTTGAATTTTGGTCAACATCTCATTTAGTATTCAACAGAACTTTGAATAACTCAACATATGTTTAATTCGTTGTTTCGTTTTCTTGAATTCTATGTAATTTTGTAAAGAAGTACAAGAACAAACATTTTTATAAAATCCCAAATCACCCGATCATGTAAGTGCATTGAAGTAAAAGCGGAAATGATGTTATTCATGTGGTCCTGTTGTGCTTTTGTTTGACCTCTAATATGGGTTCATGATCTAATCTGGTGATGTGAAGACATTGTTGTTGAATCTAATGAGATGCTTGATGTAATGAAGTCGTATTAATAACAAATAATAATTAATATAACTAAGTTTTCCGAACCCGGGAAGCAATCAGGGGTAATAACCTAGTACAATAATAAAAGAATATAAATAAATAAATTCACAAAGAAGCACGCGAAAACATGCCACCTCCAAACCACAGCTTCACTAAATCCAAACCAGAACCCAAACCTGAGGCTCGCCACCGAACCTAAATTGATAAAACAATAAAATATAAATCGCCAGAGTGAAAGAGTCCATCTTTCTCGCTCATCGATTCTAGTGAGAGAAAAAAAATTGTAGGTAGCACAGAGAGAGTGAAGAACAACAAGGAGAAGAAAAGTGCCTTCATCTACAACTGTTTTATACTCAAGATCAACGTCTAACTCTTGATCTCCATTAACAACAAAGCAGCTTCTTGAAGTAAGCCTTTATCTACCCCCAAACTAACTTTCATTTGGATCACTGTGTTGAAATTGTTTCAAATTTAGCTGATTATTATTCTAATTTATGTTGTAATGTCAATTTAGGTTTTGATTTACTGAAAATTGACGAAATTTACAGTTATTTCCTTTGCATTATTGGTCAATTTAGGTGTTTTCCTTTTTAGTTTTTAGGGTTTGAGTTTTGAATTTGTCACTGTTTTTGCTTTTGTATGATGTTGATTTAGGGTTTGAAGTTTGTTTGCATTTTGTATTTTGAATTTATGTATATTAGGGTTTAAGTATACTGTATATGATGTTATGATCTTGTTGGATTTTTAAATTATATAATTTTTTTTTTTGTGCTTGTTTATGTTTAGACCTTTTTTATAATATATACTGTACATAAGTTGATTGATGGTTAAAAATATTTTGAGATATATAACTTTTAGAGTAAGTAAAAGGTGTGAAACTGTGAATGAACTACTGTTTGTGGTTTGAAATCAGAGTGATGTGCCTAAGTACCTTTTGCTGTATAACATATTATATGTTAAAATGGTAAAAGAAGAAGTATTGTTTGCAAGAAAGGAAGTGTTTGTACTAAGTCAGGGAAAAAAGTACCAATGTACTCCGGACTTTTGTTCAAAATTGCATATTTATTCATGGTGTGATATTTTTTTTTTCAAGTTTTTGTAAGAAAGATGTTTGTTTGGCCAAAAGGTGAATAACGTCTTTCGGATAAGGTATAGTGTATCTGAATTGAGTTGCGAGTTTGGTTTTTTGTGTTTGTTATGAGTAGTGGAGTTTTTCTTATCTCTGTAAGAGTGTAAGCTTTCGAATTCTTTTGATCTATAGAGTGTGCTCTGGTACCTTTTTTACTTTTGCTTACGGTGATCGGAGTTGGTAATAGTTTAATGTCTGGTGTAACGTCTTTCACGTGTGAGGAAGCATATTTGTTTTTCATTAATGTGGTTAGATTTCACTTTTGTTCTTTATACTTCTCATGATACTAGTCATCATGCTTGTCTTTTTCACGAACGACTTGTAATTTGTAGGTTTCGTGAGAACTTAGTTGCAGAAGTTATCCACAAGTTCTTAATCGAAGATGTATCAACTGCTGACAGCGTAGATGTCAACTATGAATTTTGTGTTAAGATAATATAGGAAGGATTACATATTATCAATCACGAGCGCTCTAGAACTGGGTTAATAAACAACAGTCTCATTTTAAATGAAATTCAGATGTTGCAGCGGCAAATTATGTTCAAGCAGCTAGAAGAACTCCAGAGGCAACAGAAGCTCCAAGAGTTAAATGGCTCAAGGCAACAACATGTTTTAAGTCAACAATCTTTAATACCCAATAAGCAAGCTCTCGGGGCTCAATACGCACCCTTAATTAACGGAACACCAGTTCGTGATGCATCCCAAATGTTTATGTTTGGTAATACCAACTTGGCCCATGGGTACCAGAGTGGATTTCCTTATGCACAGGCCCAAAATCAAGTTCTCCAGTCAATGGGCCTTGCATCTCAGCCTGTTGATGGGCATAGTGTTAGTCAATTTTTTAATTTACAAGGGGAAACTCGTGAATCTACTGGCGAACAAGTGGACACCAATAGCAGGTCTTGTGTGAGTGATCAGTTTAACATTTCGTATCAGCAAGAACAAGATATCATCAACCCTTCTCAGGAATTTACCAGTTTGGATCCGTTAGAACGGAAGTTCTTATATGATACAAATGACGACAATTTAGGAGGTTTCGGGAACATGTTTGATGACACAGACAAGGAGCAAGCTTTTCCGACTCTTCAAAGCGGGAGTTGGAGCGCGCTTATGCAGTCTGCGCTAGAAGAAACCTCGAGTACTGATACAGGGGTGCAGGAAGAGTGGAGCGGTTTGAGCTTTCAGAACCCAGAAGTGCCCAATGATAACCAGCCTTCCGGTCTAATGGAAAGCGGGAAAAATCTAACTCCATGGCAGAATAGCACTCTAACTGGTATTCAGCAGTCTCACAAAGAAGCTGGTGAGTTTGAGTTTGTTAACGATGCTTCGAATAATGGCACAGAGTTTAAGAAGGTAATAAACATATAAATTTTTTTCCTAAGCATATGCTCTAACTTATCCTTGTTCAAAAACTCAATAATATTATTCTTGTGTTATTTTTTTTATAGGATGTCTTGAGCGGCAATCAAAGACACTCAGCGTCAGATGTGACAACTTTTAGAAGCAGTGATTCATCTGATAAGTCAGCTGGCTTTCCTGCTCCAGATTTAAGTTCACAGACAAGGTGTGTACTTCTTTCCTGCTCTTAAAATATCTGTGTTATAATTTATGGTATAAAATGTTTTTGTTTTTCATGGCAGTCGCAATATGCTTGAGCTTCTTCACACGGTAGACAAATTCAGAGGATATAAACACGGTACACAGCCTGCTTATACCAACTCAGATCCAACAAATGAGATGATGCCTAAGGCTGAAAATACAGATGTATTTACTCCATCCAGAAATTCTTCGGGCCTGCAATACTCAGGCCTGATGATGGGCCCAACAACTCAGAGGCCCCCTTTAAATTATTTTGACTTATCTCAGATTTCCCAACAAGTGGTATGTAACACTAGTTCAAACATTAATATTGTAAAAACGTTCACACTGTCAACTTTCATTATTCGTAATTCCTTACCACTCTTTTGTCTGTTTCTATTTTTGCATGACTAATAGAGATACCCTTTTCTTAATTCTGATGCTATGCAGGACAACTCCCATCTAGTTCCGTTAAAGGACCAAGATGGTCGAAGATCATTGATATTTGAGGGTCAACAGGTTTCTAAGTTAACAAAGCAAACACATATTTCCCCTCTGAACCCCGCATACTCCGATGCTAATACAAGGACAGCAGTAAAGAGTGAAAAAGCTGATTCCGACACTAAAGTTCCTCAGCTAACATCCATGTCGCAGCTCACTTCTGTTTACGAAAAGTATAAAACCATGCTGATGCCTTCAGCTGCAGGCGATGGTCAATCGGTCAAAAACTCATCTCACCTTTATCTTCAAGAGGGTTATCCGCTGTATGGAAATAGTCCGTCTGTGCAAATGAATTTAGCCAGCACAAGTCAATATGGGAGAGTTTGGCCAGTAACTGGGACCAGCTCGCGAGCTATTGAACAAGATTTGCTTGTTCCTCAATCAAAGAAGCGTAAGTTTCCTACGTACGAGCTTCTACCATGGCATAAAGAAGCCGCAAAAGGTTCTTCAAGGCTTCATGATATGAGGTGGGTCCTACATGTCTAGTACTGTTTCCATTTACCTGTTGCGGAAAGCCATGTGATGTTTGAATGTAAACTAAGTTTTGACAATGTTGTCTTGCAGCGCTGCTGAAGTAGAGTGGGCACAGGCTGCCAAACGGGTACCTGAAATGGTGTGTTTTTTAGTTGGCTCGTTAGCATTTCGCAAGTATATTGATAATTGTTCTTAACTATTACCACTTGTGTTCAACAGTTGAAAGAAGAGGCTGCAGCATTAGGGATGGTTCACTCAAAGAAGAGAGTTATCTTAACAACACAGCTTATGCAAGTGTTATTTCGACCTGCACCAGCTGCAATTCTTTCAGACGACGCTGCTAAATGCTATAATACCTTAACATACTTTGCTGCTAGATTAGCACTTGGTGACGCATGCAGCTTGTCAAATCGCGTTTACATGTCTTGCAACACGCCTGAATCGTAAGAACCACACTTCAAACTTTAGCATATTACTCCAACTTATTCTGTAATATCTTTTCCAACTTCTCAATCTAGGTTGTCGGTGAAAGCCTCAATATCTAAGGGTAGCGGTGATCAAAATCTCTCTAAGATTGTAGAAGACTTCATTAAACGAGCAAAAGAGCTGGAAGATGATCTTTTGAGGTACAAACACAATCCATTAAACATACATCCATAATACATACGCATGTGACAAGTTTTGAATTTGTAAAATGGTGCAGGTTTGAGAATATAGGATCGGTTCTTGAAATAAAAATGGAGGCACAAGATTTGGAGAGATTTTCAGTGATCAACCGTTTTGCCAAGTTCCATAGTCGGGCTCAAATGGTTGTAGCCGAGACGGCATCCTCTGGAGGAGCTTCCGCTCCCCCTAAGCTATATCCTCAAAGATATGTTAAAGCTAATCCAATGCCCGTGACAGTACCCGAAGGGTATAATTGTCTTTCACTGTGACGAGTCTTGTTTTTGGCTTATCTGCTCTCTTGCTTGTCTAACTGCACGTTTTTGCTCCGTCTTTCTGAACCAAAATTCAACTGATGTCGGTTTCGATGCAAGTATATAACGCTCTTTTGTATATGTCCACCCGACACTAATTAAGGAGCGTTTGGACGACTTGCGAGAATGGCAGGTCTACTAAATGAACATGTGAGGTGATGCACATTCTGTATGTTAGATTTTATATTAATTTCTAACAGGTATAATGCAAGTTTCTTGGTAGTGTTATAACATCTAACCAGTATTTTCTTTGAACTGCGGTACATATTATCTCATCTTTTTACTTTTATAGTTTAGGACTTGGATAAATAAGTGTCTTTTATAGTTATATTTTTCATGTCAAAAAGTAACTTTATGTTCAAAGTGTTGAAAGAGAGATTTTAGAATAATTATTATAATTGACCAAGTTCACTAACATATAGTATTATTAGTAGGACATACTTGGGTTTTGTGCAAATTTAAAAGAGAGAATCAACTGGCACATATTAAATGACAAAATGTAACTAGTATTACTGATTAAGATATAGTCATCATATCAAATTAAACCATTTTTTCTGATGTGCTAATCACTGAAAGTTGAACCATGAATGACTTCCAAAACCAAAAGACATGTATGGGAGTGGGAAGTCCCCTCAAAACTAGCTCTTGTCCACCCTCCATCGAAGTGTTCCTCTTTTTAATGCCATTTGCAGCAGGTGTGGCTTAGCGGTAGAGAGTCGAGTGACCATTTGATGGTCTCGTGTATTGTGGTGAAAACAACTTAGTGGCAGGTTCTGGTTTGGATCAAAATTCCGATTCCTGCCACTTCTTCTTGTCTTGATATGGTGAGTACGGTCAGAATCATGTTGGCTCAAAAGATCAGAAGAAGCTGAAGCCGGTGATTGATGACAATATCAAAGAAGACTCGTTCATTTTCTAATTTCTTTCAATATGTTAAATTGGGAAAGGTTGAGCGATTTTAATATCATAAAATTAGTGTTGGTAGTTTTTTAGCTTTCTTGTTTCCATGTGGGATTTCTTGCCGGCCCAGGTTTGTCTATTTCTAACAGATTTGCTGTTAAAAATGTAAGGAGAGTTGAAAAAATAAAATTTTGACCAAGTGTCGGATCATCCTATCAGATCATGACGTGTGGCCAATTGTACCTCAACCATGTGGCATTACATAATAAAACTTTTACTTAATTTTTACATTTAAGCAATTAAATTACCTCATTTTTTTTCTACTTCTCTATTCTTTTCTTTCAGATCATGTTTTTAAACCAAGGTAGTTTAAATAAATCATCGGGAAAATCCGTGTAAAATTCTAAACCCTAAGAGTTAAATGCCATTTTACCCCATATGGTTTGGGTTATTTTGCCAGTTTAATCCAAATGTTTCATTTTTTCTGTAGGTACAAAAAAGTTTCACTGTTGCCATTTTAGTCCACTGGGTTAACGTCATCTATTTTTTCTGTTAACCAGAAGGGCAATTCGGTCATTTTATATGTAATTCTGTTAACTAGAAAGACAATTCGGCCATATAAAATGACCAAATCACTCTTCTCGTTAAGTTAACCCAGTGAACTAAAATGGTAACAGTGAAACCTTTTTGAACCCACATGCGAAAAATGAAACCTTTGGACTGGCCCAAACCACGAGGACTAAAATGACATTTAACTCTTCTTTTAATAAAGGAATAATGGAATTTAATAATCCCAACTTTCACCAGTTGGCCGACAACGGACTCAACTTCAACAATAGCCACTGACGGTCCCAACTTTTGACATTTTGTAAAACAATGGACCCTTGCTGGGAGAGGAGGAGAGGGTTGTCCCAACTTCAAACATTGGACCACTGGCGGTCACCACTAACATCCCTTGGACGGTGTTAGCAAGGGTCCAATGTTTTACAAAATGTCAAAAGTTGGGACCGCCAGTGGCTATTTTTGAAGCTGGGTCCGTTGCCGGCCAACTGGTGAAAGTTGGGATTATTAAATTCCATTATTCCTTTAATAAAAAGTCATTCTTCTATCTTTCTAATATCACTTGAAATTTATAATTTTTTAGGAAAAAAATGTATTGATTGTCATGTTATGACAAAAAAAAAAAAAAAAAAAAAAAGAACAAGGCAAGTGTTTTTTAAGTGTCTAGATGGTACAGATGGAAAACAAAAAGAAGTTCGAACACTAGTTATGTGAGCGGACTAAAACTTGCTAATTAGTATAGGGGTAATACCGGTTTGCCATTTTCTGACCGTTGTCTTTTTTTAACGAAATTTTATAAATCACTTACAAAATCATAGAGGCCAGCAGGAAACTGAGTCCTGAAAAACAGAACACAAAAATTACATAACAATGTCTCGCATGTTGAAGTCATACCATCTCTCCCACACAAGGTCCCCGAACGGAGCTCTATGCTTCATCCACAAGAAAGTCTCTTCTTTAATTTCGTCCACAATCTTCAAACCCCGGAATGGCTTGTTACCAAAGATCTCTTCATTTCTGGCCTTCTATACTCTTCGTACAACCGAACAAAAAATTGTTTCCAGGGTGCATTAATGTTTATTGTTGGATTTAAATTGGAAAATAACTAGATTGTATTGTTGGATTTAACTTGAAATACAATTAGATTAAACTGTAGAGTATTATGTTAGTTAAGTACTTCTAAATTCAGGTTTGCCATTTGTTTATAAGCAAGTAAAACTTGCTTTTTCAAGTGGTAAGGGTTCAATTCTCGAGGTGGAAGATTGAGTTTAGCTAACGAGTTGAATTAGTGAGTCTGAGAGTTGTCGTTCTAATTTTTTTTATAAGCTAATAGGCAGACCTCTAGTTGGATCATTGGCTAAATCAAAATTTGTTGACATACATAATATCATGAAAAATGGATACAAACTTTTGGTTGCTACTTAGTATAATTTGTGACGCCTAGTGGTATCTTGGGGGTGAGATAAGGCGTTAGGACCAATAGGTCTTGGGTTCGATTCCTACACGGGGGTTTTTCCCATATTTATTGGGTTTCCTCCTGAATTGTATACAAACATTATGCCTGGTGGAGATGAATATGATCTGGTGGTTTCGCTGGTGAGTTGTGACACGATGAAACTCCAATGGTCCGTCAGTGATCCAAATTTGCCGTTCAAAAAAAATCATGAAAAATGGATACAAACTTTTGGCAGCTACCTAGTATCAAATCGACCGGACGACTTGGTGGAGTATTGATGCCAAGACTCATTTGTTCAGGCGGATTCCTCTACGGCTCGGGGAGAAACAGATCGATTCGAAGATGTAGTGGCTCCCCAACAGAACGCTTTTGAATTTTCATGTTTGGGGATTAGGTTTGTATAAGCTTGTATACGAACCAAACGTTCATGAACAGTCCAACGAAAAGTTCGTTTATCTTATTAACCAACGAACATGAACAAACTATTAAGTTCATTTAATTACACGAATGAACATGAACACACATTATGTTCGTTCATTTATTTTCGTGAATGTCCGTTTGTGTTCATTTATGTTCGTTTAGTTACGTTTGTTTGTGAATGTCCGTTTTGTTTACGTTAGTGAACTCTTCGTTAAAATCTATTGGATTGGACTGCAAAAACCGTTAAGTAACTCTTTGATTTCATGCCTCTGAGGCTTTGGCCCAGTGGTAGAGGGAAACTCTCTAGGTGTTCAGATAGGAGGAGGTCATGTGTTCTATACCCGAAGAGTGTAATATTTAACCGTTAAGAAAACTCTATAATTTCATAATAATAAATAAACATTTCAATTTTGAAGGTTATCAGAAGCTTGGAAAGTGGGAAATAGATTCACCAACTATGACAGGAGCACAAAAGATGACATACAACTTACCGGTACCACATTAGTACATTACCCATCATATTCAAATCAAATCCCATACAACAACCGCCCACATGTATCACAAATACCCAACCATTAGATACTTCTAGAGTTATAATAAACCAACGGATCAGATCATATAGTCATAAGTACATAACTAACACCGAGAACTTTTTAAAAATAGTGCTTTTCGAAAAGATTTTGTAAATCTGTCATCTGTTTTTTTGTGTTATAAAGTTCCCCCTTTAGTATATTATAATATAATATAAGTAGTTTTATGCATCGCTCGCGTTGCGTGACGCTAAACCAAATATTTCTCAAACAATTAAAACAAAACACTATCATAGTTTTGGTAGAAAAAAAAAACTAAAATGATGGCAATACTGTAATTTGTCATGACCAATGAGCGAGTCACTTGCCAGACATGAGTAAAAAATAGATCGAGTTAACTGTGACAACTCGTATTTCAAACCTCTTTGTACTTTGATGTAACCGATGTGAACGTTATGTGATTATGTGAACTTTGATGATCAATTGAATGTTATGATTGTATGTTACGTGATTATGTGTAATGCATGTATGTATGTAATATGATCACACAAAACGAGCCCGATTGCACAACATTTGGCCGATCGCACAAGCCCATTCAGGCCACACTCTTTGTATCCGAACCAAGGGCAGCCCATGTATGGGGGTCGGCCCACTCCTCTTATACGCATACAAACACTCTTGTGGGAGTTTGTTTGTCATTATTTGCAAATCACACAACACACACAAAACCCTACTCGCTCCCTTCCTCTTCTCTCGAAGCCGACGGCAAACATTCTTTCTCTCGAAGCTTTCTTGTTCGGATCATCCTTGTCTTACCTCCTAACCGGTTAGTGTTTCGTTATTATTGTTTTGTTAAATAGTGTTGTGATCTATATGTTATACATGGTGATCTAGGGATGATGTGTGTTTGATTGTAATGTAAATCGATGAGGTTTAATGTTCATGAACAATCGGTTCACGTGTGTAGTATAATTTAGATCATAGTAGGATTGATAATCGTATGATGTTAAAGAACCGAAGGTATGATTATCGGCTGTGATGTGTTCGTATTCGGATGATCGATTGTGATAGACTTGTTAGGATGCATGCTAGAAATCAATAACATGAGCAGTGTTAATGGATGTAAATGAGTATGATTGTTGATTATGTTTTGAATCTCATTAGGGTTCATAGGGATTCGATGATAAAACCCCTGTTTGATCGATCATTACATGTTTGGAAATTGTTAATGTTGAATTGATTGAAAGGATGAGAAATAGGAAACTGTTAGGATGACTGTGTAACCGATTGCATGATTCTAGGGATTTGATAGCCAAATGCACAAGACCCACCCTTGATCGCACAAGGACGGGTCGCACAAGAACTGGCCTGATCGTACAAGGGGCTGATCGCACAAGTGTGATCGCACAAGTTGGGTACGAAAACATAAAGCACAGGGTACTGATTAGTTATGCATGATCGCACAAGACCTTGTGGATCGCACAAGATAGTGCCGATCGCACAAGGCTTGGGCCACACACACAGCTGTTTTAAACCTTATTATGTTATTGGGCCTTAAAGCCCAAATCTCAGTCGCACAAGACATATTGTAATCGTACAAGGACATACCAAACGCACAAGATTATTAGGATCGCACAAGTTGTTTGTTCGTTTATTAGTTGGGCCATATAGATTTGGGTTGCATGTTTTGGGCTGGGAACTATTGGGTTTCATTTATTGAATCGTACAAGACTGTTGGGCTAATGAACTTGTGCGAGCCCAACTATCTGAGTCGCACAAGTTGGACATTATGTGGACTTGACTGTTTAGGTGATTTTACGTGTTTGCCATGATCATTGTGTGACTGTAACCTGATAGTTTATGTGTAAAACCTATGTGCACTACTTGAACCTAGACCTGACTTGTATGGTAACCATGTTAGGACGTGGTTGACCCCATAGAGCTCGAGTGACCATTTTGTTTATCTGCCGAGCAAACCAAGGTGAGTTCACACTTTCTACAAGGCATGGGATTCCCGGTGGTCAGGGAATGGGTAAAGAGAATAAATAGAACCTGCATATTCTCCTTGGGTAGAATATGTACCTCCGCTCCTCCATAGGAAGGACGACAACATTGAACCTGCGTAATCTCCTTGGGTAGATTACGTACCTCCGCTCCTCCATAGGAAAGACGACAACATTAACTTACTAGACAAAACTCTATCATGAAGTCCCTCATTTTTATATCGACTTAATCGCCGGGCCAATGGCGAGCGGGTCATTAGTTAATAGCGCTATTAGGGTTGACAAGCCTCACACCGTGCCGGTTGGACGGGCGTGTACTAATGGATCTGGGCACTTAGTCAATGATGATAGACATTGACGTAGGGCACAACTTATTGTTCGTCAGTTGTCGATATGGTAACGGTCTAGTGGTTTATATGGGGAAGCCCCCACTGGTTATGGATATGGTTTGGGAAACAAGGTTATTGATTACCACGTGGTTTATGAAACAACGTATGGTTTTCGAAACAAACACTAAAACTAAACAACCAACTGTGAACTCGCTCAACTTTGTTGTTGACTTGTTACATGCCTTGCAGGTCGTTAGATGCTTATGGAGCTTACACGAGGAGGCGTGGTCGTTGTGGGACATGGACAGTTGCGTGCCATGTTAACATTTGAAACATTTAAACTTATGCTTTGGTTTTAAACATTTTGCTTCCGCTTGCAACTTAAACTAAGTCTTGATTTGGACACCAATTATATCGTGTTGGGTTTTATATTTACTTACATGCATGTTCAATATGATTAGTGGTTTGATCCTGGTCAGTCACGCCTCCAAGCGGTGATACTCCGCATGTGGATTTTTGGGGGTGTGACATTAACCAATTAAAACAGAACACAACCATAGGTTTGCTAAAACAAAACTAAAACGATAGCAAGACTGTAATTTTGAACTGGGGGGAAATCGTAATTTTGACTGGGGTAAAATCGTAATTTGTCAAATACAACCATGGCATGACTACAATTTTGAACTGGGGCAAAATCGTAATTTGTCAAAAGCTATAACGATGGCAAGACTGAAATTTTAAATTAACGGCAAAATCACAACTGAACTGGGAGCAGAATCGTAATTTGCTTGGGTTAATGAGAGCTGCCTGACACTATTCCCTGGCATCCTCTTTAAACACATATACAATACAAGGGAAAAGATCAAATAGGAATTTTAATTTTGGTAGAAAGTGTAGGAAACAATAATAAGATGACACGTGACAAATAAAAAAAAAAAAAAAAAACATAAGTAGAGACATTTTAGTCAATCTTTTTTTTTTTTTATCTTTCTCTACATCTTCAAAACCCACTATTTTCAAACTCATCACCTTCAACCTTTACTTCAATTTCTCTCTCTAGAATTACTACATCATAACACGATTTTCTTCATCAATGAATGGTTTAAACACTCAATCAATGTGTTCTTCAATTTCTTTGAAGAAACTCAGTTTATTTTCATGCAATTTCTCATTTTTTTCAATTTAACATAATGCGATGAAAGATGAGAAATTGATTGAAGGAGGTACTTCTCTTCTCAAATTTCTCAAACATTTCTAGGCAAAGTGAAGATATATATGATTCTAACGTTCTCTTGATGTATTCTTGCGTATGGGCAACATTATGGGTTCTAATTTTACTAAGAAATCAGTGGAAAAAAGTTGCACACCAAGTGTTTGACAAAATGTCTTAAAGAAAATTACAAAATAGTTTTCAGTTTAAACTTTTATTTAGAATTGTGTTTTACAAAAGAATGAAAAAAACATGTTATTTTTGTGTGTTTTTTTTTTGTCCTTTGTGTTTTACAAAAGAATGAAACAACAACATTTTTCCATTGTGTTTTAGAAAAGAATGAAAAAACATTTTTTTGTGTTTTTTTGTCCATTACGTTTTACAAAAGAATGAAAAAACACATTTTTGTGTGTTTTTTGTCCATTGCGTTTTAGAAAAAAAAAAAATTCTTTTGTGTTTTTAGCCAATTGCGTTTTAGAATAAACACTTTCTTTTGTGCTTTTATGCAATTGCGTTTTAGAATAAACACTTTCTTTTATGTTTTTAGAAAAAAAAAACATCTTCTATTGTGTTTTTGTCTACTGCATTTTTGGAAAAAAAAAAAACATATTTTTATGTGTTTTTTGGTCCAATGCGTTTTAGAAAAACGCACTTTGAAGTGTTTTTAATCCATTACATTTTAGGTAAAACACATTTTTATGTTTTTTAGTCCATTGCGTTTAAAAAAAACAATTTCTTTTGTATTTTTTGTCTATTGCGTTTTAGAAAAAACACATTTTTATGTATTTTTTGGTCCAATACGTTTTAGAAAAACACATTTTTATATGTTTTTAGTCCATTGCGTTTTAACACAAAACACTTTCTTTTGTGTTTTTTATCTATTGCGTTTTAAGAAATCACATTATATGTATTTTTTGGTCTATTGCGTTTAAAAAAAACATATTTTGAAGTGTTTTTAGTCCATTGCGTTTTATGTAAAACACATTTTTATGTGTTTTAGTCCATTATGTTTTAGGAAAAAAAAACACTTTCTTTTGTGTTTTTAGTCCATTGCGTTTTAGAAAAAAATCATTGTTTTGTGTTTTTTGTCTATTGCGTTTTACGCATTTAGGTTATCGAAAACTTTTTTACAAAAGTATAACAATAGTGTGCTCGTTTTAAAGATAAAAAACGCTCGTTTTTATGGTGCAATTTTTATAAAAAAATAATGTCGTATGAAAAGGTAATTAACGTTTCAAAAACGAGCGAGAATTGGAGGAGAAAGATACTATTGACTTGGATGGACTAGAATACCCTTAGATAACCCACACACCTATTTTTTTTTTTTTTTTTCAGTCTCACCCATTTAATATTAGACTATAACCATTGGTGACTTTCTTCCAAACTAGGTTGCCCAAATAAATTAAAGAAAAAGGAAAATTCTATTTTTCTCCACAACCTGGTTGGCTATGCTCTTTTTCCACTAATCAAAATTGGATTGGTTCCATCTTCTAATTTTCTTTTTTTATTTTATTTTCTAACTAACAATTCCCCTAATAATTTAAAAACTCAAATAATTTTTAATATTTAAACTTAATAACAAAACTAAATACACCGTATTTTCTAAGATAAAATTTGTGAACACTACGATATAAATTTTATTAAAAACGAAGTTCGTTTGAAAAAAAAAAAATTCTTTTCCAGTATATTACATATATTGATTGTTTAAATTTTTAATTTTTATATTAAAAATAAGTAACTTTTATTTTTTAAAAAAAATAATTGTTTCAATTATTATTTAGATTTATTTAATAAAAATTAGGTTGGGTTGAGTTGTGAATGTGTGTTAAAAATTGAGTTAGGTTGGGTTGTATATGTGGAAGAGGGAGAAATTAGTTTTTTTTTTTATTATTAAAGGTTGGGTTGTGAATGTGAATAGTCTTAGCACTTGATTATTTAATATTTAATGAGTTAAATGCTTGGTTGGTCCATGTGGTTTGCAAAAATTGCAGATTTGGTCCGAGTGGTTTACTAATTACACGCGTGATACCAAAACTTGTCAAAAATGAACTCGGTTGGTCCCCAGCCCTAACATCAGTTAAATATCTCTGTTAAAACACCCCATGTGCTTGCCATGTGAGGGTAATTTGACCATTTCAGTCTAACTCATTATAAAAAGAGGAGTTAAATACCTGGTTGGTCCCACCCCACCCTCTTCTTCTTCCCCAAACCACCACCACCATCTCATCTCCTCCACCTAATACCCACCACCATTGAATCCCCATAAAGATCTAATCCCCAAAATTAGGCACTTAACATGAACATTCATATCTATAAATTCCATATTATCCTCTGGTACACACATACATGCTTGTGTTTCTCATGACACTAATGGGAACTCAAGCTCATCTCCGTCACACAAATTTACTAGGCTCACAACTCCACCACCATACGCCACCGCACACCACCACCATACGCCGCCGCACATTACTTCCCCACATTTCTGCAACTGCGCCTAAAAGAGAGAAAGATGCAAAAAAAAAAAAAAAAAAAGGGTTGTTATTAGACTAGAGGGTATGGGGAGGCTCATCCCCATGAGGATGGGCCGCCACGTAGGCGCCACATCACCATCTCATGGAGCATGGGCCTCCTTGCATTTTGAGGGAGGTGGAGGATGAGTCTACCCCACCTAATTGTTTTATAATTTTCTAAGGTTTTTTTTGTTAAGTTAATAAATACTTCAAAAAAATTAAAAAATACAACATAAAACAACATAAATAAATTCATTTCATAACATTAAAAAAATTACATTTCCTAAAAATAAAAATTACTAATCCTAGAAACGGAAAACATAAAAACGAAAAAAAAATTACGATACGATTAAAAAACTAAACAACCTACGACGTCCATTTTTTCTTCACCTCTTCTTTCATCCTCCGATAAACCTCGCGTTCATCCTCTGGAACCGAGTCGAGATCCAACCTTATAATCCTAAAATCCTCCGCTCGAGCATAGTCGGCCGACACGGTTTTCTTGTGACTATATTTTTCGGCCGCAAACTCTTTGAACGAACGGGGACGACTTCTTCATCATCATCGTCAACTTGAACCGGGGGTTGCGGTTGGGAAGTTGGCGGTTGTGATTGGAGTTGTTCAAACGAGTTGCGTTGCATGATTTGTTGGAGTGCTTGGTATTGTTGCATTTGTTGAACTTGGTACATTTGTGAGAAGGCGTTGGGTGATTGTTGGAAACCCGAAAACGTAAATTGTGGAGACACCCACGAAGGATCCATAGTCGGAGTGTAAGCGGGACTCGAAAAAAAGTTAGGTTGGTTCGGGTTGGGATTGTTCGGGTTGGGGTTGTTTGGGTTGAATGGATGCATGATTAGAGAAAATGGTATAAAAAAGAGGGAGTGTTTTTTTATAAAAATGGATGAGAATTACCAAATTACCCTTATATGGCAAGCACATGGGTATTTTAACAGAGATATTTAACTGATGTTAGGGTTGGGGATCAACCGAGTTCATTTTTGACAAGTTTTGGTACCACGCGTGTAATTAGTAAACCATTAGGACCAAGTCTGCAATTTTTACAAACCACAGGGACCAACCAAGCATCTAACTCATATTTAATAGATGGTCAAGATTGTTTCTTATTCATTCTACATAAAACATACTTAACCATCACTAGTGCTCTAGTGGTGGCCACGATATTAAAGTTTCACCTATGGTGGGTCCGGGTGAGTTTTCCTCCCCAGGTCTCAAGTTCGAGTATGGGTGATAGGGGTTTCTCATTGAGGGGTTTAAATTGTAGATCTATTGTGCGAGGGGACTCTCTAGCGCGAACCCGGTTAAGACAATTTATTATGCTAGTCCTCCGGACATTCGTGAATAATTCACACATTTCGAAAAAAAAAACATAAAACATACTTCATATTATATCATATTATATCCTGACCCGAGAATACAATACAATGTTTTTTTTTATTAAGTTTGAATTCTTTTTTGCATTAATACGTTTTAATATTGTTATCTGTTTTTTGTGTTATAGATTTCCCGCTTTAAACAACAGACTCGCCCCACAAAGCTAAGTTTTTAAAAATTTATTTATTAACAAAAATACCAACCGTAAAAAAATACCAACTTTTTGTAAAAAAACTTCCTTACACGAAATCACGCCGACACATTTCCCCCCTCCAAACCCTAGCTTCGTTGTATCCGAACCGGGAGCCGAACCTCAGGTTCGTGACCGAACCTAAACTGATAATAAAATAATAAAATATTAAACACCAAAGTGAGAAAAAAGAGCATCTTTCTCGCTCATCGATTCTAGTGAGAGAAAGTTTGTAGGTAACAGAGAGAGTGAACAACAACAAGAAGGTTAATAATTCATCTACAACTGTTTTACACTGAAGATCATCACCAAACTCTTCTTGATCTCCATTAACATGAACGAAGCTTCTAGAAGTAAGCCTTCATTTGGATCACTGTGTTGAAATCTTCTCAAATTGAGCTTCTTTTTTAGCTGATTCTTAATCTATATTATGTTGTAACGTTAGTATAGGTTTTAATTTATTTAAAATGATCGAAATTCACAATTATTGATATTGCATTATTGGTGAAATTTGAATTTAGGTTTTTCATGCAGTGATGTTTGTAATTTTTGGGGTTTGGAATATATTAGGGCTTATGTATATGATCTTGTTGAATGTTAATTTTATATAATATAACATTTTTTTTTTGTGTATATTTGTTTTTAGAATAGAGTAAATTACGATTTTGGCCTTGTGGTTATATCACTTTTATACTTTTAGCTCAAAAAGGAATTTTTCAACATCTAAGCCCCGAACGTTTTTTTTTCTAACCCTTTTTTGGCCCCTAACGTCTTTTTTTCTAACCTTTTTGGCCCCTAATATTGAATGGATGGGGTTAGTTTTAGGGGCCAAAAGGGTTAGAAAAAAAGACGTTGGGGGCTCAAATGTTAAAAAATTCTTTTTTGGGCTAAAAGGGTAAAAGTGATATAACCACAGGGGCAGAATCGTAATTTACTCTTTAGAATATATTAGGGCTTAAGGGAATGTTTGGCAAAAGTGGCTGGAAACTGGTGGCTGAAAGCTGGTAGCTAGTAGTTGTAGCTTTTTAGATATATTTGGTTTTGGCAGAAGAGTAGCTGGAGCTTTTAGTAAAATGTATAAAATGACTAAAATGGACATAACTAAAAATTTAAAAAGTTTGTGCATTAAAAAGTTCATTATCTTTAGAGGTTAAAATAGTCATTTTTTTCCCTAAAAGCTTGTAGCTCCTTCTAAACGCTACTAGTAGGAGCGTTCAACCAAAAGCTTCAAGCTCATAACCTAAAAGCTTCAAGCTTCTTCAATCAAACAAGGTTTTTTATTGAGTAGAAGCTTTTTCTTAAAAGCTAGAAGCTCCTAAAAGCTCCATGCCAAACATACCCTAAGTATTATGGAGACATAAAAGTAAGTAAAAAGTGTGAAACTGTGAATGAACTGTTTGTGGTTTTAAATTGAGTGGTTGACCTTTTGCTTTGCAACATATTTCATGTTAAGATATGCTATAAAGAGGAATCATTGTTTTCAAAGAAAGGAGGTGTTTGTACTAAGTCAGGAAAAAAGTACCAATGTACTCGGGACTTTTGTCCGGCAATGCACATTTTGATTTGGGTACAGAGGACGATACGCGGTGAATTTTGTTGATGAATTGAATATGTGAATACAGTAACATACTTTCTATAAGTAGAATACAAAATGCTATGGTTTAAAAAACGGTCGAGGCGGTAAGAAAACGTGTATGAGGCGGCGCCTCATTGGTTATGTTTGTACGTACGCCTCTAAGGGCCGAGGCGGTAAGAAAACGTGTATGAGGCGGTGCCTCATGGGTTGAGGATGACCAGTTAGAAAGTGGTGCCTTTTATGCTGTTTGAGTTTGATTACAAACTTTTTGTGTGTTTTTGATGTTTAGTATTTTATTTTTTTATAAGATATATAATTTTATATTTACTTTTTAGTTCCCCCTCGGGCTTACGCCTCGTGAGGCGAAGGGAAAACGCCTTGAGGCTCGGTTCCATTTCTTTTAAACCTTGCATAATGCACATTCATATATGTTGTTGCGATTCTTTTTCATGTTATTGCAAGAAAGATACTTTTTTTGGAGCCGAACTCAAACTATGATGATCCAATAGGTTTATAACTCTTTCCAGATAAGGTATAGTACTATAGTGTACCTGGGTTGAGTTGGGGGTGTGTTGTTTTGTATCGTATCTGTGATGAATGGTGGAGTTCTTATCTTTGTAAGCTTTCAATTTTTACCTTTTTGGTTACAATGATTATTTCTATGAGCATCTTTATATCGGTCAGTAATGGTTTAATGTCTTCACCTTATACTAGTCATCATGCTTGATTTTTTAACGATTGACTTGTAATTTGTAGGTTTTATGAGAATTTAGTTGCAGAAGTTATCCACAAGTTCTTGATGCAACACGTATTAACCGCCGGCAACATAGATGCCAACAATGATTTGTGTCATAAGATAGTTTAGGAAGGACTAAATATTATTCATCACGAGCACTGGGTTAATAATAAACATCAGTGTAAGCAGCAGTCGTATTATTAATGAATTTGAGATGTTGCAGCAGCAAATTATGTTCAAGCAGCTCGAAGAACTCCAGAGGCAACAGAAACTCAAAGAGTTAAATCAACAATCGTTAGTACCCAATAAGCAAGCTCTCGGGGCTCAATACGCACCCTTAATTAACGGAACACCAGTTCGTGATGCATCCCAAATGTTTATGTTCGGTAATACCAACTTGGCTCATGGGTACCAGAGTGGATTTCCTTATTCACAGGCCCAAAATGAACTTCTCCATTCAACGAGTCTTGCGTCTCAGCTAGTTAATGGGCATAGTGTTAGCAGATCATGTATGAGTGATCAATTTAATGTTTCATATCAGGATAGAAACATGATTCAACCAGCTCTTAGTCAAACAAAAAATGATCAGCAAGAACAAGACGGCGTCAATCCTTCTCAGGAGTTAACTAGTTTGGATCCAATGGAACGTAAGTTCTTATACGATACAAATGATGACAATTTGGGAAGTTTCGGGAACATGTTTGAAGACTTAGAGAAGGAGCAAGCGTTTCCGTCACTTCAAAACGGGAGTTGGAGTGCTCTTATGCAGTCTGCCGTTGAAGAAACCTCCAGTACCGATACAGGGGTGCAGGAAGAGTGGAGCGGTTTGAGCTTTCAGAACCCGGAATTGTCGAATGACAATCAGACTTCGGGTTTAATGGATAGCGGGAAAAATCTAACTCCATGGCAGAATAACAGTTTTCAAACTGGACCGTCTTTAAAAGCGTCTAGTGCACAAGTTCAAAGATTTTCACCTTTACAGTCCCATCAAGGATCATGTGGACATTCTTCTGTTCCGCAATACTTTGGCTTGATGTTGGGCCCACCAACTCAAAGGTCCCCTTTGACTTATTCTGACTTATCTCAGATCTCCCAACAAGCGGTATGTAACACTAGTTCAAACATTAACGGGATAGAAACTGCTTCTGAAGCTCTGAAGGAGTCAGCTGCAAGCGGTAGTCAATCGATTAAAAACTCATCTCACCCTCTTCAAGATGCTTATCCACTGTATGGAAATAGTTCGTCTCTGCAAATGAAATTAGCCAGCAAAAGTCAATACGGGAGAGTTTGGCCCGTAACAGGGACCGGCTCGCTTGCTATTAATCAAGATTTGCTCGTTCCTCAATCAAAGAAGCGTAAATTTTCTACGTATGAGCTTCTACCATGGCATAAAGAGGCCACAAAAGGTTCTTCAAGGCTTTTAGACATGAGGTGGGTCCTACATGTCTAGTACATTTTCCATTCTATGTAGTAATATTGCGAAACATCACCAATATATTGGTGATATATCGGTTATCGGTTACCTGGTGAGATATCGGTGCAAAATATCGGTACCGATATTTTCGGCTATATTGGACCGATATATCACCGATTTTCCCGACATTAGTACCTTTCTACTTGGTTCTCGCATTCGTCATTCTTCTTATTGTTGCTATCAGTGTTATAAGTCTTAAGTGTTAATTATTAGTGTTAAATGTTAGTGTTTTAACTCTTAATTAGTTCCTACTTGCTACAATTGTTAGTGTTTAGCAAGTTGCAAAAGGTTAAATTTGTTAATGGTAGGAGAGTATACTGAATTGTTAGTGTTAAATTGCTATATATATAGATTTAGCATGATCTTAAAATTACCGATGTCCTACAGCGATTACCGATATCTCAAATATCGGTCCTTGACCGATATCCGATTTTTTACGGCATTAACTGCTTATTTACCTCATTACCTGTTGCATATGATGTTTGAATGTGAACTAAGTTTTGACAATGCTGTCTTGCAGCACTGCTGAAGTAGAGTGGGCCCAGGCTGCCAAACGGGTACCTGAAATGGTGTTTTTACTTCTTTTTAGTTGGTTTGTTTGCGTTATCCAAGTATTTTGATACTTGTTCTAAAATCTAAACTCTCACAACTTGTGTTAAACAGTTGAAAGAAGACGCTGAAGCATTAGGATACTCAACTCGGATGGTCCCCTCAAAGAAGAGAGTTATCTTATCAACACAGTTTATGCAAGTGTTATTTCGACCTGCACCGGCTGCAATTCTTTCAGACGATGCTCCTAAATGCTATAATACGTTAACATACTTTGCCGCTAGATTGGCACTTGGTGATGCATGCAGCTTGTCAAATCGTTTTTACACGTAAGAACTGCACTTCAAACTTTAAAATCTCACTCCATTTTTTTTATTTCTAATATCTTTTTCCAACTTTTCAATCCAGGTTGTCAGGGAACACCTCGATATTTAAGGGTAGTTGTGATCAAAATCTCTCGAAGATTGTAGAAGACTGCATTAAACAAGCAAAAGAGCTGGAAAATGATATTTTGAGGTACACACACAACCCATAACACAAAACACACACGAGAAAGTTTTTAATATGTAAAATGATGATGCAGGTTTGAGAATGGAGGATTGGTTCTGGAAATAAGAATGGCGTCACAAGATTTGGAGAGATTTTCGTTGATCAACCGTTTTGCCAAGTTCCATAGCCGCGCTCAAATGGTTGCTGCTGAGTCAGCATCCTCTGGTGGAGCTTCCACTGCCCCTAAATTATATCCTCAAAGATACGTTATAGCCAGTCCAATGCCAACGACAGTACCCCAAGGGTATAATTGTCTTTCATTGTGACGAGTCTTGTTTTTGCCTTATCTGCTCTCTTGCTTGTCTAACTGTACATTTCTGGTCCATCTTTCTGACCAAAAAGTCAACTGATGTCGGTTTTGACTTCTGACACAAAGTATATAACGCTCTTTTGTACATGTCTACCGACACTAATTAAGGACTGTTTGGAGTTTGGACGGCTCTGGAGAATGGCGAGTATGCATTTTTATTAACCAACATTAATTCACACAACGATAGAAAACTACCATCAAACTCATTGTTTTACATTCCACTCACCTTTCCCAGACCCTACCAATAGCTTTTGTTGTTGTTGAATGTACATGTGAGGGGATGCACATTCTGTATCTTAGATTTGATCTTAACGGGTCAATTTATTAATTCCTTATTAGCATTTGCGCTATTTTATTTTGTTTGAACTTAATTGGCCAATGGTTGAATATAAATTAATCATGATAATAATTGTGGTAATTTTGCTTTGGATATTAAACCTGCTTGTGGGCAGTATTTTTAGAATCGGACAGGAACCAGACACATAACCAGACTAGAGTTCAGTTTGTTCGTTTTAATTTTTTGTTTTTCTCCTAAAATCTTATTTATCAATTTATTTATTACTTAAGACTGTATATAGTATTTATTTAAGTCTTTATATTTTGCTAATCTTACAAATCCACGCAAACAAATAAAGTATTTATCAATTGCTTCATAGTTCAGACTTTATATTATTTATTTAAGTTTTATATATTTTGTTAATATTACAAATGCACACAAACAAATAAAGTATTTTCATATATTGTTTTAAATTAGTCATACATTTGTATATTATAGACTGTTATTCGTTTTTAAAACCTATTCGATTGGTCTGACCAATGAACCAGTAAGACAGACCGTCGGTATAACAACCGATTGGTTATGAAAAGATTGGTGTGGATAAAAGGGAGGAAAATGATACACAACTTTTTGTGTGTGGGGTGGGGTGGGGTGATCTTGGTTTTGTTTGATACTTCTAAAAGTTTGACAGGGACATAGTGGACTTGTAAAGATATTTATATGGTGATTTGTTTTCGTACTTTTGAAGACTGTCTAGAAAAGGTCAATAGTGTCATGTTATCTGGTGTATGGCATGTCTCTCACTCACTTGTGGCCTAGTGGTAGGAGGCTTGAGTTTTTCAATAGAGACTCAAGTTCAATTCCAACTTATGTGAGGTTGTCAGTTCAATTCCCGAGCCCAATTGGGTTTTCGCATCACCGTGTGTTATGCCAGAGAGTTCTGCTCTTGTGGTGGCACAACGACTGTCAAATGGCAGCCGCCGGTATGGTTTCCCGGAGGAACGCCCTAAAAAACCAAACTTTGAACTTCAAATAGGAATCAAATACGAATTGGGTAGGTTTTAATCGAATTCGAATTCAAGGGAAAATAAAAATTATTTGAGTAATGGATTCGAATAACTCCAAAATTCGATATTCGATTCGATGAACACCCCTACTTTGAAGCCAGCGTGGGCCTTGGAGAGTGTGGTAACATTATACATGAAGTTCATCGTTCAAAACAAAAATCTGGTCTATGGAATCTTTCAACTCCCGCATGCTGTGTTCTTTAGATGCATTACGACATGCATATACAACGCCATGTATCATTTTATATTCTAGTTTCTACTTTTTTTTTACAGGAGTCATCATTAAAAAAACTATGGGCCAAATCTACTTCCTGTTATATATATATAAATGGCTTGGGGAAGTTGCCCCGGTTTTTATACATAAAACTCATCATGTCTACAAGGATCCTAATGTCAAAAGGCACTTCTTTAGAGCACACGACATGGGCGCGAGCATGTGGCGTGGGGCTTCCCCAACGCTGAGCACACCGCCCCTTGTATTGGCGTGGAGGTGGAGTGGTGAAGGTGGTGTCTGGAGTGATGATGGTTGATTGCTTGTGTGTAAATTCGACAGGGATTTATACAAGGCCTGAAAAGAGCTTGAGCATAAACATAATAAAAATATGTAATAAGCGATATTATTTCTTAATGAGCCATATTAGACAGTAATGGCTTATATTATGCCTTGATAAGTTATATTATGTAGCAGTAAGTCAAATGATGCCCTTATGAGTTAATTTAACATTAAACTAGCGGGAACCCGCGCGTTGCGGTGGGCAGAAAAATATCCTACGTTGTGCTTGTTTTCCGTTGTTTATCAATTGTATCATTTTATAAAAAA
This sequence comes from Helianthus tuberosus, assembly GCA_030545235.1. Lineage (NCBI taxonomy): Eukaryota > Viridiplantae > Streptophyta > Magnoliopsida > Asterales > Asteraceae > Helianthus > Helianthus tuberosus. The sequence continues at coordinate 169,935,555 of CM060381.1, forward strand.
GGACGCCAACCATCAGTTTTTAAGAAAACAATTCTCAAAGCAACAATGATACTTTGATACATATAATAAAGGGCAACATCTTCTGTATAAAATAACCATATTAGACACTAGTGACTCATATTATGCCTTGATAAGTTATATTATGTAGCAGTAAGTCAAATGATGCCCTTATGAGTTAATTTAACATTATATTATTATGTCTTAATAACTCATATTAGGTAGTATTAACCGTGTGTGTTTTTTTCCGCTTGCTCCTACTCTATAACTCCAATAATCCTAAATTAATCACCTTTACCAATGTTTGAATCAGTGACCTCACCTGTAAGAGACATATACCTTTATTAAGTAGGCTAGCCTCACATTGATGGTAGTATAAGTCATATTAGTTAGTAATATGCGTCAGTACGTTACATTGGGTAGTAATTACTCATATTGTGGCTTAATGTGTTATATGAGGTATTAATAAGTCATAGTATCTCTTAATTTTTCACTATTAATTAGTCTTAGGTCCTTACGACACTAATGGCCTTATTTAGTTATTTTGGGTTATGCTTCACCTAATTGATCATTATAAGCTTTATTAGGTGAACACTTTGTAAAACTATCCATTCATATTATTCTTTTTAACATTAACAGGATATGTAAGTTCCCATCACCCATGTGTTAGTAGTACCATCGACTCAAGAGGAGACTCCTTAAGATTACACTTTTCGTCCTTTATGTTTGTATCGTATTGCGATAGATACTCTTTAACTTCAATAATTACAGTCATAATCCTTTCTTTGTTAAACACATTACACCTATATTCTTTAGCATTAACCTGGTTAAAATTTTCCGTTAAGTTTTATCATTTCTTGTGAAATGATCAAACTACTCTTTCCCTTATAACTTTAAATACAAAATACAAATATTTAATTTAAATATACTAAACTACATATTAATGGACCTGAATCTAATTATAAACCCATTAGTTTAATGGACCTGAATACGACTCGGTTTAATTTCTTCTGCCGCCTCCAGTCACCACACCACCAGCACTGCCAAAATACCCTAGCTATAACAAATTTACCAGATCCGGTAATGAAAACGGCACACAAAAAGGAATTGTTTGAGTTTTTGACGGTAGATATGGACACCGTGAAGGATCAGAACAATCAGATAGAGAAGGAGGCTCAAAATCAACAGGTAGTCAGTGAAGCGTGGTCAGAAGAATCAACGGTGAAAACGACGCATGATAAGGAGTTGTTCGAGTTTTTGAATGTAGATCTGGACGACTTGACGGATCAGAGAGAAAAAGAGGTTCAAAATTTCCAGGAGAAGTTGTCTGTTGCCGGCGGGTGGTGTATCTTATCAGATCTGCAAAGGGTTAGGGGCGGTGGGTGTGACGTGGTGGTGGCCCGACTGGTGAACGGTGGCCGGAGTGGTGGCAGCAGGATGTGGTGGTGATGGCGACATGATAAGGTAGTGGTGGCAAGAAGCGGTGGTTAGGGTTTTAGGGTTAGGAAATTGGGGAAGATGAAGTGTATATGCAATTTTTTTTGGTTTTATTTATTAAACATTTAAATAAAAACATGAATTGACTAAAATACCCTTAAGTGAATAAACTTAACTGAAAATTTTAATCTGGTTAGTACTAAATGGCGTAGAGTGTAACGAGTTTTGCAAATAAAGAATTGTGACTGTAATTATTGAACTTAAAGGCTATCCGTTTCAATCCGGTACAAACATAAGGACGAAAAGTGTAATTTACCCTTCCTCTTATTAAAAGCTTTTATTACGTATTACCCATCCCTTAAAATCAATTATATATTTCTCCTTTTCTTATAAAATTAACCATTTACCCTTTTATAAAGTTGACAAAGTGCTTATATCAAGTGCGTCTCTGAGAATTCATGTACTCTGTTCGAGCTTGAAAAAATATGCAATTCCGTAATGTTTTATTATTATTTTTTTAAAATCAAATTAGTACTGGGTTCACTAAATCTAATACCAATGGTCTAACTTCTAAAGCATAACATAAAGGCCGCCCATACTTATTATGGATATCTTTGTGCTTAAAGCCTTTCTTGATTAGGATATAAGAAACTCATGCTAATAACGTGTTATAATATAACAAGAATACACATAAGATTAGTGCTAAAACTTTAAGAACTTTAGAAAGATTGTAATAGTAAGAAGTAGAGAAATGTATAACTTATGAAAGTGTATATTTTCTCTTCTACTTTGAGCTAGTACTTAGACTACAAAAAGATTAACTATTTTTTTGAACAACTAGTTGACCAACTGATTGAGCTTTTACACAACTTCAGTGATAGACAAATTTAACTATTTGATGGACAAATAGTATGATACATTATTTATAAGTTTAACAAAGAGTTTATCAACTTGATAAATTTAGAGGTAAATATTAATCTCTATGGTAAACTTTATATAATACTAGGTTATAATCCCGTGTATCACACGGGCTGAATAAAGAAAAAACTCATGTAGTTACTACTGAAAGATTAAGAATTAAAAAAGAATATTTTTTAAGACACTTTTCAAATATCGAAATAAATTTAGTGTCGTGTATGATCAAATCGTGTGGTGTTTACCAAGTTTATAAATATGAAACATTTAATTCATCTATAAAGATACATGTTTTAAAATAAAAATAATCCCTATTGCACCATAATGATAATAACAATCCACATATAAGTAGTAAAATTCAAAACACCATACAAGAAAACATGATTGGAACTAAATGTCATGTCTTAATTGAAAAAAAATAGTACAGGACATTGGTTTTCTAATACCTGTTGGTAATTTTCATATGTAACATCGTGGATCAAACAACTATGACACTCACATACGTATGTATTTGTATATACCAACTTTTCGGTGTTTTGAAATTATATTGAGTTAGTGATAAAAAACTATAATTTGAACAATTATGACACTCACATAAGTATGTATTTGTATATACCAACACTGCCCCTGGGCGTAATAGGGCATGAGGAGGGATGAGCGTTTCTTATATAACACCAAATGAGAAGAAAAAAAATTAGAAATGACAATTTAAGGGCGTTAACTATTCCACATTTTTAAGAGTCGTGATGCTCCCGATGTGGCGGAAAATGCTCCTTAAAAACATTAACCATCATGGAAGATATAAGGGTTTGAAGAGGAAAATTTTGGGAAGTAAAAAATGGTAGTCACACGTCTTAAAGTTTGACTTGTAGACAAAACAAAAACTGTTATCGATAAGTTTATTAGTTGTTAAAAAAAGAGTAGAATTACGATAAAAACACATATAATGATAGATATAAAAGTTATTGTAAACATATCATTTAAATACTTTAAAAGAATATATGAATATATCAATTTTATATAATAATAATTCTTGAAGAAGCATATTAATAGTTCCAGTTTTTAGTTTTATAATAGAGTAAATTAGTTTTTGAGCCTCAATATTTTAGTGATTTTAACAACTTGAGTCTAAAATTAAAAAGTTTAACGTCCCGAGTCCCTAATCGCTCATTTTATAATTTTTTGAGTCCAATTTTGTTTATTTTATAAAGGTTAAAAGATTCGACTCAATAGGACTCAAAAGGTTGTAAAAAAGGGTCCAGGGATTCAGGGCGTCAAACATTTTGATTTTTAGACTCATATGATTAAAACAACTAAAGCACAAGAGCTCAAAAGGTAATTTACTCTTTATAATAAAATAATGTTGTTATGACATCTATTAATTAATTAGTGACAATTATAACATAATATTTAGTTATATATTGTTGTACATTTTTTTTTTTAATTTTAGGTTATATCATTTGATGATGGACATATAATCTAAGTTTATCAATATCAAAATATCTTATCCATAAGTTTATCTTTATTATAATAGATTGTTTTTTTGCAACGTTTAATAATAATATTTAATTTTAAAAAGTGTTATATTAAATTTATTTCGTTTATGATATAATTATTCATAATTAAATATATCTATACTTATAATTAAATATGAGAAAGAAGTAGGAAAATAATAAAATAGATGGTTCCAATGAATGACATGTGTCCTCAAAGTGGTTTCTTTTATTATATGTATAGATCATAACATATTTAGATTTATTGAAGGTTTTTTTTTAAGGGAAGAGGCAAAACTGTCACCATTTTGATATCGATTTTTGGCTCCACCACATGACTTATTGTGCGAAAAATCATTGAAGTTTTTTCAAGGGAAGAGACAAAACTGACCATTTTCATATCGATTTGTGGCTCCACCACATGACATATTGTGTTAAAAATCATTTATGAATTTAATAAAATACCTACCACGTAGATATTAATTGGTATGTAAATCAAATATCACAGTCAATAACACCTCACTAATCATGTTACTTTTATACAAATCAAACGTGTATACTATGCAAACATTAATTATTTTTAGAATAACTAACGTCCACTTCAAATGTAACACCCACCGGGGCCGGACCTAGAGGCTTTCAAATCTAGGCAACAGTCTAGGGCCTTAAAAAATAGGATTTCAATTTTTATATACTGTATTAGGCCCAAATGAATAAAAGAAAAACTATATTTATTGAAATGCTCAATTGAAAAACCGAATTTAAAATAAAAGAGGTCAAATTCCAACTCCAAGCAATATGTAATCCAAGAAATAAAAGAGGCCCAATTCTAGCTAACTGTAAGTTGAGGTGAAATTAGGAGAAATTATTCGTGTCGCAATGGTTAACGGCTATTTTTTATAATAATATCTGTATGAATTTGAGGTGAAATTAGAAGAAATTACTGGGGAGAAATCCCTATTTGCCCTAAAACTCTAATTGATACGTTGAATCTTTGAATTTTAATATTGAGTTTGTGATTGAGACTTCCGCCTTTGTAATTTGCTTAGGGCCTCAAAAAAACGTTAGAATGAACCTGACACCCACATTCATATTTTATGTCAAAATAGATTGATAAACTCCAAAAATTGACATGTACATTAATTTACGTGGTTAAGTGGATATTAACAGTGGATTCTAACACACTGAAAATTGAAAAGGTACAATAGGTAGAGGATCCTGTAAAAAGTGCTCAAAGTGTGAGAAGTGTATTATAACACTATATATAATACTATATAACACCATATAAACACCGTATAACAATATGCAAGACCATATAATACCATATAACACTATATATCATTATATAACAAATATAACACTATAGGTTGTCTGATAGCATGTCTATGATAGATGTATAGTATTATATTTGTTATATAATGATATATAGTTTTATATGGTATTATATGGTGTTACATATTGTTATACGGTGTTTATATGGTGTTATATATTATTATATATAGTGTTATAATACACTTCTCACACTTTAGACCCTTTTTACACTATCCTTACCCAGGTTCAATAATCAACAAATGATCAAATAAAACATATGAAGATACCCTATGAGAACTACCACACTATCATTGTGCAAAACTTTTTTTAATGGCGAATTTCTTGCATCTTATTAGACTTAAACTCAATACCTCACACTTAGTGTTTTAAAAGGATTTGCATTACCACTGAACCACCAACCCCAGTGGTTCAATGAACAAAATTTACATATCAAGATGCTATAGGGTCGACTCACACACCTCCTATCGGACATGTCATGATGGTGATTTTATTACTGAACTTTTAGCGACCAACCTTTGCAAACTGATTTTATGACTTAACTATTAGCATTACAGTGGCGGATCTTGCCCGTTGAACGTGTAAGGGCCGAAAAACACGTGCACTAAAAAAAGCCCGGGCAAGCCCGGGCCAAACATAGAATATATAAAAAATTTCGATCGAAATGCGGAAAATTAGCACTACGGCCGAAAAACTTGCCCGGGCCGTGGCCCTGCCAGTGGGCTTCTAAGAACCGCCCTTGATTAGCAAACCGAACTATTGGTGACCTTAACAAATTTGTGACGGAATATGACCATCGCTTTGCAACTGCTCCTTCGTGATCAATCTATGACTGTTTTTTGTATAAAAATGTATTTATTTTTTAGTGTTTTCGGTTATTAGAAAGCTAGCAACGATTTAATCGATTAACTTTTAATCTTATAACTAGAAAGTTAACGAAGACAAGTATTAGAGACAAAATAACCGTGGTGGACCCAATTTTTTTTTTGCTGGGGGTGCAGAATATTTTTATATCTTTTAGGCTCCTAATTGTATAAAAAAATCGGTTCATAGCGGTCGGATCGAGTCGGGTCATATAAGACAAAAGAATATTAAACTAAAATTTATATAGTGATAAAAAACACGTCAAATGTCATTACAAACATATTTAAAACCGTGTCCTACAGGTTTTCATTTTTTGAAATCTATCTAATGTTGAAATATGTCAAATATTTTCCTCCCATAATTAACGGAATCAATTAGTTTCTGGGATGATTTTGTTTCCTTTTATTTCTTATTTGTATCCTTATTAAAGAGGTCTTGGTGTAATCGTTTGAAGAGAGAGTGAAATACAGAAATCTTTGATTGTTCTTTTATCATGAAAACATGGTATCAGAGCCATGAATTCATAATTCTGGGAAATTAATTGAGTGCTTAAAATTCCGATTTACTTGATCCAAATATGGATGACAACACAAACAAAAGTGTCACCATATCGGATGACCTAACGCTGCAGATTGCAGCATTGCTGAGAAACGGCCTGGGCGGCCTCGGAGCACAACCTACAACGTTGAATTTTGAGAACTTGTCCATCGGGATAAAGTTGAGTGGAGACAATTATTCTTTATGGGCTACTCTCATGAAGAAAGCGGTTGGTGGGAGGGGAAGAGGTTCTCACCTTACCGGAGAACCGTCACCTCCATAAAAAACAGATGAAAAATATGCACGCTGGGAGCAAGATGACCAATGTGTATTCACATGGTTGATTCAAAATATTGAATCAAATCTTGTTAACAATGTGTCGCAATACCCCACCGCTAAAGCTCTTTGGGATGGGCTAGCGATAACGTATGGGTCAGGAACTGATTCTCTACAGATCTTTGATCTTCATAAGAAGGCCAACTCATTGAGGCAAGGGAAGGATACGTTGGAAGAATGCTGGAATAAATTACAGAACATCTGGATGACAATTGACCGAAGGGATCCAAATCCAATGAAGGACCCTGAGGACATACAGATCTATAACAAGAAAGTTCAAGAACAGAGATTGTACCAACTGTTGATGGCCATAGACGACAAACTTGAACCCATCAAGAGAGATATATTGAAGCGAGACCCTCTTCCTTCTGTAGAAACCGCGTATGCCGCTATACGAAGGGAAATTGCAAGACTTAATATTTTACAGACAACAACATCTTCCGAATCGTCTGAAATTGGGTTAGGGTTGGCTGCTCGCGAGTCAAACGGAAGAGGCAAATTCCGATCAGAACCACCAAAGAGGGAGAAGGAGGACAAGTCAAAATTGTTTTGTACCAATTGCAACACGAAGAAGCACACCAAAGAAACATGTTTCAGATTGGTGGGCTATCCGGATTGGTGGGAAAAACCAGGGCAACGAGGAAAAGGGGCTGCTGTCGTCGGAGGGAAAAACGCCGGCGACACGCCGATGTCATCTTCGGCTGCTGACGAAAGACCGACAGTTTCCTCTGCTGGATTTGGAGGAGTGATGATGGGAATGGATGATGTCAAAGAAACAAACAGGTAAAGGGATTGGAAGTTTCACTCCAAGCCCTTCTATTATTAATACTAAATATTTTAAACCTTTTTGCTTTGACATTGGAAAAAATGTGACTACCAAACCCAAAAGTTATAAAGCTCGATCTCCTGCTCCCAGTCTCAGAAAATCAACAGACTGGATTTTTGACTGTGGAGCAACTGATACAATGACGTATGATCCGAATGATTTTTTACACTTGGGATCATCGTCTAAAACATATATCGAAACTGCGAGTGGAGAGCATGTCAAGGTTAAAGGTGGAGGTGCCATTGAATTCTCGAGTAACATGAAGCTGAAGAATTGTCTTTATATCCCATCTTTGTCCTCAAAGCTTTTGTCCATTAGCCAAGTTACGAAGGAACTAAATTGTGTGGTTCTAATGTATCCAAATTTTTGTGTGTTACAGGACATTCTTACGAGGGAGATAATTGGGCGTGGTACTGAGCGAGGAGGTCTTTACTATGTTGATGAGGTGACTCACCAGGGACATGCCATGCTTGCTCATGGAACGGCTGACAGACAACTTTGGTTATGGCACCGTCGTCTAGGTCATCCTTCATTTGGTTATCTTAAGATGTTATTTCCGAGTCTTTTTTTTGAATAACTCTACTAGTATGAAGTGTGAAACTTGTGTTCTTGCTAAAAACCATAGAGTGTCTTTTAATCCAAGTAATACGAGAGTTGATTTTGCATTCTCATTAGTTCATTCCGATGTTTGGGGTCCTGCTCCAAATTCCAACAAAAATAGTTTTAAATATTTCATATTATTTGTTGATGATTTTTCTCGGATGACATGGGTGTATTTTATGAAACATAAATCAGAAGTGCCTGAGAAATTCTTTATGTTTTATAAAATGATTCAAACTCAATTCAATAAAAACATTAAGATTCTTCGCTCCGACAATGGTGGAGAATTTGTAAACCAAACTATGCAAAACTTTATCCGAGAAAATGGTCTCATTCACCAAACTTCATGTCCTAACACACCTCAACAAAATGGTGTGGTGGAACGAAAAAACAGAATTGTTCTAGAAAAGACTCGGGCAATGATGATCGAATCTCGAGTTCCTCAATTTTTTTGGCCTGAAGCCGTTGCCGCGTCTGTTTACCTCCTTAATCATCTTCCTACTCATATTCTAGGACATCAAACTCCTTTAAAGGTCCTAGAAAGCCAAGTGACCATCCCATCTGTCTTAACCTTACTACCACGAATTTTTGGTTGTTCTGTATTCATTCACATTCCGAAAACTCATAGAGACAAGTTGGGCCCATGTGCAGAAAAATGTGTTTTTGTTGGATATGGTCCACATCAGATGGGATATCGGTGTTATAATCCAGCTTCTCGTCGCATTCATGTCACCATGGATTGTGACTTCTTAGAGTCAGAGTTCTACTTCGATAATCAATCTAGAATTCAGGGGGAGAGAGTAAGTGAATCTCTAGATTGGTTGAGTTGTTCTGAGGCTGTTCCGCCAGAGCAGGTAGATGGAGCCACCGAGTCTTGCCCATCAGGCATAGGAGAGGCTGACAAACCAGTCCATATGTCCAGTGAATCGACCTCAGAAGATGTCCAACAAGAGGTAATAATTGAATCTCAATCTGATAGTACTACTTTACATGCTACTAATGATTTTCAAGGACCAGAACCATGTGAAGAACCAGAACAGGAAGAACCAGAGCCAAAAGAATCAGAAGGTCGTGTGTTACCTCCAGGGAAAAATAGAGGAGTGCCACCAAACCGATTCTCACCAGAACACAAGAAACGTGAATCTAAGTATCCAATTGATGGAGATAGGGGGAAAGTGGGTGAGATCGCAAAAGCCTTCTTTGTCACTCTCCTTTCAGAAAATATTCCCAAGAATGCTCAAGAAGCAAGCGAGAAACGTGAATGGCGAGAGGCTATGAGTACAGAGATGAAAGCCCTCGAAGAAAACAACACGTGGGAAAAATGTGTGTTACCACAAGGCAAGAAACCTGTGGGGTGCAAGTGGGTATTCACCATCAAATATAAGGTTGATGGAACAGTTGAACGATACAAAGCAAGACTTTTAGCAAAAGGATATACACAAACATATGGTATTGACTACTCAGAAACTTTTTCTCCTGTAGCGAAGATTGATACTGTCAGGGTGTTATTATCAGTAGCTGCGAATAAAGATTGGCCTCTTCATCAGTTTGATGTGAAAAATGCTTTTCTCCATGGAGATTTAAAGGAAGAAGTATATATGGAGGCTCCACCTGGTTTCTCGGAAGACTTCAACAAAAATGAAGTTTGTAGGCTTAAGAAAGCATTGTACGGCTTGAAACAGTCTCCAAGAGCATGGTTTGGAAAATTTACAATGGCTATGAAGAAATATGGATATAAACAAAGCAATGCTTATCACACTCTATTTTTCAAAAGAAGGGGAGAATTAGTCACGTGTTTGATCATTTATGTTGATGATATGATTATTACAGGAAGTGATACAGAAGAAATAGCTCAATTACGGAAAAATCTTTTTAAAGATTTTGAAATGAAGGATCTTGGAGGGCTGAAATATTTCTTAGGGATTGAAGTTCTTCGATCAAAAGAAAGGATTTTTATCTCTCAAAAGAAATATATTCTAGATTTGTTGGTTGAGACTGGAATGGTTGATTGCAAGCCTGTTGATACTCCTATGATAGTCAATCATAATCTCAAGATTAATGACAAAGACAAGCCAGCAAACAAAGAAAGGTACCAGAGGTTGGTAGGTAAATTAATTTATTTAGCCCATACCAGACCTGATATTTCCTATGCAGTTGGAGTGGTTAGTCAATTTATGCATCAACCACAAAAGGAGCATATGGAAGCAGTCATGAGGATAATCCAATATCTTAAAGGTACTCCTGGTAGGGGCATTGTTTTCAAGAAAGGTGGACATTTAAATGCGGAAGTATTTACTGACGCAGATTGGGCAAGTAACCCGAATGGAAGGAGGTCAACCTCTGGATTTTTTACCTTGCTAGGAGACAATCTAGTCACTTGGAGAAGCAAGAAACAAAAGGTAGTCTCATTGTCTAGTGCCGAATCAGAGTTCAGAGGGATTGTTAAAGGGATTACAGAGATTTTATGGCTAAAGAAACTAATGAAGGAAATTGGTTTTCCTATAAAACTTCCAACTAGACTGTTCTGTGATAATACGGCTGCCATAAGCATTTCAGAGAATCCTGTTCAACACGACAGAACAAAACATGTGGAGGTAGATCGACATTTCATAAAAGAGAAAATTGAAGATGGGACTGTGAAGCTTCCCTATATAAAATCTGAAGATCAACTTGCTGATATCCTGACCAAGGCCGTTCCAGGGAAGAATTTCAATTCGGTTTTGTGCAAGTTGGGTATTGGAGATCCCACTACACAACTTGAGGGGGAGTGTTGAAATATGTCAAATATTTTCCTCCCATAATTAACGGAATCAATTAGTTTCTGGGATGATTTTGTTTCCTTTTATTTCTTATTTGTATCCTTATTAAAGAGGTCTTGGTGTAATCGTTTGAAGAGAGAGTGAAATACAGAAATCTTTGATTGTTCTTTTATCATGAAAACATCTAAAACATCATCTAATTATACTAAACGAGTTTTTTCCTAAAAGGGTGTTGGTTGAAAAAATAATTACCAAAAGGGATGCTATTGAACTTGCTAATAGCCCGTTCTTCACATTTTTTTAACTCAATATGAAAATTTGTATAAATATTTTGGACAACAAACTTGGTAGGGGCAGTGGATTTTTAGGCAAAATAATTTGCCGGGGCGAACTCATATAATTTTAATTTTTTCGGACGAAAAACCAAAAATTTTACACAAACATTCGTGGAGCGGGTGCACCCCGATCCCTTAAAAGCTACGTCCGTATAATAGGCAAAACAAAATTTTATTGTTCGGTTTCTGAATTCACGATGCAAACTATTACCTCGAAATACATTCTCAGTACTCCAGATTTGTATATTGTTTTTGAGCTGTAGATTTGATCTCAAGAAGCAGATAAGATAATATTGTTTTGGACCTGTCCGTTTCTTTAATATATAATATAGTCTAGGGTGGCACAATCAGTTGAATGCCAGTAGTAACGAATATTAATTACACTGACTAGGAGTCATATTAAGTCCAAGACATAGGCCCTTTCAAAACACTCCAACTGAAACAAAAATGAAAAATATCCATGTTCTAGCTATACCGTATCCAGCACAAGGCCATGTGATGCCTCTTTTGGAGGCAGCTCGGTGCTTCGCCAGCAACGGTCTCAAGGTCACGTTTGTGAACACGGACTTCACTCACAAACGGGTTATGAGTGCGGGTGCAGAGATCGATTGTCCAAGTGATTTGATGCATATGGTTTCGATCCCGGATGGGATGGAACCATGTGACGACAGGAATGACCTTGGGAAGTTGACAAAAGCAATGTGTCAACTCATGCCGACCAAACTAGAAGAGCTGATAAATGATATTAACAAAAATGACGACGAGAAAATTACATGCATCATTGCTGATTGTTATATGGGATGGGTACTAAGAGTTGCACAGAAGATGGGTATTAGACTAGCACTCTTTTGTCCCAGCTCGGCTGCAGTTTTGGCCTTGTCCATGAGTGTTCAGAAGCTGATAGACGATGAGATTATAAACTACAACGGTGAGATCGATAACTAATGAGCATCTATTGACTTACACAATTCTAATATTCCGCCGTATGTAATTAAGCATTTTTTTTTTTTCAGGAGTACCTTTGAAGGATCAAATGGTTCAGTTGTCAGCATCCATGCCACTCATGGACCCTGCAAATTTTGTATGGGCGTGTGTAGGCGACTCGGTCACTAATCAAATTATCTTTGAGTACCTAATTCTTGAAGTTAAGAAAGCAGCAGAAGCAGCAGACCACATAATTTGCAATTCAACTATGGAGCTAGAGACTGGGGCATTCACTCTATTTCCAAAGATGTTGCCAATTGGTCCACTTTTGGCTACCAACAGATCCACAAGGCAAGTAGGCCACTTCTGGAATGAAGACACTACTTGCTTAACATGGCTTGATCAACAGCCGCTAGGCTCGGTCATCTATGTGGCATTTGGGAGCTTCACAATTTTTGACCAACATCAGTTTGAAGAGCTGGCACTGGCACTCGAGGACACGAACAAGCCATTCTTGTGGGTTGTTCGACCTGGTCCAAGTGGCAGCATGGACTATATCTTCCCAAGCGGCTACTTGGACAGAATAGGCACTCGGGGAAAATTGGTCAGTTGGGCACCTCAGCAGGAGGTCCTAAACCACCCATCAGTGGCTTGCTTCATGAGTCATTGTGGTTGGAACTCTACAATGGAAGGCGTTAGCAACGGCGTTCCTTTCTTGTGCTGGCCATACTTTGCTGATCAGTTTTTTAACAAAACATACATATGTGATATCTGGAATACCGGCTTGGGTTTGAACAAAGATGAAAAAGGAATTGTTACCCGAGGAGAAATCACGAGTAGATTGGAGCAGCTGCTCAGCAACATCATGATCAAAGAAAATGCTTTGAGTTGGCAAGAAAAAGCGATGGACTGTGTGGGAGCAGGATATTCCTCAAACCAAAACCTCAACAAATTCATTGATTGGGTAAGGGAAGGACATGACCATGCTCAAGTACAAGAAACTTGCAAATGATATATGATTCACAAGATTTATGTTTGGTTGTGGTTCACAGACTATACATGATTTCCTTAGTTTCATGTATGTTTACTAGTTCCTATTAGTTTTGTGTTTACCTTGTTTGCATGTATGTTCTCTATCCCATTGTTTCCTTTCATTTTAGTTCGTTCACTTCTAAATATTGTCAAGTTTCTTATTCTATATATAGTTTATACTCTACTACTAAGTGTATTTATAATGGTAAAACTGATGCAAAATGGTATCACAACTCACAATCCTAATACACTTTTTAAGAGAAGAAACTATATATATGATTTTCTAAATGTCAAAAGATTAACTCAAACCCTCAAGGATATGATTTTCTAAATGTCAAAAGATTAACTTAAACCCTCAAGGAAATTTTAAATACGACACTTAGAGCATCTCGAATGCTGACCCGCAAGCTAAGCATTCCTTGCCTCTACCTTAAAAACTTACTTGTTTCCTCCAACGCACAAACCAACACAAACCTCCAAATTACACTTCACTTATATAAAAAATTATATTTAAAAAAAGGTTTGTGTGTGGTCCCCACCATCTTGGTCCATACGAGTCCGCTTGAAGGGATCTAATCAAACCGGACCACCACCTCCAATGCTCCTTGGGTCCATGAGGGAAAGTCCGGAATTCCGGACCTTTGCCAACTAAGCACGTGCACTATAAGAAATCAGGTTTTTAGCGACGAAATTATTTCGTCGCCACAGGCTACTACGACTAAATTTGGTTACTACAGGTTTTTAGGGGGATGGAGGGAACTATGGCGCTTCCGAAAAATTTATGAAAACTCAATAGCAACTAAATGTCATCTCGATAGAGAAAATTCTTTTTATTTTCCATTTTGTTAATCTATATCGTAAGAAAAATAAAAACAAAAATTAGTTTTGTTTGTTTCTAGCTATTGCGACGAAAAGATGTCCCGACATGTTTTATTTAACTAATTTTATTTTATTTTAAGAAAAGATGTTCCGTCGCTAAAGGTCCAATTTCTTGTAGTGATTGAGATGCTCTTATAGTGAAAGCTTGAAAACAAATCACATAATATAATCAAATTAGAGTAAACTGCCATTTTGGTCCCTGTGGTTTGGGCACTTTTGCCATTTTAGTCCAAATCTTAAACTTTTTAAATCTGGGTTCCTGTGGTTTTATTTTTATTGCCATTTTAGTCCAAAATTCAAAAACTCCCTTTTTTGACTGTTGCAACCTGCCTATTTTGTCTTTTTGTACATGGGTATTTTTGTCCAACTGATTTTCATTTAACATATTCTTAAATAATAAAACTAAATAATCCCTTATCACTTTCCCCATATAAAAGAGCAGATATTCATCTTCCCCAACACCAAACCCTAATCTTCTCCAAACACTCCATCTTCTCAAAACATAACACAGATCCCACCCCTCTTCTTTCTCTTTACCTCAAAAACCCTACCACACATCACCAAACCGTATCCCTTCCCCCATCCCTCTCATCTTTCTCTGTCTCTCTAAGAAACGGCACATGATGGAGCGGTATCACAAGCCCACGAGTGCCACCCCCACTTCCCGGAGAATCATTCTCTCCGTGACATGATGGAGCGGTATCACAAGCCCAACTCCCGGCAACTTCCGAAGCCAAAAGGTCAGTTGTTCTAATAGTGTCTCCTGCTTCTGTATCTTCTTCAATCGGGTCCTTAGATTGGTTAAGATTCTCACCGCCATTGGTATTATTAACCCTTTCTTCTTCGTCGTCGATTACCATTGTATCACTGGCTAACTTATTCAAGTCGATATTTTGGGTTTCGGTTTCCATAACTTGTTCGGTTTCGATTGCAGCCGCAGTGCCGCCGTCGATATCAGATCCAAAAGCACCCTTAGCACTAGGGTCAAAATTGGGAAACTCTGCTTCTTGTGTTTCTTCACAAGTTTCTTGGTTTCGGACATCGCATTCATGCTTCTCGGTTACACTAGCTTCATCACTTGATGTCTCAGCTTGATTTGCGCGTCTCTTCTTGGTGGAAGTGGTTGAAACTTCCGCCTTCATGCCACCGCTGCATTGAGACCTGATTGCTTCTTTATTTTGGTGGTGAGAATCTATCTTGTTTGTGTTATCAGTATTGGGATTAACATCGACTGATATGTTTTCATAATTCTCTTCGTCTTCTAGTGTTCTCTGCATCGCCTTTAATTGTTCCTACTGCTTTGCAAATAAACTGGAGATCTCCTCTGTAGTTGAATAGAATGCTCTGTGGTTGAATAGAATGCTCAGAGCTTGGGTAAATTACACTTTTCGTCCTTTATGTTTGTATCGAATTGCAATGGATAACCTTTAACTTTAATAATTACAGTCACAATCCTTTATTTGAAAAACTCATTACAACTTTCGTCCTTTAGCATTAACTTGGTTAAAATTTTCAGTTAACTTTAATCATATAAGGGTAATTCAGTCTTTTTACTAATTACCAAATCATTTTAAAAATATGTTAATAAACAACACAAAAATAATACTTTAAAATTCATTTTCTCTCTAATCTCTAAACACTATAAAAGTTCCTCTCTCTCTCAACAACCAGATCTAGATCATGGCAATCACCACCAAACCCCATCACCATCATGAACCCTAGAACAACCAACAATCCCAAAATTCGATTTCTTTAATCACCACCTAACTCACCGCCTCTCTCACTCTCTCCAGTCGGAAGATCTCGATTGTTTGATCTCCGTACGACCGATGAAGATCTGGAAAACATTATCGATGAATATGAACGGCTGAATTAGTCCGCCGACATCAGCAAAACGTCACAGTGAATTGTTTCCGACGAAGTCTGAATTGGTTGTTTTTGTTTCCAACGAAACCTGAATCAGTGAATTGTTTGTTAGGTCTAGAAGACGATGTTTCGGTGCCGGAGAAGAAAGATGTGGAACATAAAGGTGTGATGGGTAAGAATCCGAAAGGTGGTGGTGGGGCTGGATTGATTCGGTGGTTTTAATGTTTCTGGGTCCTTCCGACAATGAAATTTGGAACCCATATTTCGTCGGTGATATGAGTGGAAGCTACCGGGTAACCAAGTTATGACTTTGGTCAAATACCACCGATTCAACTCTACACGTTTGGTGGGGCTATATTGTTATATTCCTTTCTTTCCACCATCTATTATAATAAATGAAATTTCACACATGTTTTAATTCGGTTAATTACATCTAAAATGTGGTCGGAGTGGTGACTCCGGCAGCAGTGCTGGGGGCTTTTTGGAGCAAGGTCAAGCTCCTGCACCACAAGCTCTCATTCCTGCTCCCCAGGGCCATAAAGCAGCTCCTACACCCGCTGCTCATGCTAGAGCTTGCTTCACATGTGGTGATCCCAACCACTTTGCAAACATGTTCCCTAACAGAGTGGTGAAACAAGAGCCCCAGCAGCAGCCACAACAACAACAGCAGCAGCAGCCAGCAGCCCGCGGACGTGCTTTCAACATTAACGCCCACCAGGCTCAAGCAGACAATAATGTGGTTAATGGTACGTTCCTTGTGAATGGTAGATATGCTTCGTGTTTGTTTGATACCGGAGCAGATAACTGTTTTGTATCGTTTGAATTCGAAAAGCTCCTTAATCGTAAGCGCGCTCATCTCCCCTCGACGTTCGATGTTGAAGTTGCCACCGGAAGAACCGTCGCTGTCAATTCTATTCTACGTGATTGTACGCTGGAACTCAACAATCACGTCTTCCCTATCGACCTTATTCCGATGCAACTCGGAAGTTTTGACGTCATAGTAGGCATGGATTTTCTTCGCGAAAATCGTGCTGAAGTTGTTTGTTTTGACAAGATGATTCGTTTCTCGCTCGCTAATGGAGATCAACTTTGTGTGTATGGCGAAACTCCTTCGAAAGGTCTTAAACTCATGTCATGTGTCCAAGCAAGCAAGTATCTCCGCAAGGAATACAGAGCTTTCTTGGCTAACATTATAGTAGCGAAAGGAAGGAAAGACTCTAGTGAAAGATGTTCCCGTTGTTTGTGAATTCCCTAATGTATTTCCTGATGATTTACCTGGTTTACCTCCTACTCGTGATATCGATTTCCGAATCAACCTCATTCCTGCAGCAAATCCTGTTGCTAGAGTGCCTTACCATCTCGCTCCTTTTGAAATGCGCAAAATCTCGAGTCAGCTCCAGGAAGTACTTGATAAAGGCTTCATTGGCCCTAGCACCTCTCCTTGGGGCGCACCTATCCTTTTCGTCAAAAAGAAGGATGGATCGTTCCGGATGTGCATCGACTACAGGGAATTGAATAAGTTGACTATCAAGAATCGCTATCTCTTGCCTCGAATCGATGACTTATTTGATCAGTTACAAGGTGCTACGTGTTTTTCGAAGATCGATCTACGCTCATGCTATCACCAGTTACGCATTCAAGAGGAGGATATACCTAAAACCGCTTTTCGAACCCGCTATGGTCATTACGAGTTTGTTGTTATGCCTTTTGGTTTGACCAACGCTCCCGCAGTCTTCATGGACCTGATGAATCGCATGTGCGAACCCTTCCTTGACCGCTTCGTCATTGTGTTCATCGATGATATTCTAATCTATTCCAAGACAAAAATCGAACACTCGCAACATCTACGTTTGGTTCTTGAGTTACTCCAGGGAAACCGTCTCTATGCCAAATTCTCCAAGTGTGAATTTTGGTTGGAGGAGGTCCAATTCTTGGGTCACATTGTCAATAGTCAAGGTATTCACGTCGATCCCGCGAAGATCGAAGCTGTTAAGAGTTGGGTTACACCCAAGAACCCGTCTGAAGTCCGTTCTTTTCTCGGATTAGCGGGCTATTATCGCCGATTTATCGAAGGTTTCTCTAAAATCGCTGTGCCGCTTACCTCGCTTACGCATAAGGACAAACCTTTTGTTTGGGGAACTAAACAAGAGGAAGCCTTTCAAACTCCCAAAGCTATGCTTTGCAATGCTCCCGTGCTCTCACTGCCCAACGGAAACGACGATTTCGTGGTCTACTGCGATGCCTCTAACCTTGGTCTTGGTTGTGTTCTCATGCAACGAGACAAGGTTATCACGTACGCCTCTCGACAGCTCAAGATCCACGAGAAGAACTATACCACACACGACCTCGAGTTAGGCGCAGTTGTTTTTGCGTTAAAGATTTGGCGTCACTACCTTTACGGTACCAAGTGTACGGTCTTCACCGACCATAGGAGCCTACAACACATCTTTGACCAAAAGGAATTGAATATGCATCAACTTTGGTGGATAGAACTCCTCAACGATTACGACTGTGAGATACGTTACCACCCAGGCAAAGCAAACGTCGTTGCCGACGCTCTCAGTCGACGAAGCTATTTGCATAGCGTTCGTAATATCCAAGCCCAGCATAATTTCGAAGCTCTTATCCGTGACACGCAGCATGCTTGTTTTACCAAACGTACTTTAAAGAAGGAAAGGATTCTTAACGATGGCGCCCAACTCGAGAATAAATCGAGTGGTACCTTTCACTATTTAGACCGAATTTGGATTCCCAAGCATACTAATTTGCGACAAATTCTGATGGACGAAGCCCACAAATCCCGATATTCCATTCATCCCGGTACTGAAAAAATGTACCAAGACATGCGCTACAAGTACTGATGGCCAGGCATGAAGAAGGATATCGCCCTTTATGTTTCAAAATGCCTGACCAGTTCCAAGGTCAAGGCTGAGCATCAACGCCCCTCTGGCTTACTCGTCCAACCCGAGATCCCTATGTGGAAATGGGAAAGTATAGCTATGGATTTTATAATGAAACTCCCGCACACAACATCAGGACACGACATCATCTGGGTTGTCATTGACCGTTTGACTAAATCAGCTCATTTTCTGCCGATACGAGAAGACTTTAAGGTAAAAAAAATTAGCCCGAATCTACACCGACAAGATCATCTGTCGACACGGGACGCCTCGTGACATCATTTCTGACTGCGATGGTCGGTTTACCTCGCGCCTTTGGGAAACGTTTCAATCTGCTCTCGGTACTACCCTTAATCTAAGTACCGCTTTCCATCCCCAAACCGACGGTCAGACTGAAAGAACGATTCGCACCCTTGAAGACATGCTTCGCTCGTGTGTCATAGATTTCAGTGGTAATTGGGACGCGCACTTACCTTTAGTCGAATTCTCGTAGAATAATAGTTATCATTTTAGCATTCAAATGGCACCATTTGAGGCATTATACGGAAGGAAATGTCGATCGCCTATTGTATGGCACGAGATCAGAGACGCGCAAATTACCGGTCCCGAGCTGTTGCAAGAAAAAACTGACAAAATCCTCCAAATTCGAGACAATCTATTGAAAGCTCGGAGCCGACAGAAAAGTTAAGCCGATAGACGCCGCCAGCCCCTTGAATTTGACGTTGGCGATCACGTACTCCTAAAGGTTACACCTTAGAAGGGAGTGATCAGATTCAGCAAGAAAGGAAAGCTCGCGCCTCGATATGTTGGACCCTTTAAAATTCTGGAAAGGATTGGAAAAGTGGCCAACAGACTCGAACTACCGGAGGAACTTAGTAATGTCTACCCGACTTTCCACGTTTCGAACCTCAGAAAGTGCTTAGCCGACCAGGAATTTCATGTCCCTCTTAAAGATTTACAAGTGGGCGAAACATTACACTCCATGGAAAAGCCTGTCGAGATCATGGGACGAGAAACCAAGGTGCTTAGACGCTCACGCATTCCCATTGTGAAGGTTCGCTGGGAAGACAAACGCGGCGCCGAGTTCACCTGGGAACTCGAAAGTGACATGAAGGCGAAGTATCCGCAACTGGTTGTTACGCCTACTTCTTAAATTTCAGGACGAAATTTCCTAAAGTAGGGGAGGCTGTACAACCCACTTTTTGGAAAGTCAAAGTACAAGTCAAAGTCAAAGGAAGAAAAGATTGCTAATTGCGATCAGTCACTCCTTGCTTGACTAGTAGATTGTGCTCCTTTACTTGTAATCGAATCCTTTTATTTATTTGCTTTAGTTGTATTATGTGGAGTATCTATTAATAATCGAGGTTTAATCGCATGTTTATCGCTAATTGACTTATCGCTAATCGCACCGCTATCGCATTCGCAACTCGAATTATGTGTTCTGGACATTGTTTTACGTGTGTGTGCTATTATGTGTTACTTGTGCATGTTATATTTATATTGAGGTATTTAATCGCAATCGCAATTCCATTGCAACGCAATCTAATCGCAAACGCTAATCGCAAGTTATTTATAGTGATTGCATGTTAGATATGGTAGTTAGGTTATTTGTGTGACTATTGGGTAATACTATCGTATCGCTCGCTCGAATCGTGTCGCAATGCTCAACACGCAAAACGAAACGCCGAAACTCAACTCGCTCGAATCCGATCGGATTGCCATCCGATCGGTGGGCTATCCAACACTTGCTCCCATTTTCCTCTTTTGGAAACCCTATAAATACCACTGTCACATTACCAAAGTGATCTGACAGTTTTCTCACGTGCGACCAAGCGTTCCAGCCCACTTTTCTCGTCTCGCAATTCTTGTAAGTTTTCAACTCAAATCTTGTACTTCTATGATCTACACACACTTCTTCATCTTTTTCACCTTTGAATCTTAACTTTTAACCGTGAAATCAACGGATTTGAGGTGTTTTAGGATGATGTCATCATGGAGTTCTTATGAACTTCAAGGTTTGGCCTCATTCCACCAAGAACAACTCAGATCTGAAGGATTTCCACATGATTTCACAATGATTTTGCATAGATCTAATCATTTCAAAGTTAAAAGGATTGAAAGATGGTTTCTAACCTTCTTTGAACTCTTTTACACTCAATGCACTCAAAACCGATAGAATCAGAGCTCATTCGGGTCTTCTACTCATTTCTTAGTGAAGCATCAGCCTGAGATCTGGTTTCTATTAAAGAGACAACCGATTTCGGATTAAACATGAACAACCATCACGAACCAGTAGCTAATCGGGTTAGGGTGATTCCTGTTCGATCGGGCGCCTTGGGACTTGACGAGGTTTCGTTGTTTAGTACGTGATCATACCGTCTCGAAAAAACCGCAAAACTTTCAAAGTCATCAAGTCAAGATGATCAGATTCGTGGGACGGATTACCGTCCGATCGGATTGCCATCCGATCGAACCGCAATCCGATCGGATTGCACTTGGTTCCATACTTAATCAATTTCATAATTTTCAAAGAACATCAGTTTTAACGGAATGACATCCGATCGGATTGCTATCCGATCTACTGACCGTCCTGCTATGAACTTGTTCTCAACTGAGAAGCCTCGCCAATCGGATCACTATCCGATCGAACGACCTGGAGGGTATAGATACTTCTCTGATTTCAAAATGCTACAACGAAAACTTCAAAGCCATCATATATAAACACATCCTTCCCAAACGAATGTCAATCCGAACGAATGGCCATCCGATCGGATGACCATCCGAACGGATTGACATCCGATCGAATGACCATCCGATCGGATTGCCATTCGACACTTGGTTCACTTGCACCGTTTTACGCACCGCTCTTCACTTATGCTATCGTTAACTGTTCTGGCTAATCACTCTAGCGCTCCCTTCAATCCATTACTTCCATCGCTGTTAGTATTCTCGACCCCTTTTTGCTTTTGCACTTTTGGGTGTTACATGCGTTACTTATTCTAAATCACAATCGATCACACAACGCAAACACTATTTATACGCTGACTGTTATTTCATGTTATGTGTTACTCGATGAATGCTTGTATGTTATGTTAACACAGTGATTTTTGCCTGACGTCTTAGCAACGATAGTACTATTTGTTTGGACTCAGCACCTGTTGTGGACAGGGGTTGTTAAGGTTACCTCTTCACATGTCACAGTGGTGATGTGTGTTGCGCATTCTACAACTCGTAGTCTAGTCTATGCATATTTCATTGTCGATAACCTACTAGCTTCGCATTATACATGTTACATGTTACATGCTGGTTATGCGTAAACGCTTTCGAACTCTACTGTTATGGATGATTTTCTGTTCATATATCTTGGATAATATTCTGACTATGTTTCTTTTGTTGTGATCAGGATACCGGATCAGGATATTGGTAACATCCTGACACAGTATCCTGGTAGTGAGTAATTAATTCACGTGTAGAGTAATGAAGCAAGTCTATAACGTTCAAGTGGACCTGTTCTCCCAAAGACTCAGGCTAATATGTTGAAATAAGAACGTTGAAGCCGAAAGACGTGGACTACACCGTTCACCAAGGGAATATTCGCTATATCCCGGATTTGTAGGCTAGTTAGTTAGCTTTGTTTTACTATAAATAGGATTGATCGGATCAGATAAGAACACACAATTCTTTGAACACTCTTACTCTCTCTAGCTGCAATCACTCACAATACACTTACACTTGTATTCGAATCGCATTGTAACACCTAGTCGATCCGTATCATTTCCTGCACTGTATCCTGATATTTGAAGTAATAAGAAGAACAAGGCAGCTGTGATTGTCAGCTCCCGAGGTTTTATGCCGGCGATCTAGATTGATCAATGGCTTTCCTCGTATATCCCGTGTCACCCTTTACCTTTTTGCTCATTGTTTGATTATAGGTATAGCTCGATATCCTGAGCCGTATCCTTGTTTTGGTCAAAAATTACCGGAGCAATTAAGTGATCAAATTAGTTAAGTGAGGTAGTGTGCTAAAAACGTGTGTTGAAAATATGCTAGTTAAGTTGTTTGCAAAAACAGTTTCAGGATACGGCTCAGGATATAGAGTTGTATCTATGATCAAACAATGAGCGAAAATGTAAAGGGTGACACAGGATGTACGAGGAAAGCCCTTGATCAATCTAGATCGCCGGCACAAAACCTCGGGAGCTGACAATCGCAGCTGCCTTGTTCTTCTATTACTTTAAATAACAGGATACAGTGCAGGATATGATGCGGATCAACTAAGTGTTACAATGTAACTCGAGTACAAGTGTTAGTGTGTAGTGATCGTTTGCAACAGGAGAGAAAAAGTGTACGAAAGAGTGTGTGCCTTAATCTGATCTGATCAATCTATTTATTGTAAAAGGAAACTAACTAAATATCCTATTATTCCGGGATTCAGCAGATATTCCCCATATGAACGTTGCAGTCCTGGTCTTACGGCTTCAACGTCTCCAAACTAACTGATTTGCCCGAGTCTCGAGGAGAAGAAGTCCACCTGACCGTTAGAGGCTTGTTACAATAATCTGCACGTGAGCTAATTGGTTATTACCAGGATATCGTATCAGGATGTTACCAATATCCTGATCCGGTATCCTGATCACAAATAAACAATCAAAGCCAGAATATTGGTCAGGATATATGTTCAGAAAATGACCCATAACAATTGTCCCCAAAATATATCTGTTGGTATACCAATTCCAACGGATATATTTTAAATCTTATTCCTCGAATCGAGGTTAATAAATTGGAAAGACGGTCAAGATACCAATTCCATTACGCCCTTATATCTTCTCTCTTTTTGTTTGAAAACCAAATATCATCAACAGAGTCTCCAGGTAATTACTCATCCCTTCCTCATTTCCTGCTAATCTCTTTACTCTACCTCCAATGGCCACTAGAACCTTCTCTCAAACTGGCGAATCGTCGGAGACCTTTGTCCAGCAAAACCTTCTCAAAAATCCCGAGAAAGAGATTTGTGCCTTTGATAGCGCAGACATTGCTGCGTTGAGAGCCTCCGGCGCTTTCCCCGATGGCACGTTTATTAGACCATTTGATCGATCAATTCGATCGGATGTTTCTTCTGCCGATTGGGTCTGTTTTCCGGCATACCCTTTCTCGCTAGGTCTTCGGTATCCATTTCCTGAATTCATGATGCAATTCTTCCGAACCACATGTATTTCCTTTGCCCAAACAATGCCCATGGTTTGGAGAGTGCTGATTGTACTCAACCAAATAAAAAATCTTCATTGTCCTGACCTCTGCATCGAGGATATCCCGATTGCTTACCGCCTCCGATCACACGATTCCAGTCGGTTCTTGCTCTTTTCAACTTCCAGCAAACCTCTCATTCTTAAAGCCACCAAGAACGAGGATGGATGGCAACGTAAATTCTTCTTCGTCAAGCAAGACTCCATCTATGAGGGTGCTAGCCTTCCGGTGGAGTGGTTAACCACCGGTAGGGTTTAGGGTTTTAAGAATATCCCGAGATTTTTCCAGGCCTTTATTATGTGCTAATATTTTCTTCTTTGGCCTTTATGCAGTGAACTTTAAAGAAGTAGCTCCTCCTACTGCGGAATCTGAAAAAAGAATCAAAGCAATTTACCAGTGACCGGAAGGTGACAGGAGTTTTTCCACACACCTCCCAAGTTCCAGTCTATACTCATCATCTGATATGTCTGGTAAAGTCATTTCCTAAATAATTGATTAACGTAATATAATGAAAGAGTAATAAGGATTTAGAATTTCCCCTTGAGGAGCTGGACAGTTATTCCGATCACGTCCAGGTCTAGAAGGAGCCCAGTCCCAAGGCTACAGCCTCATCCAAGCCCAGCAGCTCCAAAGCCATCATCATTCCCAAGCCTTCGCCAGCTACTAAGCCCCGGAGTTCAAGTTCTCGCAAAAGGAAATAGACTGACTCACCTACCATGTCCGATACGTTCCCCTATGAGAATCATGGGTTTATCGAGGCAAGCGAGTTCATGACTTCCTTTCTCAACCAGGTATAAATTCCTATTCCACATCCTGCACATATATATCAAACTACTATCCTGGTTATCATAATACCTGTGTTTTTGGGTGTAGGGCCTTGAACGTCTGGTTCACTTGTATCAAGAATCCTGTGGGCTCAACAAGATGCTCGAGTCTAAGTTGAAGAAAGCTGAGGTTACCATTTCCGATCAAGGTATGATCGCTGCTGCCAAAACTCGACACTACGAAGACAAGTTCAAGACCATGACTCAGGAGCATCAGGTCGCTCTCAGAAAAGCCACTTATGAAGCCCAAGCCCATCTAGACGCTACACACACCCAACATGAGCAGGATATGGCCACTTACTGGGAAGGCCTCAAAGGCTCTGTTGTCATCTCCCTCTTGCAGGCTTGGCTAAAAATGGCTTACGAAGCCAAAGCCCTGGGCTTCGAATGCCCTTCTTGGAATGTCGACGCCTGGGAGACTAAGCTAAAAACTCTTGGAGGTAATCCCGTGGAGCATCCCGTCAAGTCTGCAGCTGCAGGGTCTTCAAAAGTGATGAAAAACTAACGGGTGCTGGCGATGAGGCTGAGAAGGAGGTTCAAGCGAATCCTGAGGCGGATGCTGGTGAAGACACGATGATCGAAGAAGGCGTTGCCCCCTAAAACTCATTTCTTTTAAATTTGATGGTTATGTTTGTTTGAACAATTTTATTTCTTGCATTAAAACGATTTGATAACCAAAGGTGGATGGGTCCTAGGTTTTAGGATGAAGCCTTTGGTTATCAACTAGTATCGCTTATTTTAGATAATACCACCTCCTTTTGATGTTGCCTTTTAATTTTTTGTTATGCATTGCTTAGTTTAGATTTCAACTTTGTAAAATTAGTGCAATTATTTTTTGAAAATATCCTAATCAACATACTCGGCGATATCCCACAAAGACTTTCGTCAAATAGGGTTTTTCAAAATTCAAACAATTCAGGTAAAGTCTTTAAAGAAAAAAGGATAGTTTATTTTTCAAAATCCGTTTTGATAATACTTGTTGTTTTGGTCAAAAATCTGATGAGGATAATGCGACCAAACTCTTAGTTACAGGGTATGATGCTTGAAATGTGGAACAATGATAAGGATCACTTCAATGTAAATTGCACAAACGACACAAAGATTTATACGGGGAAAAAGCCCTTGATCAAGAGTTGATCTCCGGCACAAAAAACCCCGGGTGATGGAAACTACCGATCACCAAGCTCAAATAAATCAATAAATGTTTACAACTTCGGATAGTAACGAGCTAGGTACAAGGGTCACTACGGTGAAATGTGTAAGAGTGTGTGAAAACTGTTAAGTGTTTGTCGAGAGCTTCAAGAGTGCGATTGTATGAGAGTGTGTGTAGCTGAAAATGGCTAAGTGTTCTAATTCTACCTCGTCACCCCTTTAAAAATAGAAGTTAGCTACAATAACAAACTATCCGACTTTTGTGCCAAGCTCCCACGTTCTCCACAACGTCCATTTCCAGTCAAACGTGTGCGAAATACCCGTGGAATATTCCATAGTAACGTTGCCAAGACCAAGTCAAGCTTGTTACTCCTGCGAAATAATACGAAACACAAATAAACAATCGTTAGTATGAGGATCCTTAAGGTGATCCATGATCCTGATCCTGAAGCTCTTCTGAGGATCACTATCTGTCACAGAAGAAAGGATCATTAATTAGGATAACAAGTAAGGATCACTAATTGTTAGAAAATCCTCCCCTAACACTTGTTTGAATAGAGTATTAGTTTTTAACCCAAGTATTATATCCCAAATATTCCAACCAAATATCCTGAAACATATTCCGAAAGCACATTTATTTTGAAAGCCCTAGGGTTTTCTCCTGTAGGAATCTCTCCATGTTGTAAGTATCTCATGATTGGTGAGATCCATGATCCTGAATGAGTTTGAGTATCCTCACTGGGGATAATTGCAGAATCTTTCCCTATCTCCATGGCCGCATGATCCTCGATAGCCGGGGTCAGGATATGGATAATAGGGATCTTGATATCCTCCGGGATCTTCAAAGATGATCCTAAGTTAGCCAATGCATCAGCTTCTGTATTTTCCTCCCTTGGTACCTGTGTCAAACTAAAGGAAACAAAAGAGAGTGCCAATTCTTTGACTATCTCTAAATATTTGGTTAGCTTTTCACCTTTAACAGCATAGGATCCATTAAAGTGGTTTGTAATTAACAATGAATCTACATGTACCTCAAGATACCTGATCCCCATATGCTTAGCAATTTGCAAACCAGCAATTAAGGCTTCATATTCAGCCTCATTGTTAGTGGTTTGGAACTCACAAGCTATAGAGTGGGGTATTATGTCCCCCTGTGGCGATTGTAGTATTCCAAGCCCTGTGCCTTTGACATTTAAGGATCCATCAGTATAGAGTATCCAAGGATCCTTGGTCTCCTCTAGCTGCTGGACTTCTAACTCAGCTTCTTTTTGTAAATCACTACTGAAATCAGCCACAAAGTCAGCTAATGCTTGGGATTTGATGGCTGTCCTAGGCTCATATCTTATATCATATGCACTTAGCTTCACTGCCCACTTAGCCATCCTTCCTGACATCTCTGGTTTCCTGAGGACATTCTTAATTGGGAAATTAGTTTTAACAACAATAACATGAGTTTCAAAATAATGTCTCAACTTAGTGGATGCCATAATTAATGCAAGAATAAGCTTTTCAAGGTGTGAATACCTGGATTCGGCATCAAGTAAACTTTTACTTACATAATAGACAGGATGTTGTGTACCTTCATGATCCTTAACAAGGACCGCACTTACTGCTTTTGAGGATACTGCAAGATACAAGGATAGCACATCGCCTTTTTCTGGTTTCATCAAGGCCGGGGCTGAGGATAGGTAATCTTTGAGAGCTCTTAAGGCATTTTCATGCTTCTCCGTCCACTCAAATTTCTTGTTCTTCCTCAGGATATCATAGAATTCTTTACACTTCTCTGAGGATTTGGATATAAATCTGTTCAAAGCTGCTATCCTGCCTGTTAGCCTTTGAACATCCTTGGCATTAGCCGGAGATTTGATATTCACTATAGCTTTGATTTGTTCCGGGCTAGCTTCGATGCCTCTCTTTGTCACCATATATCCTAAGAATTTACCTGCTTTAACACCAAAGTGACATTTTGAAGGATTAAGTTTCATATTATATTTGTCAAGGATATCGAATGCTTCCTCCAAGTCCCTTAGGTGATCCTCAGCCTTTATTGATTTTACCACCATATCGTCTATGTAAACCTCCATAGTTTGTCCAATCTGATCCTTGAACATCATATTCACTAGCCTTTGATAAGTTGCACCTGCATTTCTTAGTCCGAATGGCATAGCAATATAGCAGTATATACCAGTTGGAGTCATGAAGGCTGTATCCTCTTGATCGGATGGTTCCATTTGGATTTGTTGAAATCCAGATGAAGCATCCATAAAAGTTAACAGTTCATGACCCGCAGTTGCATCCACCATGGAGTCAATGTGGGGTAATGGGAAAGGATCCTTGGGACATGCCTTATTTAAATCGGTAAAATCGACACATACCCTCCACTTTCCGTTTTTCTTTTGAACAACAACCACATTGGCCAACCATCTTGGATACTTGACCTCTCTAATCATACCTGCCCGGAGCAATTTCTCTACCTCTTCCTGGATAATGGCATTTCTTTCCGGTGCAAACTTTCTTCTCCTTTGATGGATTGGTTTGAAGGACCTATCAATGCCAAGTTTGTGAGTGATTACATCTTTAGATATGCCTGTCATGTCTTCGTGTTTCCATGCAAAGGTAGTCTTTCTCCTTTTGAGGAAGGATATGAGGTCTTCCTTCATATCGCTAAAGATCCCTGATCCGATATAGATTTTGGATTCAGGATCATGAGGATCCATGAGGATTTCTACCACATCCTGCTCTCTTGCCTCCAAGACATCCCTTGGAGGATACTTTGATTGTTATTGCTCCCTTAACTTCGAGGCTGGTTTCATAGATGAAGTATAGCAATTCTTAGCCTCCTGCTGATCACTATCAATCTTGACTATTCCCCAAGGGCTAGGGAGCTTCACACATTGATGGTAAGTAGATGAGACTGCCTTCATATCGTGTATCCAGGGCCTGCCAAGGATAACATTACAACAAGATAAACAGTCAATAACACAAAATTTTTGATAAGAGTGTAGGACTTCGATGTATATTGGGAGCTTAATGTCCCCCAGGGTATTCTTAGTTTCGCCACTAAATCCCACGAGCATGGAGGATCTTGGTATGATGTCTGATTCAGGAATACCCATCTTCTTTAGAACATCAAGCTGGATAATGTTCACTGAGCTTCCTCCATCTATAAGGATCCTGCGGACAAAATGGTTAGAAATAAAAAGAGTGATAACTAAGCCATCGTGATGAGGATCCTGGATATCAACACGATCATCCTCGTTAAAGGTTATGACTTTTCCTTCGAAGACACTTGATGTTCGAACAGGTCTTTCTCCATTATCCATTTTAGTTTCCTTTGCATGCCTTTTAGCTGCTGAGAAGGATGTGCCACAAATGTCTGATCCTCCAGAAATAAAGTTTATTACTTGTGCATCTGCTGGAGGGGCTGGAGCCTTCTCAGGGATCCTTTCAGGATCCTGAGTTCTTGACTTTTTTCTACCCAACAATTCTTTTAGATGCCCCTTGCTCAACAAGTATCCAATTTCCTTTCTTAGTGCAATGCATTCTTCTGTAAGATGCCCAAAATCTTCATGGTATGCACACCACTTTGATTTATCTTTGGTTGCAGCTGGTTTGTCATTTTTTCTGGGCCATCTGGCTTTATCACCTAGATTCTGCATCGCAAGGATTAGTTCATTGTTATCAACAGAAAAATAATATTCAGAGATTGGAGGATAATCCTCATCATCCTCTTCCTGATCAACAGCATGCACGTTCTGGTTATCAGATCTGTTATAGGATCTGAACTTGTTGTTCCTGAATGAGGATCCTTGCTTATCCTGCTTTGAGGATCCTGCTAACCTCTCTTGGATCCTTTTGTCATCCTCTAGCCGGATGAACCTAAGGGCCCGGGTTCTTACCTCATCTAGGTTCCTGCATGGTGTCATAACAAGATCATCATAGAACAATGAATCCCTAAGTAATCCCATTTTGAAGGCCTCAACAGCCGTGGCTATATCCAAGTTGGGAATGTCTAAGGATTCTTTACTGAATTTGGTAATGTAATCCCTTAATGATTCATTATGACCCTGGGTTATCCTATATAGATCACTAGTTAATCGTTCAAATTTTCTACTACAAGAAAACTGATTATTAAATAGGTTAACTAGATCAGCAAATGAGGTAATAGAGTAAGGGGGAAGACTTAGCAGCCATTTGAGAGCTGATCCAGTAAGAGTGGATCTGAATCCCTTGCACAGGCATGCTTCCTTTAACCTTTCTGGAATTGGATTGATCTCCATCCTCTCCCTGTATTGTGCTATGTGTTCTTCAGGATCCGTCGAACTATCATACAGCTTCATGGTTTGCACATGGAACCTCTTAGGTATCTCAGCATCACAAATTGGTGGTGCAAAACGAGATATCTTGTGGCTCCCATCTGCAATCTCTGGGATAGGTTTGACCACTCCTGGAACACTTGATATCATATCCTTTAACTTTTGCAACTCTCTGGCCATGGCATGATTGATACCTGGATCCTGCATAAGACCATGGTTAGTAGTATAAGAATTATTAAAAGTGTTACCTCCCATTGGATTCAAATTAGGAAGAATGGATGTTAATCCATATTGTTGGGGCTCTGGAATGATTGAAGGACTAGTAGAAGCATTGGTCTGCATTGGAATAAAATCTCCCTGATGGACATCTGAACTTCCTGTTTGCAAACTCCTCAAGGATCTTGGTATCTGGAAGGATCCCTGAAACTGGGACGATCCTGGAACAAAGGAGGATCCTTGAACCTGGGATGATCCTGGAACAAAGGAGGATCCTTGAACCTGGGATGATCCTGGAACAATGGAGGATCCTTGAACCGGGGATGATCCTGGAACAAGGGAGGATCCTTGAACCTGGGATGATCCTGGAACAAAGGAGGATCCTTGAACCTGGGATGATCCTGGAACAAAGGAGGATCCTTGAACCTGGAATGATCCTGGAACAAGGGAGGATCCTTGAACCTGGGATGATCCTGGAACAAAGGAGGATCCTTGAACCTGGGATGATCCTGGAACAAAGGAGGATCCTTGAACCTGGAATGATCCTGGAACAAAGGAAGATCCTTGAATCTGCTGCGCTCCTGAGTATCCTCCTGAATTCATGAAGGACCCCATATGCTGAGGATAGGATCCTGCTGGCTGAAATATGAACCTGATGCCTGGGTCACTGTTGCTGTTCCGTAGTGCACTCCTTTTGGTCCACCCACATATTGAACATCTGGAACCACTGATGGCTGAGAAGTAATCACCGGAGTATCAAAATTCAAAGATTTGGGCACCAGTGGGGAATGATCCTCTGCCGTTTTCTTTTGTTTCTTGAGATCTTCGATTTCTTTGAGAATCCTTTCATTGGTCTTGTCCTGTTGCTGTATATGATCCTTCATCTGCAAAATCAAAGTAAACATGTCACTAGTAGTAGGAGTGTAAGAAGCAGAAGAAGTTGGAGGTTTGGAGAAAATGGGAGTTGGTTTCTTCTCGGCATTTTTCTGAGGTCCAGATGGTGGTGGAGGCAAAGGTGGAATACCCTGAGATGAATTGACCGCAGACATTGCAGTAGAGGTATTCTTCAATGATGAAGCCATGTATTCGTATGCAATGAACCAGAATGATCACCAACAGAAAAACTTCTTAGGAATGAAGCACCAATTGCCCCACGGTGGGTGCCAAACTGTTTTGGTCAAAAATCTGATGAGGATAATGCAACCAAACTCTTAGTTACGGGGTATGATGCTTGAAATGTGGAACAATGATAAGGATCACTTCAATGTAAATTGCACAAACGACACAAAGATTTATACGGGGAAAAAGCCCTTGATCAAGAGTTGATCTCCGGCACAAAAAACCCCGGGTGATGGAAACTACCGATCACCAAGCTCAAATAAATCAATAAATGTTTACAACTTCGGATAGTAACGAGCTAGGTACAAGGGTCACTACGGTGAAATGTGTAAGAGTGTGTGAAAACTGTTAAGTGTTTGTCGAGAGCTTCAAGAGTGCGATTGTATGAGAGTGTGTGTAGCTGAAAATGGCTAAGTGTTCTAATTCTAGCTCGTCACCCCTTTAAAAATAGAAGTTAGCTACAATAACAAACTATCCGACTTTTGTGCCAAGCTCCCACGTTCTCCACAACGTCCATTTCCAGTCAAACGTGTGCGAAATACCCGTGGAATATTCCATAGTAACGTTGCCAAGACCAAGTCAAGCTTGTTACTCCTGCGAAATAATACGAAACACAAATAAACAATCGTTAGTATGAGGATCCTTAAGGTGATCCATGATCCTGATCCTGAAGCTCTTCTGAGGATCACTACCTGTCACAGAAGAAAGGATCATTAATTAGGATAACAAGTAAGGATCACTAATTGTTAGAAAATCCTCCCCTAACATTTGTTTGAATAGAGTATTAGTTTTTAACCCAAGTATTATATCCCAAATATTCCAACCAAATATCCTGAAACATATTCCGAAAGCACATTTCGAGAATATATCCTTAATCAGGATATTTAAACCTTTTTCCAAACATAGTTTCAAAAGTTCAAATGACTTAAGTAAGGTTCACAAAGGAAAGATCATACCAGGAATAGAGTGTAACCCTAGTATCAAACTTCAATCCTTTTGCAACTTCTTCCACTAAGATGTTCCCAGTCTGAGGTACCTAGTACACCAGCTCCGAATTTGATCTTCTGAGCTCTACACAATCGCCTCAGAAGGAATGTCCCCTATGCATAAAGTCTTTGAACACTTAGAAATTTTTTGAACATTGGTTCCAATTGTCTGAACAGTTCTTGTGTTACAGGGGGTAAACCCTAAAATATACTGGAGATAATTCCTTAGTATCCTGGGGATAAACCCATAGGTATCATGGGGAAAATCCCGAATTTTCATGCACTACAGGCGGGAGTGTATAAACTCCAAGACTTAGAAATGTGATAACCTTTAAACCTTAGAGGGTATGAAAATACCCTTTCGTGAGAGAGGGTGATCAATCCTCATATACCTTTAGGATCCAGGATATAGCAAACAACAACGAAATTGTCAGCCACTTTTACATGGACTGGTCCCGCTATCTTGAACTATCCCTGGATAACTTGCGCTCCAGGCGGAGTGTTTAAACCCAATTCAAGAGAAAGGTGAACACCTTTAAACCTGTGAAGGGATCAGGATCCCTTAAGCGTGAGAGAGGGGGCCAATCCTCTAATCTTTTGAAGTATCCTGAGTGTGTATCCTGGAGCTATATACCGAAGCAACAATTGTAAACTAAGGTGGGTGTTAGCCTGGCTAACACCCCTCCAATGCTTAAGTCAGTAATGGGTTCAAAAGAATAAACAATATCAAAACATATTAAAAGAGATAGAATCCATACCATCCTGAGTTAGAATTTAAATTCCAAACTCACTTGAAATAGAGCTTTAGATGTATAGCATTCCAGGATCTTGGTAGCATATCCCCCTCCATATTCTTGAGTCGGTATGCTCCTTTTCCTGATTCTGACTCAATTTTATAGGGTCCTTCCCACTTCGGAGCCAACTTTCCATCAGCAGGATTAGTAGTATTCTGAAAAGCCTTTCTCAATACCCAATCTCCAACTTGGAACCTTCTAGTCCTTATATTCTTGTTATATTCTTTAGATATCCTCTGTTGATATGCTGCTATCCTTAGCCTTGCTGCGTCTCTTGTCTCATCAATAGTATCCAATTCCAGGCAAAGGACTTCAGGATTCTGCTCAGGATCCCGGAGGTTGGATCTTGCTGTTGGTATCACCATTTCCGTTGGGATTACCGCTTCTGCTCCAAATACTAAGGAAAATGGGGTTTGACCAGTTGCACTTTTTACCATCATCCTATCAGCCCATAAAACAAAGGGTAGTTCTTCTGCCCATTTCCCCTTCTTAGCTCCAAGCCTTTTCTTCAAATTGTTGACAATTATCTTGTTTGAGGATTCTGCTTGTCCATTTGCTTGAGGATGTACCGGTGTGGATGTGATCATTTTGATTCCCCAACTCTTGCAAAAGTCAGTAGTCCTCTTACTTATAAACTAAGATCCATTGTCACAAATTATCTCAGCTGGTACTCCAAACCTAGTCAGGATATTCCTTTTTATGAAGGATACCACTTCTTGATCTCTAACTTGAACAAATGCTTCAGCTTCGACCCACTTAGAGAAATAATCAGTCATTGCCAACATAAAGACCTTTCCTCCTGGAGCCTTTGGCAATTTTCCTACTATATCCATTCCCCACTTCATGAATGGCCAAGGGGAAGCTATAGGATAAAGTGGCTCAGCCGGCTGATGTAATATATTACTGTGTCTTTGACATGCATCACATCTTCGAGCGTATTCTATAGCATCTTTTCTCATCGTCGGCCAATAATATCCTATTCTTAATACCTTTGAGAATAACGACCTGCCCCCAGTATGGTTACCACAATCCCCTTTGTGTATATCCTGAAGCACTTCTTTGGTTTCGGGATCCTCTAAGCACCTCACATATGGTCCTGCAAGAGATTTCTTATACAAAACATTATTTATAATAGTGAATCGTGATACCTTCATTCTAAAGGCCTTAGGATTCTCATCCTTTGGGATGTGTCCTTCCTTGAGATATCTCATGATTGGAGCCGTCCAGGACTTAGGATCCTCTTCAGGATACTCATCATCAGGATCCTGAACACTTACTACTTCCTTATCCTAAGGATCCGTCGCAGGATACAGGATATGTAATATTGGTATTCGGGTCCCTTCCGGTATCCTGACTGATGATCCCAGATTTGCCAAGGCAACATCTTCAGCATTATCCTCTCTTGGTACCTGTTCAATATCGAAATATCCTGCTATTTTTTTGAGAATTTCGAGATACTCGATTAACTTCTCACCTTTAACTGCATAGGATCCATTAAAATGATTAGTAATTAACAAAGAATCAACATATACTTTCAAACTCTTGATATTCATACTTTTAGCCAATTCTAATCCTGCAATTAATGCTTCATATTCTGCTTCATTGTTAGTGGCAGGAAACTCACATCTAATAGCCTGGGGTAATATGTCCCCCTGTGGCGATTTTAGTAGTATACCTAAACCTACACCTCTTACATTAGATGCACCATCAGTATACAATGTCCAGGATTCTAAGTTTTCTCCTAGCTGTTGTACTTCTAGGTCTACTTCATTTTGAATATCACTACTGAAATCAGCCACAAAGTAAGCTAAAGCCTGAGACTTTATGGCATTTCTAGGCTCATATACTAGATCAAAGGCACTTAATTTCACTGACCACTTAGCCATCCTACCTGACATCTCGGGTTTCCTAAGCACATTTTTAACAGGATAGTTAGTTTTAACGTGAATCCTATGTGTTTCAAAATAATGTCTAAGTTTTGTTGACGCCATAACTAGGGCTAATATCAATTTCTCTAAGTGTGAATATCTAGTTTCAGCATCTAATAAACTTTTGCTAACATAATAGACAGGATATTGCTGACCTTCATGATCCTTTATAAGGACAGCACTTACAGCATTTCCCGATACTGCGAGGTATAGGGATAATGGTTCACCATTTTCAGGCTTTATCAATAGGGGTGCAGTTGAAAGATACTGCTTCAAATCCTGCAAGGCTGCTTCATGTTTCACTCCCCATTCGAACTTCTTATTCTTCTTCTGGATATCATAAAATTCCTTGCATTTTTTCGAGGATCTTCAAATAAATATGTTTAATGCTGCTACTCGCCCTATTAACCGTTGAACATCTTTCATATTTGAAGGTGACTTAATATCCAGAATAGCTTTAATCTGCTCCGGGCTTGCCTCTATCCCTCTTTTCGTCACCATGTATCCTAGAAACTTTCCTGCCCCCACTCCAAAATGGCATTTAGCAGGATTTAATTTCATGTTGTACTGGTCCAGGATATCAAACGCTCCCTTAATATCCTGGAGATGATCCTCAGCCTTCTTGGATTTTACTACCATATCATCGATGTACACCTCCATGGTGTCCCCCAGCTTGTCTTTGAACATCATGTTCACCAGTCTTTGATATGTTGCACTTGCATTTTTCAAACCAAAAGGCATAGCAGTGTAACAATAAATACCTGTTGGTGTCATGAAAGCAGTATCCTCCTGGTCAGAAGGTTCCATTTGGATCTGCTGGAATCCTGAGGATGCATCCATGAAGGTTAACATCTCATGGCCGGCAGTAGCATCCACCATTGAGTCAATATGAGGAAGAGGAAATGGGTCTTTGGGACAGGCTTTGTTCAAGTCAGTGTAATCTACACAAACTCTCCATTTCCCATTTTTCTTCTGCACCACAACTACATTTGCTAGCCATCTTGGAAACTTGACCTCTCTGATCATTTTGGATTTCAATAACCTCTCTACTTCTTCTTGAATAATCATATTTCGCTCCGGAGCAAATTTCCTTCTCTTTTGTTGGACAGGCTTGAATGACCTGTCAATACCGAGCTTATGTGTTATAATATCCTTGGAAATACCTGTCATATCCTCGTGCTTCCACGCGAATGTTGACATCCTGCATTTCAAAAAATTAGTCAATTGGTTTTCAATATCCTGAGGGATATTGGTTCCCACGAGCACCGAGATATCCGGATTATCCTGATCCAGGATAATTTTCTTTACATCCTGCTCTGAAGCCTCCATGATATCCTGGCCTCGCATCTTTAATTGCTATGCTGCATTAGGCTTTGTTGAGGATTTCATCGAAGAAGAATAACACTCCTTCGCTTCCTGCTGATCGCTTTCTACCTTGACTACTCCCCAAGGGGTAGGGATCTTGATACACTGATGATAAGTTGACGGCACAGCTTTCATATCATAGATCCAAGGCCTACCTAATATAATATTATAGCAGGATAAGGAGTCCATGACACAAAAGCGCTGCATTGAGTTGACCCTTTCAACATACACGGGCAACTTTATCTCCCCTATGGTATTCCTAGCTTCCCCACTGAAACCAACGAGCACAGTGGACTTCGAAGTAATATCCGTTGGGGATACATTCATCCTTTTCAACGTTTCCAGCTGAATTATGTTGATGGAGCTGCCATTATCCACTAATATCCTGCGTACAAAATGGTTAGCAACATATAACGTTACTACTAAAGCATCATGATGGGGATCCTGGATAGTATCGCTGTCATCATTATCGAACGTGATGACTTTGTCAGTCGTGAGGGTTGACATCCTGGTTGGCTTATCTCCCCTATCTACTTTGGCTTCCTTCGCGTGTCTTTTTGCAACAGAATATGATGTGCCGCAGATGTCGGATCCTCCTGAAATAAAGTTAATTATTTTTGCATCCGCAGGAGGTGATGCTGCACGTTCAGGATCCTTCTCAGGATCCTGACCCTTATTCTTCTTTCTTCCCAAGAGGTCCTTCAGATATCCCTTACTTAAGAGATAGTTTATTTCTTTTCTTAAAGCAATGCAATCCCCAGTAACATGTCCGAAATCCTCATGGAAAGCACACCATTTGGACTTGTCCTTCCAATCAGCCTTTTGTTGATTTTTTCGGGGCCATCTTGCTTTGTCTCCTAAACCCTGCATAGCATACATCAGTTTAGGTATGTTAACAGAAAAACAATATTCAGACAACTCAGGATACTCCTCAGGATCCTCGTCTTCAACAGCATTCACTTTTTTGCCATCATTTCTGCCATACAGTTTAGAGCGATATGGTTTATACGAGGATTCTGATTTTTTGTTGGTTGACTCATAGGTTGTGGACGAATTCATCCTCTCTTGCATCTTTTTGTCGTCCTCCAGGCGAATGTATCTTAAAGCCCTGTTACGAGCTTCGTCCAGATTCCTGCAGGGATTCATTACAAGATCCTGATAAAACTGAGAATCTTTTTGTAATCCCATCTTAAAAGCCTGCACAACTGTTGCAACATCAAGATATGGGATATCCAAGGATTCCCGACTAAACTTGTTCACATAATCCCTCAAGGATTCCTGAGGTCCTTGAGTTATCCTGTAAAGATCGCTGGTTAGTTTCTCAAAACTCCGGCTGCAAGAAAATTGACTATTAAATAAATTAACTAAATGAGCAAATGAAGTAATTGAGTGAGGAGGAACGTTCAAGAGCCATTTTAAGGCTGATCCTATTAAGGTAGAACCAAAACCCTTGCACAGGCATGCTTCTTTGAGATCTGGAGGGATAGGGTTGATTTCCATCCTTTCCCTATACTGGGCAATATGCTCCTCAGGATTTGTAGTTCCGTCATAGAGTTTCATGTTGGGGGTTTGAAATCTTTTTGGGATTTCAGCATCACAAATAGGATATGCAAACCGTGATATCCTGTGGCTGTCCTGGGACACTTCTAGAATTGGCTGGACCACCCCAGGCACACTGGATATCATGTCTTTCAGTTTTTTAAGCTCCCTGGAAAATGCTGATGTCATACCTGCATCCTGCAAAGATCCAACACCATTAGTAGCAAGAGTATTATTATTATTAGATACATTACCAGTTTGGGGATTCTAGCCATATCCTGAAGCATATCCTAAGCTTCTCACAGTTGATACTTTTACTAAAGAGGGTATCTTAGGAGTATGATTCTGGGAATGGTTAGGCACAATATTCCCCCGGTTATCCTCAGTATAAACTGCAGAACTGGAGTTCAAAGCCCTGGGTTGCAAGGGAGTGACAGTATCTTCAGCAGGCCTACTTGGGCCGGATTTCAAGAGTTGTATCCCTCTCATTAGCATCTGATTAGTTTCCTGCTGCTGCCTCATCTGTTCCTGTACACTACCAAACAAATTTAGAATTTCTTCGTTAGAAGACAAAACAAGACCAGATCCCTGGATATTGTGAGCGGGGATAACATCCCGAGCCACATGACTTTTAGTTCCCTGTGAAGAGGCTTGCATTCTCGAAGGAAGTGGTGGAAGCACCGAACCAATTGTTGCAGAGGTTGTAGCAGACACAGCGGAAGAGCTCATGTTTGATCTCGAGGCCATTGAAAATAGTGTAGCAAAAAGTTTTGAAAATAGAAAACCAAGTAACGATTTTGCAAAAGCTTTTAGTAGAAATAGCACCACTTGCCCCACGGTGGGCGCCAAATTGTTTTGGTAAAAAATTACCGAAGCAATTAAGTGATCAAATTAGTTAAGTGAGGTAGTGTGCTAAAAACGTGTGTTGAAAATATGCTAGTTAAGTTGTTTGCAAAAACAGTTTCAGGATACGGCTCAGGATATAGAGCTGTATCTATGATCAAACAATGAGCGAAAATGTAGAGGGTGACACAGGATGTACGAGGAAAGCCCTTGATCAATCTAGATCGCCGGCACAAAACCTCGGGAGCTGACAATCGCAGCTGCCTTGTTCTTCTATTACTTCAAATAACAAGATACAGTGCAGGATATGATGCGGATCAACTAAGTGTTACAATGTAACTCGAGTACAAGTGTTAGTATGTAGTGATCGTTTGCAACAGGAGAGAAAAAGTGTACGAAAGAGTGGGCGCCTTAATCTGATCCGATTAATCTATTTATAGTAAAAGGAAACTAACTAAATATCCTATTATTCTGGGATTCAGTTGATATTCCCCATATGAACGTTGCAGTCCTGGTCTTACGGCTTCAACGTCTCCAAACTAACTGATTTGCCCGAGTCTCGAGGAGAAGAAGTCCACCTGACCGTTAGAGGCTTGTTACAATAATCTGCACGTGAGCTAATTGGTTATTACCATGATATCGTATCAGGATGTTACCAATATCCTGATCCGGTATCCTGATCACAAATAAAGAATCAAAGCTAGAATATTAGTCAGGATATATGTTCAGAAAATGACCCATAACAATCCTGAAAACTGTTTTTATTAACAACTTATCCAACATATTTTTCACAAACATTTTTAGCACACTACCTCACTTAATTACTTCGGTAATTTTTGACCAAATAATTTGGCGCCCACCATGGGGCAAGTGGTGCTATTTCTACTAAAAACTTTTGCAAAATCATTACTTGGTTTTCTGTTTTCAAAGCTTTTTGCTACACTATTTTCAATGGCCTCAAGATCAAACATGAGCTCTTCTACCGTGTCTGCCACAACTTCTGCAACCATTGGTTCGGTGCTCCCACCACCTCCGAGGACACAAGCCTCTTCACAGCCTCAGGATCTTTCAAGAAGAACTTAAATTCATGTGGCTCGGGATGTTATCCCCACTCGGAATGTTCAAGGATCTGCTGTCTCAGGGGGTACTCCCATTTTGGCTTCTAATGATGAAATTATGACTTTGTTTGGTAGTATACAGGATCAGATGAAGCAACAGCAGGAGACCAACCAGATGCTGATGAGAGATATACAACTCTTGAAATCCGGCTCAAGCAGGCCAGCTGAGGATACCGTCACTCACTTGCAGCCCAGGGCTTTGAACTTCAGTTCGGCAGTGTATACCGAGGATAACAGGGGTAATATTGTGCCTAGCCGTACTCAGAATCATACTCCTGAGATACCCTCTTTGGTCAGGGTGTCAACTGTGAGAAGCTCAGGATATGCTTCAGGATATGGCCATAATCCTCAGACTGGTAACGTGTCTAATAATACTAATACTCCTATTACTAATGGTCTTGGATCTTCGCAGGATGCATGTATGATATCAGCATTTTCTAAGGAGCTTCAGAAATTGAAGGACATGATATCCAGTGTACCTGGGGTGGTTCAGCCAATTCCAGAAGTGTCCCAGGATAGCCACGGGATATCCCGGTTTGCATATCCTATTTGTGATGCTGAAATCCCAAAAAAGATTTCAAACCCCCAACATGAAGCTCTATGACTGAACTATGGATCCTGAAGAGCATATTGCTCAGTATAGGGAAAGGATGAAAATTAATCCTATCCCTCCAGATCTCAAGGAAGCATGCCTCTGCAAGGGTTTTAGTTCTACCTTAACAGGATCAGCCTTAAAAGGGCTCTTGAATGTTCCACCTCATTCAATTACATCGTTTGCTCATTTAGTCAATTTGTTTAATAGTCAATTTTCTTGCAGTCGAAGTTTTGAAAAACTAACCAGTGATCTCTACAGGATAACTCAAGGACCTTAGGAATCCTTGATGGATTATGTGAACAAGTTTAGCAGGGAATCTCTCGATATCCCACACCTTGATGTTGCAACAGCTGTACAGGACTTTAAAATAGGATTGCAAAAGGATTCCTAATTTTATCAGGATCTTGTAATGAATCCTTGCAGGAACCTGGATGAGGCTCGAAACAGGGCTTTAAGATATATTCGGCTGGAGGATGACAAGAAGATGCAAGAGAGGATGAATTCATCCTCAACCTATGAATTAACTAACAGGAAGTCAGAATCCTCATACAAACCATATCGCTCTAAGCCATATGGTAGGAATGATAGCAAGAAAGTGAATGCTGTTGAAGATGAGGATCCTGAGGAGTATCCTGAGTTGTCAGAATATTGTTTTTCTGTTAATATACCTAAACTAATGTATGATATGCAGGGTTTGGGAGATAAAGCGAGGTGGCCTAGGAAGAACCAACAAAAAGCTGGCTGGAAGGATAAGTCCAAGTGGTGTGCCTTCCAAGAGGATTTTGGGCATGTTACGGAGGATTGCATTACTCTGAGGAAGGAAATAAGCTATCTCCTAAGCAAAAGATATCTGAAGGATCTCCTGGGAAGAAAGAAGAATAAGGGTCAGGATACTGAGAAGGATCCTGAACGAGCAGCTTCACCTCCTGCGGATGGCAAGATATTTAACTTTATTTAAGGAGGATCCGATATCTGTGGGACCACTTATTCTGCAGCAAAAAGACATGAAAAGGAGGCTAAGGCAGAAAGGGGAGATAAGCCGACCAAGACGACAACCCTCACAACCGATAAAGTGATAACATTTGACAGCGATGACAAGGATATTATCCAGGATCCCCATCATGACGGTTTGGTAATAACTTTATATGTTGCTAATCACTTTATGCGCATGGTACTGGTGGATAATGGCAGCTCTGTCAACATTATTCAGCTAGAAACGCTGAAAAAGATGAATGTTTCCCCAATGGATATCACTTCAAAATCTACTGTACTTGTCGGGTTTAGTGGAGAGGCCAGGAATACTGTGGGAGAAATAAAGCTACCAGTGTATGTTGAAGGGGTCAACTCAATGCAACGTTTTTGTGTCATGGAATCCTTATCCTGCTACAATATTGTTTTGGGTAGGCCATGGATCCATGATATGAAGGCTATGCCATCAACCTATCATCAGTGTATCAAGATCCCTACCCCTTGGGGGGTTGTCAAGGTGGAAAGTGATCAACAAGAAGTGAAGGAGTGTTATTCTTCTTCAATGAAATCCTCAACAAAGCCTAAAGCAGGATAGCAATTAAAGATGCGAGCCCAGGATATTATGGAGGCTTCAGAGCAGGATGTTAAGAAAATTATCCTGGATCAGGATAATCCAGATATCTTGGTGCTCGTAGGAACTAATATCCCTCAGGATATTGAAGATCAATTGACTAACTTTTTGAAATGCTGGATGTCAACATTCGCATGGAAACATGAGGATATGACAGGAATTTCCACGGATATTATAACTCACAGGCTCGGAATTGATAGGTCTTTCAAGCCTGTCCAACAGAAACGAAGGAAGTTTGCTCCTGAACGGAACACGATCATTCAGGAAGAGGTTGAAAGATTATTAAGGAGCAAGATGATTAGGGAAGTCAAATTTCCCAGATGGCTAGCAAATGTGGTTGTGGTGCAAAAGAAAAATGGGAAATGGAGAGTTTGTGTAGACTACACAAACTTGAACAAAGCGTGTCCTAAAGACCCTTTCCCTCTGCCTCATATCGACTCAATAATGGATGCTACTGCTGGTCATGAAATGTTAACCATCATGGATGCATCCTCAGGATTCCAGCAAATACAAATGGAACCTTCGGACCAGGAGGATACTACTTTCATGACACCAACAATTATTTATTGTTATATTGCTATGCCTTTTTGTTTGAAAAATGCAGGTGCAACATTCCAGAGATTGGTGAACATGATGTTCAAAGACAAACTAGGGGATACCATGGAGGTATACATTGATGATATGGTGGTAAAATCTAAGAAGGCTGAGGATCATCTCCGGGATATTGAAGGAGCATTCAATATCCTGGACCAGTAAAACATGAAACTAAATCCTGCCAAATGCCCTTTTGGAGTGGGGGCAGGAAAGTTCCTAGGATACATGGTGACTAAAAGGGGAATCGAAGCCAGCCCGGAACAGATTAAAGCTATCATAGATATCAAGTCACCTTCAAACATGAAAGATGTACAAAGACTAATAGGTCGAAGAGCAGCGTTAAACAGGTTTATATCGAGATCCTCGAAAAGTGCAAGGAATTCTATGATATCCTGAAGAAGAATAAGAAATTTGAATGGGGAGAGAAGCATGAAGCAGCCTTGCAGGAATTGAAGCAGTATCTTTCAATTGCACCTTTATTGATGAAACCCGAGGATGGTGAACCATTATCCCTGTATCTCGCAAGTATCAGGGAATGCAGTAAGTGCTGTTCTGGTAAAGGATCATGAAGGTCAGCAGTATCCTATCTATTATGTTAGTAAAAGTTTATTAGATGCTGAAACTAGATATTCTCATTTAGAAAAATTGATATTAGCCCTAGTTATGGCATCGAAAAAGCTTAGACATTATTTTGAAACACATAGGATTCATGTTAAAACTAATTATCCTGTTAAAAATGTGCTTAGGAAACCCGAGATGTCAGGTAGGATGGCTAAGTGGTCAGTGAAATTAAGTGCCTATGATCTAGTATATGAACCTAGAAATGCCATAAAGTCTCAGGCTCTAGCTGATTTTGTGGCTGATTTCAGTAGTGATATTCAAAATGAAGTAGACCTAGAAGTACAACAGTTAGGAGAAAACTTAGAATCCTGGACATTATATACTGATGGTGCATCTAATGTGAGAGGTGTAGGATTGGGTATACTACTGAAATCGCCACAGGGGGACATATTACCCCAGGCTATTAGGTGTGAATTTCCTGCCACTAATAATGAAACAAAATATGAAGCTTTAATTGTAGGATTAGAGTTGGCCAGGAATATGAATATTAAAAGTTTGCAAGTATTTGTTGATTCCTTGTTAATTACTAATCATTTTAATGGATCCTATGCAGTTAAAGGTGAGAAGTTAATCGAGTATCTCGAAATTCTCAAAAAATTAGCAAGATATTTCGATGTTTTTA
This sequence comes from Helianthus tuberosus, assembly GCA_030545235.1. Classification (NCBI taxonomy): domain Eukaryota; kingdom Viridiplantae; phylum Streptophyta; class Magnoliopsida; order Asterales; family Asteraceae; genus Helianthus; species Helianthus tuberosus. The sequence goes on from CM060381.1 coordinate 169,980,060, forward strand.
CACTTGAACAGGTACCGAGGGAGGATAATGCTGAAGCAGATGCTTTGGCAAATCTAGGATCATCAGTCAGGATACCAGAGGGAACTCAAATACCAATACTACATATCCTATATCCCGTGCTGGATGTTTTCAAGTCTCAGGATAAGGAAGTAGCAAGTATTCAGGATCCTGATGATGAGTATCCTGAGGAGGATCCCAAGTCCTGGACGACTCCAATTGTGAGATATCTCAAGGAAGGACATATTCCAAAGAATGAGAATCCTAAGGCTTTTAGGATGAAGGTATCCCGATTCACTATTATAAATAATATTCTATATAAGAAATACCTTGCAGGACCGTACCTGAGGTGCTTGGAGGATCCCGAAACTAAAGAAGTGCTTCAGGATATACATGAAGGGGATTGTGGCAACCATACTGGGGGCAGATCATTATTCTTAAAGATGTTGAGAACAGGATATTATTGGCCGACGATGAGAAAGGATGCTGCAGAATATGCTCGAAGATGCGATGCATTTCAGAGGCACAACAATATATTGCATCAACCTGCTGAACCACTGTATCCTATTGCTTCCCCTTGGCCATTCATGAAGTGGGGGATGGATATAGTGGGGAAATTGCCAAAGGCTTCAGGAGGAAAGGTTTTTATGCTGGCAATGCCAGATTATTTCTCTAAGTGGGTTGAAGCTGAGGCATTTGTTCAAGTCAGAGACCAAGAAGTCGTATCCTTCATAAAGAGGAATATCCTGCTAGGTTTGGGATACCGGCTGAGATAATTTGTGACAATGGCTCTCAGTTTATCACTAAGAGGACAACCGATTTTTGTAAAAGTTGGGGAATCAAAATGATCACATCTACACTAGTACATCCTTAAGCGAACGGACAAGCGGAATCCTCAAACAAGATAATAGTCAACAATTTGAAGAAAAGACTAGGAGCTAAGAAAGGAAGATGGGCAGAAGAATTATCCTTTGTTTTATGGGCTGATAGGACGACAGAGAAAAGTGCAACTGGGCAAACCCCATTTTCCTTAGTATATGGTGCATAGGCAGTAATCCCGACGGAGATGGTGATACCTACAGCGAGATTCAATCTCCAGGATCCTGAGAAGAATCCTGAAGCCCTATGCCAAGAATTGGATACTATTGATGAAACAATGGAAGCGGCAAAGTTGAGAATGGCAGCATACCAACAGAGGATATCCAGAGCATATAACAAAAATCTAAGGACGAGAAGGTTTCAAGTTGGAGATTGGGTGTTAAGGAAAGCTTTTTAGAACACTATTAATCCTGCTAATGGAAAGTTAGCTCCTAAGTGGGATGGACCTTATGAGATTGAATCAGAATCCGGGAAAGGAGCATACCGGCTTAAGAATATGGAGGGGGATATGCTACCAAGATCCTGGAATGCTATACACCTCAAAGCCTATTTCAAGTGAGTTTAGAATTTAATTTCTAACTCAAGATGGTATGAATTCTATCTCTTTTAAATATAATTCTATTTTATTTGAACCCAGTACTGACTTAAGCATCGGAGGGGTGTTAGCCAGGCTAACACCCACCTTAGTTTAAGGTTGTTTTGCAGAATATGCTTCGGGATATAACTTCAGGATATGCACTCAGGATAATTCGAAAGATTAGAGGATCGGCCCCCTCTCTCACGTTTAAGGGATCCTGATCCCATCACAGGTTTAAAGGTATTCACCTTTCTCTCGAATTAGGTTTAAACACCCCACCTGGAGCGCAAGTTATCCAGGGATAGTTCAAGATAGCGGGACCAGTCCATGTAAAAGTGGCTGACAATTTCTTTATTGTTGGCTATATCCTGGATCCTAAAGGTATATGAGGATTGATCACCCTCTCTCGTGAAAGAGTATTTTCATACTCTCTAAGGTTTAAAGGTTTTCACTTTTCCATGTCTTGGAGTTTATACACTCCCTCCTATAGCGCATGAAAATTTGGTATTTTCCCCAGAATACCTATGGGTTTATCCCCAGAATATTGAGGATCTATCTCCAGGATATTTAGGGTTTATCCCATGTGATACTAAAGTTATACATAAAGTGTGAAATCAGTTGTGATCACAAGAGTTCCTAAGTATTTGACAATGACATGAACATGGGACATTCCTACTAAGGCATTATGAAAAGCTCCAAGGATCAGGCTAGGGCCTAGTCCACTAAGTATCCCAGACTGGGGACATCTTCGATGGAAAGCTTGCAAAAGGATCGAAGTTTAAGGATAAGTTTGTACTCTATATCTGGTATAATCTTTCCTTTTTGTTCCTTTAAAATCCTTATCTAAATTGTCTAAATTTCTGAAACTATCTTTCGCAAAAGTTTGTTTATAACATTTATGAGTGTCCTGATCAGGATATATTCTCAGGATATATTCTCAAGATGTATTCTAAGGATATATTTCAGGGTATTTGGTCAGAATGTTTGAAATATGATACACTAAGATTGAAAATTGAAACCGTGTTCGAATCAAACAATAGTTATCAAAACAAGCTTTGCAAAATAAAAATGAACAACGATGGATAAAGCTAAAAGAAAGTTAGTTTATTAACATAGCAAAAGTTTGTGCTTTTGGTTTCATCTCAAACCGAGACCCATCCACCAAAAGCACGATTAGTTTTGTACCATAACTACTTAACAGTTGAAGGTTTCATCTCAAACTGAGACCCATCCACCTCCAACTGTTATATTGTTCAAAATAAACCATACTGATTGATGACCAAGGGCTTCATCCTGAAACTCATGACCCGTCCACCTTTGGCCATCATGTTGTCTTAATGCAGGAAATTAAAATTGTTCAACAGACAGGAAAAATAAATTGTTCAAAGACCACAAACTACAAAATTTAAAAAATGGGCTCCGGCCTCAGCATCAACATCCATCATCGCCCATTTCGCTGCTCTCAAGGGGCAGCACCCTTTTCGACCATGGCTTCATCAGTACCAACATCTGCTCCAGTATCCTTAGCAGCATCACCACCAGCATCACCTACCTTCTCAGCCACCTTAGAAGGCTCCTCAACAGCAGGCTTCGCAGGATGCTCCACAGGATTGCCACCGAGATCCCTCAACTTCGCCTCCCAAGCTTCAACATTCCACGAAGGGCATTCAAGGCCCATTGTCTTGGCCTCGTAGGCCATTTTCAACCTGGCTTGGAGGAGAGAGATAACGACTGAACCCTTAAGGCTTTCCCTATAAGAGGCCATGTCCTGTTCGTGTTGAACCTGGGCTGCATTATATTTAGCCTGGGCTTCTTGGGTAGCCTTCTTGAGGGCGGCTTGATGTTCCTGGATCATCGCCTTGTATTTGTTTTCGTAGTGCTGTGATTTGGCGGCGACGATTGCTGCTTGATCTGCAATGGTGGCCTCTGCCTTCCTCAACCTAGCCTCCAGCATCTTGTTCAGACCGTATGAGTCCTCGTACAGGAACACCAACCGTTCAAGACCCTGCAAACGGGTGAACATGTATCAATATGTATACTCAAAATATACAATCAACATATATGTGCAGGATATAGGACGAGGATACCTACCTGATTGAGGAAGCCAGTCATGAACTTGCTGGACCCCGAGAATCCGTGGTTCTCGAACGGAAAGACGTATGAGGCAGCAGGGGAGTCTGGCTCCTTTCTCTTACGGGAACTGGAGCTGCGTGGCTTTGAAGTAGTGGAAGATTTGGAAGCAGTGGCGGCTTTGGAGCTGGTGGGTTTCGACATGACAGCTGGTTTAGGATTCGCTTCCTGCTTGACCTGCACAGGACCGGAATAGCTATCCAATTCCCCGAGTTCGAATCCTTCAAGATTTATGACCGGCACTGCGTAAAGGGGAGAAACACTCAGTCTTCATATATATTTTTAGAATATAATTAGTAAAATTATACTTACCAGACATGATGGAACTTGATCTTTGGCTTGAGCTTGTGAATAACAGGGTAAAGGTCCTTTCACTTTCTGGGAGCTTGTAGATTTCCTTTATTCTTCCTTCTGATTCAGCACTTGGAGGAGCCAATTCCTTGAAGTTCACTACAAAAAATAAATATATCAGGATATCAGTTCAAGATACAGTCTCAGGATACGACTGGGGATATTCCTAAAACCCTAAATCCTACCCGAAGTCAACCACTCTACTGGCATGTCAAAAACCTTAGCGATGGAATCCCTTTTTACGAAAAAGAACTTTCTTTGCCACTGATCTTCGTTCTTAGTGGCCTTGAGGATCAATGGGTTCTTAGAAGTGGAGAAGAGGAGAAAACGACTGTTACCATGGGACCTTAGACGATATGCCATCGGAAGATCCTCGATGCACAGGTCAGGCACGTGACGAGCTTTAATTTGGTCCAAGGTAACTAGTACACGCCAAACCATAGGCATGATTTGGGCATAACTAAGGCCGGTAAGATCAAAAAAGCGAGATATGAAGGCTGGGAATGGATATCGGAGCCCTATTGAGAAAAGGATAAGCGAAAAAGCATACCCACTCCTCGGAACAAAAGTCCGATCGGACCTCTCGGTCAAACGGACGAATGATTGCTCCGGCAGGGAAGGCACCAGAAGTTTGTAAGGCTGTGATATCAGCATTATCGAACGAACACACCTCCTTTGAGGGTTCTTTTAGCAGGTTCTGTTCACAGAAGGTAGGAACAGAGTCTGCCGTTTGGGATCTTGTTCGGTTGGCCATGGAGGATCTTAGTAAGGAAAAGACAGAAGAGAAAGGGAAGAAGAATACCTGAAATTTGCTTGGATTGTTATGATCATAAAGCAAACGATTCGAGTTAATATAGGCTGGATATAGGGGGTGTTGAGTAAATATCGCGTTGGAAGTTGTAGCGAGTCATTTCAACCGACACATCAACTTAATTGCCTCGGTATAGGATATAAGATTTTTAAAATATATCCGTTGGAATTGGTATACCAACAGATATATTTTGGGGAAAATTGTTATGGGTGATTTTCTGCTCATATATCCTGGATAATATTCTGACTATGTTTCTTTTGTTGTGATCAGGATACCGGATCAGGATATTGGTAACATCCTGACACAGTATCCTGGTAGTGACTAATTAATTCACGTGCAGATTAATGAAGCAAGTCTATAACGTTCAAGTGGACCTGTTCTCCCAAAGACTCGGGCTAATATGTTGAAATAAGAACGTTGAAGCCGAAAGACGTGGACTACAACGTTCACCAAGGGAATATTCGCTATATCCCGGATTTGTAGGCTAGTTAGTTAGCTTTGTTTTACTATAAATAGGATTGATCGGATGAGATAAGAACAAATAATTCTTCGAACACTCTTACTCTCTCTAGATGTAATCACTCACAATACACTTACACTTGTATTCGAATCGCATTGTAACACCTAGTCGATCCGTATCATATCCTGTACTGTATCCTGATATTTGAAGTAATAAGAAGAACAAGGCAGCTGCGATTGTCAGCTCCCGAGGTTTATGCCGGCGATCTAGATTGATCAAGGGCTTTCCTCGTATATCCCATGTCACCCTTTACCTTTTTGCTCATTGTTTGATTATAGGTACAGCTCGATATCCGGAGCCGTATCTTGAAAACTGTTTTTATTAACAACTTATCCAACATATTTTTCACAAACATTTTTAGCACACTACCTCACTTAACTAATTTGATCACTTAATTGCTTCGGTAATTTTTGACCAAAACATCTACTATTACTATCAAACTTGTATGCTTACCTTTACACTATGTGTATTGACCGCTATTTTAACGTATGTGACAGGTGCTTAGGATGTTTGATTGTTGTTTGATAAAATCGAGCTAGGATGGAGTCTAGAAACACACTAAATAAAATCTGAGTTGTTGGAATGGATATTTGTCTTTGAGAACAATGTCTGTAATAACTGTTCTTATTTTATATGTTTATGGTATGGGACATGAACCTTTAATATATTATAACAAATAGTTGTTATGGATTCTCCTGGACAATCTGTTTCGCTTAGTGCCGTGCCCCGAAGTTTCCGTCATCAGTTGGGGTGTGACAACCAACACTCAGTATAGTAATCGAAAGAAAACCCCAAAGAGTAAAGCGATGTTATGCCCAAAAGAATGACAATACGTGTTAAAAGAATATCAATATTTGTTTTAACATTACCGATGTTAGGGATAGATTTTCTAAACCTAAGGATCACGGATCCTCAAGTGCAGCCAGGATCACGGATCCTCAATTCTGTTTGAATTAAGGATCCTCAGAAGACGTTGCAGGGTTCAGGATCCAGGATCCTCATTGTTATCCTTACACTAACGGTTGCTTTCATTATATTTAAGCTTGTTTTGCAGGAGTATACGCATTGGACTTGGTCTTGCCGATATTCCTGGGGAATATGCTATAATATTCCACACGTGCATGGCTGGAATGACCGTTTTAGAAGTCGTGGGTAGCTTGCACATTTAGCAGATAGTTTGTTATTTGGATTATTTCTATTTTTAAAGGGGATAACAAGCTTGAATTAGAACAAGTTAGCAAACACACACACTCTCGCAAGCTCTCAACAGTTCATTGGCGATTACATACACATTGCACTCTAGTGATCCTTGTAACAAGCTTGTTATCATCCCAAGTTGTAATCATTATTTGTTTAATTATAGTTGGTGATCGGTAGTTTCCATCACCCGTGGTTTTTTATGCCGGAGATCATCTCTTGATCAAGGGCTTTTTCCTCATACAAATCCTTGTGTCACTAGTTCATTTCATTTGCAAGTTATTCATACATTTGTTCATTGATTCAAGCATCATTCCTCACAAAAGAAGATTTGGTTGCATTATCCTAGTCCGATTTTTGACCAAAACTATTTGGCGCCCACCGTGGGGCAATTGGTGCTTCATTTCTGAGAAATTTTTGTCGTTGTGATCATTTCGGTTCATTATTTCCAAGCAGATGGCTTCTTCAACAAAGAACACTTCAAGTTCCATGCCGGCAGTCACTTCTTCACAGGGCGTTCCACCTTTGCCTCCACCACCTTTTGGATCCCAGAAGAATGCTGAAAATGCTTCAAAGAGACAAAGCCCCATTTTCCAAAAACCACCAACATCTGCTGTTTCTTCTAGCCCTACTAATAGTGATCTTTTTACTTTGATTTTGCAGATGAGGGATCACATACAAGAGCAGGATAAAACCAACGAAAGGATCCTCCGGGAGATTGGTGACATCAAGAAACAGAAGAAATCAGTGGAGGATCACTCTCCATTGGTGCCTAGATCACTGGATTTCGACACTCCAGCTATAACCGCCCTGCAATCTGCGGCTCTGGACATCCAGTACCAGATTGGACCATTGGGAAGGCGTTATGGATCAACAACTATGAGTCAGGCTTTAGGATCCAGCTTCCAGCCTTCAGGAGCCTCTTTCCAGCATCAGGGATCCTTCGTTAGCTCAGGAGGATATATGGGAACGCACACAGTTCAAGGATCCTCTCAGGTTCAAGGATCCTCTCAAGTTCAAGGATCCTCTCAGGTTCAAGGATCCACCTTTCAGGTTCAAGGATCCTCATCTTAGGTTTACGGGTCGATGGATTATCCTCCGAGACCCCCAGTTACAGCACATCAAGGATCCAACATCTTTCAGGATCAGGGATTCTTCAGAAGTGTGCAACCCGGAAGTGCGGATGTCTATCAAGGAGACTTCATTCCAATGCAGACCATTGCCTCTTCTGGTCCTTCAGTTATACCAGAATCTCGTCAATATGGATTCACATCTGGAATTCCAAACTTGAATCCTCCGAGAGGTAACACTTTGAATAATTCTTATAACACTAACCATGGCTTTGTGCAAGATACAGGTATCAATCAAGCTATGGCTAGGGAATTACAGAAACTGAAGGATATGATATCCAGCGTTCCAGGAGTGGTTAAGCCCATTCCTGAAATTGCAGATGGAAGCCACAGGATATCTCGCTTTGCAACACCCATTTATGATGCAGAAATCCCAAAGAGGTTTCAAATACCAACCATGAAGCTATATGACGGCTCAACGGATCCAGAAGAACATGTAGCTCAATATAGAGAAAGGATGGAGATCAATCCCATCCCGGAGAGGTTAAAAGAAGCATGTTTGTGCAAGGGTTTCGGATCCACATTAACAGGATTAACTCTTAAATGGCTGCTAAGTCTTCCCCTTACTCTATTACTTCATTTGCTAATCTAGTTAACCTGTTTAATAGTCAATTCTCATGTAGTAGAAAATTTGAACGTTTAACTAGTGACCTATATAGGGTAACACAAGGTCAAAATGAATAACTTAGAGATTATATCACTAAGTTCAGTAAAGCATCTTTAGATATTCCTAATCTGGATATAGCTACGGCTGTGGAAGCCTTTAAAATGGGTTTGCTTAGGGATTCATTATTCTATGATGATCTTGTCATGACCCCTTGCAGGAATCTTGATGAAGTAAGAACCAAGGCCCTTAGATTCATCCGATTAGAGGATGATAAAAGGATCCAGGAGTGACTGGCAGGATCCTCGAAGCAGGAAAAACAAGGATCCTACTTCAGGAACAACAAGTCCAAATCTTACAACAAGTCTGACAACCAGAACGTGCATGCAGTAGAACAGGAAGAGGATGATGAGGATTATCATCCCATTTCTGAATATTGTTTTTCTGTTGATAACAATGAACTGATCCTTGCAATGCAGAATTTAGGTGAAAAAGCAAGATGGCCCAGAAAAAGTGATAAGCCAGCTGCAACAAAAGACAAATCCAAATGGTGTGCATATCATGAGGATTTCGGGCATCTCACTGAAGAATGTATTGCACTGAGAAAAGAGATTGGTTACTTGTTAAGAAAGGGGCACTTGAAAGAGCTTTTGGGAAGAAAGAAGTCATGGATCCAGGATCCTGAAAAGGTTCCAGAAAGAGCTCCTGTTCCTCCAGCAGATGCACAAGTTATAAATTTCATATCCAGTGGATCAGACATTTGTGGTACATCTTTTTCAGCAGCCAAGAGACATGCCAAGGAAACCAAGATGGATAATGGGGATAGACCCATCCGAACCTCTACTGTTACACAAGAAAAAGTTATAAGTTTTTGTTTTGGTCAAAAATCAAGCTAAGATAATGCAACCAAACTTTCTGTTGTGAGGTGTGATGCTTGAATCAATGAACAATACTAAGGATCACTCAGAAATGTAATGAACAAGTGACACAATGATTTATACGAGGAAAAAGCCTTTGATCAAGAGTTGATCTCCAGCATAAAAAACCTCGGGTGATGGAAACTACCGATCACCAACTCAAATTAAACAGAAAATGTATTACAACTTTGGATGATAGCGAGCTAGTTACAAGGATCACTAGAGTGTAATGTGCAAAAAAGTGTGTAATCGCCAAGCAAATTGTCAAGAGCTGATGAGAGCAGTTACGAGTGTGTGTGTTTAGCCAAAAATAGCCAAGTGTTCTAATCTAGCTCGCTATCCCCTTTTAAATTTAGAAAATATCTAAGCTAACTAACTATTCGCATTTCATGCAAGTCTTCCACGAACTCCATAACGTCCATATTAGTCAAGCACGTGCGGAATAAATAGGGAATATGCTCCAGGAATATCGCCAAGACCAAGTCCAAGCACGTACTCCTGCTAAACAACATCATATTCAAAGCAGACAATTGTTAGTGTAAGGATCCTTATGATGATTCTGGATCCTGATCCTACAATACTCTCCGAGGATCACTAATTCAAACAGAATTGAGGATCCCTAAGCACGACAGTAATTGAGGATCACTGATCTATGGAAAATCCTCCCCTAACAATTGCCCCCAAAATATAAGGAGTGAAGTGTAAATAAACGAGTTATATTTTCTCATTCTTATCCGTAACAAACCAATGGATATATAGCCGTTACTTTCTGACTAGTCGTTGCCAATCTGACGTCATTGAAGTGACTATCCTGCAAGATCATGATTATAAATTGAAGTTAGAGATAAGGGTTAGGAAGCATTTAAATTCATGCGTTTCATCCTTTAAATCCTCATTCGAAGATCTGATCAGGTACTTCTCTTTCCTTTCTCTCTTCATATTCTCATTCTGTTTCTTCTTCTCCACCATCATTATGCCCAAGATGATGCTAAGATCTTCACCGGCTAAGGATCACAAAAAGGACAGTCCTTTGAAGAGCCAAGGGATCATCAAAGGCTCTGTGAAGGAACGATGCTGCTTTACTGATCCACAGATAGATAGGATTCGCCATTGTTTTCCGGCGAACACCGTTTTCAAAGCTTTTGATCCCACCGTCCTGAGTGACTATGTTTCTGAAACCTGGGTAGCTTTCCCGGTCACCCCATTTATGATAGGATACTCATATCCTTTTCCTGATTTCACCCAATCTTTCTTCTCTCTCACCGGCATCTCCTACATCCAAGCGATGCCAATGATGTGGAGGGTCTTGTATACCCTTGAAAGAATCATTGAGCATGAAGGTATTGATCTGGGAATGTCGGAGTTAGCAGAAATGTATGACCTTGTGAGCCATGGATCTCATCGATATCTATTCAAACACAAACCCGGTGAAGAACAACCCATCTTCAAAACTACTAAGAATGACACCAACTGGAAAAGGCGATTCTTCTTTGTCAGAAGGGATTCCATCCCTGATGGGAAGGATCTTCCAAGAAAATGGGTTACTCATGGTAGGATAGAGGATCCTTATAGAAGGATCACAAGATAACCTTGTTTCTGCTGAGGATCACTAACATCCTTTTGTTTCTATTTTGCAGCTATTACTGTTTCACATATTATTACAACACCTGCAACGAAGGAACGGCTTGCTACATTCCGGAGGCTTGATCCTGCAATAAGAACATTTCAAGCAAATACCCAGGATTCTCAAGAAGTATCCTCAGGCTCTGTCACAATGTCAAGTAAGTATCCCATTTCGTAGGTAACTAAATGTTTAAATTGAAATGAAACAAGGATACTTATCTGTTTTGGATGTGTAGGTGCTGGAAAATCAACGAAGTCTGCCACTCGTTTCAGTGTCACTGACCTTGATGCTGTCCGATCCTCAAAAAAGAAACCTGCTGCTAGTCCAACTGTCACGATCCTCAAGACAACCACTTCTAAGGGAAGAAGCGGAAAGAAAAGGAAGACTGCCGATACCCTTGAAGGTCTGCCTCTGATCCAGCATCAGTTCGAGGAATACGTTGCTGAGGTAAGAATAACTGATCCTTAAATGTGATTCTTGTACATGATCCTTCCATGCTGAGGGTAAGGGATCCTGAATTGTATCCTTTCTTTTGCAGAAATTTGCTGAAATTCAAGATTACGTAGGGAGTATTGAAGAGGTTGAGAAAAAGTGTGTGGACCTCCAAAAGATCATGCTGACCAAGGATAAGAAGATTGCCTCCCTTGAAAACGATGTCAATCTGGTGAAGAGGGAACTTGTCCTGGCTCATATCACTGCTGATCAGGAGAAGGCTGAAATCACCAATGACGCTAAAGTCTCCGCTGCCATTGCTATGTACAAAACCAAGTTGCAGATGACCCAAGAAGCTCAGGATCCTGACTTTGACAAGAGCAACTGGGACATAGAGGGCTGGAAGGCTAGGTTAGCTGAGTTGGATGACGAAGAAGAAGCTGGTGAGGTCTTAGCAATTGAGGCTGGCAGCAGCGGGATTAAGGATCATGTGGGTGATGCCGGAGCTGGAGGAGCTGGTGAAGGTGATGTAGCAAAGGTGTAAGCTGCAGGAATGGGCGATGATGGACATTTCTAGACACGGCCGGAGCCCATTTTTTAGGACTTGGTAATAGTTTTTTGGTTGTGGTGTTTTGAAACAATCTTGGGTTGTATTTGAACAATAGTTTCTAGGGTTATGGATCATGGATCCTTAGACCATAGGTAGGATAATGGGTGGTGGATGGATCCTCTGTTTGGGGGATGAAGCCACTTGTTATCCTGCCATCTTTACTTTCCTGCACTTCAAAGACCTATGAACAATGGACACCCTTTACCTACCCCAGCGGATGGGCCACGTATTGCTGGTAGATGCTTGGGGTAGGTAATGTTGACAACCTTGAAGGGTTTAACGTTTTGTGAATAAATAAAACCTTAACTTTTTGGCTATATCCCGTGTTGTTATCCTTGTGAGTACTTTACTTTTCAATTGTTGTGATATATATTTTGTCTGGATTTATTAAGTATAGAAGAAAAAAATTAATAAATATCCTCAAAAAGTTTAGGATATGATCAAGGATCACATATCCTATAGTCAACAATTTCTGAAAACTAGCGTAGTTTAAGGATCATAAATTCAGTTGTTAAAGGATAAGGATCACTCATGTAAATGATAAATAAAATCAAAGCAATTAAGGATCATACCTGAGAATCCAAGTTAGGATCCTAACCTTTAACACTTATAATCAGGATAACCAAAAGACAAACCTTAGTAGAAGATAAGGATCAAGGATCCTTGGTCGTTTAGCTCCAAAAACCTGAAATAGGATACAACTTGGGACTAAGCCAATATAAGTTAAAAGTTAGTAACTAGGGACAAGCCCAACAATTTTGGGGACAAGCCCAATATACTGGGGACAAGCCCAAAGGATAATTGGGGACAAGCCCAAAGGATAAGTGGGGATAAGCCCAAAGGATAACTGGGGACAAGCCCAAAGGATAACTGGGGACAAGCCCAAAGGATCGTGTGTAAACTGGAGTATGGCCCTCACTGGCGACTATCCAAACTTAGTGACATGAAAATGCCAAAACCTTAGCTAACGTGAAAACGTTAGAAACCTTAGGAACGGATGTATGGTACGTCTACCATTATACGTAGGATCCTGAATACGGCCAGTACAATGAAATTGTCAGCCCCTAAAGCGAGTACTGGTCCCATTGCCATGAACTATACCAGGATCATCGTGCGCCACTGGCGAAACTGGGGACAGGCCCAAACTGGGGTCAAGCCCAAATAACTGGGGTCAAGCCCAAATAACTGGATACTTCTATGGATATTCAATCCTTTGTAAAGGATACCAGAACTTTCAAAACTCAGAATCAAGTGAAAGGAGGATAAAGGATGCAGGATCCTTATCCTTATATAAGATAATTAAAGAATGAAATAGTTTGAGATTAGAATATTACCAAAATGAGGATCCTCTATCCTGTAAGGATCCTTCTAGGATACTTGTCAGGTAAGGATCATGGATCCTTATTACATGAAGTATTTCTTCAAGTGGACAACATTCCAAGATCTTGGTAGCAAATCACCTTCCATTGTTAGCAATCGATATGCCCCCTTTCCTGCCTCAGCTTCGATCAAGTAAGGGCCTTCCCACTTTGGTGCCAACTTTCCATCAGCAGGATTGGTGGTATTCTGAAATGCTTTCCTTAACACCATATCACCAATTTGGAATTTCCTGATCCTGACATTTTTGTTGTAAGCTCCAGCCATTCTTTGTTGATAACTGGCCATCCTTATCCTTGCCAAATCCCTGAGTTCTTCTATAGTGTCCAAGTCTTGAACCAAGTTTTCAGCATTTTCCTCAGGATCACGAATGCTTGTTCTTGCAGTAGGAACCACCATCTCTGTAGGGATTACTGATTCTGCTCCAAATACTAAAGAAAATGGAGTTTGGCCACTAGCATTCTTGGGAGTTGTCCTATCAGCTCAAAGTACATAAGGTAGTTCTTCTGCCCATTTTCCTTTCTTAGTGCAATACACTCTTTAGTGAGATGCCCAAAATCCTCATGATATGCACACCATTTGGACTTGTCCTTTGTAGCAGCTGGTTTATCACTTTTCCTTGGCCACCTAGCTTTCTCACCTAGATTCTGCATTGCAAGAATTAGTTCATTGTTATCAACAGAAAAACAGTATTCAGAAATGGGAGGATAATCCTCATCATCCTCTTCCTGTTCCACTGCATGCACGTTCTGGTTGTCAGATTTATTGTAGGACTTGAACTTGTTATTCTTAAAGTAGGATCCTTGCTTCTCCTGCTTTGAGGATCCTGTCAATCTCTCCTGGATCCTTTTGTCATCCTCTAGATGGATGAACCTAAGGGCCCTGGTTCTTACTTTATCAAAATTCCTGCATGGGGTCATAACAAGATCATCATAGAACAATGAATCCCTGAGCAAACCCATTTTAAAGGCTTCCACAGCAGTAGCTATATCCAGGTTAGGGATATCTAAGGATTCTTTACTAAACTTAGTGATGTAATCTCTAAGTGATTCATTTTGACCTTGTGTTACTCTGTATAGATCACTAGTTAATCGTTCAAATTTTCTACCACAAGAAAAATGACTATTAAACATATTAACTAGATTAGCAAATGAAGTAATAGAATAAGGGGGAAGACTTAGCAGCCATTTAAGAGCAGATCCTGTGAGTGTGGACCCAAATCCCTTGCATAGACATGCTTCTTTTAACCTCTCAGGTATTGGATTGATCTCCATCCTCTCCCTGTATTGAGCTACATGCTCCTCTGGACCGTTGAACCATCATACAGCTTCATGGATGGTATCTGGAATCTTTTGCATATCTCAGCATCACATAAGGGTGGTGCAAAACGAGATATCCTATGGCTACCGTCTGCAATCTCAGGAATGGGTTTGACCACTCCTGGAACACTGGATATCATATCCTTAAGCTTCTGTAATTCCCTTGCCATAGCTTGATTGATACATGTATCCTGCATAGAGCCATGGTTAGTGTTATATGAATTATTGAAAGTGTTACCTCCCATGGGATTCATGTTTGGAATTCCGGATGTGAATCCATATTGATGGGGTTCTGGTATGATTGAAGGACCAGAGGAAGCAATGGTCTGCATTGGTATGAAGTCTCCTTGATGAACATCCGAGCTTGGAGGCTGCATACTCCTTAAGAATCCTTGATCCTGAAAGATGTTGGATCCTTGAACCTGAGAGGATCCTCGAACCTGAAAGGATCCTTGGGGCTGAGAGGATCCTTGAACCTGAAAGGATCCTGGAACGATAGAGAATCCTTGGGCCTGGGAGGATCCTTGGACCTTGGAGGATCCTTGGACCTGGGAGGATCCTTGGACCTGGGAGGATCCTTGGACCTGGGAGGATCCTTGGACATGGGAGGATCCTTGAACTGTGTGCATTCCCAAATATCTGCCTGAGCTGACGAAGGATCCCTGATGCTGAGAAGAGGATCCCAATGGCTGAGAATAGGATCCTTGAGGCTGGAAATGAGAGCCAAATGCTTAACTTATAGTTGCTGTTCCATAACGCCTTTCTGATGGACCACTTTGATACTGGATGCCCGGAACTGCCGATTGTAGGGTAGTTACAACCGGAGTGTCAAAATTCAAGGACCTTGGCATCAGAGGAGAGTGATCCTCCACTGATTTCTTCTGTTTCTTGATATCACCAATCTCCTGGAGGATCCATTCATTGGTTTTGTCCTGCTCTTGCATGCGATCCCTCATCTGCAAAATCAGAGTAAAAAGATCATTAGTAGTAGGATTAGAGGAAACAGAAGAAGTTGGTGGTTTTGAAAAAAATGGGGGTTTGTCTCTTCGCAGCATTTTCAGCATTCTTCTGGGATCCAGAAGGTGGCGGAGGCAAAGGAGGAACGCCTTGTGAAGAACTGATTGCTGGCATAGAGCTTGATGTGTTCTTTGCTGAAGAAGCCATCTGCTTGGTTATAATGAACCGAAATGACCACAAGAACAATAATTTCTCAAGAACGAAGCACCAATTGCCCCACGGTGGGCGCCAAACTATTTTGGTCAAAAATCAAGCTAAGATAATGCAACCAAACTTTCTGTTGTGAGGTGTGATGCTTGAATCAATGAACAATACTAAGGATCACTCAGAAATGTAATGAACAAGTGACACAATGATTTATACGAGGAAAAAGCCCTTGATCAAGAGTTGATCTCCGGCATAAAAAACCTCGGGTGATGGAAACTACGGATCACCATCTCAGATTAAACAGAAAATGTATTACAACTTTGGATGATAGCGAACTAGTTACAAGGATCACTAGAGTGTAATGTGCAAAAAAGTGTGTAATCGCCAAGCAAACTGTCAAGAGCTGATGAGAGCAGTTACGGGTGTGTGTGTTTAGCCAAAAATAGCCAAGTGTTCTAATCTAGCTCGCTATCCCCTTTTAAATTTAGAAAATATCTAAGCTAACTAACTATCCGCATTTCATGCAAGCCTTCCACGAACTCCATAACGTCCATATTAGTCAAGCACGTGCGGAATAAATAGGGAATATGCTTTAGGAATATCGCCAAGACCAAGTCCAAGCACGTACTCCTGCAAAACAACATCATATTCAAAGCAGACAATCGTTAGTGTAAGGATCCTTATGATGATTCTGGATCTTGATCCTACAATACTCTCCAAGGATCACTAATTCAAACAGAATTGAGGATCCCTAAGCACGACAGTAATTGAGGATCACTGATCTATGGAAAATCCTCCCCTAACAGTTTTGATGATGATGATCGTGTTGATGTCCAGGATCCTCATCATGATGGTCTTGTTATTACCTTATTTATATCTAAGCATTTTGTTCGCAGGATCTTGATAGATGGAGGAAGCTCGGTAAACATCATTCAGCTTGATGTCCTCAAGAAAATGAACATCCCTGAATCGGATATTGTCCCAAGATCCTCAGTTCTTGTGGGATTCAGTGGAGAAACCAAGAATACATTGGGGGACATTAAACTTCCCATCTACATTGAAGGACTTCATTCTTATAAAAAATTTTGTGTTATAGATTGCTTATCCTGTTGCAATGTTATCCTTGGCAGGCCATGGATACATGACATGAAGGCAGTTGCATCTACATATCATCAATGTGTGAAGCTTCCTAGTCCATGGGGGGTAATAAAGATTGAGAGTGACCAACAAGAAGCAAAGAATTGCTATACCTCATCAATGAAGCCAGCCTCAAGACCAAGGGAATAATATCAACTAAAGTATCCTCCAATAGACGTCTTGGAGGCAAGAAAACAGGATGTGAAAGATATCCTTATGGATCCTCATGATCCTGAATCCAAAATCTTCATAGGATCAGGGATCCTCAGCAACATTGAACAGGATCTAGTATCCTTCCTCAAGAAGAGAAAAACCACCTTTGCCTGGAAGCATGAAGACATGACAGGTATCTCTAAAGATATAATTACTCATAAACTTGGCATTGACAGGTCATTCAAACCCATACATCAGAAGAGGAGGAAGTTTGCACCTGAGAGGAATGCTATTATCCAGGAGGAGGTAGATAAACTACTCCGGGTAGGTATGATAAGAGAGGTCAAGTATCCAAGGTGGTTAGCCAATGTGGTTGTTGTTCAAAAGAAAAATGGTAAGTAGAGGGTATGTGTCGATTTTACTGATTTAAACAAGGCATGTCCCAAGGATCCTTTCCCATTACCCCACATTGACTCCATGGTGGATGCTACTGTGGGTCATGAGTTGTTGACTTTTATGGATGCTTCATCTGGATTTTAAAAAATTCAGATGGAACCATCTGATCAAGAGGATACAGCCTTTATGACCCCAACTGGTATCTATTGTTATATTGCTATGCCATTTGGACTAAGGAATGCAGGTGCTACTTATCAAAGGCTAGTCAATATGATGTTTAAGGAACAAATAGGACACACTATGGAAGTCTACATAGATGACATGGTGGTTAAATCCAAGAGAGCTGAGGATCACCTTAGAGACCTGGAGGAAGCATTCGATATCCTTGACAAATTCAATATGAAACTGAACCCTTCAAAGTGTTACTTTGGTGTTAAAGCAGGCAAATTCTTAGGCTATATGGTAACAAAAAGAGGCATTGAAGCAAGTCCAGAGCAAATCAAGGCAATCGTGAATATAAAATCTCCTGCCAATGCCAAGGATGTGCAAAGGTTGACAGGAAGGATCGCAGCCTTGAACAGGTTCATATCAAAGTCATCAGAGAAGTGCAAAGAATTCTATGACATTTTGAGAAAGAGCAAGAAATTTGAGTGGACTAAAAAGCATGAAAATGCTCTCAAATCCCTTAAGGATTACTTATCCTCAGCTCCTGCCTTGATGAAACCAGAAAAAAAGGGGATATATTATCCTTATATCTAGCGGTATCCTCTAAAGCAGTAAGTGCAATCCTTGTTAAGGATCACGAAGGTACACAACATCCTGTTTATTATGTAAGTAAGAGTTTGTTTGATGCTGAATCCAGGTATTCACATTTAGAAAAACTTATCCTTGCTTTGATTATGGCATCTACTAAATTAAGACATTATTTTGAAACTCATGCCATTATTGTTAAGACTAACTTTCCAATTAAGAATGTTCTCAGGAAACCTGAAATGTCAGGAAGGATGGCTAAATGGGCAGTGAAGCTTAGTGCTTATGATATAAGATATGAACCAAGGACTGCCATCAAATCCCAAGCCTTAGCTGACTTTGTAGCAGATTTTAGTAGTGACTTACAAAGAGAAGCTGAGTTGGAAGTTCAGCAGCTTGAAGAGACTAAGGATCCTTGGATACTCTTCACAGATGGAGCCTCTAATGTCAAAGGAACAGGACTTGGAATACTACTAAAATCGCCACAGGGGGGACATAATACCCCACTCAATAGCTTGTGAGTTTCAAACTACTAATAATGAGGCTGAATATGAAGCCTTGATAGCTGGTTTGCAAATTGCCAAGCACATGAGGATCAGTATCTTGAGGTACATGTAGATTCATTGTTAATTACCAATCACTTTAATGGATCTTTTGCTATTAAATGTGAACGACTAATCAAATACCTAGAGATAGTCAAGGAATTGGCACTCTCTTTTGTTTCTTTTAGTTTGACACAGGTACCTAGGGAAGAGAATGCAGAAGCTGATGCATTGGCCAATCTTGGATCATCATTGAAAATTCCAGAGGATATAAAGATCCCTATCATCCATATTTTGGCTCCTGCTATTGAGGATCACAAAACTATGGAGATAGAAGAGGATTCTGTAGTGGCTCCTAGTGATAATGCACAATTTCATCCAGGATCATGGATCCTTCCAATTATGAGATATATACAACATGGAGAGATTACTACAGGAGAAAACCCCAGGGCTTTCAAAATCAAGGTACCCCAATTTACAATACTGAATAACATGTTGTATAAACGATCTCTTGCAGGTCCATATCTAAGATGCATTGAGGATCCTGAAGTCCAAGAAGTCCTAAAGGATTTTCATGAAGGAGATTGTGGAAACCACACTGGGGGCAGGGCATTATTCTCAAGGATCCTTAGGACAGGATACTATTGGCCTACTATGAAGAAGGATGTTGTGGATTATGCCAAGAAATGTGATGCTTGTCAGAGACATAGTAATATCCTTCATCAGCCAGTAGAGCTATTGAATCCTATATCCTCTTCTTGGCCATTCATGAGGTGGGGAATGGATATAGTTGGTAAACTTCCCAAAGCACCAGGGGGAAAGTATTTATGCTTGCCATGACTGATTACTTCTCCAAGTGGATAGAGGCTGAAGCCTTTGCTCAATTCAGAGAAAAAGAAGTGATATCCTTTATTAAAAGAAACATTATTACCAGATTTGGTATCCCTTCTGAAATTGTTTGTGATAATGGATCCCAATTTATTGGGAGTAGAACTACTAACTTTTGTGACAGCTGGGGGATTAAGATGATAACATCAACACCAGTCCACCCACAAGCTAATGGTCAAGCAAAATCATCCAACAAGATCATCATCAACAATTTGAAGAAGAAGCTTGGATCCAAGAAAGGAAAGTGGGCAGAAGAACTACCTTATGTACTATGGGCTGATAGGACAACTCCCAAGAATGCTACTGGCCAAACTCCATTTTCTTTAGTGTTTAGAGCAGAATCAGTGATCCCTACAGAGATGGTGGTTCCTACTGCAAGAACAAGCATCCGCGATCCTGAAGGAAATGCTGAAAACTTGGTTCAAGACTTGGATACCATAGAAGAACTCAGGGATTTGGCAAGGATAAGAATGGCTAGTTATCAACAAAGGATGGCTGGAGCTTATAACAAGAACGTCAGGATCAGGAAGTTTCAAGTTGGTGATATGGTGTTGAGGAAAGCATTCCAAAACACCACAAATCCTGCCGATGGCAAGTTAGCACCAAAATGAGAAGGCCCCTATCTTATTGAAGCTGAGGCAGGAAAGGGGGCATATCGATTGCTAACAATGGAAGGTGATTTGCTACCAAGAGCTTGGAATGCTATCCACCTGAAGAGATACTTCATGTAATAAGGATCCAGGATCCTTAGCCATTTTCATGTCCGATGTTCATGAAGGATCCTTAGAGGATAAACGATTCTCATTCTGGTAATGATCTAACCTCAATTTATCCACTTCTTTAATTAACTTATATACGAGGAGAAGGATCCTGGATCCTTTATCCTTCTTTCACTTAGTTCTGAGTTTTGCAGAAGGTTGATATATCCTTAACAAAGGATTAAGTATCCACAGAAGTCTCCAGTTATTTGGGCTTGACCCTAGTTATTTTGGCTTGACCCCAGTTATTTGGGCTAGTCCCCAGTTTTTGGGCCTGTCCCTAGTTTCGCCAGTAGCGCACGATGATCCTGGTGCAGTTCAAGGCAATGGGACCAGTACTCGCTTTAGGGGCTGACAATTTCATTGTACTGGCTGTATTCAGGATCCTACGTATAATGGTAGACGTACCATACATCTGTTCCTAAGGTTTCTAACGTTTTCACGTTAGCTAAGGTTTTGGCATTTTCATGTCACTAAGTTTGGATAGTCGCCAGTGAGGGCCATACTCCTGTTTACACAAGATCCTTTAGGCTTGTCCCCAGTTTTTTGGGCTTGTCCCCAGAATTGTTGGGCTTGTCCCCAATTGCTAACTCTTCTCTTATATTGGCTTAGTCCCAAGTATGTTTCAAGAAAAACATCAAGATTAAAAAAACTTTTAAACCATAAAAATGGGCTCCGGCCGCGTCTAGATAAATCCATCATCGCCCATTGTTGCAGCCTACACCTTCGCTGCATCACCATCACCTCCAGCCTCTGCATCACCAGCCTGATCCTTCAACCCGCTGCTACCAGCCTCGATAGCCAGGACCTCTTCAGTCTCCTCTTCATCGTCCAACTCAGCTAGCTTGGCCTTCCAGCCTTCTTGGTCCCAGGCAGTCCTGTCGAAGTTAGGATCCTCAGCCTCCTTCACCATCTGAAGCTTGATCTTGAACATAGCAATGGCGGCAGAAAGTTTAGCACCCTCCATCACTTCAGCCTTCTCAAGATTAGCATTGATGTGGGCCATGACCAGCTGCTTTTTTGCCAAGTTAAGCTCCTTCTCGAGGGTAGAGATGGTCACATCCTTTGCCAGGAAGATCTTCTGGAACTCCAAGTGCTTCTGGTCAGCTTCCTCGGCATAAGCATCGAAGAGCATCTGGATCTCAGCAAATTTCTGCAAAAAAGGAAAGATACAATTCAGGATCCGTTATCCTCAAATGGGCAGGATAGATTTCAGGATCAGTGATCCTTACCTCAGAGAAGTATTCTTCAAACTGATGCTGGATGAGGGGCAGGCCTTCAAGATCGTCAGCGGTCTTCCTCTTGTTTCCTCCCTTACCCTTGGAGGTGATAGGCTTAGGGATTGGGACGCTAGGGCTGGTAGCAATTCGTTTCTTGCCGGACCGGGCAGCGACAGCATCAAGATCACTAACGCTGAAGCGAGAAGCTGATTTCGAGGACTTTCCAGCACCTACAAACGGCAAACAACAGCTAAGTATCCTTGATCTATATCTATTTAATCATACATAAATATAAATACTTACTTGACATGGTAACTGAACCGGAGGATACTCCTTGTGAATCCTTTGTATTTGCCTGTAATGATCTAACTGCAGGATCAAGGCTCCAAAAGGCAGCGATCCTCTCTTTTGTTGCAGGTGACTGAATGAGATGAGAAACTGAGATAGCTGCACAAAAAGACATGAAAGGATCAGTTATCCTCAACAAAAAACAGAATCATCCTATGATCCTTCTATAAGGATCCTATATCCTACCATGGGTGGTCCACTTTTTGGGGAGATCTTTCCCGTCTGGGATAGAATCTCTTCTAACGAAGAAGAAACGCTTTTTCCAGTTGGTGTCATTTTTTGTGGTCTTGAGGATTGGGTGTGCATCACCAGGTTTATGTTTGAACAAGAAACGGTGTGAACCATGGCTCACAAGGTTATACAATTCAGCCAGTTCCGACATTCCCAACTCTATGCCTTCCTGCTCAATGATGTTCTCTAAAGTGTACAATACTATCCACATCATTGGCATGGCCTGAATGTAGCACATGCCGGTGAGAGAAAAGAAAGATTCAGTGAAGGCAGGGAAAGGGTAGGAGAATCCTATCAGGAATGGGGTGGCCGGAAAAGCAACCCAAGTGTCGGAGACAAAGTCACTTTTGGCAGTAGGGTCAAATGGTTTAAAAACGGTATCCGCTGGAAAACAGTGGTGAATCCGGTCGATCTCCGGATCGGTGAAACAGCAGAGTTCCTTTGAAGGATTTTGGATAATGCCTTGGCTTTTCAAGGGACTATCCTTCTTTGGATCCTTAGCCGGTGAGGATCTAAGAACCATCTTCGTCATGGATGTTCAGAAAGATGAAGATCAGAATAAGAAAATGAAGAGAGAAGGAGAAGAAAGATACCTGATCGGTCTTTGGATGAGGATTTAAAGGGAAGTATCGCTAGAATTTAAATGCAAATCGATCCTTATCTCTAACCTATATATAATGATGATTCTGCAGGTTATCACTTCGCTGACGCAAGATGTGTAACGGCTAGTTCGATTCTAACGGCTATAATCCCGTTGGCTAGTTCGTTGCAGATAATATTGAAAAATATGACTCATTTAAGTGATATTTTATTCCTCATATTTTGGGGGCAATTGTTAGGGATAGATTTTCTAAACCTAAGGATCACGGATCCTCAAGTACAGCCAGGATCACAGATCCTCAATTCTGTTTGAATTAAGGATCCTCAGAAGACGTTGCAGGGTTCAGGATCCAGGATCCTCATTGTTATCCTTACACTAACGGTTGCTTTCATTATATTTAAGCTTGTTTTGCAGGAGTATACGCATTGGACTTGGTCTTGCCGATATTCCTGGGGAATATGCTCTAATATTCCACACGTGCATGGCTGGAATGACCGTTTTAGAAGTTGTGGGTAGCTTGCACATTTAGCGGATAGTTTGTTATTTGGATTATTTCTATTTTTAAAGGGGATAACAAGCTTGAATTAGAACAAGTTAGCAAACACACACACTCTCGCAAGCTCTCAACAGTTCATTGGCGATTACACACACATTCCACTCTAGTGATCCTTGTAACAAGCTTGTTATCATCCCGAGTTGTAATCATCATTTGTTTAATTATAGTTGGTGATCGGTAGTTTCCATCACCCGAGGTTTTTTATGCCGGAGATCATCTCTTGATCAAGGGCTTTTTCCTCATACAAATCCTTGTGTCACTAGTTCATTTCATTTGCAAGTTATTCATACATTTGTTCATTGATTCAAGCATCATTCCTCACAAAAGAAGATTTGGTTGCATTATCCTAGTCTGATTTTTGACCAAAACAACCGATATCGGTGCCGATTGTTTTTTCAATATCTGTTACTTCAAATTTTATGTAAAAATAGTTTTAGCAATCTAACCCTTTTTCTTTTACCTATAGTACATTTTCTATATATTTAATTTCGTTATCGGTGCACTACGACCATTCGTTGTAGTAAATAAAGAGAAAACCCACCAAATAAAAATCATAATATGCTGAGAAGTTTATCAATATGTGTTCGGAAAAAAAGTGAAAATGAATTATTAAATATTTGAAGGAAAAAATCGGGGTAGAGGTAGGGTTGTCCCAATTGTTGAGTGTTATGTGCCCCGTGTCAAAGGTTTGATGCAAAACTACTATCGAGCCGAGGGTCTCACTGGAAGCAGTCTCTCTATTCCTACGGGGTAGAGGTAAGGCTGTCTACATCTTACCCTCCTCAGGCCCTACCTTAGCTTTGCTATTGGTGGGATTTACTGAGTATGATGATGATGATGATGAAGGAAAAACTCCGCGAAGCAACCGGAGAAAAGCTCACAAAATAAAAGCAGAACGATGTCGACACGTGTTCGGTTCGTTTAACTTTTATTATGCAAGTGTAATAGGAAACTAAAATCCAAGAACTCTGTGTTTTTTAACCTTTTCATATATTAACCTTTGTTCCTCTTTACAATTAATAAAAAAACTGAAAAGTGTAATAATATTATATTAACTTTAGAAAAAAAATGTTTAAGTTAAATAAAATACTTATTTGAACTATATTATTAAGTATTAGAAAATGTGTTATGTTTTTATATTAGAAGGATGAAGTTGAAGTAACAATAAAGATTACGTAATGTTACTATTATTGGTATCTATATATCTATATATATTAATAAATGAGATGATTTGGGCCATGTGTCATTGGATGGTGGAGCAATTTTGCTTATGTGGCATCCTATGGTGGAGTAGAGTGTGATTTTGGGAGGGAATCCATCTCAATTCTCTATACACAAACCAAAATTCTCAAAACACAAACCAAAAAGAAGTGGACGCGGGATTCGGCAATTTTCGGGTCGGATGTATGGGTTTTCCAAACCCGTGTATATAAGGCATCTAAAAAACCTAAATTTCTCTACAGCCTCATTCTTCTCCTTCACCGCATCATACTTGAAACCCTAGATTCACATCTCAGCTACGCTGTTGCAGATCATATTGCCTCTTCTGCAATTTCTCTCACAT
Organism: Helianthus tuberosus; assembly: GCA_030545235.1. Classification (NCBI taxonomy): domain Eukaryota; kingdom Viridiplantae; phylum Streptophyta; class Magnoliopsida; order Asterales; family Asteraceae; genus Helianthus; species Helianthus tuberosus. The sequence goes on from CM060381.1 coordinate 170,004,843, forward strand.
CTCAATTGTTACAGGTATGTTAATTTTGTATTTGATATGGATTTTATACCTTTCTTCTTGCTCTCAAACCCTAGATTGTATCTTCCCCATTCACGTTTCCTAAATTTGTGTTTTTTCTTCTTTTTGCAATCAAACACTAATTTCTAATCACTGAACACTAATCATGCTACACAGTTCTCCCTCAATTTCTGTTCCACCATTCAACGATTTCACTTTGGATCTTGAAGATTAGGTAATGAATGTGAGCAATTTAGGAGGCGGGGTCTGTTTTCTAATTGGGCCGGATTTTCTATTCAGGTAACCCGATCTTAAATATGGATACTCAACCCTAATTTTATCCTGCAACTTTGATTCTTTTGATCCTTCTTTGTGTTCTCTACTCTCCAATAGATCCCTGTGTTGTTCTTCATTCGATCTTTATGGTGCGATGAAGGTGAGTCTGCAAATCGATCAACAATTTTGTTGCTTGGAAAAAGGTATATTGTTCTGTTTTATCTAAGTGTTCAAGAACACATGTTATATTTTCTTCATGTGTTTTTACTCGAAATTCGACTCTTTGTTTTTCATTCATTCGCATCAGGTATCTTCAATCTTCTTCATCAAGAAATTTTTGGTCCATTCTTTTCCATGTTGTTTGCAATGTTACAGAATTGAAGAATTGATTAATCACTATTTGTATTTGAAACCCTAACTATCAAAAAGCGATTCTGGTTATATTATGATCAGACTCTACAACATATGAAACGTTCATGTTTGGCTCTTAATGTTTTGTTTATAAGCAACTTTTTGGTTTTATGTTTATTAATTTGATTAGGTAATGTTCGGTGCGATTTTGAAGAATATATGTAGTGAACAAGTAGCTCAAATATCTGCCATGGAATTTCTCTTCATGCCACAGAACAATGGCAGGTGCTATGGCGAAACATCAGGCCTTTGGAATTTCTCTTCAGCCAAAACTATATTCTCACTACCTGCACTGTTGACATTTCATGAATAACAACGGCCCAAACACTGTGGATGAGCTTTTGGATCCACATGTAGTCAAGAAAAGAAATTTTTTATGATAGTTTGAAACTGGAATAAAGGGCTGTGACTTCATTACTTGAGGAACGGTAACATGATAGTTTTCTACTTTAATATTATTAGTTTTTAAGGTTTAATTTAAATAACATGTGTATTTTTAGTGGTTCGTTCCTTTATAATTATTATTCTTTCAGGAGGCTTTATGAATGCATGCCTTCCCTTTTTTGGGCTGCTTCATCCACCTTCCCATTATTATTTTTTTTTGGTAGAATGATATTATTCATGTATAGGTGAGCACTTGAGCTGGCAAAAACCAGATCTTATTCAGTGTCAGTTAGGTGTATAATGTTAGACATATGGTTCCACTTGATCAAGCAAATGTTTGATTGAAGGTGTTAAAGACGTGGATACCAGGAAGCCATAAGTAACTAAAGAGGGAAGATTCATACCTCACATTGATTCATCAAAACTTGAGAGAGACCTACGCAACAAGTCTTACATATGTTAAAGGGTATGAACTAACTGTTTAGGATTTAGGATCTTGGTTTTTGGAAAGTTTATTTTACAATTTAAAGGGTATGAACTAACTGTTGGTTTTGATTTTTGTAGTCATTGTAGCCAATGTTATTACTGATCGAGATTCCAGAAGGTTTTGAGGATTTGGTTTTATTAGTTATACATCAACTGATGCAGCTAATATCGCTCTCTGTTTCCCTGCATAAAACCCTAAATCAAAGAGACGAACTCTCATCCAGGTACGTTTATCCGGATCGTTGATGATTTAATCCAAAAATCCTTTGGATAGCAATTTGAAGTATTGAATCCCTATTTTGTGTTTATACTGATATAATTGGTAATTTGGGAAAATGAGAATCTGAATTTTTATAATATGGTTAAAGCCTACGAATATGGCAATTTGATTTGGACCATAGACGAGTGGGGAATACTATGGGCCCGTTAAATAGGTAACCTAATGCTCTTCTCAACTTTTTTATTGAATGTACTTTTTAAGAATTACATTTGGTTGCTATGTCATCCAAATTTTAATAAAGATTAGAGGTGGCAAGATAGGCATTCTAGGCCAATTTTATAGTACGGGTCTGGTTATTTGAATCAACCCGAAAACACCTTTTAGTCTATCGTTTACAATAATTACTTTGTTTATCATTACAATAATAATCTAAACTTTTTACACAGTTCTTCTAGGAAGCCTAAAATATGTCTAAAACCCCAAAAATGGAATGCTTATGCTATTGAGTCCTCATGTTTTAAGCGCCTTGTGCCATTGACAGCTATGATCTGAACCTGAGTTATTATTTTTAAACAACTTCAGTAAGATGTCATGATATGATGCAACATCTATGACTTTTAAGTCTGACTTTCACTTTATTTAGTCAAACAAAGATACTTTTAGGCTTTCATTTTTCAGATGCCAACAGCCCTTTGGTTTAAATTTTGATTACGTTTTCTGCGGTGAATGTAAGTGGCAATGAATCTATGACGATAGAAAGGTTTAAGTATAATTTATCTAATTTATATGCCTTGGCATCTGGTAGGCAATGAAGATGTTCTGCATATAATATTTCCGAACATGAAGATCTTGGCGAGGCAAAGATGAGATTATCCACATCTTGGCGGGGCAACCTGGATGGTCATGTGAAAGATTGAATAAGTTTGTGCTATCACATGGCAACCGGTAAGTAATGTTCTAAATGTAACTTTATTTGACTAGAGTTTTTTCTTAAATCTCGATTCCTATACAAAGTCACCTAAGAGGAAGCATGTTTTCACCAAGGTTGATAACTTGCGGCTGGGAATGAGTGGCGGCCATAATTTGATTGTAAAAGTTGTTAGTTCAACGCTGGTGTTGCAGAAGGGCTGGCCTAATTGTTGAATGTTTGGTAGGAGATGAGACCGAGACTATATTGTTCACTGCAATGAATAATCAAGGTAGTTTTCTGTTACGTATTGGTGATTTTGTGTTAATTATGTTGTATACCAGCTTTTGTTAGTTAATTAATGTGAAATGTTATATTAATTTATATAAGACGTGAAACTTTTGAAAGTTAGGGTTTGGATCACAAATATTTGTTTCAGATTTATGTAGTAAAATCTAACTGTTTTTTGCCTGATTTTCTCTTTTAATTGATGTCTGTTAGTTCCAATGTGAACTTGTTAGGAAACTTTATTGTATTTTGGTTAAAAATAGTTTAAGTACTTAGAAATAATTTCGTCAACATGAACCGACCGACGAACCGTCCCAGAAGCTCTAAATATGAAGACCGAGAAAGAAAAAATTATGAAGCTTCTAATTCTTTGATTAAAGATCTCGACAAGGTTACAAGACTTCAAAATGTTAGCGGAACATTATGGAGTTTACAAGATACAAAGTCAAAGAATTGTGTTAATAAGATAATATATCTTATTAACACATTTAATATCTTTCCCTATGAAAAAAGCACTCATAAAGAAAAGAAAAGAAAAGGAAAAGCATTTTTAAATGATTTAAGAAAAACCTTTTCTGATGAAAAGGAATCTTTTCTTTAGTTAGAAAAAGAATCTTTTCATAAAGAAAGATATAATATCTCAAGTGGAAGGTTTCAACAGAAATGAAAAAGAGGCAAGTTGGTGACAAAAGAAGATAAGACACATTAAATAATGGATGGGCACACAAACCAATTTCCTATCAACCAATCATATTTGAGATAGGCCATGAGAAATCTCTATAAATACATAATTCCTTCGTAGGAATTATGTGTGCTTTTTATTGTAATATTTCATATAGAGTTTTTCATGAGAGTTTACCCCCTGGTTTGGCCCAGGGGGTGACATTTAGATTCGAGTTTATTCTCGGATCGACCCCTTCTTCTTTTGAATATTTATATACTTCACAAACACCCGTCACAAACAAGTGGTATCAGAGCAGATTGAATAAACTATTTTCAAACGATGAATCGCTCATCTTCTTTTCTCTAAATATGGCCAGCTTTCAATCCTGGAATAATGCTTTTAACATTGGTTCTATGTCTAAACCTCCGACTCTGGTCAGAGAGGAATACCCCCAGTGGAAAATCAGGATGGTCAATTTCCTTAACGGTCATGACCGAGCTCTGTTTCAATCCATTGAAAGGGGTCCACATACACCAATGACTGAAATACCTGCTATTCCAGCAACTGACCAATCACCAGCAATCCCTGCCTCCCGCGCTCCCAAAAGTGAATTAAACCGGAGTGCGGAAGACAAGGACCTGGTGGCTGGGGATGAAAGGGCTAAGTCACTTTTAATTATGGCCATCCCCAATGACATATTTTCACAAGTTGATGCATGTGCATCAGCTAAGGAAATATGGGATCAGTTGGAAAACCTTTGTGAAGGAGGAGAAAGGATGAGAAGACACAAGAGAACAGATAATGTCTCATCTTATGAAAGGTTTAAAAGTTTGCCAAATGAAAGGTTAAATGATACATATCAAAGATTTACAAAACTTTTAAATGAGCTAAAGAAATTTGGTATAACAAAATCAAACGATGAAAGAAACATAAAATTTCTTTATGCCCTTCCTAGAGAATGGAGAAGTCTAACTATGACTTTATCATCAACCTTAGAACTAGGAAACATGAGTCTTTATGACTTATACAGCATCTTGATCCCCAGAGAGGAAGAAATATTTGAAGAAACCATTCAAAGAGGGGGATCTTTAGCTCTAATCTCCAACTCACAAAGATTAACAACAACAAATGATCCACAACCTTCAAATAGTCAAAATCTTGAAACTTCTGATGCATCATCAGACTTTTCAGCTTTTGCTGAAGCAATAGCACTGCTCACCAAAACATTTGAGCAGAGGTTGAGGGGAGGTAACCAGAGATACCAGAGGAGTGACAAAGGAAGGATGGATAGAAGATCTAAAGAAGAGTTTAGATCTAAGGATAAAGGGAAGGCTGAAGTTGTGTGTTACAAGTGCAAGTAAAGAGGTCATTATGCATCAGAATGCAAGACCAAAAAGCTGAAGGATGTTGCCTATTATGAGAAAAAGCTTGAAGAAGCAAAGAAGCAGCAACAAGTAAGCTTAATTGCTGGAACAGATACATGGTTATCTGATGATTCATCTGATGATGAAGAAGAAGAATTGGCAAATTTTTGCCTCATGGCACTCTCTGAAGGACTACCAGAAACTTCAGAACAAAAGGTAAATTTAGACAATCTTGATCTTGAACACAAACTAAACAAGCTCATGTCAGATTTTCTAAATCTGCAAGAAAAACATCAATCAGATATTAGAAAATCTGATGAGTTGCAAAGGACTTTGAATAAAATCATTCTTGAAAACCAACATCTTATAGAGGATAGTTTAGATCAAAGAGCAAAAATTTAGTTTTATGAAAATGAAAGAAAAGATCTTTACAAGAAAATCAATGACAAAGAAATCAACGTAAGAGGTTTTCAACAGGCTAAAGAATTCATAAATTTTATTGAGTCCACACCAAAGAACAAAGGAGAGGGTTTAGGCTATACAAGTACTACAAGATCAAATAGAAATAAACCCACTATCTTTGTAAAAGCAACTCATCAGATTTCTGATAATTTAGTATCAGAATCTGAATCTGAATCTTGCAAATCAATCTGTTCTGAATATTCTTTTGACAAACCAAACTTCAAAACAAACAATAGTGAATGCAGTCAAGAATCTGTAAAAACTCCAGAAGCAGTTCACTCATCTTTTCAAAATTATCCAATCATTCCATCACAAGAGGAACTATCAGAAAATTCTGATAACTCTTGTATGTGTGTTGACATACTGAAGCTTGTCCAACACCATCTTCAAAAGAAAAATGTAAAATCTGTTAATGGCTCAGCATATAACAGAGTTTCTGATGCAAAACCAAGAAGAAATAAAAATAAAATGTTTCAAACATCATCAGAAACAGTACCCAAGCATGCCTGGGTACCAAAAACTCTCTAATCATTTCATTTCAGGACCATCATGTGCAGCAGATCTGGTACTGCGACTCAGGAAGCTCCAAGCACATGACTGGGGACAGGAGCTTACTCAGCAACTTTGTTTCAAAGCTGGGTAGAATGGTAAATTTTGGAAATGGAGTAAAAGGGAGGAACATGGGATATGGATGCATTAAAGGTATGGATGACTAACCATAAAAGAGAGTAGTCCTTGTTAAAAGGCTTATCACATAATTTGCTTTGTTATGGTCAGTTCAATGATAAAATTGCTTGATAATTTGCTTTAGTGAATAATCAAATTCGTATGTCTGATTAATCACCAGAAAATCTGTCAAATTCTGACAAATTCATCAGAATTTCTGATAAGTCATCAGAATTCTGGTGATTTCTGATAAGTCATCAGAATTCTGGTGAAACATAAGTAAAAATGCTGATAATCAGAAATATCATAGTTCATTAAAACAAAGTACTGCATGACAACATCCACATTCATATTTCTTGTTTAAATTTTTTTGTGTGTTTGAATTTTTTTATAATTTTTCCCCATGTTAGTGCTGATAACGTCATTCAGACAGAAAATTTCTGGGAACTCGTTAAAATAGATATTTCTCTCTCCTTCATTTAATACACCCCATCATGTTTAAGAAGGTTGAAGTGACATATTGGTAGGCTACAATGATACATTACCAGAAATTAGCCACCTAGATGAATCAATGCATATGTAGTGGAGAAGGAACATATCTCTGTTATTTTTTTTTCTGTTCTCTGATAATCATTAAAATAACAAAGATTGCGGTGAGGAAAATCCACAAGTTGGTAGCTTCCATTTATAGCAAATATTAAATTTACTATAAATATTCACCACTTTGGGTTAAAATCTGTCTTCTTTACTTCTCTTCTTCATCACATATTCACACACACTCACAAAATGAACTCCATCAAAGATGAATGTTTTCCACTTGTTCTTTATCCATATCATAACCTAAGATTGAGGACAAATCTGGAAGGTCCTCAGTGGGAAGGGTGTCAAGTTGTATTCAAGATGCTCATGAATAGCAACTTGAGCTATGCCCTCACTGCTCATATAAGTGTTCATCCAGAGATTCTTCAAATCTTCTGGAAAAATGCAACACTGTCTGAGTATCAAAACAGGGAGCAGATGACCATCAAGAGTGAGGTGCTAAATCAGCAAATTCTGTTAAATGAAGCCACCATCAGGACTGCTTTTCAACTAAATGATGATAATGACGTTCTGATGTTCACAAGGAATCAGAAGGAAAATGTCTTGAGGGAAATGGGTTATCACACACCAAACCAACAATGGGCAATCAACAAAAATGGCTTTAAAAAGCCATGGCAATATCTGGTCACCCAGATGGGTGCATGTTTTTCAAAGAAGGTCATCAATCATCATGAAATATCTCTGAAATTGATGGAGCCTATACTAGCACTGGTACTTCAGGTACCTTACAACTTCTCTCATTATCTGATGAGTGATTTTGTAAGTAACATGTGGGTTGCCAAGCCATTCTTGATGTATCCTCGTTTTCTAACAAAGATAATTACGAGTCAGCTAGACTTTTCAGGCATTCCTGCAAGTTATCCAAGGGCTGACGTGAGACTTCAAGAAAACATGGGTCTCAGCATGCTTGTACCCACTAACAACAACTCTGGGATGATAACTGATCTATTGTTACTTTTGGAAATGGAACATGGTGAAGGAGTAGATTAAATGGAACATGGTGAAGGAGTAGATTTTGATTAGGTTTTATTTGTTTTGCTTGTACAAGTTTTTTTTAATATGTTTGCTTACTAGTCTTCTGGTTTGTGATTTTGGGAAATAGGTAAAGATAAAATGATAATCAGAAATCAAACTCAAAATTTTCTGATAAAATGGGACAAAATCAGGTTATTCAATATTTTCTGATAAAACTTCAATGATAACAAAATGTTTTTAGAAAATATCAGAAAAGTCAAAGAAACTTGGATGCTACCAGAAAAACAAATGTAAGTCTTCTGATCTTTCCTTATTCCCTCTCATCTCCAAAAAAAAAAAAAAGGGTACTCATAAGTTTAGGGGGAAATCTCAGAAATTCTGATAAAAAAACTGATTATTTCTGTTAACTACATCTCAAAAAGTCAACAGAAGTCAAAAGAATACATATGGTCAACAGAATTTCTGATGAACTTATCAGAATGGGACTTTCTGACTTCTGAAGAAAAGAGGGTACATATGAAGGAAGATAATTGGACCTGTTATCAAATGGGGTCCACAAAGAAGAAAAGGTGTCATAGAACCGATAGTTTTCTCCAATCAAAAATCAGTGCAACACTTTCAAGAAATGACTGAAGAAACTACAAATTGAAGAGTCAAGTTGAAAGGGTATAACCACGATTCCATGATAAACAATTTCATTAATGTCTTAACACCCATGATCCAACGGTTATATTTTGAACCAAAAACTCAGCATACACGATCTAACGGTTATAAAGACAATTAATGATCTCTTTATCACTATCTCATACCATGATTTATACTCCTTCAACTCCTTCTACTTCATACACCTACAATACTCTAAATTTTCTCATATCCTAAAAACCCCTGTTTTTTTCCCACAAGTAAAAAATCCCTAAATTTCAAACCCTAACTCACAGCAACCAAAAATGGCAGAAGTTAACCTCAATATTCCAATTATTCAACATGAAGTACCTTTTGTCGAGGAAGCAGAATTTCTACCAATGAAGGAAAACAATCTGCTGATGAATACAGAGTATTCAGAGTATGATAAAAGATGTCAACTTCTGGTAGAATATCTTACAAAATGTCCAATCTCAGGAGCACTGACAAAAGAAAGAGAAATACCAGAAAGGATGCTACAGCAATTTGTTTACACTTTTAAAGAAGTTGAAGAAAATCAGGTGTCTGCTCATGTATGGGGAAGTGTCTATGTAACATTAACTCCAGCAAGAGTAAGAGAATGGCTTGGATTGCCTATTCTGGGCAGTTACACTGAAGCCCCAAGCAAAGAAGATTTATTAGACTTCGTCATTGGGCTTGGATACAAAAAAAAAAGATGTCAACAAAATTGGAGCAATAAGAAGAAGTGAATTGCCAGCCATCTGGCAAGTGATGATGGAAGTGTTAAACAAATGTCTCACCTCAAAGATAGGAGGAACTGATCAAATCAATCAAGCTATTCTGACAATCATGTTTGGACTCATAAATGGGTTCAAGATTGATTATGGGTCAGAAATCTTTAACCTTCTTAAAAGATCAATCATCACCAGAAATGGAAGAATAACATCTCATCTGCCATATCCAAGGTTAATCTCAATCTTCATTTCTGAAGCATTTATTGAAAGAAACATGGAGATTCCAATCTTAGAAGACACCTGGAGATCAAAAACAATGAAGGCCTGGAGTTCAAATCATGGATGGGAATCAGACAAAGATATCCCTGTGTTACCAGAAAGCATGTTATGCTTCATTGCACCAGACTCACAATACATAATACAACATGAAAAACTTCTGACAAAATCAACCTCTCCCACAGAAGAACCAAGCAGAGAAATAGTGAATTGTTCTTCATCAACAGAAAAAGGAGACAATGAGAAGTCCTCACCATCAGAAAATGAGGGTATAGAAGAAAGAAGAATTCTGGAAAAAGCTAACTTGGAGATAGCCAAATCACCAGAAAACGAAGAAAAGCATGCTGAAAGTCAACAGATTCATGAAGCAGGAATTCATCATGAATTTGATATCCATCAAACACATGATGCAGGATCACACATTGCTGGAGAAACACACGATGTTGAAAGTGAAGCCACTGAAGTCATTTATCATGATGAATCTTACATTGCTGGTACATCCCTTTTAAACACTGTTCTAGTAGAAACTCACAGAGAAGAAACAAAATCATAAAGTTCTGTTAACGTTTCTTACAAAATAGAATACAGAACAATGAATGTTGATCAAGAGGTTACTAGTTCCATAAATCTTAACTCTGAATCAGAAAATGAGGAAGAGGATAAGATCCCAACAGATGGAGATCAGGAAACTGATCAAGGAAATCTGGCTAAAGGTAATTTGTTTACCTCAAAAACTTATAGAGGATCATATATTGATATGATTCAAGGACATAAGGAAACCCATAATGAGAATGAGTTTTTCATCACTGGTGGAGATAATTCTGGTAAATTCGAAGCTGCACCAAGTGTGTTGGCCAAGAATGACCCTATCATCTCTAAAACAGCAGCAAATGTGTTTGCAGCTGGAATGTTAGAAGGAACATCTATTGTTCCAATTATCCCTGAGAAACCCATGAACCAAGAAAATATAGAAGCAATACTGGAAAATGTTTACAAAGTCTGCAAAAGAAATCTAGTAGAAGAAAAACTTGATATGTTGCTGTCAGAAATAAAAGGTCAAAAGGCTGATATGAAGACTTTGTCAGAATCAGTGAAGGAAATGAAGAAACAAACTGAAGAAAACATAGAAGCACTAAAGTATCTTCAAAAGATGAAAGAAAAGGCACCAGAATCCAACATCTCTGCATCAGAAATCCAAACGATTCTCATAGAAATAGAAAAAATCAAAGCACAAGTTGCAAAAGTGATTGAATCAAGGCAGTCAAGTAGTACAAACAGAGTTTTGGAAGAAGTTACCATACTAAGGGCAAGTAATAATAGTATCACTGATGCCCTTGAGAAGCTGTCAAAAGAATGGGCTGAAAATCAAACAAAAGCTCAAACAGAATTCACAGATATTCAGAAAAACATACACAGCAACTCAAAACAGGTAAAAGAAGTGCAACAACTAGTAGAGAAGATGCAATTCAATATTGCAAAACTAGCCAAAGTGAATCCACAAGAACTCATGAAAGAAATTCCTGCTGAAAGCTCAAATCAAGAAGCTCCAAAGTCAACTCCTCAACAATCATCAATCTCACCAATCACAAAAGCTGGAACCACCGTGATGGGTCCTCATCCGAATGTTCCAAAAGACGAAATACTGAAAAGGTTAGCAACTGCAAAACCTCAAGTTATTACAAATTTGAAATTGCTAGCATCTGTCCCAAACCCAACAATATCTGATGACTCAGCAATAAGTAAGTATTTGAATAAAAAAATAATGAATGAATGGGAACAAGAAGGAGAGTCAGCAACAAAATCAAAGACTGTTAAGAGAAAGATCTCTGAAACCAAGTCTATCATGGTTAAAGAGATTGCACGAGATGTAATGATATTTCCTGAGACCAATCTGGTGAGTTACTATCTAACAAAAGAAGATAAAGCACCAAGATCACTATCTCCTACCAGACTGGGCTTAAGAGAAGAAAGAATAAAAAGAGGGCCAAGCAGCATTCACAAACAAAATTGGAATCCAGTGAAAAGAATTCTCAACGTGAGTGAAGTAAAGAGTGCAATTGATGATATTGGAGGAACTCATGTGCAAAACAGATACACACTTCAGAGGGAGAATGGAGAAGAACAGAAGGTGACTGATGAAGAAATAGCTGACCAGTTGCATCCTTTAGACATTCTGTTTATGAAGAATCATTATGAAAAGGAAAAGAAAAATAATCAAGAAGTCAGAAGAGCATTAAATGGCATATCAAAGGCTGGAATACTGCTGTTTGAAAGAATAGCTTTTTCAGACTTTGATCTATACATAAATTTTGAGCATGTACACAACAAAAAGGTATATGTCAGATCACCAAAGACAAAAGTTCCTTCAGACATAGTAGAAGATGCAAGATCTGGAGACATCATCATGCTGACAAATGCAAATAAAGAACAAGATTATGGTGTAATCTTCAGAGATCAGGATGAGAATAAAGCTATGTTCAGAGGTGTTGACATCTGCAAGTACTCAAATCAAACTCTGAGGTATATCTTGAAAACCATGAACAAAAGACAAGAACATCTTCAGAAGATAGAAAAGAACATGGAGGGAAGCAGAAAAGAAATTGAGCAGATGATTGAAGAATGGATTCAAGCAAGAGAATGGTATAAAGACATGTATGTCAGCTGCAACAAATATATCTCCTACAAAAAGAAGCTAAAGACAGGAGATACGCATAAGAGAGTGAAACTTAACTGAAAGAACTATTTATTTAACTTCTCATCTTTTATGTAATTTGTTTTAACTTCAGTAACTGGTTTATATTTTCAAGTATTATATTTCCACTGTTTGGAAATTTTTCTGTTTATGAGGTAGTTCATTTTCTTACAATACTTAGGGGGAAACTGTTAGGAAACTTTATTTGTAAGTATTGAAGAAAAACACAATCAACTGGAGCTATGAAGAGATCACAGTCCTGAAGATCACGAACTAGAAAAAGAAGATCAGATGGGACAACCGGAATACATAGCATCTACTTCAAAGAAACACAAGTTGATCAAGAGCTGAATTGGATTATCAGAAGAGGTTATTTCTGATGGATCTGATGATATTTCTGATGAAATATCATCAGTATCTGACGATTCTGATCATCAAGGATTTTCTGATGATTTGTTCATCAGAATTTCTGATGAAGTGGTTTATCAGAATTTCTGATGAAATAACCCACTTGTCTGAAATTGGCTCTGTCCTGCCACACTTACCGAAGCAAGTTGACATTAAATGAAATCATGATGAAAAAGGCAACTTGAACGTTGGAATCAATGAATATGTCAATTGGCTACTTTTTGCAGGAATTATTGTATGAATAAACTATTGTTTATTCATACAAGCCGTCTATAAATAGAAGGCTCAACCAGGAGAAGCAAAGTGAGTTTGAAGCTTAGCATTCACACATACATCTAAACTCCATTGCTCTCTCCCCCACAGAATTCAAGATTCGTTTGTATTAGATAATAATCTTACAATCACTTTGTAAACCATTTTGTTTCTAAGTGATATAAACTTGATAATTCTGTAGGTCTTGTTTCTTGAAAGTCTGATTTCCATTTCCGCACATCTTTTTCACATCTACTGAAATCACTTGCCATATTACGTGAAAAGAAGTTGTTTTGAGCCAGAACTGGGTCTAACAGAACTTTAATATTATGTTTTATGAACAAACCATACTGACGATGCTATTTACTTTGATGCTTATACATGATCTATAGATATTTAGAGTGGCGAAGCAGGAGATGTAGTATGCCTACAAACTGTCGGTAGATCTAATCGGGATGGAACAACATTTGCACAACTAAAAACATGTCCATTGATGGGAAGTCTCTAGCCAACTAGGATGAGTTTTTTCATTCCAAAGGTTCGTGTCGCTATATCTTAGTATCACTTTTCTTTCAACAAACGAACTTTGATCTACATATGCTTTATATTTGATAATATATGAATATGGGTGGCAATTCTAACCCTACGGTTGATATACGGGTCAATTTGGACTTTGGGTAAGCTAAAAAGGATGAACGTGTCTAACTGGGCATATTGAAAATAGGTAAAAATGTTGAACGTGTCTAACTGATTTGAACAAAAAAGATGAACGAGACTAACTGTGATGAAAAAAATAAGAATGAGGATATTTTTATTCAGATTTTTTTTGTTTTTTTTACATTGTGCTTAGAGAACAAAATGGGCTTTGATTGCGAAGAAGATAGACAGCAATATTGACGAATGATGAGTTTTAAGGTTTTGCGGAGAACATGACCTGTGGCGTGGTACCCTCCAGATATTAAGGTTTTCATATCTTAGTTCTTCATCTCATCTAAAATCTGCTTTTAATTTAGTGAATTTTAACAACCAAAATCTAGATTTTGTTTTTAACCTGCAACTTTTAGTTTCATTTTTCATCTGATATTCAGTAGAACTCAAACTATGAAATTATAATTGTATTTTCTTTCATACTACCACCTAATCATCACTCAGATTTAGGATGTTCTTCTCTGGTTGTCATAATTTTGTTAGATTTAGATCAGTTTGATGGAATTAGGTGTAGCTTCTAATGTGATTTTTAGTATATGTTATTTGGAGCACAAATCTTTCAAAACACGCTCAATTTGGTCACAACATATTCTAAATCCGAACCCATTCTAACGCAGACCAAAATAACCCCCTTTTTATCAACCCGTTCTGACCAGAACATGTTCTAACCCGAATTGGTTTTTACCTGATTTGTCCATTTTGCCCCATTTATGAAGAAAGCAAAATTGAGTTTCTTTTGTATTTGAAGTCATCATGAATTAGGACCAGCGTACATGTTGGTTGTTTCTTGGAAATTATCTACACGTATGTATTTGTTTAGAGAAGGTGCTGATATGAAAGAGTCTACCAGCTCTAGAAGAGAAGCAATACAACGGACAATGGTCAATATAGAAGAGAGGTCAGCCAGGAGGTAGTGAGAGAGATAGTGTAGGGAGAGGTCACCCAAAATAACCCCTTTTTTATCAACCCATTTTTCCAGTTTAGTCCAAAGGTTTCATTTTTCGCCTATGGGTCCAAAAAGGTTTCACCGTTGCCGTTTTAGTCAACTGGATTAACTTCATCCCTTTTTTCTGTTAACGAGAAGGGCAATTCGGTCATTTTATATGGCCAAATTGCCTTTATAGTTAGCAGAATTACATATAAAATGACCTAATTTCTCTTCTTGGTAATAGAAAAAATGGATGAAGTTAACCCGGTGGACCAAAATGGCAGTGGTGAAACCTTTTTGGACCCACAGGCGAAAAATGAAACCTTTGGACTAAACTGGCAAAATGGCCCAAACCACAGGGACTAAAATAGCATTTAACTCATTTTGAATGGTTATAATTTAATACGTTTGTATATTGCGAGTGAGTACACTTTGGGCTATGCTTGACCTTATATATTAGCTCAGTTTTGAAGTTTATCTCTATGACCAGTTAGATGCATATTTTAACCCAGTGGACCCGTTTGTAAATGCATGGTTTGAAGTTTATCCTACATTGGTTTGACTTTTTTGTATGTCCATGTTTTTATAGGTTTACACGTCTGCTTTGGATTCGACACCCTGGTGGCACGCGTGAAAACTGGGCGTTTTTTTCTAATTGAGATGCAGTATATATTTTCTCACTATTACTTACTATTATAAAGCTGATAATACCTAAGAATTAGCTATTTACTTATCACGTTATGTGTGTTAATTCTAAAGAGATTGCAATTTCGGCGCATTTACTTATGAATGGGTCAAAACGACTGTGCTTTATCTTAAATGGGTCAAATAGAAAAGGTAAAATGGGAATGGTTCATACGGGTCAAACGGGTGAGAGTCATGCAAAGTCTATTACCGAACACAATATCCTATATCGTCTTATTCAAAGATTTATATTATTATTGTAGTATAATAATAATGTGTGGTTTGAATATGGAGAATCTGGGCAAGAATCATGGTTTACTTTACATAAATGGCTGGAATGTATGTCCTGTTAAAGAAGATTCTTAGACAAACTTGATTTGTTGTACAACGGTGCTCGTGTTGAGGCTGCTGATGTAAGTGCTTACCGGGTAATTAATTCTTTTACATTTCGAAAGCACTATTATGTGTTTTATTATTATTGGGTTTAGAGGAGTGTTTAATAAATAGTTGATTAGGAATTGTTAGAAAAACCAAGATGGGACTTGGGTTTGGGCAAAAGTAACTCTAGATGATAGGTTATCTTATCAAGTTTAATTACTATAAACTTACCGCTATGGACATACTTGACTGCAGGCAGTTCATGTCGCAGCTCAGTATGGTCAAACATCCTTCTTGAATTTAAGTATCATGTTGATTTTAATGTACCAAATAATGACGGAAGGACCCCTCTTCATTGGTACCTTTTTATTTCTGCATCAACACTTGGAATGTTAAATTTCAACTTATTTTTCTATCTATTCTCAATTAGGGCTGCATATAAAGGATTTGCAGATACAATTAGATTACTTTTTTTTGGGACGTCTTTCAAGGAAAACAAGATAAAGAAGGTACCTTCTTTTCATTATAGCCTTATATGCTTCTCATACTTAGGGGTGGTTTTAGTAACCAGATGCTTAAACACACATGCAAACACCCTTTGATACAAGTTAACCATTAGATGAATCATGATTGTCCGTAATGATGAAATACTATTTTTTTTTTTTGTAGGTTGCACTTCTCTCTCATTGGTATAAAAAGGTATAAAATAAACATTATATATATAAAAATAAACATTATATTTTTATACATAAAAAGGTATAAAATAAACATTATATATATAAAAAATTATATAGATATCTATTTCTATTTCTTAAATTTTTAACTACCTTATTGCTAAACACGAAATAGCGGGCGCTATTTCATCGCTATCGCGACGTAGCATATAGGTACGTTGTCGCTATTCGCTATAGATAACTATGCCATGAAGTTTACAGGTGATAACCTGTACATGTGATTATGAATCGGCAGACTGGCATGCCTAGAAATCTTTTTGTAGTGTTTTGTAGTTTAAAATGGTAATAAATTACATGTAAGATGTGCCATTATTGACCTATTTACTTAAAAACAGGTCGTTGCATATGAAACTGAAAAAAAAATTCGATAAAGTGAACATGTCAAAGGGTCAAACAGGTTGAAATCTGTTTCAGTTCTGCTGAAAAAATGACCGTTTTCATCCATTTTACTGTTTTTCCGTTGAGTTTAATCTATTTTTCATTAGTGTATCATCATGTTTATTTGATAAAAACAAATTCTTGATTACTATACCACCCATCATGTATGCCCTCCACCTGTTTGTCAAAAAGCCCCACTCAGTTGTTTTTTTATTTTATAGAGTTTGGATAGTTTTGAGTTGAATAATGTTGCTGATATGTAGTTGTGATCTGGGTAATTTTTAGTTGTGATTTATGAGAGCTTTAAGTTTTTTGATGTGTTTATATTTTTTTTTTCATTTTTGGTTATGAATTTCCATGGAACGAGGGGTTAATTAGGCTTAGTTTATGGATAATACGAAGTCGTATCAACAGAGACGAGGGAGTTTCGTCCCTCTTATCACCAACACAAATGCTCTGGTCAAGTGAAAATGGTACAAGTAACAAAGATGACAAAGAGAAAGGTGTCAATGTGCTAGTTGTTTTGAGCATATGTCACTTGCCACATGTGGTTGGTCAAATAGAAACTCACTGTGATTTCATTTAGTATTTTTAATCTAGAAATAAGACTCAAAATATTTTTTAACTTATTGCAATGAATATGTGAGAGAGATTTTTATATAGAATTAGACGATACACAATCCAACAATGAAAACTGATTGATTTGGAACGCATTTGCATAATTTGTTTATAGATTGCCAGATCCAAAAGAAGCCTCTTTGAGGTTTAGTTGACCCGTTTCCTATATTTCCATTCCCATTGTTGACAATCTCTCATAAGCCAATAATAAAAATTTCTTAGTCTTGGTTTCAGTGGTACACTTTATGTTTCAGAATATAAATACAATCGAATCCTAAAAGAGTATATCCTAAGGGGTTGTGTTTGGTTCGCTGGAATTCAATGAAATTGGAATATGAATTTCAACTCTTAAGATGTTTGGTTCACATAATTTGTTGTAATTGGAATCTCAGTTCCAATGTTCATTTGTTTGGTTGACAAGGGAATTGAAATTGGCCATGAATTCCTTCAAATTCCTTTAGCTAACGGAATTCAAAATCCCTCTTATACGTGAAGGAATTAAAGTAAATTCAATGGAATCTTCGACCGTTTCGATCCCTTACCATTTCAACCCAAACGGTTTCAACCCGTACCATTTCGACTCGAAGCGTTTTGATGCGAACCATTTGGAAACGAACTATTTGGAGTTGAACTGTTTTGACGCGAATCATTTGAACTCGAACCATTTTAACGCGAACCGTTTGCAACCAAACCGCTTTGACGCTAACTGTTTTGACCCGAACCATTTCAACTCGAAGCGTTTTGACATGAACAGTTTGGAACTGAACCATTTTGACATGTGTCGTTTCCACCCGAACCGTTTCTAATTCCTATACTAATTCAAATTCCAAAACATTTCGCAAACCAAACGCACCCTAAACATATTTTGATGCCCAATCAATCTTACAAGAATCTTTATTTGATATTTCATTTATTATCTTATTTTGTTTTTTTTGCATTAATATTGTATTTATAACATACAACATATAAAAGTGTTGATCTCACATGTACTTCATACACGAACCAGCATCCGTTCCTACCCGTAGGGTACACACTGAGTATACATAACTGCGATATGAAAACCCGAACCATCTATATATTTTTGGTCCAGACATTGATTTTTAGCAATAAGTAATGATTAATTATCATAATAATCTAAATAATTTATAGTACATTATTAATGAAATTGAATGGCCCAAATAGTAATTTAACATCAATTTTAAGATGGCAGCTTAAAAGTCTCAAGTTCACATGGATGATAAAACCCTAAATTCTTCCCTTTCTACACCACTTCTTTAACCATCACCAACTGAAAAGTCATTGCATCAGTTCATTTGACCCATCCATTAAAGTACGTAATGAATTGTGATTAATGTCAAGATTGAATGTTAATAAAGAGGCTCATGAATCGCAATTGAGGATTTTGCAGTTTAATTATGGGATACAAGGGAACTTATACACTTATGTTTTTGTAAATTAGATAGTTAAGCCCGTGCAGTTGTTTTTAATAAATTGTTTTTTGTATTGCTGCGTACGGTTGTGATTTACAATGTTGGGACCCGGTTTATCGTATCAAAGTGTGTATTGAATTAGCATGAGCCTATTGTTCGTTTATGACTTCATGTTCTTTATAATGTATCTAATCAAGTTGTACCTTCAATAGGTGTTTCATATTAGAGATGAGCTCGGTACCAACCGGTACCAAATATGCCAGTATCAAAAATCCCAAATAATGGGTACTAGTAACGAAAATATCAGGTACGGTACGCTTCGGTATTGTTAAACACCACATTTCAACTTCATATTTTATTTTGTGGTTATATTTATGTGACTATGTTACGGACATTTAGTTGCCGATTAAAAAATATTGCTTATTTTTTACACTTTATCAATTATCGATAATTGTATTGCGGTGCTTTCATGGTAATATTTTACGAGACAAATAGACTTATCAAGCCTTATTCGTTACACGTTATTCGTTTTAAAAAAATATATATATAATTATGTTTAATAAAACATTAAATATCCAACCTGTAAGTATTTACGGGTGATAACCTAGTGTTTATATTAATTAAAATCATACGATGATAGAAACAAGATATGTTACCCCTACATTTCAGCCCTTGTTTTTTCAATACGAGCATCATCACCACCATTTTCTCTTTCACAAACCCACCCAAACACCTACACATTGTCTTTCACCCACATAGGCACGTCAATTATTCATCTCTTCGTCGTCGCCAACCACTACACAACACAACACCGTACCGCGGAGATTCCACCACCGCAGCACCATTACTCCATTGCGTAACCGTTGCCGTCACCGGTCACTCAAAGAGATTTTGTACTCTGTTATTACAATTAAGAACTAAACCAACAACAACCTTCGTTCGCCGGTTGCCACCCCCGTTGGCTGCCACTCTTCTCTTTCCACCGATGCTACCATGTGCCATCTCTCTCCCGAAAAAAGTCCCCACCGCAACTGAAACCATCGCCGTAGCTAACACCTACAATTTTTTATCAGATTTGAGCCTCCTCGATGGGTTTTTTTTTGTTGGAGACGAGATTTGTTTTTGTCTTGAATGACAAAACAAAAACCAAAGAATGAACTCTTTCTTCTTTTCTCCCAATAACTGAATCTCTGGTACTCTCGCTCTGTTGAACAAAAAATAATGCCATGGTGTAAATAAGACAAAAATAAAGCCATGGCAATTGTGTAAATAAGAGCCAAAATTTTGGCAGTTATCATACTGGTCATAAGATTCGACGGAAATTGTTATATTAGATAATTTTGGGTGTACCTATTTGCACACCCATTTGCCAATAGGCACACTAAAAAGTGTTTTTTGTCTTATATGCACACCCTGTAAGCTGTGGCCAAAGCGCGGCGTTTTGGTCCGGTCAACCAGACAAAGACTGATGGGTCTGTTGACCGGATCAAAACGCCGAGCTTTGGCCGCGTTTTGGTCATGTCAATCAGACAAAAGACTGACACCCGGTCTGGTTCACAGGACCAAAATGCGGCCAAAGCTCGGCGTTTTGATCCGGTCAACAGATCCGTCAGTCTTTGTCTGGTTGACCGGACCAAAGCGCCGCGCATTAGCCACAGCTCGACACTGCAGGGTATGCACATAGGACAAATAACACCTTTTCGGGTTGGCTATCTACACACTTGGTGTGTAGATAGTTTGAGCCATAATTTTCCCTCTATAATTTTGCAAGTTTTGACCTCCCTCACAAATTACTGTTCAATTTTACTCAAATTACTGTTCAATTTTACTCCTGTCTCATTGGTTTATTTAATTTTATTCTTATTTGATTGGTTTACATAAGATGCAACACATGCTATCCATCTCATGTCTCTTTTACTCACTTAATGCTTTCTTCTTTAAATAAATTAATTAACTTAATGCTTTAAATATATAGTTGTACTATAAGTAAACTTATAATTATAAATTGTCACTGATAATAATAATTAACAAATGTTAAGTTTAAAAAAATATATTGAAACTATAAAATGTAATTATATAATTTAAAAATACTCCTTTTTGTTTATAGCTCCTTTTTCCTGAGTATTATTATTGGATATCGAAATATTTGTTTACAGCTCCTTTTAACAATCCTGAAAATAGTTATATGCTTAGAAGAAAACAAGGTCAAAGAAAAAGTAATTATAATATGAAAATGTTTGTATTTTAAGGTTATGCTCAGAAGAAAACAAGGTCAAAGAAAAAGTAATTATAATATGAAAATGTTTGTATTTTAAGGTTATATTATTAGTTGTGACACGCGCTATTTATAGAGTTACTTTTTAACATTTCAACATAGTTATTTTTTTATACAATAAAGTTTTACGGTTTCGTTTAAAGTTGGCGAATTAACACCTTACAATGCGTATGCATGGCTCCACACTTTTACGTTTGTTGTGCTTGACGGTCTTGCCGCAACGCGCAGGTCCTAAAACCTCGTATAAGTATAAATTACATGTTTCGTCCTTTATACTAATAAATTACTAACTTACCCTCATGTGCAAGTCACATGACTGGATTTAACTAAAAACTTTAACTAGGTTAGAGTCAAAGGACCAAATATGTAATGAGTTTGTCAAATAAATGGCTGTGACTGTAATTATTGAAGTTAAATGTTATCCATTGCAATTCGATACAAACATAAAGGATGAAAAATGTAATTTACCCTCGGAGTTTTAAATAAGGGATTATTTAGTTTTATTATTTAAGAATATGTTAAATGAAAATCAGTTGACAAAAATACCCCTGCACAAAAAAGACGAAATAGGCAGGTTACAACAGTAAAAAAAGAGAGTTTTTGTATTTTGGACTAAAATAACAATAAAAGTGAAACTACAGGGACCCAGATTTATAAAGTTTGAGATTTGGACTAAAATGGCAAAAGTGCCCAAACCACAGGGACCAAAATGGCAGTTTACTCATCAAATTAAATCTATCTATACTTTCTATAAAAGGAGAAATCCAAGTGACATAAGAAAAGCTATGTGTCAGCAGGAGAGCATGTCCAACAAGGCTTTTCTTATGTCATTATTACATCATAAAGCCTAATATTAAAAGACTTTAAAATTCAAAGTTGGCCCACATTCATATTCCAAAGGCCTGCCATCAAACCACTGCCTCAAATCCAGTTCAAAATTATGTTCCCAATTCAAACATCTGTTCCCAGTTCAAAATTCTGCCATCTAACATCTGTTCCCAGTTCAAAATTCTGGCTCCACTGTAACACCCTAGTTTGAAAACAACACTTAGCTATTTAATTAGATGCGGAAAGACGGTCCCAAAAAAACTGTGTTTACTAATACACACAAACAATATATTTTCCAACTAAAAACGTTTGAAGAATATATAGGTGTTACAATTCTTTCATTTTAGGTGGTATTTGTAAGCTAGTTTATAAATCATTCGTCTATGTCATTCACGTACTATCAAATCTTCAGACCCGATCCTCTATCTCCAAATCAATTTCAAGACCCGCGAACCTGATGACATCATCCAACATAAATTAAATTAGCAATGCTAAGTGAGGGTTTCTACTCGCACTACAAGTACATTCAGTAATACACCATAAAAAAATAATAATTCAAAGGTTTATACCTGTACTAACATTTAATGTTAGATACTTACTACCATGGTTAAAAAAACAAAATCAAACTCATGACTAGTTTGTCAACTGCATTCAAATCTTCTTGAATATCATCTTCTCCCAAATACCTATGCTTGTAAATCCCTCTTAGCAATCCAAGAGTCAAAATTCATAACTATATTCATTAAAAACACAAACCGTGCATTACTCATGCACATACTTTAATAAGTTAAATAACCATATTCTTAACCACATACGCTAAACAATTTATGCTAAACTCTTATTCTAGCACACAAGTACTAATACAAACAACTTACACAATCGTGTCAATCAAGAATGATTCTATAAGCTATCCAATTAAGTCCGTAAATAACCATTTAACATTTCTACATTTCATGAGTATTTGATCCATGCGACCAATAAAATGCTACATAGTCATATCATACTTCCGGTATTGAGAAAGGACCTACGCGATCTTTAAAATCAATGAACAACATGGTGTTTCTACATATATACTCGAATAAGCAATATTATGTGCTCGTAACATAAAAGAAACCAAAACTAATAATACATACCAAAGTGGATATAAACCACTCACCTTTGCCCGTAGGAAAATATGATATTGCTATTGTCAATCTTGTCCCGTCAACTCCCAAGCTTTTGTTGCCTTCTTTGTATGGATCATGTACGCGGATTTTCTTGTAGCCGACATGCAACAGGATCCACTTATGTAGTTTTGTTCATTTCTTCATCACAAATGTTTTTTCGGTATCGGATTGCATATACAACTCCATTAGACCATCCACGCAACACAATCAAGTTCCTGATTTTTGCACAAACAAACTGTTACAAACTGATCAGTGTCAAAACCATACTTACACACATCTGATCAGAATTTCCTCTGGTCGGATTTATGACCCATGTCTTAGAAAGCTACTATCCAAATTTCAGCTCAATCCAACGGTCGGATCTCTTGGAACAACTCATTCTTTACAACAACATTTTCTATACCGAAAATCCAAACAGCTGCTGTAAAACTCATACCTCCAGGACATATTTCACAGTTCCAACCGTTGGATGTTAATATCTATATGTCAGAAAGCTACAGTAAAAATTTGGGATTGATCCAACGGCCGGTTTTCCGGTAACAACCATTTCATTTAGACCACATAAAATAAAAACGAAAATCATATTAACGAATCTAACTTTTCGACATTTATAAACGACTTCAACTTAGGATTTATGAGCAAACGGAGCTTACCATTGCATTGGTATCATTTAGAAATAGTTTTGAGCTGAAACCCGTAACTCCGGCCACCACCGGCCGCCGCAAACTGCCATTGGACCACCATTGGACCACAACTTTCTTTCTCTCTCTAGTTCTATGCATTTCTCTCTCTAACTCCAGCCATTGTTTGTCACAAATGAGCCTAAATATGGCTTTTTATACATTCAACTATTGCCTAATTGCAATATACACCCTCACGTTTGATTCTTACAATAATGCCCATTTAAGTTTGGGTGAGTCACAAGATGCGGTAACGATATTTCCCTGAAGCGAACCCGTCATATTTCTCAACTTATATTACTAAAATACAAGCCGTTAAAATATATTGCTACGCAATAAGTTATCTTCCTCAATTAATAGTTCCAAGCAATTAATAAAATATTATTTACAACTACACTCGAAACAGAATCTTACAACCTCGACGGGTATTTCCACCAAATTAACCAATACTATTTCAAAACCATTTTAGAATTACATTAGCACCTCTTTCCATCCAATTCTAACTTAGATATTCATAAGTTAATGAAATTCCCGATTTTGGATGTTACAAGTCTACCCCCCCCCCCCCCTTAAAGGAGGTTTCGTCCCCGAAACCTTATCTTTACAAAATTAAGTTTATTGTAACCTTCCGACTACCTTGTCCTCCTATAGGCTAAAATAAAAGACATACATGCATAGCTTTTCTTGAAAAGGCCCATTGTATTCCAGAGACGTACATTCCAAGCTAGTCCTTTCACTTTCCTAGTCTCCTACATTTATTCAATTCTATCAACTTTTCAATTTAGTTCACTAGATAAGCCATGTTAATAGCAAGGCATACTCATGCTTATAAATACAAGATGCTCTGAGCCAACTTGTATCATTGTCTTCTTTGTTCGTCATTGAATTTTGAATTAAACTTGCGTAAACATCACATCGTGCAATTCATACACATCTTTTTAATAATATTCAAATTCTACATTTCATTCATGTATTTCATTCAATTCATTTCATACGTAATAAGATACAAATTTTAGGATTACAAGTTCATGCATATTAATCACAATGAATCAGCTTAGTGCCATGTTTTAACTCACAAACCATACTTGATCTTCCATTATTTACAAAGGCGCTCATTACGAGCTTACTACAGCATTCCACTATTAACATTCTTTCAAGTACTTTTTTTTACACAAAATGAGTCAAAATATGAACATACATATATCATAAACACTTAATTATGGTTTTGTTACCTGATATAACTGCTACCTCATTTATATTCATTCATAGGTACTCAAGTGTTAGACACCAACTATATAGTCAATAATCATTCAATCTTCTATGTACAACCACTAAGGGTTAATTGTAAGCAATTTCATTTATGCTAAATTACTTGTTAGCTTATTTCATACCTTACTTGCCATGCCTATATGCGTGTATAACACAAATTATTGATACTAACACTTTAATCATACCCCAAGATCTCCATTAAAAGAAATGAGACTACTCTCAATGACAACAAGTCTGAGTTGAAAATCATTATCATGTTAACTGTTAAAAGCCTATCATTCCATACTATATCATATTTGAGCTACCTTTCATTCATGTGGAGAGTACTATTCAACCTACCAATTTCTATATAACAATCATAAGCTAAGAAATTACTAACCTCATTTTCATGGCAATAACAAACATTCCGTAAGTTGGGTTGAACTGCTTCAACCTGAGCCCATGCCACACCTGGGTTGGTTTCAATCATCTACATGACTAGTTTCAAATCGGGGTCATCATATCACGAATTCTATTGGTTTCATCACATCAAGAATTCTATCGTTCATATCTACAAAATCAATAGTTAGACATATACTTGCATTACATAACAGTAGACTTTCAGTAGTTCATTCAAGGCTCCTTTCACATTCAAAGTCTAACTATCTATAGTTCTTTCATAAAATTATCCATTTACATACAAAACCACATTACACGTTCAACATTCTTACATAAGATCCCTACATTTCATTTGTTATTATTTTATTTTATTTTCTTACAAACTTTCCAACGACTTAACTTTTCAAGGTCAAACTGCCACTTCTTACTAATTTATGACCACTGGTCATTAACTTTTTATTTTATTTTTAAGTACAGTTTGAAGTACACGTTTTACCTTTTTTTTTATTTAGGTCATTCGTCTGGTTCTTAGCCCGTTAGTCATCCCAACTCTCATAAGTCAATTACTGACATGCTCAATAGGTAATTACGCTTACTTGCCTCACTAATAGTTCCCAATTGGTTGCAATAAACATTTCATGCAATCTTATTAATACTTTCATTACACTTACCAATTCGCATGTTTGACTTTTCATAAAGTCAAACGGTCAATACATTCTTAACTAGCTTTCCAAAATTAGCTACATTCCACTCTTACCAATTTTCATATATGTAATATGCATGTATGCATTCCGTTGATCAAACAACATGTGTATCGTAACTACGTTATTAAAATATGTACTTACAACTTTCAAATCTACCTTAGTTAGAGATGGATATATCTTCCCTCCATTCATGTTCGATCTATACTTTCTTATGGATTCGACCTTTCATTCATACCCGTTTGATTCGTACTTACCTACGGATTCAAACCTTCCATTCATATATGTTTGATCTGTACTCACTTACATATTCAAACCTTTCATTCATATATGTTTGATCCGTACTTACCTACGGAGTCAAAACTTTCATTCATACAAGTTTGATCCGTACTTACTTACGGATTCAAGACTTTCATTCATATAAGTTTGATCCGTACTTACCTACGGAGTCAAAACTTTCATTCATACCTTTTATTCATATAATTTTGATCCGTACTTACCTACGGAGTCAAAACTTTCATTCATATAAGTTTGATCCGTACTTACCTACGGAGTCAAAACTTTTATTCATACAAGTTTGATCCGTACTTACTTATGGATTCAAGACTTTCATTCATATAAGTTTGATCCGTACTTACCTACGGAGTCAAACCTTATTTCATTCTCGTATACATTACAATTTTTTTTAATTTTTGAAAACATTCTTGCTTCATATCATTACATCTTGCAATAGTTTATGCGATAATTCATTCCATATGCCTTGTTTTGTTTTATTTTATTTTATTATTTTGCCTTTTCAACCACTCCATGAACAATCATGAGAGGGTTTGAGTACTTCTTGCAATAACTCGTTCACTCCAAGAGATACAACACATGAACTTCCTTAACCTGCTTCGAGTCTACTATCAATTCCCCGACTCGTGGTATATATCTATGAGGAGCATATCATTCCATCGTGTTTCCTATGCACTCAAGGTTATACTAATTCCATTTCTTTCCAATTTTAAACGCATTTCATACTTCATATTCTTGTGATATTACATTCTCGTACACCGAGTGTGCATCTTGAGTTGACCCATGTCCAATCTGAGTAAACCCATTTCCATTCTAAATTCATTCATTATTTGGTTAACACAAATTTCCAATCCTTTGACTCGTGCATCATGCCACATAGTCAACTTCCATTCTTTGATATTTCTAATCACACAAAAATAAATGATCCGTTTACAACTTTCTAATCGTACGAATTTTAGCTTCGAGACACACTATAGCACAACATGAATTATTTTTATAGGTTTTGATAGCCTTACTGCGTGTTTCAGGTGTTTAATGGGGTCAGTAGGTAGAAGGGGCTCGGGACCTTTAAAACCCGAAAAACATAAATTAAATTTATTTCCCATCATTCATGACCCCTATCATGAGATTCTACCTGAATTTAAATTACCAAAATCGTAAAGTTTTACCTCTTTCAAATCTTGGAGCGAACACACCCTATGTATGAGCTTTCGGTTTAAGTCCAAGCATTCTCAGTCGTTGATATGACTTCCTATAGTCACTACGTCATACTATAAGAAAATAAATTTTAACTCCTATTTCCTTTTTCATCCACCTTTAGGCAACCTATTTGGTTTATCTCTCACTTAAGTATTCATCATCCCTATCTATCAAAGTTCAAACCAAATTCATATACCTTCAACTTTCTTTCCAAATATAGTTTATTTACTACTTGCAAAACCAAGAAATCATACCTTTCGATCATTCCCTTCCAACGTGTAAAGTATGTCCTCACGTACTACCCAAATTTGAGTAAGTGGATCCTTTCTTGTTTCATCAACCTGAAGCATGGTTTTTTTTGTTTTTTTTTCACAACCTAATCTTTACTGCAAAACATCACAGTTAGTTGTATTGTACCAAAAATCATTTTGTATTACCTTTCCTATGGGTCTTGATCGGGTCTTGGATTATACGTTTATCTCTTACCAAGAGCACACTGATTTGAGTTCAAGCACATGTTCACTTGTACTTGGATCCCTCAAATCCGGACTCTGATACCAACTTGTAACACCCTAGTTTGAAAACAACACTTAGCTATTTAATTAGATGCGGAAAGACGGTCCCAAAAAAAAATGTGTTTACTAATACACACAAACAATATATTTTCCAACTAAAAACGTTTGAAGAATATATAGGTGTTACAATTCTTTCATTTTAGGTGGTATTTGTAAGCTAGTTTATAAATCATTCGTCTATGTCATTCACGTACTATCAAATCTTCAGACCCGATCCTCTATCTCCAAATCAATTTCAAGACCCGCGAACCTGATGACATCATCCAACATAAATTAAATTAGCAAAGCTAAGTGAGGGTTTCTACTCACACTACAAGTACATTCAGTAATACACCATAAAAAATAATAATTCAAAGGTTTATACCTATACTAACATTTAATGTTAGATACTTACTACCATGGTTAAAAAAACAAAATCAAACTCATGACTAGTTTGTCAACTGCATTCAAATCTTCTTGAATATCATCTTCTCCCAAATACCTATGCTCGTAAATCCCTCTTAGCAATCCAAGAGTCAAAATTCATAACTATATTCATTAAAAACACAAACCGTGCATTACTCATGCACATACTTTAATAAGTTAAATAACCATATTCTTAACCACATACGCTAAACAATTTATGCTAAACTCTTATTCTAGCACACAAGTACTAATACAAACAACTTACACAATCATGTCAATCAAGAATGATTCTATAAGCTATCCAACGAAGTCCATAAATAACCATTTAACATTTCTACATTTCATGAGTATTTGATCCATGCGACCAATAAAATGCTACATAGTCATATCATACTTCCGGTATTGAGAAAGGACCTACGCGATCTTTAAAAGCAATGAACAACATGGTCTTTCTACATATATAATCGAATAAGCAATATTATGTGCTCGTAACATAAAAGAAACCAAAACTAATAATACATACCAAAGTGGATATAAACCACTCACATTTGCCCGTAGGAAAATATGATATTGCTATTGTCAATCTTGTCCCGTCAACTCCCAAGCTTTCGTTGCCTTCTTTGTATGGATCATGTACGCGGATTTTCTTGTAGCCGACATGCAACAGGATCCACTTATGTAGTTTTGTTCATTTCTTCATCACAAATGTTTTTTTTGGTATCGGATTGCATATACAACTCCATTAGACAATCCATGCAACACAATCAAGTTCCTGATTTTTGCACAAACAAACTGTTACAAACTGATCAGTGTCAAAACCATACTTACAGACATCTGATCAGAATTTCCTCTGGTCAGATTCATGACCCATGTCTTAGAAAGCTACTATCCAAATTTCAGCTCAATCCAACGGTCGGACCTATTAGAACAACTCATTCTTTACAACAACATTTTCTATACCAAAAATCCAAACAGCTGCTGTAAAACTCATACCTCCAGGACATATTTCGCAGTTCCAACCGTTGGATGTTAATCTCTCTAGTTCTATGCATTTATCTCTCTAACTCCAGCCATTGTTTGTCACAAATGAGCCTAAATATGGCTTTTTAAACATTCAACTATTACCTAATTGCAATATACACCCTCAAGTTTGATACTTACAATAATGCCCATTTAAGTTTGGGTGAGTCACAAGATGCGGTAACGATATTTCCCTGAAGTGAACCTGTCATATTTCTCAACTTATATTACTAAAATATAAGCCGTTAAAATATATTGCTACGCAACAAGTTATCTTCCTCAATTAATAGTTCCAAGCAATTAATAAAATATTATTTACAACTACACTCGAAACGGAATCTTACAACCTCCACGGGTATTTCCACCAAATTAACCAATACTATTTCAAAACCATTTTGAATTACATTAGCACCTCTTTCCATCCAATTCTAACTTAGATATTCATAAGTTAATGAAATTCCCGATTTTGGATGTTACATCCACGCTTTCATCTCTCCCTCAAATCCAGTTCCCAATTCAAAATTATGGCTCCACATTCAAAATTCAAAATTCAAATCATAAATTCTAATCCTATAAATAAGACATAATTATCTGGCTCCACATTCAAATCTCTCTCGCTGGTATCTGTGAGCGTGTCTCTCCCTCTCTCTCAAATGCATCTTTCTCGTGATTCAGCCGCTATTCTCCGATTACACTTCTTTGTTCGAATGTTTGATGATTCTGTTTACATGTTATCGTTCCAGTATCATTGTTCCAACATCGTCGTTTCAATGAAGTTTCTCATCACACATTAACCTTTCAATATCGAAGTTGAAGTATAATTGTTGCAACATCGTGAAATGTTGCATGTGTTACCTTCCTTGATGGGAGAGCTGCAACTTGAACGGACGATATGTATATTCTATCGTGAAAAGTCAGTTGTGCTACATCAGTTGAGAAGAGACCTTTGCATTTTAGGTTTGTTTCTTATTTTGATTAACTGTTGATGATGTTCAGAGTTTTTATTTACATTGACATTTTAGAATATGTTAAGATGCATGTTTATATTATTAAAATGAACTACTACATAGAAAAATACAAATTTAATGAAATATTTATAAAGTATTACACGCTAGAATTAACACTTGCTAAGATTTCGTAGACTCTGGCCTTTCTCCATGTGATTTCATGCTCTCTTTTGAATTTCAGGTCAGTTAGCATGTTGCAGATTTTCTGATGCTGTTCTAGAAGTTGTGTCAGAAACTCTTCTGCATTCTTCTGGAACTCTGATGGAGGAGAGTGGAGGACTTCATCGAGCAATGATATGTTGTTCCAGGTTTTGTTGTAATTAGTTTCATTGATTATGTCGACTTTCCTGTTTAGTTCTTGGTATGTTCTTTGTTCTTTGAGTGACCACATCGAGAATTGTGTTTTAACATCGCTGGTGTCTGACCAGTGGTAGAAGCTGAAGTTTGCCATGTAGATTTTTTGTTGGTTTTCTGATTTGAAATAATTTTTGACAGAAAGTGATTTGTAGGACAGTTTGTTAATGTTTTGAATCAAAAGTAATCATCGGTCTTTTATAGAGTTTAAAAAACGTCTACATGGTAAATGAAGAGGTTAATTGTAATTTTGAATCAAAAGTAATCATACTTTCAGGAAAGTCGAGTAATATAGTTTATTCAAATGGCGTCATTGACAAATGCAAAATCAAATGATTTAAAGCAGCGTTTTGTCAGGCAAATCGAGGAACAGGTGTATGAAGATAGGGTTACTCTTCAAGAACTGAAGAGATGTTTTGATGGATTGCAAGTTGGCCTGTTCACTAGAGAGCAGGTTTCCAGAGATCTTATGCGGATGCCTTCAACTTCCGTTCGTGAGCTTTGTGTTGTCAGTAATATAGAGTGCGGTGATAGAGACGTGGAGTTCATGACGATGCTGAAGGACATACATCGAGAGGTTCAGCGATCGATGGAGTTGAAGCTAAAGTTTCTTAATTCTTGTTGTTATTGTTAGATTTGAACTTTAATGTTGTTCAGTATGTGATGTAATTGTTGGAATTTTAATGTCATGAATAAATTTTAATCTTATGAATCTATGTTGTGTTTTAGTTTTACTTATTTAGTGTTTAAGTTTGATTTAGATTATGTTGATATTTAATTGTGTCTGAACATCTGTTTGGTAAGTCAACAGAGGTCAATATTTGGAGTTTTCAAAGGTCTGTTGTAGTTAAAGTTTCGTAAAAGAGAACATCTGCTGATGATGAAACAACTGTGTATGCTATCGTCTGTTTGATTTACCACTGTTGACTAAATGAATAAATTTTAATAGTATTAATCTTTGTTGTTGCATCTTCATTTTAATTATTTCAGTCATTCCTAAGTATTATTCTATAATTTTGTTTATCAGTCATTCCTAAGTATTAATAGTATTAATCTACGTTTTAGTTTTACTTATTTAGTGTTTGAGTTTGATTTAGATTATGTTGATGTTTAATTGTGTCTGAACTGTTTGGTAAGTCAACATAGGTCAATATTTGGAGTTTTCAAAGGTCTGTTGTAGTTAAAGTTTCGTAAAAGATAACATTTGCTGATGATGAAACAACTGTGTATGCTATCGACTGTTTGATTTACCACTGTTGACTAAATGAATAAATTTTAATAGTATTAATCTTTGTTGTTGCATCTTCATTTTAATTATTTCAGTCATTCCTATTGGTTAACAGATGTTAACAAACAACAGATGATATTCAATCTTAAAATGCTTAACAGAGGAGTTGATACTAACAGTGGTTGGGCTAATGATGAATAAGTAT
Organism: Helianthus tuberosus; assembly: GCA_030545235.1. Taxonomy (NCBI): domain Eukaryota; kingdom Viridiplantae; phylum Streptophyta; class Magnoliopsida; order Asterales; family Asteraceae; genus Helianthus; species Helianthus tuberosus. The sequence continues at coordinate 170,036,990 of CM060381.1, forward strand.
TATTATATAAGGTCTGCTATAAGTATTATTATATAATTTTGTATGTCAATAACAGTTTTTGGAAGAATTTACGGTATATTTTGCTGTTATAAAAGGTGTGTTGTAGCTAAAGTATGACAAAAGAGAGCATCTGCTGTTATAAAAGGTCTGTTTTCAATCTTAAAATGTTTAACAGATGATTTGATACTAACAGTGGTTTGGCTAATAGCAGATGTTAGACTTACGACTGTTGAGTTACACCGATTGAAACAACTGTTTTTGAAACTTATCCTTGCCTAAAAATACATCCACTGCTAAATGGTACCGTCTGTTGTCATAATTTCTGTTTATCCTAATGACTGTTGATTTACTATACTGTTGACTGTCATCCATTATGACAACAGAGGTTCTGAAGTGGATAGATGTTAGCTAAAAATAAAACAACTGTTGAAAGTTATCATCTGTTCTCATAACTTCTGTTTATCTAACAACTGTTTGACTCACACTGTTCCCAACGACCAACAGAGATTATGTGTAAATATGTGTTATGCAAGGTTTTCAATGTAAATGTAAATAACAAATTCAATAAGGGGTGTATGTGTAAATATTTTTCATCTGTTGAAAAATATGGGAAAACGAAAATACAACCGTCATTATTTATTTAGCATCATTACACAACAAACATCTATCATCTGACTTCTTTCAAAAATCTCTTCTTCCCAGTTATTTTCTAGGGTTTCAACTTTCTTATTCTCCGTCTTCTACATTTCAATTACTGGAGGTTTTATTGTTTTTTCTTCAGCAACTGGTATGTACATTCATATTGTAATGAACTTTATATTGTTTAACCGATTTTAATTTAAATCCTATCTTGCTACAAATACGATTTTAAACGTTTATTGCTATACATTCAAGAAGGGTTTAGTTAGGTGTTTGAATCATTTGTTGAGAACATATTAAAATAGTAAAAATTTTAACTCATACTCTGTTTCTATGATTAATTTCAGTAGATACTCTGTTAATACAAAAAGTTAATGTTTATCTTCGAAGCCAACTTTTTAATTTCAATCTTTTAACATCTTTACTGATTCAGGTTTTATCATGTATACTACATTTGTCAAGTTTCTTGATAATCCAGAATCTTTGAAACTGGTATGACATGTTTTTATATACATAATTTATTTTTATTGAGATATATATTTAACAGTTGTTATGGTTTATATTTTCTTACACTACTTAAAAATTATATACAGGATGTACCTATAGCCTTAGCTAATCAAAAGTGGGGAGATTGTTGGCAAAAAAATAAGTTGCGAATCTATCATGAGTCTGGTAAAAAATGGGTTATGAGGGTCAGAACAGAAAATTCAACACCAATAATAACTGACGGTTGGGACAATGTTGTTGAAGATCTCAATCTGCCGAGGGATACTTTGTTGGTTTTCAAAGCGTTAGGTGATTTTGGGCTTGAACTTTCATGTTTTGTTGATGGGATGTGTGGTGAATCTTATTTCACGTTTAATCGTTATGCAAGATTTAGTTTTACGGTATGACTATTGATCTTAACTTCAATCCTTTTGCATCTTAAACGTGTCAACACTTATTCTCATAAGTTACATACTTCACGTATAGTATTCATTATTTTAACTTTATGCACGTAATCGAAGACTGCTTCATTAAACAATTTTACGTAAACAGCCCACCAAGTGGCAAATTTCAAATCTGTTATAAGGGTTCCTATTGGAATGTTGAGGTGTCTAAGGTTGATACAAACTTTGTATTTGCTAAAGGATGGCCTGAAATGTGCAAAGATGTTGGGATACTTGAGGATGATTTGCTTGTGTTTAGCAGAATTGATGATGTTGTTTTTGAGGTAGTAGTTTATAGAGATGAGACTGAGATTTTCTTTTCGAAGAAACCTGAATCTAAAGATGATAGTGTACTTGAGATATCGAAGGCTGATTATGTTGAGAATGAATTCAAGGTACGTATGTATCTAGCATTAGCAGTAAAAGTTTTAATTATTTTAGCATTATATTAATTATTTCATTAATGTTGACCAGGACATCTATAAGGATGAAAAAGTTGTGTCTGTAGGTGAAGGAAGAACCATTACTCAGGTACTTACTAAATTATTAAAATTATTTATATTTATTTTTAATTTAACACATATAAGAATTTAATGTTTTTACAACTATTAGTAATGCTGTTTACTGATGTTACATTTATCCAATAATGTATTATTTAGAAGAAGTTACCAACCAATGCCGAATGCACGTCGAAGAGACGCATTTCTTCACGATTGAATAAAATACAAGATGTAAGTTTACCATCTTAAAGATTGTTATATTACTATGGTTATTAAAGTTACTCTATGACAACAGATTAAGAAGAAAGGTAAAGTTACTTCTGAGAGGAAGGAGACGGTCAAGAATAGGACTAAGGGAAATGCTGACTTAGCTGTCGACACAAGTGATCATATTGGATGTTCTTCATCTGCTCACAAAGTTAAGGTATCTATACTCGCCACTTAATTAGTATATCTTATATAAACTGTTTTTTTGGTGCATATATTTAACATTCCTTTAATTTACATGTATATGTTTACTTTTTCATCAAGGGGAAGAGAGCCGGCAACGTTCAGAAAAAGCTTAACTGTAGAAATAAGATTACGAAGACTGCAAAAAAACATTCTGGACATCTTCTCGATCCTGAGTTCTTTCATTTTGATCACAAAGGAGACTATAGGCTGGTATACCATTTTTTATAACAAACTAATGATTTATGTTTATTTGTCTGACTATTATTTTTTTCTACACAATACATGTAGTGTATTCCTGTTGAAGTTGCCAGACGAGCAGGTCTTTCTGTTGATCTTCATCCTTTGAAAGTTCAAAACATGGTTGGAGTTGTGGAGGTTTATGATGTTAAGTCGGAGTTAAATGAACTGAAGCCACGTTATGCGTTGGACGGTTGGCGAAAGTTTATGACTGAGAATAACTTGAGGTTTGGTGATATGTTGCACTTCACATATGTGTCTTCGCAACAGAAGATCGTATTAAATCAAGTTACCTCACTTTAACAACGAAATTTAAGTATGTTCTGATATCAGATATTATAACTATGAATTTTTTTATGGTGATGTTGTATGTTTTTTTTAAATTATTAACTTGATGTTTTGTTGCTACGTATAGCTAACATGATAAAACACTGTTATTAGCTCTTTATGTTTTATATATAGATGATATCATGCTTCTTTTTGCTAATAGTAACTGTAATTAGTAGAAACTTGGTTTATTAATCGCAAATGTGACATTCTTCTGCATTTATGGGTTTATGAATTTAGAATAATGGATGGATATGTATGACTGTATTTGGCATGACGATGTTGTGTTTCATGTTGTAAAAACCAGGGAATTATCAGATAATAGATTTCTTTGTCCGATTAGATTATGTGTTAAATTATAGTTCTTTAAGTCATTGTTTCGTTTTCTTGAATTTTATGTAATTTTGTAAAGAAGTACAATAACAAACAGTGATTTGAACCCATATTTGCCTTTTGGTCAATAGTTAATGGAAACCCATGTTAGGTTCAACAGTGTTTTGAAGAGGAAAACAGTGTGAGAAGACAGTAGATCTGATTAAGTTAAACATCTGTTCAGACTTAAACAGATGTTTGGCCTTAAACAGATGTTTGGCCTTTTATATCAGAGGTTTGGACTTAAACAGTTGTTTGACCTTAAACAGATTTTTGGCCATAAACAGATGTTTCAGCTTAAACACATGTTTTACCTTAAACAGATGTTTAGCCTTCTATATCAGATATTTGGACTTAAACAGATGTTTTACCTTAAACAGATGTTTGGCCATAAACATATGTTTGGCTTTAAATTAAACATCTGTTTAAGGTCAACATCTGTTTGACTATTGGCCAACATCTGATTGACTTTTGGTCAACATCTGTTTGAATTTTGGTCAACATCTCATTTAGTATTCAACAGAACTTTGAATAACTCAATATCTATTTAATTCGTTGTTTTGTTTTCTTGAATTCTATGTAATTTTGTAAAGTAGTACAAAAACAAACATTTTTACAAAATCCCAAATCACCCTATCATTTAAGTTCATTGAAGTAAAAGTGGAAATGATTTTATTTATGTGGTCCTGTTGTGCTTTTGTTTGACCTCTAATATGGCTTCATGATCTAATCCGGTGATTTGAAGACATTATTGTTGAGTCGAATGAGATGCATGATGTAATGTGGTCCTATTAATAACAAATAGTAATTAATATAATAAGGTAGCGTTTGGTATGCATGAATGAGAGGTGTAATGGAATGGACCATTGTGAGGGAATGAAAAAAAAGTGTGTTTGGTTGGTCAATGGAATGGAATCGTCCATTCCAAAATGCATTCCATTCCCTTAAAATCATTCCATCCGTCTCCCCTATTTTTTTTCCCATTCCATTCCCTCTTCACCCTTCATTAACAACACCATAACGCACCACCGTTGCTACCACCCACCACCACCACCGCCGTCATCCGCCGTCGTCACCCGCCTCCACTGTCACCCGCCACTGCCGCTGCCACCACCTACCGCCACCACCCACCTCCGTCCCGGCCACTCACCGTCGCCATTGCCACCTCCGATCATCGCCGCCACCATTGCCACCGCGACCTCCGATCACCGCCGCTACCACACACTGCCACCACCTCCGACCACCGTCACCGCTGCTACTACCTCGAACCACCCCCTCCACCACCATCGCCACCGCCGCCACCTACCTCCACCGTCATCCACCACCACCACCACCACCGTTGTCACCATCCGTTGTCGTCTCCACCCACCACCACCACCACCAACCACCGTCGCCGCTACAACTGACACCTAGCACCACGCACCATCATCGCTCATCACTGACCACCGCCATCTAATTTTATTCCTTCGCCTTTTTTCGCATACGAAACAACAAAAAGTAATTGTTCATTACATTCATACATGGTAACCAAACAAGACATGGAATGATAATGATTAATTCCATTACCTCATCCTTTCCATTACCTCGTCCATTCCATTCTCCCGTCTATTCCATTACCCCATACCAAACAGACCCTAAGTTTCCCGAGCCCGGGAAACAATCTCGGGTAATAACCTAGCTAAATAATATTTTATAAGGAGCATTGAATAAACCTATTGATCATAAATTTATATCAGTTTTGTAAGTTTGCAGTAATTATATTTTTACTCTCTGTCAATATGTGTTATGCATGGTTTTCTAAGAAATGACCCGTGTTTGCGCACGGGTCTTACCGCTAGTACTATATAATAAAAGAAACCAATAAAGTGACACTTGTCATTATTTTAGACCATCCTTAATTGTAGATAATTATTATTTAATTTAAATTATTAAATATTAATTGAATTAATAATATAAAATCTTATCAACTCTAAATCATTAGCATAAACTTAAATATTATTTATAAGAAAAGAATGTTTTCAACTATCACTGCAAAAAAAAAATGTTTTCAACTATTACCGCATATGAAGAAAGTTCAATTTGCAGTTGGGTCTCCATGTATGGATCTCAACACAACCAACTGAACAGAGCAAATCATAGAAACAACAGTGATCTTCAGCAACTCAACCCATATCTTTATTTCAACACAACCAACTGAATATAACAAATCATAGAAACAACAGTGTGCTTCAGCAAACTCAACCCAAAAAGAACCAAAAATTCCTTGTAAACAAACCCATTTTAAGCAACCAAAGATTAGAACCAACACTCTAGCAAAAAAACAAACAAACAAAAGACCAATAACAAAAACAAAGAACAAAAAACACAGTTTCAAATAATAAAAACTAAAGAATGGCAATTTACTGAAGATATAAAAAATCGGCACCACCGGCACCACTAGGATGAAACAAACAAAAGATCAATAACAACCAAATATCGGCACCACTGGCACCACCGGGATGAAACAAAAATTTAGAAACTCATCGGCACCACCGGCATCACCCACCTCTACCCACCACCACCACCACCACCACCACCACCTAGGGTTCCGGTAAGTGAGCAAGAGAGAAAGAGATCTGTTTTTTTTTTGTAATATGAGAGAGAGAGAAAACCAAACAACCTTCCACGTAAACCACAAGACAGAACCAAACAACCTCCAACATTCACCACCACACCACCGCAATTAACCACCGCAAACACCATCAGGTTCACTCTCGTCACCGTAACAACACCGAGAACTCCAACCTTCACACTTATTGTCACACCATCATCTACCCACTAGAACCACCACACACAATCGCCGCCTCTACCGACCACCACATAGGGTCACGGTAAGTGAGCAAGGAGAGAGAGAGATCTGATTTCGTTTCGAGAGAGAGAAATAGATCTTTTGTGTGATAGAGAGAGAAAAAGAGATCTGATATACACCTTGAAAATCCATATATGTCAGTTTCGTTAATTTACAAAAATATCCCCCAATTATACACACATGTTTAATGAGGTGTCCACTCTTGATTTGTTAATATTGGTTCCTACGGTTGTGGTAACTGGGGTGGTTTTCATTTGAATCGATCCATATATATATATATGTATGGTAAGGTTCATTTGAGAACCACTTTTATTGTGAGAACCACGAGAACCAATGTGAACACAACAAAATAAACCCACTACACCACCAAAAACCTAGAAAAACCTAACCCACTACCCCACCAAAAACCTAAGCTAAATGCTAAAAACAACCCCCCCCCCCCCCCAAAAAAAAAAAAAACCTAACTCTCCCACCCCTCAAAAACGTAACCCCCCTACCCATGCTAAATGCTAAAAACTAAACCATAAAGTTAAACCCCCAAAAAACCTAAAAAAATCTAAAAAACACCAAAAAATTTATTTTTTAATGTTTTTTTTTATAAAAATGCTACTATTAGTATCCAAAAAAATTTTTATTAATGAAAAGTATCAATTTTTATAAAAAAAATATTAAAAATTCCTTTTTGTGTTTTTTTAGATTTTTAGGTATTTTTGGTTGTCTTCACACTGGTTGTCGCGGTTCTCGCAATGAAGGGTGGTTCCTAACGGATCCTTCTCCTGTATATATATATAGGGAGCCGCTAAAATGAAAACCACCTCTAGCTGTAAGAACCGTGAGAACTACACCGTACGGGGCGAGGTGGACCAATTTTTTTTTCATAAACGTAGATGCGTGTATTATAAACACATTTGTAAAAAAAAAAATTCAAAAAAAAAAAATGTCGTGTGTGTAGTTTTGAGCACCACAAGTTTACGTTTACGGGTACCGTAAATTTTGTTTAAAATTTACGGTACCCGTAAACACAAACAAAACTACACACACGACATTTTTTTTTTGAATTTTTTGTTACAAATGTGTTTATAATACACGCATCTACGCTTATGAAAAAAAAATTGGTCCACCTCGCCCCGTACGGTGTAGTTCTCACGGTTCTTACAACTGGAGGTGGTTTTCATTTTAGCGGCCCCCTATATATATATATATATTAGAGAGAGAGAGAGAGCGAGGGAGAGAGAGAGAGAATTGGGTTCCGGAGAAAAACCTCAAAGTGTGAAAACGGTGAGAATGAGTCCTGGAACGATGCATGAGGACGACGCTAAATAGCACGTGAGGGTCTGATCGTCGATTTAACCTTTTGTTTTGAAACATTCCTTTTTTGTCGGAGCGTTTATTAATTTTGAAAAAAAAATCCAAATTTTTCGTATTAGCTGTTACATCTTTTCTAAGTTTCCGAGATTTATGGCGTCTGATATGGATTGCGAGTTACAAAGTAAATTTGTTTTTTTTTTTGTAAATTTATCTTTATCAGTATTTGATATACATTCGAGCAATTCATGTTAATGTGTTTCCGTTCGAGCATTATTATCATCACTGTGTAGCGACGTTTTGAATAATCATAACACAATTAGTTTTGTTCTATTTTCGGCGTTTGTTTATTATTCATGTTTTTCTATGTTTAATGGCATCCTGTTTAATGCATTTTCAATTAATATATTATGATATGAGGTCACTGTTTTAAGGGTGTTTTCAATTAATATTATACTAGTATTTAGGATACACGCTTTGCGGCGGGTCCATTAAATCAAACAAAAAATAGACGTAAAAACGTTGAACCACACACTCTAGTTGCGGTGTGTTAACTTGCAAAGTTAAACCAAAACTTAAAACATATAAAATAATAGCTAAGTCGACATAGAACCTGCGCGTTGCGATGTGAAAAGTATAGAGGACCACAGTTGTAGATAGAAACATATTGGGGTTAAAAACCAAAAAAGAATTTGTGACAAATTTGTAAAACTTGAAAAGTTTAAGGTTCAAAGTAAACAAAAGTCAAAGAAAAAAGTCAAAGCAAAATGAATATTAAATACGTGAGAGGGATAAAAGTTGGTAAATTATAGATAGGTAATATGAATGTTCTTTCGTTCAACAATAGGTATTTTTTAATAAATGAATGATAAAATACACACATGGCTTTTATACACATGAGCATTGAATTTTTATATTTGGCGTTTTGATGAATGATAAGATATAACTATGGCGTCTATTCTCTCGTTGCTGATTTTTCAAGCAATGGCGTGTTTATTTAATGGTGTGTATTTTTTCATTCGCATTTTCTATTTTAATTTCCGTGTATCACTATACTTATAGTGTGAACGTTTTATCATTGTCATGGCGTTTATATATATATTTTTTGGAAATGTGAACCTGCCGCGTCTAATGAAAGGATTTGCCCAAAAATTACTTTGTACATTGCCGATGTTAAAGAAGATCTAAAGCCAAAGATAACAATGTTTTTTGAAAGACTTTATGATTCTTATGTTTTTGTATCTTAAGTATGCGATGGCTGGTGGTTTTGCTGTTAGGAAGGGCACTGAAAAGATAAACTCCAAGGGAGAAAAACATATAAAGTATTATATGTGTATAAAATATGGCAAATACATAAATAAGGAGGTTGATACATTGGACCCAAAATAAAAGGAAAGGAGTGTGAAATCAAGTTTTTCTATAGGAACGTGTTTGGACTAATCATGATCTTCACGATGTACAATTGATTGCTATGATCTCGTATCTTGTGCGGAATCCAAGTACGAGAGTGACTTGAACAAGAACAAGTAATTAAAGATGATTTCTATTGATTGTATAACAGTACAAAACCACAAAATCACTTGGACAGAGTTTCCTCACTCAAGTCCACAAGAAGATACAAATGAACAAGACATGTGCCCTATTTATACTAAACCTAGTTCCACACGAGACATTAATCACCGATGCACATCAGTTCATACGGATCAGCTTATTTGCGGATCAACAACTATGCGCGGATGGACATTCTTGTGCGGATGCGCATATATCTGGTCAAAACCCTAATTGAGCGCAAATTGTTGATTCGTGTGAACCTGGGCATGTTCATCGGTGCGGACCTACTTTGCATATATGAACATTATACTTCAATACCTAGTCTTGTCTTATCTATCTGAATAACTACGACTCGACATATTTGACGCTCAAGCACGTGATTGACAGAAGTGATAGACATCGTGCATTCACAGACTCCCCTTGGATATTTTTGCAGTCAATCTCGTAGCTAATATTCATCATCTCTAAGTCTTCAAATATCTTTGACACTTCAAAATCACAGACACCCCTTTACATCTTGATTAATCAGCTTACCCTTTCATCAGACTCTCTCTTCAGCACCCCCTTATTTTGAGCTTTTAGAATTTGTACCTGGCTCAATATCTGATCATTTAACAATTCAAAACACTTGTAAGAATTACTTGTTATTTCAAGATTAGAATCCTAGCTCTCTACAAGATTCATTTGACAGTTAAAACTATTTGAGGTTTTCCAGGATTTCTTATCCGGCTCTAAACACAAATATTTGACATTAAACACCATACTTGTGAATTCAGGATCAGAACCTGACTCAGCTCCCCCTATCAAATAACTTCCATTTTTAACCAATCAATATCGTATTTGACTCTAAAGCATCCAACTTCATAAACCCTCACAGATAATCAAGTTCAACTTAATGACCTTAATTTATCTGATTATCTACCAAGTCCAAATTAATGACCTTGGAGACAATAACAAGCTGTTTTTGATTTTTCATTTAAAAACCTCAAGTTACAAATTAATGAACTTGTTATTTTCTGAGCATGTTTAGCATACTTAGATTTTGAAACTTAGCTTTCCAATATCGGTTGTCAAAACATAAAGTGAAACAAAATCTTTTTGGTTTTTACAAACTTTATGCTAAAACACTTTGAAAATCTTTTTGTGATTTTATCTGTAATGAAATGCAATAATGAAATATTTACAAATATATTTTTGTTGAGTTTGTATCAGAGGATCATATCAGTTTATGACAAATCACTAGCACCGTTGATCTACATAAACTTTAAGTTTTAAATGATTAACCTAGATTGTCAGTATACTGATCCACTTAAATTCTCACACAAACTTCAACTGATACAAGATACGAGATTAATGTTTTAAGAACTTAACTTAATCACGTGTCCCACCTCAGAATATACTCCTGTATCAAGATTCCATAGATTCAGTCTTAGTTACAGGTAAATATACCTAAATGATATCTGTCTCTGGGTTAGTGCGAGGTCTTGAGAGCTCAGGTTAGAACTTCAGTTCAGACAAAGAGATGAAGGATCGACTTAAGGTATGTTCCACTTTGGAATCTTCTTTACAATTGCACTTGAAATATATCTTTCGATATTTTTCAATTTTTATGCAGAGGGAAAGTTTTAAGCACAAAAGCATTAAATGAGGTCTAGGCCATTGTTGACGCAAAATCAGAAGACCAAGTATAATACCCCAAATATCAATAGGTATAAAGACCTAATATCTCAAAATTAGGCAATCTCTCAAACGAAATTTCAAAGTACTAAGTCCATATATCCGAGAGATGTTCCCCACGATTTAAGAACCTACTGGCATATCATCAGTGAGACCGTTTAATACATTTTGACTTTCCATTTCTTTAGCATGTCGTGATTGTATTACTGATGTACTATCATTTCCTCTTTTTTTCTTTTGAATTTTTCATGTTTTAGAACTTTTTCAAAATTTCAAATGTTTTTGTTTTTTATTTTTTTATTTTTTGCTCCCCCTAAAATCCAAAACATTTAAAAGAAAATTTGACAAACCAATGTAGACAACTTCATCTTGCCTTCCATTTCTTCTTCACATTCTCTGTTTAACACAAACACATACCCCCCATGATCACCAAAACATTGATTTTTAACATTTTTAAACCATTTCTGGTTGTTCAGCCATGAGGGTTTTGGCGTATTCCTTTAACATTTTCAAAATTTTTGATTTTGACAATTTAAATCAAACATTTTTTATGTTTTTCTATTTTTTTATTTTGATTTTTATTTATTATTATTAACCACCACTCCCTGATTTCAATCACAGGAGTCTGCTTCGCGTGCCAGGCTGCTCCATTCTCCATGTTGACTTTTGGTTGAGTTCTAGAACAACTGCACATTCAAACAACTCAATTATTTGAATAAGGCAACCCAGACCTGTTTGACCTTGGGTATTTTGACACAATACAAATCATTCAATTTTGAAAAATCTTTGTCGTTTTTTACAAAAACTTTTTCATTCTTGATTTCAACATTTTTGGTTGAATCGATTTTCCTCTTCTCATTCACATAAGTACTTTGTTTCTTTACTACCCAAATTTGTCTTTTTGAAACATCATTTTCATAAAATCTTGAATCATTTTGAATGTTTCTTTTTGACAAATCAATCTTAGGTTTCCAAATCTATTTTAGTTTTAACATAACAACCTTTTATTTCCAAATCTGTTTTGGTTCAAATTTGGGTGACTTCTGTTTCACAACATCAAATTTCTTTTTCTCTTTTTCAACATCAACATGCTTCAGATTCGGATATTTGCGACCAACATGTCCAATTTGTTGACATTTAAAACATGTTTTCTTTGAAGCATCTTTAGCCTGTTGTTGTCGTTTCTATTGAGTATAGAATTCTTCATTAGTCTGTCGACTAAATCGGAGTTCTTTCTCTTCTTCTAAACTTGTTCCGTGAACAAAATTCATCTTTTTATGAAATTTTGTCTTTTCAAATCTTTTCTTTTGATTTTGTTTCTTTTTATAACCCAACCCAGCCTTTGTGTTTTTCTTTTTGTGACCTGATTTGTTATAAAACGTTTTCTTGCTCGCTTTTCCGGCAAATTTGTCAATTTTGGAATTTTCAATTTCTACCAATTTTAAAACTTTGTTAATCTTTTCTGCAATCACATTTTGAATTGGAAATTCAACTCTGAGAATAATTTTTCCGATCTAACCATATGATATGCCAACATTATTGGATCATCATTCGCTTTTGTCTCAGATTTTGAATTTTTCAGATAAATTTTTATCAAAACTTTCCTCATCTTCAACTTGTGATTTGGAAATATCATTTTTGGTAGAATCATTTTGATTTTCTTCTTTCAAAACGCTTTCAACAACCTTACTTACCACCTCTGAATCACCAACATCATCAGATTTGGAGTAAGTCACATCATTGTTTTCAGGCAATTGATCAACCACGTTTATTACTTTTGCCACCTTCTCATCATCATAGAAAGTACAATTTTTCTCCAATGGTGGTGGAACTTGATCATATTCTGATCCAATTCCCTTTTTATTCTTTTCAGAATCATTATCATCTGGTGTGATGTTGAAAATGCGTTCGAGAATGTATGAAGAAACATGATAACTTTGAAGTTTATTATTTTTCTTTTCCTTTTCAGCCAATTCACGTTTTAGTACAGCCACTTAATCAATATGATTATTTAAAACCAGTTTTTTACCTTTATAATTGGCTTCAAGAAATTTTGTATTTTCAGAATACTTTAAAACTTTTTCTTCAAGACGTTTAACTTCACTTTTCAAACTTTCATATGCTTCTTTTACTCTATGATGTGAATATTTCATCCCATCATATTCTTTTTGTAACTCTTGATTGATATTATCTTTTTGAATGCATTCGTTGCAATTTGCTAAACACTTTTGCTTTAAAATCTCATTTTCTTTTTCAAAATCAATACATTTTTGTGTTAGCTCTTCTATTGTTTGTTTCAAAATCTCTTCTTTTTCAAACATTTCTTTACATTTTTCTTTGAAAACATTCTCAATTTTAATAAATTCGATGTTTATGGATCTTAGATTTTCATCCTTCTTAGTACAGGCACTACATGTTTCTATGCATTTCCTGCACTGCACTTCATTTTTGTGTTTAGATTTATCACCAATTTCATCATTATTACCCATTGATTTAACCTTGTTTGACGACTTAGTAGATTCAGTTTGAGTTTTTACCTCTGTTTAATCTATCATCATTGTTTTGTCAGTCGTCTTCAGATTCTCAACCATCTTCTCTAGGCTCTCATCAATGGTTTCTTCCACCTTCTTCTTCAAAGTCTCAGTTGACTTTTCTAGATTCGCATTAATCAGCTTTTTTATATGCTTCTCCACTTCTTCTTTAAAATTTTTATCTTCTTTTATCTTTGAATAAAATTCTGCAGCAGTAGGAATAACAACAAACAATGCATCAAAACCCATAGTGTTTGGATCCACTGCAGGATTTCCTTGAGGATCTAAATAACATTTCCTGTCATCATCCCATCTCTTGGCCTGCTTTGCCTCTCTAAAAATATAGTACACTTCATCCAATCTCCTACGTGCTATGCGCTCTTCTCGATCAGATCTCACTTCAGCAACCAATGCACTTCCCTCTTTCGGAATATATTTGTTACAATTGAAGCCCTCATCTTCTTGAATAACCACCAGAGCTTTCTTTCTTTCTTTTGAAGAACCTTCATCGATTTGTGAACGATTAACCTTTGGAGGTTGTTCATTGGTGCGATGATAGATTGCTTTTTGGTAGTAATCATCATGGAACATATTCACGTTTTCATCCACTTCCTGGTTTGAGCACTCTCTCTTGAAGTGTCATTTCTGCTTGCACTTGAAACAAGTGACCTTGGATTTGTCAAATCCCAATTTTGTTGTAGGACCTTCAAAACATGATCTGCCAGTAATCTCCATGAATCTTTGAGCTCTTATGATTACACTCGCCATGCACCATCTGATGTCTATCAATCCATCTCTTCTGGATCAATTTGATCGTAATCCTCTTTTGTCATGTTTGGATTTCCAATTTTACCTGCCACCAAACTTTCATAGGATTTGAATTGATGCTAAAAAGATCCTCTGTTGCTTGGCAGAATCAACATTCATACTCTAAGAATTGTTCAAATTCAAGGCAATGTTGCATTGAACCACATTTGGATTAGCATTGTTTGGTGCTGAAGATGATTGATTCTTGATATTTGAACTTGAATAACCAAAACCACACTTTGACAAACTGCCTTGTGGTGAATCATTTGAACTTTCTGCACTAAAAGCAGTTCCAATATTTGACGATTGATCGTTTGATAACATGCTTCCACGATAATAAAGATTCACATTTTGCTGATAATTTGTGCTATTCATTTTGTTTTGTTTTGTTTTTGGAGTTCCATCTCATGACCTTCAAGTTTTTCAATCAATGTGTCGAAAGTTATTTCATCAAACTATACACCGTTTTTCAGAATCATGATATACGTTTGCCAATCATCTTCATGTAGTAACGCTTCAATGAGTTTGTCGATGATTTCTTCCTTGTCCTTTTTGATATCAAATATATCCAGCTCAAGTTTCAAGTGACAGAAGCGTTCTATCATTTGTCGGACGTTTTCACCTTTCATGCAACTGAACAAATCAAACTCTTTCTTAAGCAATGATATTTTGTTTTTCGTTATCTCTTTTCCACCTTCAGCTTTAATTCTTAACGTTTCCCACATAGACTTAGATGATTTATCATGTTGGAGCAACGGAAGTTTATCATCTCTAACTGATTGTTGTAACAATGCAATCATTTTTTGTTCATTAGAAAAATCATTTTTATCATATGCTTTAAACTGTGTAAATGCTATTTTTCTCCCTGATCATTTTCTGGAAATTTGTAACACCTCGTAAAATCGTGTCTAATAATGAGTTGACACGTGTAATGAACCCTAATAAAGTCAAACGTTGACTGTGAGGGACAAATTTCGTCAAAATCGAAAACTTTGATTATAGAAGGTCTGAAAGTGTCAACATGCCAAAACTAGGCCTCTGAGTGACCATATACGGTGTCCGTATTCTCAAACGAGCCACTTGTTGGACGAGAGGAGCCGTTTGCGTAACTATGTGGAAGTTTGCGCAACGAAGGGTTAAAAGTGTCAACATGTTAATTTTTACCTCTGAGCGACCTTTTAACAAACCGAGAACTTCATTATGCTTCGTATTTAAGGGACCAAAAGCGTTAAATTTTAACACTCTAATAACTTAGTAATAATTATTAAAACATGTCTAAGCATGTTCAACCCGACAATTCTGAGTTTAGGGTCGGTTCGCAACCGAAAGTCGCAAAAGCTTGACTTTGCTTTGACTTTTCAGTTCTGACCCGATTAAGCTTGATTCTTCCATGTTTTAAGCTTCTATTAGGACCGTATTATGTCATAGTATGACCCCCTAAGGTTATATTACCTGGTCCTTAGTAGTTTAAATTATACACTAGTTTCCGTTATTATGCTTATAAACGCCCAATATGCCCTTTTGACATTTGAATGAGATTTTTAGAAATGTGAGAGGACAAAGACCTTTGTTACTGATATTTGAGCTTGTCCCGAAAATTTGACATCGGTTCTTGGTCCCAAATAGGAGTTATGCTCGATATCGTAATTAGAAGCTTCCAATTAAGTAAATTGCGATATCTTGCATAGTTATATTTTAACACTCTAATAACTTAGTAATAATTATTAAAACATGTCTAAGCATGTTCAACCCGACAATTCTGAGTTTAGGGTCGGTTCGCAACCGAAAGTCGCAAAAGCTTGACTTTGCTTTGACTTTTCAGTTCTGACCCGATTAAGCTTGATTCTTCCATGTTTTAAGCTTCTATTAGGACCGTATTATGTCATAGTATGACCCCCTAAGGTTATATTACCTGGTCCTTAGTAGTTTGAATTATACACTAGTTTCCGTTATTATGCTTATAAACGCCCAATATGCCCTTTTGACATTTGAATGAGATTTTTAGAAATGTGAGAGGACAAAGACCTTTGTTACTGATATTTGAGCTTGTCCCGAAAATTTGACATCGGTTCTTGGTCCCAAATAGGAGTTATGCTCGATATCGTAATTAGAAGCTTCTAATTAAGTAAATTGCGATATCTTGCATAAGGCATGTTTAAACTTAAATTTTGAGCCAAAACTCATTACCTGCTGTTAAGATATTATTTTTAGGGATTGTTGGAATTATTGATCAGTTTATAAACTGATCATATCATAGAGTTCTCGTATTATTCGGTAAAGGACGATAATACCCTTTTCAAGCATAAAATGAGATTTACAAATGATTTGAATGCCAAACCTTTTCCTACTGATTTCATATATTAAATAAATTATTTTGGGCATCCAAAACTGATCAAAATCCCAGATTTCCATAAAACCCTTTAATTATCGTCAATTAGCGATTTTACGCTACTTAGATGCATAGTATGGTTCTTAAACCATATTTGACATCTAAGACTCGTTACCTACTGATTCATAGTTAAAATTTTAAATATTATTATAGTAGGTATAAGTCGTGAACTCAGACTTCCAAAAATGTCCGTAAAAGCATATGTGAAATGACCAAAATACCCTTTCGGGGCATAGTTTGGCCATGAATGGTAAACCTCACATATGTATGATATCTTACTGATGTAATGTGATAAAATAAATATTTTTACTGATTGCCAAAGACCAGAACCTCGGTTTGTTTTAAAACCTCTTTTATAAAGGGTAAAATGACCAAAATGCCCCTACGGGACTTAATTTGGTTTTAAATACTTTTTGGGCATATATGTTAACATCCTACTGATGTATTAACATATTCTAAGCATAATAACATATGGGACTTGTATATGATTCAT